>OY855904.1:11988495-12588495 GCA_963693305.1 Meandrina meandrites
AAGCTCTTAGTGATACAGAACAAGCGATGAAAGCACAGAAGAAGACAAGTGACGGCATAGAAGAATTGCTGAGGAAGCTTAACAGAACCATAAACCTCTATGAACAAGCGGCAGATGCTGCTGAAGAGTCACGTGATGAAGCTCAGAATGCAATGGACGAGGCTGTAGAGCTGTATGAGAACGGAACTGCGCCACTACCTGATCTTGGCTTGCCAGAGATGCAAGGTAAGCTTAACCAACGTGTCAGAATGGTGAATTAAAAAGAATACAAACTGTTTTTCTTCGCATGCGATGAGTGAGACTTTTATACCTTTGCATGCTTCTTTTTCTTGTTGTATTGCGCTTAGAACTGTAATGTAAGCGACATAATTTTAAAGATGTCACTGGCCTCTTATTGTCAGACATTCAACGTTTTTAGAGTCCGTTTTTAGGGTGTCCCATTAGAAGGCAAAGTAGAAATCAAGAAAATGCACGAAAGAAAAATACTCTCCTCGACTGATGACGGAGGATTCGGCTAAATTGTTGAATTTTACCCCTCCAATGATTCCAGTTTCCAGTCTCCAGCCATCCAAGCCAACTTGAGCAAAAGGTCTTCTCGTCCCCAGACACGCTGGGTCTGGGAACGAGAGTGGCAACTGATGTAAAGTGTTTTGCTGCAAGCAGGGACATTTAGCCATTGGGAATGCTTTCAGAAATAAAATGACAATTTCTGTTCCTGGTAACTCTTGCCTGCCAGACTGATAAACGTTGCTCATTCACATTGTTTCAGCAAAACTTAACATGTCCAAACAAGAAGTCGCCAACGCGTCCAAGAGTGCCGAAGAGATCCTCAACGTCCTGGAAACTTTAGTCGAGAGCTTTGACATGAAGGAAGAATACGTCAGAAAGAAAATGGCTGAGTGGCCAGGCCTTTTTGAAAGACTGGAGGGCCTGTTGGCAAATGTCACCAACGCTAACGAAACTGCGCATGACGCCATCGCTCGAGGAGAGGAGACACTGAGGAAAGCCAAAGACATGTTGGAGAGACTAAAGGTACAAGACAGACTAAGAGCAAGACAGAGCTTTCAAATAAGGCCTTAGTTATAGCACCAGGCAAGCTTGCATAGCCTGTATCGCTGCGAACACGAGGACTTTGTGGTAGAGGGTGTTACCTCAGAAGAAACCAAGAAATTCTAGTATAGTCTTCAGCCTTTTGGGGGCGTTGTCAGCGTGGTATATGTGTATGGTATAGCGAGAACTGAAAAACCTAGCAAGAACTTTTTAACAAATTATCTGTCAGAACTTTTACCTGAGACGGGTTTCGATTAATAAACTAGCTAACGCTGCATGTGCTCCAGAATTTTCTTTCCTTCGCGTCTTCTGCCTTGCACGATCGTGTGATGTTCAGTTGAAAACTAAAACTGTTACAACTTGCCTTCCAGAAATTCAATGAAATTATCGACAGTTCCAGAGCAGAAGCCGACCTAGCTGAGGCTAATATAACAGAAATCGAGCGACTAATCAGTTCAGCGAACAACAAGTCAGATGAGGCCACAGAAAACCTAGGAGATGCTCAGGAGCTGGCCAAGGAAGCGGCCTCAACAGCCGAGAAGGCGCGTGACACGGCTAACGCAACACAACAGGTGAGGAGTCGGCTTAATAAGCCTAGGTGGTGTTTTATCCGAATCCCAGGCTACCTTCTCTACTGGTGACGTCTACTTCGTCGTTACTCAAAATTATTTGTTAGTAGCTGATAATCAACTGGAAGTTGAAAGAGGGAAATAAACTGATCGCCATAGCGAATTTTGAAAAGCTGGCGTTTGGAGGGTCAGCCTCTACGGGGATCGTCATATAAGGGCGGATCCAGGATTTTTCTTAGGAGGGGGTGCACAATATTTGCAGAATACCAGTTGTATTAAGAAAGCCGCCCGGTCAACTCAGGGCGGGGGGGGGGGGCACTTGCACCCCTGCACCCTCCCTCTAAATCCGCGCCTGTCATAGATTCGAGTAGTTGCAAGTTTGGATTCCAAACTTGTGTGCGCTTTGATAGTCATTCTAACAGTGCATTTGTGAAAACGATCCATTTTCTACACTGCACTGAAAGGATGGCAAATTGTAATTTATTTTTTCGCGACACAAGCACAGAGCTTGAAAAAGTCTCAATTTAAGATCAAACCTCGCGCGTGTACTGAACTCAGGATACACTCTTAAACAGCTTCAGTGCACTAGTATTGTAGACCATTTCAGTTTATAGGTTTCCCCTGATGAAAATGTCTTGGCTTTGGACTTTCGAAGCCATGCTCATGATACTGCCCCCTAAACATTTTTTTAACCCTGCAGTTCCTAATAATGATTTACGTCCATGAGAAGAAAGAACATCATCTGATCAACTCAAAGAGAGGTTTTTTATCCTGATGTACCTCAGAATTCTCAGACTTTACATTAAAGGGGCACTGTCACTCGGAGTTTTTTCGTTTTGGGGTGAAAATGTGTTTAAGATGAAATGGAATGCTTTTTCACGTACACAGAATACTCCAAGAAACTCAAGAGGAGGAAATCTATTGATTTTCTTAAAGGAAGAACAAACCATAGTCAGTTACGGGCGATTTTTCCGCAAAACAAAGGAAAAACTTGAAGAAATCAGTCTGATGTTTTCAAGTTGCAGCCCTTCGCATCCTGGCGATCCACAGCCAAACACACGTAACTACAGTCTCAGAAAACTGGTTGGGTAGTTTTAAGCGAAACTGAACCAGTATTTTTGGGTCTCCTGTAATACGAATGTCTTTTGGCTTTTCCTGAAAATTAGTGACAGTGTTCCTTTAAAATAAATGTAGGACAATTTTTAAGAAGAGTTAATGTTCTGATCTTGAGACTGATTGTGTCAATCTATCTCGAACAGAAAGCTGAAATGATAAAGAAAGAAGCAGAAGAACTGCAAATCCCTGACGACAGTGTGACCAAGCCAGTATCAGATGCGGCTATCCAGATGGCTTACCATAAGACCGTCATTGCAGGACAGGCAGAGAGTATTAAAGACGTGCTGAACAAGACCAAGAAGGCAGGGGAGGCGGCCGAGGAAGCGCGCACAAAAATTGCCGACGTACTCGCCAAGCTGCAAGCACTGTTGAAAGAGATTGATGGCGTGGGGACAGTAAATATGTCGAGGTTGAATAATATTGAAGAGCAGCTCGAGAATGAGACGGACACTGTGCGACAGCTGGACCGCGAAGTGTTAGCAGTAGAACAACAGAGTGAAATCATCAAGGAAAGCATCAAGAAATACACCATTGATCTGGATCTGTATCGAGCGGAAAAGAAACTGCTACAAGAGATGTATGAAAAACTGCCCAAGATATGCCCTCGACTGACACCGCCACCAGAGACTTAACGAACACCAGGCATTTCTAGCCATGTTATAACAACGTTTTTTCTCACCGTGACACCGATATAAATTTCGCTTCGATAGTGCGTGATTGATATTAAAACTTGGACTTGTCATCTCCTAGACACGCCTAATAAGCTTAATACGGTTTCTAGGTTGAGAAATTGTCAAATTTGCCATCAATTAATATTATTGTAACTACTCTTGAAGATCCGATGCACTTATTTTTTTGTATTGCTACATAATCAGCATTATAAGGAGCTGCGTCATGGACGCTCACCGTGCAAAATTTATCCTAGAAAGTTGTTGTCGTAATCCGTCGTAATCTTCCCCAATTTTGATCATCCTTGTTCTGGTTTTGTTTATTATTACATTACTAATGGATTTCTGCCTTGGTAACCTTTGTTTTGGGTTTCCTTCAATTTAGAGGTTATTTTATAATAGTCGAAACTTTTAATCCGTGACATACCACCTTTAAATTTTGGAGGAGGCTGCTGATCGATGTTATGAAATTGTAGTGTCATTTCTACTATCATCTGTTTTAATATTAGCTTTTTAAAAATGTATTTACAGGAAGGGAGGTTGTTAAGCTTTAGGAAATGCGATATTTTCATTGTAAACGGTCCGTTCTGGCAATTTTAGGATTTTAAAGCGCAAAAACTTTCATCAACATTAAGCTCGACACTGTAATTTTTTTTGGAAATGTATTCAACATTTCATATTTTTCCAACGTAATTTGTTCGAGTGCAAGTTTGTTGAGGAGGCTTTCTACATTGCTTACATTATTTATTAGCTTACATTAAGCTTTTTTTGTATGAGGAAATAAAGACTCGTAAAGCTGTTGCACAAGGTCTGTAAGGAACGTGACGTTTTCTTGCAAGTTTCTAGGACCAAATTTCATGCCCCAGGCCAGAAGTACTTGGGACACTTGACAAATCCTTATAACTAGTGACAAATTCCTTTAATGCTTGAAGACATTATTCAATTAGCCGAATTCAATTAGAATTTCATTGTTTATTTTTTTTTTAACTACATCCAATTTACTTCACAACCTGGTTTAGCTAAGACAAGTTTGGTGTAAACGCGGCGATGGGTTTCGATCTAGCTTCAGATGGTGACGGTCCCACTTCGCTTGAGGTAACTTTAAGACTGAAGGGAGTCTGAGCTGTCTGAATTTTAAAGATTAGTCGAGATTAGTCTGTATTAGTGTAATATAATCGCGAATTTACTTCAATGCACCTGCTACCGTATATAAAACTCTAATTTGTCAATAAATATTTTCTGTTTCCCGCGCCTGTCCTTCTCTCATATATCAAGACGGCATGTCTCGCTGTCCGCGAGATAAGCTGAGAGACGCGTTATATGAAAGATTTCACCGGTGGCAACTAGAGAGTTCAATTGATTACGACAGTAGTTCTCTCCTCCACGCAGGATTCTTTTGAATTCTCATATATAACTAGGGCGCGCAGAGTTTAGACAGAAAAAGTGATGGCGGGGTGGGTGTGGGGAGGGAGTAGGAAAAAATTTATGCAAAGAAAAATGCCCGAAAATAAATTCATGCAAGGAAAAGCGCAAAGAAAATTCTTTCCTACCTGCAGGACAAGTATATTAATTACACGACTTTTCACTATAAACTGCCATTTACGTTTGAGATCTCCCTCAGTAAATTCAATATATTGAAGTGAACATTACTCAAAAAGTATTTTATGTCATAAGATAAACTTAAAAATGGAAAGTAAAGTAAAAGTACAAGCTATGTATTTAATAAAACAAAGTAGCCCCGTTTTCAATTAATTCAATAGCAAATTGTGCATGAAGCAGATTTTCTCAAAAAAATTCGCGCATAGGGCTGCAGTCCAGAAAAATTCTTGAACAGGCAATGGGCCCAAAAATTCTTGCAAGCTAAAAATCCTCCCCCACCCTCCCATCACTTTTCTAATGGTCCGTACCTAAGGTAGCGTGCAGTAGACGATAGAGAGGAGGCCAAAAGTGCCTTCCTTGCCCTTTTTGCCCATCATTGGTGATCGACCAACATGAGAATGGCCAGGCCAGGCCCCTCTCAGTACCGGAAGTTCGTGCCGAGTAACAGCCGATCAGAGAACTCAAATTTGGGACAGGCCATTATTTTTTCAGGTGGGGGGGGGGGGGGGGGGGGGGTGGGGAGGGAGTATTGGGCAATTTTTCTGGGCTAGATTTTTTTTTTCATCGTCAGATTGTCCAAGATTTTTTCTTTGCCACTTGCTTGACTTTATTTCCCAAGGCTCCCGGCCCCTTGCAAGATTTTTTTCAGCCGTTTTATTCATAGTGATTTTTTTGGTAATTTGCCCACGTCCCTCAAAAAAATAATGGTCCGTCCCTTACCCGAAGAATTGCTTGCCACCGGAAAAGCCAGAGTATAGTGTGGAATTTAATCGAACTCAACACCTCTTAACTCCAGGCTGAAAACACAACAAATGTACGACTGGCCTGGTGACCCGATTCCTTCTTGTGGATGGAGATTTCACAAGAAGTATGCCAAAGGGTAGGGAAAATTGTTTAGATATTTACAACGGGCCTTTCAAATACCTTGAACAGACCCACCATAATCCTTCTGTTGGTTATGTGATAGAGGGGTCATTTTGTCTTTTTAAGTCAATATTGATGAATGAAAGAGCAGTGGCGGATCCAACTGATCGGGGGGGGGGGGGGGGGGGGGGGGGGCAACAGTCCTTTCTGAACCGAAGTTTGGACCCCCCAATCAAAAATTCCTGGATCCGCCCATGAAGAGTACAGGTGTTGAACCTCTGTGCGGAGCCTCCCAGTAGGACCAGGCCTGGTTCTGGTTGACTTTTGTCGATTAACTTGACAATATTTAAAAAACAACAAAAACAAAAAGGAAATGATACGATTGGATAATCGTGTTTTGTGCCCAAGATGACCCATTTTGTTTCCCTTCTTCTTGGTGATGTCCCAGAGATTCTCAGTCCCCAAAGAATGACTTGCAACTGTACGGTCCTCTTACATAAGCTTTTATTAAGGTCCTCATCTTGCAAACAGACCTTCATTTGCGAGATTATTCAGTTATCTCACACTGCAGTACTTCGAAAAGCGTACACTTTCTTTATTCAGAACACAAAAAGGCCTGTTTGAAGACTTCGAGAGTGTTAAGTGCTATCTGGTCTATTTCAAATGCCAACCAGGAACCTAATAACAGATGCAGTTCACCTTTTGTCCGTGTGAATGTGCCACAATTAATATATTCTTTGGAGCTTTGCAAAGGCACCATACACATGGGCTATGAGTAAACAGCATACATAGAGCAGTACCATGGATGATGAAAATTAATATAACCTTAAGATATACACATACTCTACTGTGATGACCAGCGTTAAGTTTCAGCATTTAAAGTTATTCACATTCACACCACCTTGGAACCCCCAACATATTTAAGATATCAGTGGAGCTCAGTTACACAGCTGCTTTCCTGTACTGTTACAAATTACACAATGCGAGAAATAAATAAACAAAAACTTGTAGAAAATGTGACCCAAAACTGTGACTTCTAAACAAATTATATAAAAAATATCCTATTCTTCTTCATAATCTTAATTCTTGTTTCCTTGTAGTGCTATCCCAAGTCTCCAATCCTTTACATCAGCACCAATTGGAAAGGATTGGGAACCCTGGAGTTGAGACTAGTTACTTAACTAATCCTTAACTTGAATACACATGCTCACTTCCCTAATCAACAATCCTAATACCACCTAAATAATTTATACTACAAAGTTCTTAATTTACACTCCTGTCTGGGTTATAATAACTTTGTATTTTATCAACAAAAAAAAAAACATTAAATAATATCAAATTCAAAAGGCTTAATTAACACTGCTCTCTCTCAGTCTTCCAGAGGGATAGGAGCATGGGACCAGCAACTGGTAATCAAACCTGTGCCTTGTTTCCAATCCCAAGAAATGATACTACCTAAAGGAATACTTATATTGTGATAATGTGCTTTATGCATTTGTGCAGAACTCCTTTGCTGTGTAACCAAGCTCCACCTGTTCAAAATCCTGAATAGGCCATTTCAGAGTTACCTTTTGCCTCTGCGTCAAAATGAGTCTACGTGAGAAATCATTCATATCAAAATGAGTATCACCTGCATGTCCATTTTTATGCAAATCAAAATGTGAATGGTTTGGCAAGAAGACTCGTTTTGAAAATGAGGCAAGGGCAACTCGGAAATGGCCTATTGCAAAGGGTCCCAGGTACAAGTCTGTAACAATCAATTTTTTGGAAAAAAAAATCCATTTTAGACTACCCAAATCTTTTCTCTTTATTGCCACTGCAACATTCTCAAAAACATTAATAAAACGTAACAATTCAGAGCATGGTGCACCGGATACCTAAAGAAGACCTATTTGAAAAAGCTGCAAAAAATAAGGAAGGTTTTGAATTCTTTGCATCACTTTCTTTTTCATTGCCTGTCAAAGATGAGATAACCTCTTCATAACATTACTATTATTTCTATGGAGCTACTACTGTCACAGACCTCATCCAAGACCCTTACACCTTTATAAAAGGCACTATTCTGGCACTATTCTGACAATTCTGTCACTTACAAAAGTCTCAAATTTATATGAACTTCACAAGAATACATTTGAAACAGCAGTATTCAATTTAAAGTTAGGATCCTGCAGACGGCTTTTTTGTCTCTATAGCCAATAATATAGTCCCTTTGCCGACAGAAGTGGAATAATTATATTCTGGCTTCTTCTACCAACGTAACACAAATACTCTACTTACAATAATATTATTAATAATGATGATTATACTATGATTTATCTGTAAATACATAATATATGGTTTAATGGCAGAACCAACATCACACAAACACCGACACTAATCACCCGGATTGACACTTCATAAAATCACTAGTGTGATAGGATTATAATTTATTTACAATTTGGAAATATCCAAATAATTTCTGAGGATAAACACAAACTTTGTACCAAAGACCCAGATATAAAAATTATAATTTGAAATTTCAATAATATTCTTTTTTGTATAAAACTTCTTTCCGCGATATTATTCATTTCACCTACATTAACATTTAATCCATCCCTGGGGTTAACCCAAGCCATTTTAATTTAATGGGTGCACCAAACCTTTGATTCTAGCCAAGTCAGTTTAACTGAAACCTTTTAAAATTGTAACAGATTATTTAAAGGTCTTAAAGCAACAGAAACAAAATGCAGCTTCAAACTAGAACAATCACATACAGGTGCATGACAAGCTATCTTTTGAAAATGCATAGTCCCTCTTTGAGGAATATTTTGTCAAAATCGTTTTAAAGGACTGGTTAAAACCATTAATTTTGTTTCTTCAAGAAATAGCCAACTGTCCAAACAGGTAGGTGCACCCCCATATTTAAATGTAAGAACCAAAACAGCACAGACAAATAACATTAACATCCCGAGACTGATCAAAAAATAAAACAATTCAAACTCTTTAACTAATAATTAGATATTTTAAGACTCTGTGAATGTATGTCGAGGGGCTACAGGAGATCCTTGACCACTGGCACCACTTTTATCGCCATTGCCATCCTGATCACTGCCGACCACCTCTTGATCACTGAACAAGGGGTTAACAACTGTCATATCACCCGTCTGCAAAGTGAACAACATTACATGTAAAAATTAACATTGTACAATGTATGAAAAAAATATATCAGAAAATGCGCTCTACATAGCTACGTGTGGATCCCTTCAAACTTGCCTTCCTTTTATTGGTTAATAAACAGAAACAAGTCTTTCAGTTTTCTAATGGAAGATATAACTGTCTGTTGTTCTGAATTAGCACAAAAGCTACCAGTTATAGAATTAGATGCCACCACTGGGCCGGAGCCATCACAATATTTTTCTTGACACTGAGTGCAAACATTTTGCAGACAACTTACCGGTGCCAGCCCGTGACACTCATAGACAGTGTAATCTTCATCATCACCCTCATCACTGTTTTCTTCATCATCAAGTGTCTCTCCCTTTATACCTCCCTTTGTACCACCAGCTCTGATGAGAAATACATTTATTTCACACATTAACAAGCACAATAACAGCATTGGAAATAAAGCAACGTTGACTGCAATTTGAGTGTATATCAACTAACTTTTCCATAGCCGACAGTTGATTTTTTGTCTGCTGGTAATGGTATATCTCCGCACTGTAATCAAGCTTGTGGTCTCCCTACAACAACATTTAAAAGACAATGTTTTAAAACATATATATTATTGCAAATGTCAAGTTTTGTTGTTACTGATTCTTTGCTTTCCTATCACTAATGCAGTATGCGAATGACTATGAGTATTGCTACTCTACCTGAACAGGATGCTTAAACTTATTTTATTGCACCTTTCAATAATAGGCAAACTCTGAACTTCAAAACCAACAAACAATATTATTTTTCCAGTGCTATCAATCAAGCAAAATTATGGTGACAGCCAATAAACCTTGAAAAATAGAAACAAACAAAATGGATTGAAATCTACGAATCACAAAAAACAGATGTGACCTTTTGAACTGGTTGAAATGAATTTCTGTTTCCTAGGAGGTCCACTAAGATGATTGATGGCAACAAAAAAAGTAACTGTTGACTTGAGCATAATTCACATGCTATTAAAAGGTGCATTGAATTACCCCCCACCACCACCACTAGCACTTTATCAAGTTCCCAACAAGTTGCTGGTTCCCTTTTCTCTTCAACAAAAACATAAGACAATATTCAGGCACAAACAAATCCTTCTGGGTCTGGAGTGCAATGCACTGCTGTATAGTATGTACACATTGTATAAATTTTAACAGTTACCAGAAAGCATACCTGAGTGACTTGCGCACCCTGTTTTGTAGCTCCATAACTTGAATACTCTGCTTCACTCACAGCCTTTGCTGTCGTGTGCAGCCTTGCAAGAAAATATGGCATTTATTAATGCAATCATTTAAACACATCAGAACAACAAATTACTTTGCATTCATGTCAACATCTGGCATCTTAACGGTAACACTGAATATAGTTCCACCCCTTAATGAATGTCTGTACACAACATGACAATACACAAGTCCTTTTGCAGAATACAAATCTATCTTCAGATAGACAAAAACTTTGAAATGTTAAACTGAAGAAGATGGAAATAAACTATAAATTACCGGTATTCAGAATTTTTTATTCTGTCAGAACACACATCAAAATTAAGGAATAAATGTTTGGTGCCTAATTCTTTGCACAATAAAGCTAGAGTGCCTTTGTGTTTGAGGCTTGTCATCTTGAGCTCAATTATTGACATAACTTTGAATCTTTCCTGTAAAGAGCATGTGAATGTTATTATGATATCGGCATTTCAGGTGTACCAAATAAACATAGACAAAAAATATTGAAATTCAGCCTGGTTTTGTTTTCTTAAAAGTGGTCTGAAACACAGAGTTCATTATAAATGTATTAACAGAAGGAAATTTCTACAAAATTATAATCTTAATAGTATTTACTTATTTTGCATATGAATGATCAAAAAAGTTTGTAATATAAAGCCAATGATGCTAAATCAGACTAAAAGCAGTCCCTCTTTTAGATATTGAGTGACCAAAAGAAATTATTGTTATTGAAATGCAAGTGAGCCAGCTGGCTCACACTTCCACTTCACAAAGCTATCTGAAAGAGAAACTGCTTGAGGTCTAGTAACAACCTTCAACAACACAGCAAATAATGAGTGAAAAACAACTAAAAAAATACAAGGAAAGTTGTTGACTCTACTCACTTATACCAGCAGTATCCTGCTAATGCCAGCCCAGCGATCCCAGCCACACTACAACCAATTACTATAACTGAAAAGACAAAAATTGACAAGTTTAAAACCAGAGTCGACATGCAATTCTGCTTTCTTTAGTTTCTCTAATACGTGGCCAGGGAAGTACTTGATAACAATAGTGCTGCGAAATAAGCAGTGTTTCCATAGAAACATAGGCCTATTCACAACTATTCTTCTTTATTAATGATGGTGTCTCTGTGTCTATTTGGGTTAAAACATCAAAATGTGACTATATCCAATTCTTATAGCTCTTATATAGCTTATAGTTTGAGAAGAAATTGCTGAATTTAAAATCTTCAACAGTTTCCTCAAACAAAACAGAACTACACTTTCGCTGAGTGGGAAATGTAAACAGCTGCTTGATCAAATTGAGTCCATTTCAGTTCAGCTATAGAGTGGGCGGTGAACTATTTATAACTGGTGCCTTGGGGAACAACAACACATTATATAAAATACAGTCAGGAATAAGAACAGATAAGGAACTAGGAAATGCTCATGCCATTTTGACAACTTTCACTTATCTCCTTAACTAACAGCAATGTACACTGCCATTCAGTGATAAAATTTCGGCCTTGTTACAACCAAGAAGGCAATCTCTGCAATGTACACCACACCTTCATACAAATAAACTCTCTAGCTGAACAGAAATCAAGCTATGTTTGCATTCATTTGTTTGTAATCTGTTTCCATCAAGACTGGCATTACCGTCACCTGTACCCCTCTAAGACTTCCTGATATTGTATTTGTATTCGCCTTTTCAGTCTGTTACAATATATTCAGTTGCAATAGCATGTAAATTTCTAAAGGTAACAACCACCTTAAAACCTTACCAAGGATAATTTATTACCTTGTTCCGAGGTAGATTCTATTGCCTTTTAAGTTACTAGATAAGTAAGAATTCTTCAAAAAACAATTTTAACAAGAACATGTGTTTTCCATGTTATGTTCTTTCCATGTGGTATTAAAAAATGATTTATTTTTTGCACTGCTTGGATGTATAATTAGAAATGGTATAGATCTGTCCATATATACAGCACACGATTTAACTACACAAAAATAACAAGCCCCTCCCCCCACACCAAAAAAAAAAAGCTCAGTGACCCTCCAAACACACTGATAGTAGGCTGCAAATTTTAAATGTGATCAGGCTCCTTGCTTTTGGAACTTAACAGAATTCAGCTTCAAGATCACTTTGTAAGGTATTATTAGTTTATGAATGGTCTGTAATAAAGGGATTGTTCACTGGGCAGGTGAGCATAAAAAGAAGCTTGTCCTTCTTCCCCCAGACAACCAGTCGGGACATTTTTTTTTTCAAGCTGTGTAATACATAAGAAGTGTGATGATCTCTAAACAGCTAAATTCAGAGCCCTGTAATACACAAGTGTAATGTTCTATTAACATATGACAAAACTTCTTGATGAGTTTCTTTGTTATTACCCAGTAATAACAAAAGTGGTTCTCGTCCTTGGTATTCAATGGGGTTAGGTAGAAAATTTAAAAGCTTCTGTTCCTTGTAATAAACTATTACTAATTCTTTGTTACTGAACTATTCCCAATCAAATTTGTTTTCATGAAATTGTTACATAACCAGTAACTGCTGCAAACCAAGCACTTATTTGTATCTACAGTGAAGCATGAATTATCAACATGAACCTTGTTTTGGTTCGGGTTCATTACAACACTGGCATTGATATAAAGTGAGAGCATTTCTCCTATACAGTGTTAATAATTCAAACAGTTTTGTTTTATGTTATTTGGTCCGGCCACAATTTTCAATTCTTTGCACATTTGAGTCTATTCCAAGACAGCTTGCCTACAACAATAACTCAATACAACAAATGAAGTGTCTCATTGTCGAAAAATTAACACCACCAAATTGTACTTTTTGTTCAACAACAGGCAGCCAGGCAAAAACACCTGCCATAATTATATTGAGGTGACAGAAATTTTTAATATTCTGGTATTCCGACAGTACCGGTATTCCAAAATTGACCCCTCTTGCAAGTTCATTATTTATGGAATTTAAAATAAAAAACCTCATTTTGAATTGTATCATTTCTTGTGTCAATTTTTAAAAAGACTGAATCAAATTTTTGCCACAACTTCTTCAGAAACCATTACTTTCATTAAAAAGAAATTTCCTCTGTTCTAAAAATTCCATAATTTTTTGTAACAGTGTGTCATTGTTGGCTTTTTTGCCGCAATAGCTATTTCCTGAAATACGATAGCAAAAAACTAAATGTTTACTTAGATCTCCTGCATATTCAAAATTTTCAGATTCTATTTTCTCCTTTTAAATTTGCGAGATATCATGTTCAATGTCAAGGGCAATTTATTGTATTTTTTATCAATCAGAGATTCAGATATAACTGACTTTTGAGAAAAAATTGGTGATCTATCTTGCTATCAAAATAATCTCAACATTATTACAAAGTTCTGACGGATATTGCGACTCAACTAAATAAACAATATGAAATGTTCTCCATATTGCTTTAAGAAATAACGTCACCAGGAAGCAAAATGACGATCTACTGATCATGACCTCACTGGGAGTTACAACAATTTACACAGTCAACTTAGAAACGTCCCGCATGTTGCCTTAGTGGAAAAAATTATGAAAATCTGCTGCATTTTCTCTCGAATGCGTAAACGAATATTTTTCCCGAAAACCCTAAAGCGAATTTTTATCTATAAAATCATTGTACATTGTACAGATACCCCCTACCGAATGAATATGTATAGTTTCCTAAAGAAGTTTTATTATTGCTACACTGGAAAATAACATTAAAGAAACGCAAAAAAATATATTGTAACCAGAGTGCGACAAGTTCATAAAATTACAAACGTTTTACGCGAGAAAACGCAAGGAGGTTCTTCAACCCATAAGGAAGTGAGTTCGTATTTCAGGAAATAAGGAAGAACAAGATAAACGGATTAGTTGCCAACCTCGCCTACATAAATCAAAATTTTGGAGCGGTTTTAAAACAATCACCCTTGGAAAATGTCTCCAACAATTTCCAGCAAATCATAATCTTTGTTTTTCTTTTGAACAATGATAAAAAAAAACATCATTTCCCACGAAACATATATATTCACAATGAAAACACATGCGCCATGCATAACTTAGGATTAATATGAATATTCTTCGCGTATCGGCAAAATAGCTATATTGGCGTTCATTTAATATTTCCTAATATAATGAAAAAGTGAAAATAACATTAAAATAGTGAACATATTGTACGCCGCCCATTTCTTCCTAAATCGAATTGAATTTCACATATCTGAAATCGCAATATCTGAATATTTGCAATACTTAAATAGCACTTGAAAAATTACCTTCCCGAGAAATGTTTCCCGTTGAAAACAACATTAAGGCCTATAATTTGATTTATGCGATACAAAAAATGGAGAAAAAGACTTACATAAAAAATATATGTCGTCCAACTCTGCTCTCGCCGGTGTGTTTTTTACTTTCAAGACGTAAGGAGGTGGCGTTGATGATGAGAAGTTCGAATCTGGAACAACCGCGAATCCGCCATTCGAAGATTCCAATTTAACTGTTTTGCCTTCTTCGGCAGTTTGAGCCAATTTATTTTCGCCAACTTTAACGAGACTGTCCCTTGCGGCATGGCGTTGTTCTTTATTTTTCTCCGAATCAATATTTAATCGCTCCTTTAGGTCATAATTTCGATTCGTCCTGATATCATGCCGGTTTTTGCTCCCTCTGTCATTTTCCGGGGTTAACCGCTTCTTGTTTTTTGATAGCTCCTTCGATTCCACATTATGGGAATTATTCTCATCCTCTAATACTTGGCTGCCACTGTCCGCTAACGAATCATCCTCGACATTTTTCCTCGATTCATCTTCCAGAGCATCTGAACTCGAGTCTTCGAGCCCGGTGGCTGGCGCACTTTGTAAATCTCTTTGCTCCTCTTCGCTCACTGTAGTCGCCTTAGTTGGAATATTTCCCCTGACAGTCTCGATTACTCTTTGCAACTCAACTCCGTCTGTGACTACTACTTTGTTATTGTCGGCTCTCCTCTGTTCCACACCTAAAAAAGAAATATTTCATCATGCTTGGTTATCAAAAGACAAGGTATAAAAATATTCATAAGGCTTGTTTGATGAGCAAAATCCATGCACGAAACTGTCGCCATTTTGTAAGCCTCGAGATATTTAAAAAAATTGCTTCCAAAAAGCATAACCAGGCTTTCAGGAAACGTTATTTTTTCTCCGCAGCAAGACGCTGTAACAATTCGTATTTTGAAAACTGATATACAGCGAAATTGTCATTTGGTCCGAGATTCGTTAAATATTGTCTCGCCATATTTGAATATTTTTCCCTTTCCCCTTGATGAAGGTTTGATTTGGCTGGGGGGTTTGAGCAGCAAAATTGGTGACCTATCAAAACCAAACTGCCACGAAATTCATATCAGTTCAAGTAGTTCTTGTACATGGTCGAGAGATCACAATATTCCCAGCGTACCTCCGTAAGCATCATCGGAGAAAATTGAATATTTTTCAACGCAGCGGACCGAAGAACACGGAAAAAACAACGCGCCATGAGAAAGAATAAATATTTTCTTCACTGGAAAAAAAAAGAACATATGAGGCATGTTGTAACCTCCATACCCAAAATTTAAGGGCAAAAAAATCAAATCAACCAGAAAACACTCGCGATAAATAATGTAAATGTAAACAACTCGCCCGTTCGCTTTCGAAGAGAACTTCATTTACACATAGCGAATTTTGTTTGCCGAGTTTGTCGCGGGAAAATTGTACTTGGCACAAGACTTAGCTTCGTAAAAAAGCCGCAAGAATTTCTTTAAAATATAGACTACGTAAATTCAAATTTTCAACGTAATTCTGCTACACACAAGAACCTTGCCACAAGACGTCTTTCGGCTCCACCATGCGTGGACAAGACTCGGTGTACCTGCAAATTTTCACGTCGGTACCAGTTTCGGAAACTACTCTAGAATAAAACAACCAGAGCATCAAATTGTACAGTACTTACCTCCTATATTTTGACTTCCCTGGAAGAGTAAAAAGGAAAGAAAAAGGAGGAACGGGTACGAATCCATCGCCGTAAATTCACCCCACCATTTTCAAACATTCGAACACCCGTCAGAAAGCTCTCTTCTCGAACGGCTGTGCTGCACGCGCGGAATGCTGGGCAATCTAATAATTAGCATAATTAATGTATGCCACAGACGCGGCGCGAACAAAAGAACTCGCTAATGGCCACTTGTTTTTAACGCTCCCTCTCAAGTTTGGCTTGGAAAATCGATCCGCTCTTTTTAGAAGGCCATGCGAATCTGTTTGCGATGTCTAAAGATACTCCGTTTATCAACACGAATATATTTTTCCCATTGAAAAAATGTTCGCGGTTCAGGTGATAAATCAATACATTGCCCCTTTAGGCATTGGCGGTAATTTGCATGCGGAATTTTGAGACCATGCAAGCATGCAATAAACATGTTAAGATGGAGCAAAGGCCTATTTACTTCGCAGAAAAATAGTGTAGAATAACTTAATTACATTGTAAAAATTTTAGTTAGAACAGGGAAAATTGTGTTGTAAATCGTGCGTTATTTTAATTCGTTGAATGACGACAAAAACGGGCGCGCGTGCACGGAATAATTACCAGATTTCACTTCAAGAAATGACTTCGAGCAATTTAAAGTCCCTTTAACCCAGCCTTGTAACACTGAATCTGATTGGGTAGCTATTGACGTAAGAATTTAATAAAGCCTTTTGTCGTTAGGACAAAGTTTGTTGGACATAATTGTCAATCGGACGCCCACAAATCAACGAAATGGTAAATAAAATCCCATTGTAGCAAGTTGTAATCTTAGCAAACTTTTTTCAATGCTGATTCAATTTATCGGGAGCCGTAAAATATCTTCAATTTAAGGCCGAAAGACGATAAAAACACTAATGTTTATTTTCGTCTACATGGGAATTGTACATCTGCCCTCAGTCTCCTTGGTAACAAGGACGATTAACCAAGAGAATGCGGTAAATCAGGACCTATTGTCCTTGTGTACTTGAACAATAGGCTAAACACGAAAGCGGAAAAATAACAACTTGAAAAAAGTTCCTGTTTGAATTGTGGTCTTTAACATGCAGTTTATTTCTTGAGGCCTTTGTCAGAAATGAGAATATTCCACTGTTCCCAGCCAACCTTTTAGTTGCAACCTACGCATGTAAACGCTAAAGCCCAAGATAGCCGAAAGGTTCTTCATGAAGTTAAACGTATTTTTCTCGGATGAGTAACTTAATTAAATTCTGTTCCCTGGGTCGCTATTGATATGTAAAGCGGCGAGTCTGAAAAATTAGCTGACTCCGAGAGGTTCGACTAACGAAGTTTCGATTGTAGCAGATTGTAGCCATCGTAAGAACACCGACAAATTTCGTTCCATTTCGAAAACTTGATCTGAAAACAATAAATGAACTTAAAGCTTTTATTTAATTTGGAATTTATCCAGTTCGCACCAGTGTGCGGCGTCGCGTTCTGCAAAGAGACTCTACGGGAAAGAGGGGTAAAAATATTTGCGTTACAATCGGCTCCTGCAGGGAAAGCCACAGTTCTCATGGACTTCTTTATATAGTCAGCTCTTTGTCACACTTATAATAATCTTGTTATATTTTACATTGTACTGATCAAGATGTGTGCTGTAGCATCCCAAAAGTCAAGTAAACTCTAAATTTCTATTAATTATGCTTAGTCTTTGTGCCATGTTTGTTGTCGCTGTGTGTCTTTTATTTCTAATCAAAATACTAAGGTTCCTAGCAATAATGCATGAATTTTCATTTAGAATACAACCGGAGAAAGCCAGAGAGCCGTGTTTACTCCCAGGTTTCCGTTGCTCGTCGTTGTAGACGCAGACTGATTAATGATCCTTTTAAATTCCTGGTATGGTGAAAAATTTCAAAGGAAATATTCAATGATTTACAAAGCAGACCGTGTTCATCTCTTGTTGTGGTGTAATTTGTTATTGAGCAAGCAAGAATTTTTTTATTATTTAAAAAAGACGCTTTAAGGGTGTGCATAATTTAATTGCTTGTTAACTAATCAAAGGCAATGCTTCTCTAAAACCGCATGAAGAGTTATCCACCTTTGCCAGTTTGTTTCGAAGGTAATCTGAGAGACACGGAGGAAAGATCAGAAGTCCGTAAATCCTGATATTACCCGGCTTAGTCGTTTTAATTAATGTATGTAATTGCAGTGTTAACGTAAACATGTAAACATTTCAAATAATCGTATTAGCACCTCGATCATTCTGCCTACATGAGTATGTTTGCATAGTGTCAATGTTTGACATGTTTGAAGAGGAAAAATAAGCTAATTGGGAGTCTGCGTTCCAAATTAAAAAATATACGGTCGACGTTTTCCGCAATTTGTAGTTGATCTTCGGCTCGATTCGAGAGTGCTCACAATATGAAAGAAAAGGAGTAAAAAAAGAAAGAAAAGGAGAGAGACGGTGTTTATTCTGTGCCGATACAGACTTGATAGGGGCAGTTGCCAAGAGCACAGTAGCCCTTTATAAAATGCGACGGATGTAGCCGAGTTGCTATGGTGAATGGCTTGACTGTTGGTGTTTAGTTCGTCTATGAACGTAGCCTCTGAAATCAATCCTTTCAATGCTGAATCGATCATACATCTTTGCAGATGCTACATGCACCTGCATAACTTTATCTAACTGAACTGTATAAATACGGGAATTTGTACTTCTATATGAGGCTATTTTCTCTTGATCAGAGCCTTTAAAAAAGATACATTTTACGCAGGGCCGACAGTTGAAAGTATACTATTCCTTAGCCGATACATGCAGAACCACTCTTTATCGCTGTTATGCAGACCCACTGTGCAGATATGGAAGATGCTATACACAACTTCTTTTGACCATTGGCAAACGTTTTAACTTAAAACTCGCATGCAATTACATAAGCAAACAACGAAATTCTTCGTTTTTTTCCTTTTTTCCACTTTGTAATTTTGCAGATTTTGTCATTCTAAATGCGTAAATACAGCGCTTAATAGAAAAGGCCGGTTACAGAATGAATGATAAATCGGATTTACGTCATCCAGGCTGATAACCGGGCATTATTTATTTTATAAAAAACATATTTGTTTCAAAAATGATGAAATGCAAATTTCTTGACCGAGGGATGATATATTAATTCGTTTTGGCAAAAGATATAAATTTGAATCTGCGAAGGGGAAAAATCGTAACACTGTTCAACTCGATTCTCCTATTCTTACCAGCTATTATTATAAAAACAAGCTCAGGGGAATCCTGAAGACCAAGCCGCGGGTGAAAAGACAACAAAATTGTGAGCCTGAATTTAATCGCACAGAATTGAATAAGCCATCCAGTATATAAGGCTATTTACTTTTCAAGTCAATAAACCTGAGCAAGTAAACAAAACAATTTTAACCATGTTTATGATTTATTTTTGATTCGAACATCGCTTGCTATCAGTCTAAGTTTCAACTTATGAACCCTTACTCAATCGGCCCCAGAAAATTCTCTTATTTATTCAGCTGGGTAGAGCATTTAAAGAAATAAGACAAAATGTTTGTTTCCTCGCGCCTGTATGCCCACGCAGATTCACCGTAAATGGAAGGAAATAAAAGACGTTTAAATTCAACAAATATTTACGAAGCCTTGACGTCATTAACTGATATCACAATGTGAGTTAATAGAGAAAAGTTATACAGAAAGGTTTTGGTATGCATATTCAGTTGACAGATATTCTTTTATATGCCAGTACTGTCAGTTTACATAACACATGTCATTTGTCCCGAATGTAAGGTTTCGTCATCAAAATCACAAGAAGATATTTTTAAAAAGTAAATATTGTTGAGCATGAAATATGAAATGAATATTTCGCAATACAGTACTGTTGATAATGCCGACAGTGCAAAATTAATTATTGGTTTTAAAATTCTTTAGAAAAGGATTATTCACCCGATAGACTACGAGTCAGAAATTGGGAAAATTTGAATGTTAGTGATCTGACTCGATCGCATTATTTTTCATTTCATTTTATTTTATTTGGAGGGATAACCTATAGTATATTTTTTATTGATATTTTACCAATATAACCCACAGTTAAACAATATAACAACTTAAGGCATAAATAACAATTTCCAATTGTTAATTCACTTTCACTTTAGAAAAATCTGGCAAGCGAGATGTTAGAGGCCGGGAGGGGGTATTTTTAATGTTAATTATATTATACCTTCAGTGAAAAAAATAATCTTTTATCTCACGAACACTGATTCAACCTGCTGAGAAATGAAAGGTAAAAACCAATTTTCAAGCTATTTTTTAGATTGCTGTATGGTGCAAAAAGGTGATGGAAAGGGCGTTGTATTTTTAGCGGCAGAACCTGAGGCTGTATTGCGGAAGCGCGTAATTTTGCTTATTACGCAAGAAGTTCCTTGATATAGTAATATTGAAATCGAGTTATAGATAAGGACGTAAATTAGTGCGAGATGGCCCAAGAAAGTTACAAGTAAGGCCATTTTTAGCGCCTGGAAGGTGTTCCATTAATTTTTTCTCTCGTACTCTTAAAGTTTTTCAGCACAAAACCTTCCTTTTATTTATTACATACCAAAAATCGACAACAAACTTATTAGATGAATAAAAGAATGAAGTTGAATCTCCAGGAAACAAAACGATGTTTTATCGTACAACAAAGGAATATGAATATACTTGAGGGCGTATTGCGGAAGCAAACCACGAAAATTTTCTTGACGCAACTTGGAGTTAATTATTAACGAACTAAATAAGGAGAAAATTACAATGGCTCTCGGCAAAAAGTTAAATTGGGTCCATTTTGTTATCTTGCGTGTGTTATATTCAAATTTGCTCAGTGATTATGTCATTAATTTTTTCGCTTGTACTTCTTTTGGCTTTTCAAAATATAGTTCAATTGGCTGATTTTCGTTTCCATCTAAAAAAGCTATCAGAAACTCAACAAGAATTTTTTGATTAAAACGCTCGATTCCACCTCCCTAGATCTTCCTATCGCTACTTGTGGCAAGCCGGAAGAACGGGGGTTTATTTTATTCTGTAAAACTGCTGATTAATAAAGCCAAAGGGTCGCCGAGAAAAGGCTATTCTGCAATCACTCTTTGCAAAAATTCTATCCCCAGGAGTGGCTAAAAAGATCTTTTGTAAGGCAGAGATTGTAAGTGTTGTAATGAGGATCTTCGACAAGAGGAAATCTCGGTGAAAACTAAAGCAATCGTTGTCGACTAAGCCGTCATGAATAAATGAAGCTCAGAAATGCTATAATCACGTTTTATGATTTGAATTTATCGTAAATGTTCTTCGTCATTTTCCGGATGAGAGATGGGAGGTCTAGTGTGTTAAGTGAGGTCTTTTTTGGATCAGCCTGTCGCGTGACGCTATCTGCGCTAATGTCGCTAATATCCCCTTGATATAGATGGTCCGGCGATCAGTCATGTATCAGTGGTACTTTGAATTTAAAATGAGACATTCTTCTTTTTTTCGCAACGTAAACTAAGGCAGCCACAAACCACGGTTTCACCAAATACAGTCAATGACTTCACATCCAGCTTTCTTCAATTCATTCTAAAGCATGTACTGGTTAAGCGAAGCTGTTCATTCAGAACGGAGGAGAATTTCTCCGAGTTTTCAAAAGCTACGTACCAACATTAGATGACGTGATGTTACCCTTTTAAAAGGAATGAAATATAGGCAAATGTTTGACTCCAATATGTTACAGTTCAGTCACCTGACACTTAAACTGTATTGTAACAAACTAAAACAGTGTTGTCAAAAGATAATTATTGAAACTCTGCTGAATTTAGCTTAACTGAAAACTGTACATTTTGACTAAATATTTTGGTCTGTAATCAGTACCAAGGCAACAGGAGACCATGGCTTCTTGTACCAATGAATAAAATTCCATGGCATCAGTAGCAAGTTTGAGAATAAGTGGAATCAGTTTACATAACACATTGGCTTATTCATGATGACTGTACAAAATAAAGAAAAAAAGATACATCATGAAAAGGAAACGCGAGGTCGACCCTATAACATTCCCTAAAACTAAAAAGTAAAGAAAAATATCTATTATATATACAGACTTTACAGAACCAGTGGCGGATCCAGGCCTTCAGCTAAGGAGGGGGCCCGCTTGACTAGGAATGTTGAATTCTGCGAAGATAATTCTGGCACTTCAAAGAAAATGCGCTATTTACGAAAAAATAAGGTGGGGGCTGGGCCCCTCGGGCCCCTCCCCTGGATCCGCCACTGAGAACACAAACAGGGCCATTTATACTGGAGAAAATACGGCGCGTCTCAGGGGCGGATCCAGAATTTTCCATAGGAGGGATTGCACATAGTTTTTTTTCGTAGAATACCAGTTGTATTAAAAAGCCACCCGGTCATCTCAGGGGTGGGGGGTGGGAGGGGTGCGCACCACCTGCATCCTCCCTCTAGATTTATGGCCCTAATATTACTATTTACAATATTTATATTTTGTAAGATTTTATCAGATTAACATGTATGGAGAGTTCAATACTGCACCCTGCACTCGGACACAATATTCTCCAAATATTAAGGTTGAAAAAGGAAAAAAGATTGACAGAGGAAACGAGTATCAAATATTGGTACAACTAAACAAAACTAGCCTACGTAGCAAGCGTTCCCGTGCGAGCAAAGTGCTATGTGTTGCGTGGGAGCGAAGATTCTGGTCGCGCGAAAAATGGGGCGAAAGCAAAAAAGGGAAAGGAACAGGGCTCCTTTCCCTCTTTGGCTCTCGCCCTAATTTTCGCGCGACCAGAATCTTCGCTCCCACGCAACACATAGCACTTTGCTCGCACGGGAACGCTTGCTACGCAGGCTAAAACAAAACCAGTGATGTTATTCGCGCACTCTGATTGGCTACTTTAATTCAGTGAGGCGCTATGACTCTGCCTTTTATTATATGTCTTTACTCTCGTTGCTTGGAACTTTGAGGTCATTGTTTCACTTTGTCTGCCGATTCCCTGGTTTCTGTGCTATGTGCAGTCATGGTATGTAATAATCCATTCTAGTGTTTTGCTCGAGTCTTAAGTTCAAATCACTTTTCCTTATACCGTTTTTTTGCTTTAGTTTTGGAGTCGAAGGCAAGCTGAGTAATTTCACCTTCTTCATTTTTTTTTCCCGCCAGTTGTAAGGGGCGGTCACAGAAGACTGGAAATGATTCTCGTTCCCAGATCTTCCAACACAGCGGAGAACGCCTGCTACAAACTGCAAGATGAAGATCTTTTGCCGGCTGTCTGTATGCACAAGGCCAACAATTTTCTGATTTTCCCCGGCATTTTGGATGGACGAAGAACTCCTTCAGCAAAGCATAGAACAATACAAAGAGCAAGTGAGGTTTTTTATTGTAAAGATAAAAGATTATGGTTAAAATTATGAGAAAATTGACCATCTGCTTTGATGTCTAAAGACAGTTTTGGCTTAGAAAAGTTTCAGCTTCTACTAGCTAGAAATCCTGCGAACGTTCATAAGATTATATTTCACCTCTTTGTGTTGCTAAGGATAAATTAGGTCAAGGCTGTTTTATTTTCTAACTGGAAGCAGACTTAAATTCAGGAGGGCATTTTCCACATGTTTCCTCGTTAGTTTTTGGTTTTCCCTTAGCTGCTGTTTAATGCTTTAATGCTTTAATAAGATACTCCTAAAACAGTAAAAACTATACTAGGAGGGCTAAATTTACATCAGTGAAATATAATTCATATGTATATTCATATATATAGGATATTACACGGTGGCGAGAAGATATGAATTTTATGTTCGAGTGGCAGAAACGATATCTCATGAGTGAGCGCAGCGAATGAGTGAGATGTCGTTTTTGCCACGAGAACGTAAAATTCATATCTTTGAGCCAACGTGTAATTTTCTTTTTATTATATGGAGACCAGATGTAATTGAAATTGCCGATTTTTATTTCCTTGTTTTTGAAAAATCGAGCAAGTTTTACAAATCACCGTTCGTCTTCACAGAAAATACAAAGCACCCGTGTCCAGGATATAGAAACACTAACTGAATTCCAATCAAACAAAATACATGAAATACTTGTCAACTAAATATCGTAAGACGTAAAAACTGAAAACATCACTGACTTTGACTTGAATCCGATGCGGCAATGTCTTGACGGCCGATAGTTTTCAACTGCTTTTGTTTTCTTCTTTACAACATTTTGCGCTTTGTGAAATTCCTTGCGAAGAATTCTCCCTAAAAGCCTTGAAATCGTCAAGGTTTCCAATATCATGTTCTTGTCCTTGAGTTTTTCGGAAAACTCATTCTTTCTCGTCGCTTAATTGAACAAATTAAACCTGCTTGTCGATGCTTGCTCACAACAAACCTGAACGACACAAGAAACCAAGTAGAAATGGCGCGAATCGTGACGTCAATGAACAATATGACACTCGCAAGCGTGTCATACGGAAAATACGCCACTCGGGTCCCGGATGGAGTGGCGTACGGATTCTACGAGTGGTTTAGTTCCCAGTAAAACACTCTCGTCCACATAATAAGTATGTATATTAATTCATATGTATATTTCGTTCCGTCGCCTCATTGGTATAAATAAATATCTAAGTGATTTTATTGTTTTACTTATCCTAATTCAAGTTATTAAGGATGTTGGTAAAACCGGTGACAGCCAAAAACCTGAGACAGTCAAATTTGGTAAAACTGATGTGATGGCTGAGTCGCTCCCTGATGGACCTGTGACAGATCCGTGACAGATAGATTCTTATAGATTTCTTCTGTAATTTATATGCCACAGTGCTTGACTGTCACTAGTTTTGCTGACGCCTGTTATTAAAAACCATTAAAGTGGGCTTATCATAACACAGCATAATTTTGATGTTTATGTTGTTTTATTTGAAATTCAGTTTCTTCAGATCCAAAATGTTCTACAAAATACAGGAGAAGAAGGTCAAGATGAACTTGTTAAGCTGAGGGATGATCTCGTGGAACTCATTCATGTGTCAGAAGGTACCTTACTAGCTTTTATACATAAATAAGTTTGACTTGTAAAATTATAATAAATAATTGTATGTAAAAGAACCGTATGGACTCATATTTTACAATTAGAACAGATATGAACTTTGGTGAAATGTTAGGAGTTTAGCTTGATTTTTTTCTCTTTCCAGAAAGCCTGTTATCTCTGAAGAAAAGCAGATTACTCCAGTTGCTTGATAATGAGGAAGCAGGACTCAGTATTGATTCTCCAGGAAATGTGAATGATATTACTGGTTCAAATGATGGAGAGAAAGATACAGTGAGTTCTGTCAAATAGGCTTGCTTTCAACAGATCTAGAATTTTCCTGGTTCCCTGAAGCTATATCTAGCCAGATTATAATGTTCTTTTCTAAAGACTAAATGTTATCCAAAGGAATAGATAATATATTGAAAGGTGATTTGTTATTTGATGATCTGTCATTAAGCAAGTCTTTTACAGGACCCTGCCATGAGATTCTGTGACCCATAATTTATAAATAACGAGGCTAGCAAAAGAAAATAAACGGCACGCGATGCATGCAGAAGCGATGACGTTTCACAAGGGGTCTTTGATAATTTTCAGGACATTTGTCAAAAAATTAGGGTACATAAAAGTAACTGACAACTTCTGTGCTGAATGATTGTTCAACAAAAATTGCGTTATCTTGGCGTGACATACGATATACGATACATATATCTATATGTCTAAAATTGTTTACACCTTTTGTTTTAAAGAATGGAGAGATTTCTGTTTACTAAATCTTATAGAACGCATCAAATATAATTTGTTTCTTTCGTTTATGCTTTAAATTAGTCCTTTCTAACGGCCCAGGAGTATTTTGCTTTGAGTTCTACGCGACGATTTCTTGTTGAGTTGACTTGATTTCTTTTCCCAGTATTCGGTTCGAGTGTGTACAATATGCGAGCCAGCGAGTCATGCGAGCCATGCGAGCCATGCGAGGCAGACCTGCGAGGCACTTAAAAATACCAATAAAAAGGCTACCTATACGATCTGTAGGCTAACCGAAGTGCTTTTTTGGCTAACCGGAGTGTTGCTAGGCTAACCAATGTGTTATTTAGGCTAACCGAAATGGCTCGCTTGCCTCGCATGACTCGCAAGCCATGTGAACTGGGCAAGCAAGAAATCCCTTATCCCAATATAAAAGCTAACCGCAAGCTACCTAAGAGCTAACTGTAGGCTAACCGAAGTGCTATTTAGGCTAACCGGAGTGCTATTTAGGCTAACCAATGTGTTTTCAAGTGCCTCGCAGGTCTGCCTCGCATGGCTCGCAGGCTCGCACATTGTGCATTCCCTTCGGTGAGTATACAGATCGGTTGATCACAACAGGCAACAGACAACAGACAACAACAGATCCTGTCCACTCGCACGGCAAGATTAATCGATCACGTCATCGTCATCGCTTAAAAAAAGGTTTAAGATGGCTCACCTTTTCAACAGATGTTTCAAAACTGCTAATAATCGGTTGCTTCGTCTGCATTCACGACAGACATCACTTCTTAACTTTATGCCAAATTTATTCGATAACTGATAAAGTGCAACACTCACTCCAGACTCGAAATCTCAATTTAACAGCTACAAATGAAATAAGGTTTGCCGATCGGTGATGATACAAGCTGCAAAAAAATATCTTCCTTTGCCAAAAAACAAGATGGCGGATCTCAAAAAGAGTACAAACAATGCACCTAGTTCCCATTGCTCTTCGGTTCAATTCTGGGAGTAATCGTAACACCGTAACACCAAAAATTCCATAAATTCCATCGCTTTTCGCTTTACAGCATTAACCGATGACGTCATAAAATGACGTCATCGCTTAAAAATGGGTGCCTGAGCATGATGTGTCAAGAAAGATTCAAAATTTCAAGACTAATGACATATGAGTGTGAGATGTTACTAGGATTTGTATGTAGTTGACACATTGACTTTGCATTCCAGTTTGTATGGCAAATTTAATACTGGTTTTTAAATTTCATTATGCCTTGCCAAAATACCCCCTCTCCCCCATCCAATATTGTACAATTGCAGCCTAGGGTTTCCAATTTAACAAACTTCAACATTGGTAGGGTGAGTCTGGGGATTGGGAAAGAGGAGGGAAGGGGTGAAACTGGACCGCATTACGATAAAATGGGGCCCTAAATGACAATATGTCAACACTTTTGTCAATGATTGAAGTTGTTCTTGTCATAATTGTATGCAAAATGTTCAACTTGAAATTTATAGTTCTACTGCTTCACAGCAATAGTTATAGTACTAAAGATACAGTTAATTAATACATGTAATAGGCATTATTAGGGTTTATAAATCTCTCTATTCACCTTTTGTGATGGTTAATAATTTAAATAGGAAAGTCTGGATGATGATGATTCTGCTGAAGTGGAAGGTGATATCACTGGGATGAAATGTCGCATTTCATATACACAGGTGAGTTAATAATCTTGGATGCAAGGACTAAAATAATCTCTTTTTATATGAATGCATTGAAATACTGGTTCACAACCAGTTTATAGAGGCTCAGCTATTGGATAAAGACAGACATTCAGTGGATTAGTGATTTTTTTTCATGAGGGGGAGGGGCCTGGCAACACACACACTCGGGTCCTTAGCCCCAGGTGAAGCATATTAAGTTATTGCTGAATTCAGCTCTCCATCTGCTTTTGTCCTGGGCTAACCTTCCTAATGTGGACCAAGTGTGGCAACCTCCACACCCTACACCCCTAAATGCCTTCACTTGTAGAAGTGACCAGCCAAGAGAAATTTTTTTCTGTGCTTTGAGAAGTGGCTAGTCAATACAGTTAGTGACTCGTACAAGAGTTAATGCTGCAGTGTCTAAGTTGTAAGGTTGTAACTAGACCTTTTTACCCCAAAAGGAATGGGGAGTAACAGAACACCACAATGCCATGGTGTTTGATGCAGAAACAGTTGAGTTACCTGATGGCAAAGAAGAAACAAAGGTATGCACTTAAAAATTAAAAAATAAACTGAATAGTCTTAAATGGCTTTTCCCAAAATGCGACCTTGATTAATCAACTGAAGGTTTTACAACAATTTTGATTATACAACAATTGGGTGGCCTGTCTTTTCTTTGTTTTAATGGCAAAAAGAAAAAAATTAAAATCATATTTTTGCTACGAATAGTTCTGACTACCACTGCCCCTGCTGTTGTTTGAACATACTTTGGTGTTCAAAATAAGCAGGTAAAAATAATGCTCTATGAATATTTACAGTATACTTTCATTGGCTTTTAACTATTTCAGGCATGTAGACAAGTTGAAGAAAGAATAGCTACAACTACTTTCCTGCAACTGTTACTATATATAAATTTAGTCAGCAATAATTACTGTTGCTTTCACTCATGTCATTAGATGCACGTATTTGCATTTTCAACAGGTAAGGGTGTTATTTATGAATCCCACTCATAAATCGATGGTACCTTGCCCTTATTTCCTGGACAGCAAATGCAGATTTGATGATGATACTTGCAGGTTAGTTTATTTCACACTACGGTATAGCGTTACGTTTAGAGCACTGTAGAGTTAAAAGGTTATTTTCTTGAACTGACAGGTTAAGAAAACAGCTGGGCCCAATTGTTCAAAGGTTGGATAACACTAAACCCACTGGATAAATTACAATCCAGTGGATAGCGTTGTTCATTTTGTTAATACTTCCACTGGATAGTGATTTATCCAGTGGTCAGGATAGTGCTATCCACCCTTTGAGCAACCAGGCCCTAACATTTAGCAGTCCTATTACCAAATCTGGGTAGAATATTTTACCTCATCAGGTAAAGTTAGAATTGATCAGAAAGCCATGAGTTATTACTGACAAGATGAGAAGCAGTGAAGCCTTGTGGCAATTTAGTTGCCCTAAATTTTACCCAATTCAAATTTTTGATTGCGTGTATTTTCAGGTATTCTCATGGTTATGTTGTAAGTGTGGAGGATTTGATGCCATTCAAAGAGCCAGACTTCAGGTAGCCACTCTTGTCACTTTTGCTGAATAGTCTTATAATAGTAATATTAATAATAAGAATTGTGATTTAAGAAATAAGGTATCAATAATTATAACAAAGTAACTTTAGTGTCAGGCCACAGACATCGGTCGGGAATAAATAATTAAGTGGCAGTGGCCTTTAATTAGTAATACAACCTAGTAAGATGTCCAATGTTCATGATAACTTCTAGAGTGAAAAAGGAAAAGTGAGACTGATTATACAAAGCACTTTCCAACTACACTTGAAAATGAAAGCATAACCTTACCTGCCATTAAATGAAATTGATTTAATAGCCAGGCTATTTTTGTGATTAATTAATAACCTTTTTTTACTTTTTTTACCATGCTTAACATAAAATTTTCTTTCTTTCTTGATGTGATATTTCATTGTATGATCTCACAGCCAGGTGCAGTGTGGTCAGTCATGCCTAGCAAGATATGATGACGGGGTCTGGTACAAGGCTACTATTCAGTGAGTACATACACAACGTCAAAATTCCGAGCTCTCCATTTGCCCATGGATGTTTTGTCTAAGGTCGATTTTTGGTGAAGTGCCATAAAACCAAAGCAATCACTCTGGCCAATCGCAAAGGCAACAGACAATGTAGTAAACCAATCAAAACTCAAAGCACATACATATAGCCAGCATGAGGTGCAGAAAAATGTGCACGCGCAAATCACTTTTGGTTTTGGTTTTACTTTTGATTGGATAATAAAGTGGTAAGAGTTTTTTTTAACTAAAGGGTAGTAATACTTATACCTAATCGTACCCTTTTGGTATGATTTGTATTTTGGCGAGATACAGTCAAACCAAAATACCCATGGCGAGGCCAAACGAGTCTGATGTGCTGCTGAAGCGTACCAAAGGGTTCGATTAGGTATTTACCATACCCAAATTCAGCCAAAAATCTGGAAAGTTCTTGTTTCTTGTAAACTTCAATGGGTTTCTTCTCATCCTCGACAAAATCGCTCTGTTCAAACCTGCTTGCCAGGTACGCAGCGCAAATTGTGTGATACTTTCTTGGTCTTCAATACTTTTTTGACTCGTCTGTTTTGAATTTCATTCTTTTAATTTTCAAAATCAAAATTTAGCGAAAAATTTGGGAACTCCGACTATCGTTTCCGTTTGAATGAAAATCAATATGGCGAGCGCGCTCAAATTTAGTTTTGGCAGGAAAGTTTGTACTGCTTTCACGACCGGTACCGGTAAATACCAGGTAAACTTAAATTACGAGGTTTTGTTTTATTGGCAAAAGCTCTTTTCAATTCATTGTACGGTAACACGACTTTATTTTAAAGTGACCATGATGTCGTGGCATATCAGGTCGTGACTTGATATCGTAGGATATCAGGACAGTAGATTGCAGTTCTGATTGGCTACTTGCGAATTTGGGTATGGTAAAAAATCAATTAAGTAAACGCACACTACATGAACTTCCTACACTCAAGTGGAGAACACCATTCCAAACATGATAGTTATAAATAATATTAGTATATACCACACAAGTGAATAGTGCTTTCCGCTTGCGCTGGTTGGTTAACTCAGAGGTGATTAGCAAAGTACTACTCACCGCCGATCAGCCGGAGGGAAAGAAAATGGCTTCGCGCGTCGCTTTGGGTACCGAAAGTAATGTTTTGGTCGTCTAGTTATTCAACTTGTGTAGTATATACTAAAACAGTTATTCACCTCAGTGTCGGTGAAAGTGGTGGATATTTACCTCCACTTCGGTGAATAATTATTAATTATTTCATATGCCTGTAGTGTTAAATCATGCTTGGTCATATTGAATGTAGAAGAAGAGGCATTATGATCAAGCTATAGAATGTGGGAAGATTTAGAAATGTGGTGTCTTATTCTCTTCTAATTAAAAATATGTGATAACTTCCAACCCTCTATAAGCATTTAATGAACACTGAATGCTCCACAAACTTACCATGACTTAACTTATAATTATTATTTTCAGGTCTATAGACCATGATGCCCACACTTTTGTTATTCATTACGATACATATAACTCTGATGCAATGCTTGGTATAGATGGGGTGCTACCTTTAGGTGAGTGTGAAAAATATCAAACAATGTCAAACAATTAAACTCAGTAGCATGCAATCAGGTGGACAACGATAACAGTAATCAATACGGTCTCATATTTGCACTGCATATTTTCTCTTTAAGATTCTCTTTGAGAAAAAGTGCATTACAAATGTATTATAGTTATTATTATTAATTCTATATGTCAGTTATGTTAGTAATTCTAATTATGGTCTATCTTGTGTTAGGCACCACATGTGGCAAATACTTCATCTTGCTTTCTTTCAATGAATTGTTTATACAATAAAAGGTCATACAATGCACATGTACGTCAGCACAGGGTGTTCTTATTTACTGTGCACATCATAATGTTGACATTCCTTATATACTAATATTCTAACAAAATTTTGGTTTTTAGTTTCCTTTTGGTCTCTCAATTCCCAAAAGAGACTTATAATAATTTTATGAAGAAAACCAAACATAAAGGCCTGTCTTGTTAGCTTTGCAGTCATATTTTGCACTCCAAATTTTGCTACTTGATACATTTTTATATATTTACATATCATTTGGAATGATATATTTGTATTTACAGTTAATATACAGATTGATTTTATTTAACGCATGAAACAACAACAAAACTAATAGTATATAGTAAAAACTAAACAAAGGAAACAATAGACTGAAATAATGTCTAATAGTGCATAATTTCATGGGTTAAGTAAAATCAACGTTCTATATTTTGGATTTAAAGTAAAAACTAGCAGGAGACAGTTATGTAAACATTCTAATGGTGTCATGCACATTTATTTCCTAAAAAAATTAAAGAAATAGAAAATGGTTTAGATTGAATTGGAAAGTGCTTTAACTATTAATACTGTTGCCTTGTACAAGTTTCGTTATTCTGTCTGAGAATAATATATTCCTTTACAGACCAAAGAGACTCAGAGAATGTGTCAGATAATGATTTGTCAAGTTCCAGTGACAGTGAGGAGAGCCGGTTCATTGAGGACATTGACGAAGAAGAGATAGCAGTAGTAAGGTTGGCATGGAAACCATCAGCGGGTCCCATGTGCCTTGGAGAATGGGAGCAGCATACAAAAGTAAGAACTATATATTAAGGGTTAATTTTATTAGCAACATTTACATTAATTTGTATATTGTTGTTCATGTTTGGCATGTTGTTGTAGTTTAATATTCAATATTTTCATGCAATCTATTGCTATTTTGTAGCAATATGTATTTATTAAATATTTTTGATTTTCATTTTTTCCTGTTCAGGGGATTGGGTCAAAGCTTATGGCCAAGATGGGCTATATATTTGGGTAGGTAAACACAGTTAGATATTGTAAAATTCCCATAATGATAAACCCTTCCTGAAGATAACCCCACCAGAAAAAATTCCTTTTAAATAAACATAATCCCGGAGTTTATTTGTGATTTAACTTGTTAAGCAACATCATGATGTTACAATGAGTGCCAAAAATAAATTAACTCTACGCAAAAGATCTAATTAATATGTAGCAAATACTATTTCACAGTTCAAGTAAAATCATTAATATTTATTGTCTATCAGAATTTTATGATAATTTATTTTTTTTGTACTTACTGCTAGTAGCCAATTTTGAGTGTTGCATATTTTTGTTATCCAAGACAAATTCCTGGAGACTAACTTAAGTTTACTGTTTTGACAGTAAGGGCCTGGGAAAGGATGGAAGTGGTATAGTGGAGCCAGTAGAAGCAGTTGTCTTACCTCAAGGTAAAAACAATGAAAATAATGACTCAGACTGTTTCCTCTGGAGAGGGAGGCACGGTGGCCTACTGGTTAGTGCACTGGACTCTGGATCGGGCAGGTCTGGCTTGGGCACTGGCTGGGGCAGTGCATTGTGTTCTTGGGCAAGACACTTTATTCACATTCTTGTCATTATCCAATCAGAATCAGAGGACAGCATCCAGTTGACTTCTGATCAGATTAAATCTGCATGAAAGATTTGAATAATTAAAATAGGTCAAAGTTTTGTTCTCTTTGTTGTAAATGTTCTCAAAGGTCTGCAATGCGTGCAAAATGCTACTGCTAGATAGCCATTTGCACGCATTGCATGCCTATGATGTTGGTATAAGGAGATAATTTGTGAGAAATGGTTTGTCTAGGCAATGAAGTCTCCCTCACTGATAGCTTTTTGTTCCATCGAAATTGCCGTGAAACAGATTGTGATTTTGTTTTGGCTTGGTAGGAGTTCTTTAAAAATCTGTTCAGGAGTTGATTTATCATGAGAGCAGATGGTGTCATGAATGTAAAATCTGGAAATTTGTGATCAAATTAGAAGGGTTTGAATAAAATTACTTTTAATTAGAAAGTCTGATTACACATTTAACAAAAGAATGCTCTAGATAAGTCAACACCAATCAACAGCTGTTATCTTTTCTAAAATTATCTGTCAGGAAAATCCCTTGATAAGATTGCAGAACTTAGAGAAAACAACAAACTACCCAAGCCAGGAAGGAAGAAAAAACAAAGAGCATCAAAAGTGAAAAATGTGAAATTACCAGTGGAGGTATGTACTGCAGTGATTAACTTAAATAGTAGATATTTTTTATCTTGCTGCAGATTGACAAGTTAACTTCAACAGTGTAGTTAGTGCAATGAGATATGTTAGGATTAACTATTTATGACAGTGCTACAGGTTAGCTTAGATTAGTTATTCTGACTTGTTCTGTCACTTGTAATCTTTATAGACATTCAAAAGCTGCCACCCATAGCTCTTCCATGTGGCATCAAGTGCAAAGTTCTTCCCCATGTTAGCCTACACTCCCAGCTAAGTCTCAACATAGTAATTTCTTTCTGCATAATAATATTTTTAGCAGTAAGACTGTAAGCTTGAAGTTTCTATTTGCTGGTTGGTGAGTGACAAAGCTCCGACTATCAAACTGGATAGACACAAGCAGTCAGATATTTTAGTATAACCAAGTGGCTAATTAATAAAGTTATTATAATTAAATATCAAAACTATAGAAAAGTACTTTTTACTGAGTGCGATCAGGACCATTCCCAGGAGAATAATATTACCCGAGGTTCTGAGCTACAGTAGGAGCAGTTTGATAAAACGTTGTTTGAATGCTTATTAGGCCTTTTTTGTTGTTGTAAATATTTCAGGCCTCGAGTGGTGACATATTTGATTTTATTAATACAAAACTCGGTGGCAAGAGAGGTGAGACTTTTATCCTAAGTTATTGATAACTATATCCTGACTTGATTTAACTTTAGCCATCATTAGTTTAAGAGCAACCAAAGCTTCTTCCATAAGTACAGTGTATAAGCTCAAGATTTAAGGTGGCCCGCAGCTATTTCTGGGAACAGAAGTGCTCTTTTCTAAATCGAGTTTTCGGCATGTAAACGTTAACCGATTTCTCTGATTTTTGGCAATGGAAATACCAAATGTTCAAATTTTATAAAGCTTTGAACTTTAGGGCGAACAAAATAAACGAACACGAGGTATTAGCGTTTTTAAAAAAATCAATTTATGAAAAAAACGCGAATATTTTCCAAACGCGACGATAGATTTTTTTCTAATTAATGTCAACTAGTTCAAATTATCCAAGTTTTAATGTGAGCAAGTTTCAACGAAATCGGCTGGGTAGAAATTGCTGCACAGTTGACTGTTGAATTTTTGCTTCAAAATATTATGCTTGTGTATAATTGGGAGCTGTTAAACAAAGTTTAAGTAATGCTAAGATCCCATGGATTATTTGAAAGCTTAATGCCAGCTAAAACGTTGCTGAAAAGTATGGAAAGATCGGAAACTCCCAGCAAAAGTTGTAGACAAATGAAGCAGAAGAGGTTTACGGTGCGTAAATTGTGAATTTAAAAATATTCACTTTTTTTAGAATTAAAAAAAATCTACCAATTTTTTTTCTTTTATTTTCAAGTATGAGAAAATACAGCATGTGTGCAAACGACTTTATCTAGTTCCGTCTGTCTAGTCTCGATGAAACTCGTCGAATGTGGCTTGCCAAGATAGCTACTTCTCGTCTTCCATTTTGGAGCGCTTTGAAAATGCTCTTGTTACAGTAAATTATTGAAACTTGCCGCATTCTCAAGATTATTTAGCACCTGGAAATAAACATGCCACGGATAAAATTGCGGCTGAGCTTTGTATTCATGCATTTTATTTAGCAATGAATGGGGCATGTGGCGTGGTATGTTCAATTCCAGGTGCTAAATAATCTTGAGAATGCCGCAAGTTTGAATAATTTACTGTTACGCGAGGGTTTCCAAAGTGCTTCAATTCAAAGCAAAATTCGACGCGTTTCATTGAGATTAGACACACGAAACTAGATAAAGCCGTTTGCATACATGCTGTATTTTCTCATACTTAAAAATAAAAGAAAAAAAATCGGTAGATTTTTTTTAATTCGAAAAAAATGAATATTTTAAAATTCACAATTTACGCACCGTAAACCTCTTCCTCTTCATTCGTTTACAACTTTTTCTAGGAGTTTCCGATCTTTCCATACTTTTCAGCAACGTTTTAGCTGGCATTAAGCTTTCAAATAATCCATGGGATCTTAGCATTACTTAAACTTTGTTATAACAGCTCCCAATTATACACAAGCATAATATTTTGAAGCAAAAATTCAACAGTCAACTGTGCAGCAATTTCTACCCAGCCGATTTTGTTGAAACTTGCTCACATTAAAACTTGGATAATTTGAACTAGTTGACATTAATTAGAAAAAAATCTATCGTCGCGTTTGGAAAATATTCGCGTTTTTTTGATAAATATATTTTTCAAAAGTGCTAATATCTCGTGATCGTTTGCCGTGTTTGCCCTATAATTTAAAGCTTTATAAAATTTGAACATTTGTTATTTCGACTACCAAAAATCAGAAAAATCGGTTGAGGTTTACATGCCCAAAACTTGATTTAGAAAAGAGCACCTCCGTTCCCAAAAAATAGCCGCGGGCCACCTTAAGGTTCCGGTAATGGCTTTAAACATTAGGGTTCAAAGAAGCAAAGGACAGATTTTCAGGCATGGGGTGTTCAGAAGCGGATAAACAATGCTTCACTTTCTCTTAGTATACATAAATTAAATTGCTTTTATCATTTATGTTTTGTGGAGTTTGATGTCAAAACTGGAGCACAGCAAATATAAACTGAACACCACACTAAAAAGTCAAGATCAAAATTCACACAAATTTTGGATTAGCTTTGAACCCAGTCCTAGTCTTGTTTAATTTGAAAGGCACAAAATATGTTCCTGGTAAATAGGTATTAGGTAAGCGCAGTGGCCTAATGGTTAGTGCACTGAATTCCTGATCAAGCAGTAGTCGGGGTTTGATCCCTTCACTCTCATAGTTCCTCTCATAGTTCCTCTCTCCACCCAGGTGTATTAATGGTAATACCGGCAATAAAATGCTGGGGGCTAATCCTGCAATGGACTAGCATCTCATCCAGGGGGAAGTAGTAGTACTCCTAGTGGCTATGCTACAGAAACCAGGATAAGCTCCGGCAGTATGGGCCACTTGGCTCATTGCAGACCTCACCAGGGGAAAGCTTCTCATAATTTTTTTTAAAATTTTAGGAAATATTCATGACATAAGAGTTCCTGTTCCTGGAACAAGTGCAACTGATTTTGAGCTCAAAGAAACAGGAAAGAAAAAGAAAGGGGATGATAAACATGTAAACTGGAATTTACAGGTATGGCAGAAGAGAAAAAAGCCAATTATTTAAGAGTTAAGATGGGGATGAAAAAAAAATACCGAGTGGGTATATCCTGCCAGGGGAGGGACCAGATTTGTATTGCATGCTGTATTCTGAGATTTTCAGAAAACAATTAAGGTAGTACCAAAATCTATTGTTTTGAGTGTGGCTCATGTGCTTTTTTAACTCTGAAAATGGAATTTTCTGAGGTTATAATGTTTAATAGGGGTAACTTTCATCCATCCATCCATCCATCAGATACCGCAAATATTTTTTTGATGACATGATATATCTGCTGTGGTGTCCAGATCACACGATCACGTTTTTGACCACATTTTCGACCATGCATTTGTTTGTAGTCTTGACGCTTTTGTTAATTGCTGCTCAAGAAGTCAAACTTAAGAAATATAATTATACAATTAACTAAAGGTCCTTAATAAAAATGCTTTTACCCTACTCAGCTGTTCAAGACACAGGAGGAAATATCTGCTGTCAAGAAGCAGTTAAAAAAAGAAGAAATGGCTCTTGGCAGACATGAAGAAAAGTAAGTAGTATTTTATTCTTTATTAGTATTTTATTTTATCAATACTCAGACATTACATTCGATTTTCATAAAACAGTGCTTCCACTAGTCATTCTGTATAAACCTCATGTGCATGTTTTAAGGTCTTTCCCCCGAAAAAAGTTTAACATAGGATTTTTGTCAAACTTTCAAAAGTTGTTTTCAATCATGTAGTGTTTCAAAATATAAAATAAAAAGAATATGTCCCGGGGTCCGTTTTCGAGATATTAACATCTCATGTCACCCCATAATTCCCTGAAATTTCACCAAACAAACACACGTTTATTTGATCAGTTAATGTGTCTTTCCATTGGTAAAGGAATCACATAACTAAAGTAAATCTTAAAACAACCTACACATGAAGGTACATGTCATGCAGGAGCATGTCACAGTGATTGTGATATCCCTGATACATTGTAAGTTATCATTATTATAACAATTATTATTATTTTGTGCATGCATGCTAATGTTGTGATTTTGTCCCTGCTACATGCATGTTGCCGTGTCTCTTCATGCGTCAGCATGCATACGTTTAATGATACAACAGCTGACAATAATCGATAGTTAATTTGTTGTTATTTATATTTTTGACCCTAGAGATGCCAAAACAGCGTCACATTTTAGACAGAAAGTTACAGCCATTGAGGCACATTTATCTCGGTTACACGCAAGAGAGAAGGACATTCAACAGAAACTTCATCATAAAAAGAATCACAGAAAACTTACTGTGTTTTAGCTTAAAATAAATAAAATAAAACATGTGGTTTCCATTTGTAAATTTTCTGTTGGATTTACAATACTATCCATATAAAATGTTTGTTTCTCACCACCTTACTGGCCTGACTTTTTTGAAAATTAAAAAAAAGTTTGATTCATTGCCTCCTTCTTGTCTCAGGTCTTTACAAGTTTAATATAATTGCTTTCCATACTTCCCCCAGCAAGAGTACATAGAGCTCACATGCAACTTTTCATGCTTATATCTCAAAAGGGGGGATAAGAAGGATTTCTGTGAGAAGACCAAGCCATAATTGCCATCCAGTCATGCTCTAGTGACTCCTTATCCAGGGAGTATGGAGTATGGATATTTTCTGGACCTCAATGGCCTGAAAGTTTTGGTAGTGGTTAATTTTGTCAACCCAACCCAACCATTAGGCCACTGGGCCTCGCACAGGAGTTTTATAAGCAGTACAAAATAGTCTGAATTAGTCAACAGGAAATGCCTTAACAATTCTGATGCAAGACAGCTACTCTGATAAAATAATTCAACCTGCACTATGACTGCAAACTTATTCAATACAGTACGGTGTTCATGCCAGGATGTTTGCAAGCTAATAAGGGAAAACATTTGCAGAGGATTTGGTAAAAAATAGAAAAAGCGATCTCTGGTTAAAAATTTTTGTTAAAAAACGAGCTTTTGACTACCAGTCTGTAGTATTTAACAAGTAATTGCAGAGGACTTATAAAAAGTCAGCTAGACCAACTAATCCCATTAAGGATGGGAAATTTTAACTTTGTTTAAAGTGGGAGTTAGCCTGCGAATACAGCCGCCTCTAATCGCTTCCGGCCAGTAGTGACGAGAGGCAGCTGATTTTGGGAGTTCGAAGAAAGTCACTTAGGAGCCATCTCTTTTCCACCACTGGTATATTCCATGTTGCTACTTTCCTTGTGCAAGTGACTGGGAGGTTTTGTGTGAACCAAAAACAAGGGAGGGTCACCTCCAGACATAGTTATTATTCAAACATCCATGACTCCAAATCATTCTAGAAAAAAGCAACACATTTGTGGCATTTTCTGCTCAGTTATGAACTAAATTTAAAAATACAAACCACTCAAAATGTCATTTGCAACACAAAACATAAGTCACCTGCCAGCAGCATCACATTGTGACATTATACAGCACGCATAGAAAAGCTTGTCCACTAGCCTGGAGCTAGTGGAATTTTTCTGTCGGGCTTGTGAATTTTATTCTTCACTTGCCCGATTAGCAAGTTTTCAGCAGGTGATCATTTTTTGAAGATATGTGCTTGATAAGGATTTTTTCAGACTAGTGAAAATGACTTTCTGGATAAAAATTCCTGGCTACAGCTTAAAGGGCAAGCTGTGAAACTGAATTTCTTTGCACCCTGCATCGAAGTTTTTGATGAAGAGAAAAGAACTACCCTCTTTTGCCTTCTAGTTTTATTAATTTTTTTGTTTAGTTTCTTCATAAACAAAAGTCTTGTTTTTGATTCAATGTGAACCATTTACACAGTGGGGGCTACTATCATATCAGAGGAACACTCCTAACCACAATATCAACAAGTTGTAAACAATGCCATAAAAACATGTTCTTCAAATATTGGGAAGATAATCGTCAGCAACACCGAAAAAGTATTGGGATTCATCACAAATAGAAATATCTGACGACTGCAATGCTTTCAAGTTCGATTTTGGTGAAAAATATAAAGCGAGCTTTAACTTTTCTGTGTTAATAGTCAAGTAAACATTCTAGCTATATCCTGAGAAAGAAGAAAATTCCCACCAATGGCAATGAGCACTTAAAAGCATTAATAAAGACTTGATGCCTTCACGTGTCATGTTTCCTGGCATGGAAGCGCGGGCCAATGGCAAATGAAGTTCCTTGTCAATCTTATCCTTCTGTGCTCTGGAAACAAAAGAATATTTTCTTTTATAAATGGCTGTTTTGTCGATACTGCTGTTGGCCTTCAACCGGGCTTACTTTCCAGTTCAAGAATTTCTGATAAGGCATCGACAAGATGGGAAATTCTTACCATGGAAAAGCCAAGGGTAAAAGAGGGAATTTTCCCTTTAGTTTTTTAATCAAATTTCTGAGTGTTTTCGTACCTATTACAAGCTCAATAATTAGTCCAACCACTCTACTTTGGGTATCACTGGAAACATCCTTCCCTTCTGCAGAGCTCGTGTTATTCCTTGTGCCCCCCCCCCACTCTTTGCTCTTCAGATTTGTCAAACTCACATGTGAGCAATGTGAATGATAAGAAAAAGGTGTGCGTCCCTCAAACCATGGACCTTTTTTATTTCAATAAGTCAATAAACTAGCATATGGAAGAAAATTATAAATCATCAAATTAATGCTTTCATTGTTTATTTTAATACAAAGTTTAAAAACTTAAATACAACTTCATCTCTTCATGAATATCAAAAAAGGTATACATGACAGATATATTAATGTTCCAACATTTTGCTGTGTTGTGAAATAAAAACATCCCTTATGCAAATACAATCTTTGTCCCCCTCCTTGATGAATATGCATAATGCAGTTTTTCAGCACTCTACAAAGTTGTTAAAATCATGATACAGTGAACATTTACACAAGATTAATCAAACTAGTCCACTCTTGACTGGTTATTACAAACAATGCATATTTAACAATTTACATTTTGATTGAACCACAGCACTTGCAAAAGAATAATATTGTTTTCAAAGGTGGCCATTATGTTATCTACAGAACATCAATCAGCTAACTAAAAATCCCACAAATGTTGCTAATCAAGAACCAATCAATTAACTGATCCTTGTATAAAGTCACAGAATAAAGTCCAGAAATTTCTCGCCGATAAAAATAATACAAGTCCACTTGATTATTAGATGTTGTCAAGTCTTAGAAATTGTCCAGTCACTGAAACACACCTCAATGGAACTACAGGTCCAGAAAGGCAATATCTACCAACATGAATAAGTGTTTAGTCCTCTCTTCAGTAAGGTTGATATGAACCAGCTCCACGCGACCCGCGCCCACGTCTGTTAGGTCCGTAGCCTGAGGCATCAGACCTGTACCCCTGCCCCATATCATAACCTCCACCGTATGCAGCACTGCCATAACCACCACTGTTATAACCACCACCACCACCGCCATAACTACTATAGCCATTGTAATCATACCCACCGCCACCACCACGGTAGTCATAATCTCCACCCCCACCATAACTACCATATCCTGAATAATCATACGATTGCTGAGCATATCCACCCTGGTGTGCACCTCCACCTCCACCACGACCACCCCTTCCTCTGAATTCACCGCCACCACGACCACCACGCATACCGCCGCGGCCCCTGGGAGCTCCACGGCCACCTCCACCTTGTACACCTTTCTCTTCTGCTTTCTTCAGTTCCACGCGCTTTTGCTTGATTGTGCAGTTCCTGATGATAAAAAGCTTGTCCACAATGTCTTCACTGTGGAACAAGGCAAATGCATAGCCTTTGAACGTGTTGGTGTTTCTGTCACGCATAAACTTAATTTGCTCTGGAGCATGAGGAGTGAAGATGGAGAGAACTTCCATTACATCTTGTTCTGAGGCTTCTTCGTTCAGCCCTCCAATGAAAAGCTTCTTGGTTATGGATTGGGCCAGGGGGTCTGGATCATCTTTGGGAATTGCTCTTCTCATGAACACTACCTGACCATCAATGGTGTGTGGCTTGTTTTCCAAGATGTTGTCAACTACTGCTTGGTCAGACATTGTCACAAAGGCAAAGCCCCTTGGATTACCTTGTGGGTCTTTGACTATTTTGCATTCCGCAACATCTCCATACTTCTTGAAGTATTCCACGAGACGATCGTGTGTTGTTTCATGCTTCAGTTTAGAAACATAGAGCTTCTTGAGATCAAGATTATCTTCCCAGCCTTCAGTAGCCATTTTAGGTCAATCCTACAAAAACAAGCAGAGAAGGTCAATAAAACCACAGCACATTTTATGCCATCAAGATTTCCCATAAGCTACTGGAGAACTAAAAAACACTATGTATAACTACTTGAAACTAACAAAACAAACAGATGTCAACTACTTTTTTATTGAACATTAAAATTCCCTCAAGGCAAATACATGACAGTCAAAATAAAACAATGCCCACAAAGCCAAGTCAAATTAATCATTGGTTGATTGTTGTCTACTGCCGACTTTGCAATTGGTTTGACCTCAAGGTTGCATAGCAAAAAAGGAGGTAACTTTTCCTTTACTTTTTTGAAACCTGCAAATAAAATGTGTTATGAAACTTTTCAGAAAATGTTAACTGACACAAAATTCACAGTAATCGTGAAAGAAAAAAGATGAAACTGCTGAAACAAGAAACTTCAAGGAAATACACACAGAAAATTTTGACACAACTTTATTGAAACAGTGAAAATTCCACTTCTAGTAAACAAGTCAAGATAAAATATGGAAAAAAATTAGAACTGGTTTTAAGGAAGTCTTGAACAGAAAAATATTTTATGTTGAATCCCTTGTCAAAAGTGTTATTCTTTCAAAGAGAAGATCTGCCATTATTACTACTGTATTTACATGTAACTAGTACAAAGTTTAACTCGCTAGAGTTTAACTTTCCGAGTTCCCTTTTTAAAAAACTTCCTGCTATGCAAAAAAAATAGAGATTTAATTTGCAAGACAATAATCATGCAAATTATATTCTGTCACAGTTTTGCATGAAGAGGCAAAATTTTGAAACAGAGACAAAAGGAAACTCAGAGAGTCTGAAATTGCAAAAATCACTTAAACTGATTTCTGAAGAATATACAAGCAAGGCCATTGGTGGCTGCTTTTAAAAACTCTGAATTATTGCAACATATTCTGTATTTGTTTGTCACCAAAATCTGAAAACTATTGTGAAATTTTAATTCCACTCCAGAAACGAGAAAAAAAAACATAAATGCTGTTGTAGTTCCTCAAGAAACCTGTTTAAAGTGATTCAATAACCATTTAATTATTAAATTAGCTTTACAAGGGAACTTTGAACACGGAAGGTTCACAAACTTGATGGATTGACTCACAATTGTACCAACCCTTTTTCAGAGAAATATTTTTATTCCAATAACAAAAAGATAATTAGGCTTTGGAATAAAATCTTCTTTCAAGGTGATCTGATTAGGGAGATAGTTCTAGAAGTTAAGGCAATCATATAGCAGCCTTACAATTCAGCTTTGGTTTTAAAAAATGTTGGTTTGTTTTAATCTCAACTCCCCAAAAATGTCATCAAGCTGAGCACACACTTGTAAAGCAAACTTAACTCAACTTTTGATTACTTATATCAGTCTTAGCTAGGGAATGAGGCAAACGTCCAGAAAATTACTGGGCCCATGTGTAAGTAAACAGAAAGATAAAAAGTGTTAAAAACAAATCAAAACAAAAAAAATAAACAAAGACAACGACTTGCACCAAAATATACAACAACAAATTAAAGCATGCATCAGATGAAACGAAGAAATATTTTGACAAACAAAACGTTGATCAAAAGGAGACCATGAAAGATGTCACTTGGAAAACTTCACTCTGCGAAGGAAAGATTCTCTGCATCTTCGACTGAAATCGATGGAAAATAAACCAAGGTGAAACTGGAACGAGGGAAAAATGAAAAAGATAATCATCGTGAAGTTCTGTGGATCGACCGTTCTCCTTCTTGAAACTTGAATGAAAGACTAGCAAAGTTTAGGAATGTTTACTAGCTGTCACGAGACTTCATGTTCGATCGAGAACGGCCTTTTGAGATTTTCGGCGTCTACTTTCATCTGTCAGAAAGCGTCAGGGTGGAAACCTTTCTTGAAAATGGAGTACTTCGTAATGGGGTGGAAAAGTAAAGCAATAAACCTTCACAGATCAGAAAGTTCGTCAAGAAAATTGGTCTTGCCCTATCCAACCTCAAACAAGCCCATCAAACATACATGTTTTTCGAGGACTCCAGCGTCTCACAGCCTTCTCAAGCTGTTTTAAGGTAGTAGTTACCCAGCTTTTGGTCCGGCCTTGACCACTGAAGATTCCAAGCGTCATCCAATTCCTCTGTCATCTGGAGACGCCGTGCGGCGGCCATTCGCCATGACAGTTGAATTCAGCCCTCAAGTCTTCTCAACGACGGCAGAAGTCGCAATATTTGAGTTTTCTGCCAATACAACTGTCAGTTCAGTACGGGATTTTTTTCTAAAGTATAGATACTTGTAACGTTTCGAAAACTTCATTTGCTGCAAAAAAATCTTTAGAAGCACGCGGTTTCAATTGGACCGCATGTATAATGAGCTTACTGTGAAAGCTTCGTTCCGCGACACGTGGCCGTGAAAAGTTTAGTCAAAACCTTCGTTAGCGACCTCAAAACTACCCAATACTATACCTTCGTTTCATAAAATAAGAAATCTAACATAAAGTAAGATTTCATGCATCACTTCTGAGTGACTGAATGTTAAAACCCGACATTTCTGCGGAATTCCATTTTTGCAAATAAGATTTGCCATTGGAATCAATGGATGAAATATTACACTATTACGACAACAAAATCCTCAGCAACTATCAAGGAAAGCTCGAAATTGTGTCACAGTAAACCAACAAGAACTCGGGGGCAACATTTCAAACGTATAGTTTCAATCAACCTTACCTTCTGGACGTGGAAACCAAGACTATTCGGAGCCAACAAGATCAATGCGATGAACCTAAAACCACGCGCAGATCGAAGAAACGTTTCAGATCACGTGATTTACTGTCACCTGACCAACATGACGCGCACGGCACCGGAGCGCATGGGAGCGCGGGAAGTGGGACGACCAGTTCAGTTCGTTCATTTTTCAGCAAAAGGGAGATTCACCACTGGGCTTATGTTTGGATGGGATTTTGTTTCTAAGATTTTGGGGCTTATTTTTTCAGAATTTTATGTAAGGAGCAAAAATGATACCCTATTTAAGGACCGAGAACCTCAAAAACCATACCTTACCTACGGCGAATACCTGTATAGCCCATCTATGGGAGTGATCCCCCGGGGATTAGTATGAATGCACTTGTATAAATGGGATTTTTGTTTGTTACCTTTGCATAGCATAACTTTACCATTTTTCAGCTCTTACTACTGTTTATTATGGTTAATTCTATCATTAATTTTAGTTCCACCAATTATCAATACCTACTGATTCAAGTGCTAGAAGCCCAGGGAGGCAGGGGTTGGGGATACTCAGGATTTCAACTGACGGGGATGGGAATTCAAATAGATTTCGGGATTTTTTTTGGGGTAGGAAAATTTGGCAAGTATTTTTTTGGGTGGCTTAATATAAGTAGGGATTTTTGGGGTATTACTAACCTTGGCTGTGTAACTGCAAATAAAGCACAATCAAAGTGCTCTTGGGTGCCTCTATTGTTGTTAAAATGACCACCTGCAGATGATGGAAAAATAAATTCAGATGACATGATGAATAAACAAACACAAAAATCCAGTTTCTAATGTTGAAATTTTAAGGGTCAGAAATTCAGCATGGGATTTTTTGGGGGTTAATTTCGGTCCAGGGATTTTTTGGCAAACCTAAGTAAGACAATGAGCATCCCAGTACCTTTCAAGTCAGATTTGACAAACTCCCCTAAAAGTTTTCAGCTCATGAACAGAATACAAAATACACTAGGCATGTAACTTCCATATCAAAGAATCAGGTACCACCTATGGAATATAGCCGAAAAAATATTTTTTATGCAATTTTATCTGAAATCGGTCAAAATAACTGCCTAGCTATGCCTGCCCTAGAAAGCAGAACGTGTTCCACTACAACAACCTCCTCTGGGGCATGTCCAGAGCAAAACTTGGGAAATCAAGAAGGCAAAGTAGTAGACAACACGAAGTGGGAAATTAATTTATTAACGCACTCAATATATAAACATACTCACGAAGTATAAATTAATTTCCTACTTCACATCGTCTTCGGCTATGCTGTCAAGATTTCCAAAGAATTTCTTTGGGGTGCCCCAGAGGATGTTTTGTAGTGCTTTGTAGGGCAGGCATTGGGAGTAATTTTAAGTGAAAATTGCATAAATTGTTCCAGCTACGGGTACAGATATAATGGAGAGTAAATCAGCAAATTGAGTTACAACCTAATTTGATATTCCAACAAGTTTTAAAAGAACTATCTGCAAACTGATCAGACTCAAATAAGGCCAGATTATAGTTTAAAGACTGTTGTTTTGAGCACTGGGAGCTCTTACGAAAGCAAGTCGACTTCATTCCAGAGGCAGTACCCAATTCTTGGATGTGGAAGTTGCACACCTTGTGTTAATATTGATATTCTACACACAAGTCAAAAACTTTAACGCATAGAACTGCTCTTGCATGGGCGCAAAAACAAACTTAAACATCGCAAAACTATTAATCTACTTCATTTTATTGTAAATGCACAGCAGTGAAAGTCAATTTTCGGAAGCTTAAATATTTACAATAGTGATAAATAAGGAAATTTAAATATTTATATGGGACGTGCTGTGACCTCACAAAAATTGGATGGAAAGCCTGTGGTCTTACCTTATTATTTAGAAACTATTTGACTGGCAATAAAGTACATTGTGCTGATTTTGTGATGCAGGTGGTCTCAGCTTATTGGTGTATTCAATGCAATACAACCAGGGGGGTGTGATGGGTGCGTCCACACCCCCTCTCATGCCACAAAGGTCCACTGTATCTGAGAGGGAGGGTCAAAATGACTGTCAGAATGCAGGAAATTGGACTTCAGGAACTTGATTTTTCAAAATTTCTCAGGGAAATTTAATACCCCTGGATCCCCCCTAGACGCTTATGCTTCTGGTGCTCGCACCAACCCAAGCAAAATCCTGCCTATGGCCCTGACAACAACACTGAAAATAAACAAGACCAGGCAAATGATGGTTTTGTTTGAGCTGTATTTTAATTTTTAATTTCAGACTTCAACAGTACTAAAATAAATGTAAACAGCAAGCTATCTCTTAGCTAGTGGACAGGAATTCTTCATTTCTCCATGAATGATCTGCAAAAGAAGCTTGAAACACAAGAGTGATGAACTGGAGGTGAATTCTTTTTGCTTTACTGTGTATATTGCTGGTACAATGTAATAATGCACAATGAAGTTGTAAAAGAAAAGGAAACTAACTTTGCCTCACAATAATAAATTGCATAGTAGGTTAAAGGCATCCGTGAAATATTACAGTTTAAAATTTACCTGAATGATTTCAGAAATGTGATACAATGGGGTGTAAATGTGTGACACTACAGATCTAGAATTGCTCCAGTGCTGACTGGATCTTGCTTGGTTTTGCAGTGCACCCCCTTCCATCTCCCCGTACGTTTTTTTATCATACCATTTTGTCCACCCTCTCTCAAGTCCCCTGGGAGGTGGAGGGGGGGAGGGCTGCTGGACTCCTGGTGTTTACTGCACAGAATATCACAGCAAGCATGCGTAATTTGTTTTAGCCTGATTTTCTTTCAGTTACATTAATTTCATTTCCAGTATCTCAGCAGGTCTCAACATTGATCTCTAGATACATTTTGCACTTTTTCTGTACAACTGACACACAAAGGGCCATATTGGAGGGACATCTAGTGGGGACAAAATCAAAATGTGTCCCTGCTACATCGTGTGTGTGTATGTATTGTTTTGTTATCCCTGCTCAATACGTCCAACCATTAGAAGCACGTTCTTTGGATGGCTCTTTGTCTTCTAATGCTACCTAAAATCATTAGAAGGATTAAAAAAATATTTACAATTTTACAGTATTAACAATAAAACTACAAGCTATTACAGTGCGGCTACTGTTATTCAGGGTCACCCAGGCAAAGTTAGCCAATCACAAAGCAGAATAGGAACAATAGATTTAAACATTAAAAATAGAATTAGGTATGACAAGATTTTCCACTGGCTTACATTTCTCTGACTGCCTTAAGTACTCACCCTCCCCTCCCCCCACCCCCAACAACAGATAGTTGTCTCATCACTGGGTTCCCTTGTCAAGTGAAAAGAGGCGGCACTGTGAGAGTAAAGGGCCCTGCCTAAAAACAACATTTAATGACCCTGGCTAGGGCTCAAACATGGAGTGCTTGATCTGGAGTCCACTACGTCCACACCTCCCATGTTTAACCGACGGGAAATACATTGCAGCCAAGAGCTTTTAAGATTCAAGGGATAATTAACCACATTGCCATCATCTAATCTAATTCTCAGTGGAAGAACAACTGGTCAGACTACTACTACACCAACGGCACACAGTGCTGGATCTTGAACTAAGGAGATGTAGGGGTGCTAGATCACATAATCTCTACAAGTTGGAGACAAACAATGGATTTATTGCGTGTAAATGAGCAGGATCTTTGCTATAAAGGTCATGGTGTGGATTGGATAACCTATTCACCCCACTGACCTTTAGTATGCTGCAACGTGGTGTGGCATGCCTTGTTATTTCCCCAGGCAATTGCACTTCAGATAGTCACTAAAGAAAGAATCAATGAGTTATCTTGTGGATCAACTACAAATATGTATAATCATACCTGTTTTTGCTCATTATCTTTGTTCTTATTGGATGATAGCATACATATAATTCATATTCATATGACGCATACATGTCCGTGTAGTGCATACATATAGTTATTATTCATTGTGATGTCATATGTACAGACAAAAGGACTTATCAACAGCTGGCATCATTTCAACAAATCATCGAGCTTGATTATAACTTTTTTTAAAAACAATTATGTGCATTATGCATAATCATAACTTGTGTTGCTGGCATAAAAAGGGCAGGGAGAGGGAAGGAAAAAGGGTGTGATAGGGAGAAGGGAGGGAGCCCCTCTACACAGTCTCCTCTCCCTTTTTCTCCCACTCCCTCCCCTTTTGACACCTGCGAGCCACTTCATAAGTGATAGTGTAGGGTCTTAAAGGAGCCCAGGACTTCATGTATAAAACAAGATTTTATTTTAATTTATTTTTTTTTATTAGACAATAACAATTATTGTTATGAGGGCACTGATGGAGGGGTAAAACATAGGAAGTCTTATACCTGTGTACAGCCATCAACTCTCCCCCAAGAATAATAACAATAAAAAATCAACCATGAGCACATCATTCAGGCGGATGACCATTTGCTCAAAGGAGGTGTGCATAAACAGACATTCAACTGTACATGAGCCTCAAACAACAATGCCTGCTCTGGAGGGTATCAAAACCTTAAAAACAATTCAGGTCCATCCCTTAAAATTTTGATTATCAATGGTAAATGACATTAGGGCCTTGGTGATTGGAGTTGAAATGATATTTTTGACAATTAGGAGAATTATCTTGTTGGCACAAGCCTGGGCTTTAGGCCTGAGTATCAAAAGGGCACTAATGCTGGGGTGCAGGAGAGGTCAACCTGTGTACAGCCACCAAGGAGCACCCATCAGCAGGTATCATTTGGGTGCCAATTATTTTGTGATGTACTTCAATAAAAATAAGGGCTCTTACAATCCATCAAATATTTTTTGCAGGCGTCACTGGTCTAAATACGTCACAAGATGCAGCCAAAACTGGGGAATATCAGATGATACTCCCCAGTTTTCGAGCTTTGGGATATACATTCATACATTTAGTTTTCATTCTGAGTTAATTGCTAAAATGAACAGAACTGAACATTTTGAATAGACTAACAATATTTACAGTAGACTTACAGAATTACTATGACGTTTAAAAGCTTTGAGAAAAGGTCTCCCAAAATGCGGCCTTGTGTAAAAATATTTGAAGGATAATAAACACAATAGCCTTCATTTGGCTTCAAAAATATGCATGGATATTTGTCCTTGGAAATTATCTGACCCTCGAAGCTCACAGTTTTCCTCAAGCTTTGCTCTCAGAAAACTGTCTGCTTCTCGCAACAGATCATGTCTGCGGACAAATATCCGTGCATATTTTCGCACCAAATGGAGGCTATTGTTAATATATCTCTGAGGTACTTCTGATTTCAGACAAATTCCCTTTGACCCTAAGCCAAGATAAAAATGGTAAACTTCCTTTAGTACCAATTGCTTAACATTTCCTCAATAAATAGCACCAGGAAATCAATTCATTTTCATGGGATATAATTTCTTCTGTGTTTGAAAAGCATAATATTAACTTTCAAAACTGTATTACACCACCTAGTTACTTTGGAAGATAACTAATGACTCTTGAATAAGATCAAATCCTTTATTCTTAACCTAACAAATCTTTAATAATCGTCACGTTGTGCATACATCAAGATAAAACAATAAAAATGAAATAGTGGAAGACTACACTTCACAGAAGACTATGGAACCTGAAATCTATTTAGCAACCTTCACTGTGACCATAAAGGTATTTCAGATACAAACACAAGCCCACAATGCATGTCAAAACCACCGAGTCTGCACTTGGAATAGACCTGCAGACTTGGTAAAACTCAAAAGGTTGCAGGAAAATCTTAGGTATTGTAGTCAACTGGGAAGAGTAGTAATAAAAACATTTCCTGTTAAAATACTCATGCTACTTCTACTCTTGATCTACACAAAGATGTCTGCAATTCCGAAGTAGGTTACACTGCATCTTATTTCGTTGATTGACTGTGACTGCGACACTGTGATTCTTCAGTAACCTAGGTCCTGGGTGCCTTAGTGTAACTTATGTCTGGCTAGGTAGACTAAGACTTCAAATGCGACAAAACCTAGGTATCAAAACAGAATAAGCTTAGACTCCTTAGAACAACAACAGTTAGCCTTGAACTTACCACTTACTGCATACTTAACATTATACTTTTGTTATGCACGCAAACTATTTTGAGCATGGTTAACAATGACAACGGGCAATAAAAATTAATCTGCACTGATGATAACAAAGTGTGTAGAATTAAGAAAGAAAAAAAATTGTTCAGTTGGGATGTAAATGGTAAGGCTATTTTGGTCTGCCTGAATGAAAAATTTTCAAAATAAACAGAAGCTTTTGCAAGGTAGTCCATAATTCCCAACTGGAATATCAAAATGCAATAAGCGGTGACCATAGCTTTTATCTTGAACAGTTCCAGGTCTTTCACCAGTTCTAACTCATTTACGTGGCTACTCAGCTCAGTTCCAGGTGCTCTCAGTTAATTCTGGTAAATGCCAAATCTGATTTCCTTTTCAGGGTTTTTGCTTACCACATGCCCAAATTGTGAACCAACCAGCTGCCCTAAATGCCAGTGTGCATAATATGGGCAGTGAACAAGTTAGCCAACTGGTTTTCCCTTGTAAATGGTAAAAAAAAAACCCTATTTCTTCTGAGTGCCAAGGGAAACTTAGGAGATAATATCATAAGGTCTGCCTCACCTGTCCTTCAGTATGGCTTGTAACGCCCTCCTTGACCACCACCTTGACCATAGCCACCTTGTGGACCATAACCTGAAGGTGCTTGTTGGTAGGCACCCATGCCACCATAATTGCCGTAAGATGCATTGCCATAAGGATCAGGGTAGCTACCATAACCATAACTGGGATCACTATAACCTTGGTATGATTGATAGGCACCTGATTGGTAACTGTTATAACCCCAATCGCCCCCGCCACCGCCACCACCGCCGCGACCACGACCAGAGAACCCCCCACGACCACCTCCTCCACGACCACCACGACCCCCCTGGGCACCTTTGTCCTTGTCCTTGGGTTCGGCTTTCTTAATTTCCACTTCCTTCCCAGCTATTTTGACTTTTTTGATGCAGCAAAGTTCATCTACAATATCCTCGTCCTCGAATTCAACAAAACAGAAACCGCGATGCTTAGTTGGAGGTGTGCCATCTTCGTTTTTCTTCATGATCAAGTCAACACTGGCTGGAAGAATGCCACGAATCTCACCAGCAAGGCATTGCTTGATATCATCGGCGGTTGCTTCGTCTGCTAAGCCACCGATGAAGATTTTCTTCGTTTTGAGATGAGCTGTTGCGCTGTCGTCACCTCTCGGAATTGCTCGTTTCACTTCGACTTCTTTTCCGTCAATGGTGTGCGGTCCCTTTTCCTGCTTGTCTTTTAATACGTCGATGACGCTATCTTTGTTACTGAAAGTGACATAACCGAATCCTCTGGATACCTTCGTGGTGTTATCACGGATCACAACACAGTCCGACAGTTCACCATAGCTCTCGAAGTACTCTTTTAAAGTTTCGTCAGGTGTATCTCTCTTCAATCCACCAACAAACAGCTTCTTCAGTCGTTCATCATTATCCGCTGGGGTCGCCATTTCACAAACGTTTTCTTATAGTTTCAGTCACGTTTCACTAAAATAAATTTAAACCAAAGAACCCAAGCTTCTCAATCACTGAACGCATTCAAAACCACGTGCTTGATTGAACTGCTCAATCCCATGAGCACTTGGTATAAGCGAACATTCACAGGGTTCCCAAGCTTTGTGGACTAACGTACCTTCACAGGCTCCCTACACAAATGGTGTGGAATGTATGGGAAAGCCGAAACATTCCTATTAGCATGAACTATAGCGAGTAATATTTGCATTTATGTTCAAAATAAACGTTAAGTTACCTTGATCGTTGTGCCTTGTCGTCCTTGTAGCTCAAAACGGCGAATTTTTGCGATTTACTGGGTTTTTACCATGTTTTCCACAGGGTCAGGGTTTGGGCGGCCAGGCCACACCTCCATCCCCAAGATTCTGTCAAGAATCTCCCACCCCTCCCCTGGAAATTATGTCGGAATCCGGTCATTTCACCTGCAAGATGTTTCGCCTACAAGTCGATTCGCCTACACTAAAGTTGATCGCCTACACTATCTGAGATGTTTCGCCTACCCTGAAGTCTAAACACAATGTATATTCTTCGGTCTAAAAACGTGAGAGCCCAAACACGCTAAACACAATGTATATTCCTCATTCTAAAAGTGTGAAAGTGTAGGCGAATCGACTTGAAGGCGGAATGACCGACATCCATTATGCCTATGTTTCATACTGTGATAAGCCTGTTCCTTGCATTCAGTTACGGGGATCAGCGCGAAAAATGAGACGGGGGGGGGGGGGGGGGGGGGGGGGGGTTTGTGGGGAGAAAGCAAGAAGCAATCGAAGGAACCTCAGATTTATACAGCTTGTCCCCCTGGGTGGTTTGCTTCTCGCCTTAGTCCCCTCGCCATTTTTTTTCGCTCGCCGTTGGTCACGCAATCCAGAATTCACTGCTCCCCACTAACTGAACGCCTGGAACAGGCTATACTGTGATAAAATCATAGTGTGCAAACTGTCTCTTAATAATAATTAATTTTTTTGATGGCCTCATGTCAATATGTATTTAGTCAAAAACAGCTGCAAATAAACAGCAAGAAATCTATCTTTGCATGATGTATATAGCTCTAGAATAGCATACCAAAAGCACGGCCCAGCCTCATTAGGGAGGGGTCTTAATTTTTGGCTTAAATATCCAGTATCCTGTAATTCCGGTGGTTTGTATCCCCAACTGTTACGTTCGATATCCAGCCAAATCTCTTCTTTTAATATCCCATATGCCATTAAATTTTCCCCATAATATCCCCTACCTCTATTATTTTTTTCCTAAATATTCTGTATCCCAATAAGCCCTAATACGATCCTAAAAGCCAAAGCAAATGCCATATTACTTTCAATAATCAATAAGCTTCTTTCAATACTCAATAATGAAAAACGGCTTAAAAATTGCCAAGAAACAAGGATAACAAGATCACGACTGACTGAAATGTGTTGTTGTTATTCCCCTCCCACAGAAGGCTTTTGGTTTGAATTCCCCCCCCCCCCCCCCAACCCCTCTGGAAAGAATGGAAATTCCAGTTAAGACCCATACTTTCCTTTTAAAATTTTTGCTATTGAGACCCCAGCCCCCTCAGAATTCCCATTGACCTTCCATGGGTTGGGTATGGACACTATCTGATACAGGATTCACTGAAATGCGGTTTAGAAGCCTTTTACAACTGGAGAACTAATGTGATATGAAAATTGACTTTAATAATTATTATAAACTACCTCATCACATGAAATTTTTGTGCTGACTTAATTTTGTGATTTTGGAAACATTCTGCTGACAGTTTTTCCTCTATAAGTCAGTACTTTTTACATCTATTTACATCCCAACAGGAACTTCTAGAAATTTGGTAAAAGATAATAAACAACCATTGTTATTACTAAAATTATAACTTGAAGCATGCTCCTGCTTAAAGTTTTCCCCTTCTCTAGTTTGAATACCACAGATTATCCTGGCTATAACCCCTATGGGCTAACACAAATTTTTTAATAAGTAAAAAAACATTTCAGAAATTATGAAATTCCTACCAAACAGGATTTTACAGCATATTTGTAAAATATCTCAGTAGTTACCTACCCCAGTCCTGTTTTTAATTATCAAATCAGAGTTGCTTTTGCCTCTGTGTCAAAACAAGTCCAGTGTGAAACCATTCATATGAAAATGAGTCTCATCTGCATGAATGAATGGTCATAATTTCTGAGATATGTGAAAGGTTACCCATTGAAAGTATCATTGACACACTCCACTAGTAAAGTGAAACCAAAAACTTTACACTAGAAAATATATGGGTGAATGAAAACAAAGACGTAAATATAGCGAAAACAAAAATGAAAATGTTCATTAATGAAAGCGATCTCCTGGTGAAATTACCTGGGAAAAAAACAAAACAAAAAAAGACTGTTCACTGCCCTCTATTTGTTCACATCTCTTTTTGATCGTTGAACACGGAAATAACTGTGAGAGAACTGAATGCCACTGCATCATGGGAGGCATGAGGGGGGGGGGGGGGGGGGGTTCAAGCTCCATTTGCTGTCCCCTCCACCCGTTGTGCCTCATGCTTGACATTGCTTTGCTTACTGTTTCCCTCTTGTTTTTTTGCATAATTGTGAAATAGAGTGGCTGTGAACAGTCCAAAACAAAAAATTTTGAAGCGAAATGTCTCTATGCATTGTCATTAGTGAGTTCTTCAATGCTATTTATATCTTCTTTGTCTTCTAGCCCTTCTTCTCCATTTTGTACCATATTGAGTGGTTACTATGTCAATGACTTGACAGCCTAAAAAAGCAATGGGAATAATATTAAAACACGTTCACCACAGACTTAACAAAGGGTCAATTACTCTGTTACAACTTACATCCACACATTCCCCTTGTGTGTATGCGGAACACCTGCTGGGGACCTCCCTCTCCTCCTTTCAAACAAACAGGGGACAAACTCCTGCCTGCCAAAGAGAAATAGAAAAGGGATTTATTCCGCAACAAATAAAGATTTAACGTGAGAAACTCATTTATGTTTTTGATGGCCAGAACAAATTACCCGGCAATTTATGTTTATAAGGACATGGCCATATCCCCAGGCTGCATTTTATGTAGGTTACACCAAAGATCTTCAGTGTGGATTGCAGAAGTTTGCATGTTTTAACTGGCATAAGATGCCTTATTTAATATTAGAAATTTTGTTATTATAACAAAGGACCATGGCATAGACTTTTAAAACCTTGGCATATCTTTAGTGTTGGGTGTACATGGAATGCACCCTTATCACTCACATTGTTGTCTTATGAACGGAATTAATCAAGGGTGCATGTAATATAAGGCCCTAAGTGATTCCTGTTCTGATGTAAAATTCCCTCTTTAATCTACAAGCACACACAGGAAAAACTGGAGAATCTAGAGGTTATCAGAAGTCACTTGGGGCTTAATTTCAAGCACTCTTTTGATTTTATTGGTTAAATCAGTTTTTTTAATAAAGGAAAACAGATGATGGTTAGTGACACTGACATAAACTTTTTAAGCAATTTTTTTTACATCTTTTTTCAAGAAAGGTTTACAAGCATAAAAGCGTATGCCACAATATCAAAAGATACATAACTATGGTACGCTGTTCTTTAATATTGCTTGTTTAAAGCAGGGCGCCCTGGTTCAAATTTTTTGTTTCTGCAAGATGGGAAAAGAAGCTATGAATGTTGTCAGATAAAAGCAAGAAGCCTGTGTAATTAGACACAATGGTAGTGTAGGCATTCATTCATATTTTGAAAAGAAATCTGCAAGTTTTAAGTTTGCATGTGATGCATTTCCTGCATTTGCTTTGCACGGTTATAGGAAACATGTTTGTTCAGGCTAAATTAAATTGGAAACGTTTAAAAATGCCTCAATAGCATGCAAACTCTGAAGTTCAAAGCCCAACTGACGATTGGGTTTTTCACTGCCATCAATCAATATTATGGCAACAGCCAACAAACCTTGAAACACAGAAACAAACAAAATGGATCAAAATCTACCAATCACCGCCGACAGACATGACCTTTTGGCCCGGCTGAAGCGAGCTTCTTTTTCTTAAGAGGTCCGCTTAGATGACTGATGGCAGCGAAAAACGTAAACCATTGGTTGAGGTTTGAATTTCAGAGTTCACGTTATTGAAAACCGCAATAACACTGTTATAACTTCTTAGTATTCTGCGTTTTCTTCTTTTACCCATTCTACCTTTCAGCATTGTTGCATACTGTAAAATTCCGGTTATAAGCCCTGGGCTTATACAACTTTGTAAGGGGTTTGGGGTGGGCTTATAAGCGGAGGGGCTTATATCCGGGTGGGCTTATAAGCGGAATAAAAAAAAAATGTTTCGAAACGAGCCACGGCAGTGTTGATCGAAATACGTTTTTAAGCTAAAAAGTCAAAATAAAGCAACATAACCCTGTTCAGTACTGTCATCCAACAGAGGGGGGCTTATAATTTTATTTCCAGTTAGACGGGGTTATAACCGGGGGGGATGCTTTTGGCTTGCCGTGTTAACTGAAAGAACATGATTCCGTGTGTGTTGCTCTTAAAGGGTTTTAAGTGTTCGAAGTTGCTTTACACAAGAGAATACCAAACAAAGTCTACGCAAAGCAATTTGCTTTCGACGCCACTACATTCAAAGTTGAAGAAAATTCAAGGCTCTCACACTTTGCTACAGTTATCTAATCAACACAGCAGGAGTGGATGCTCAGTACCAATCCAAATCATCTCCTAATCTCATACCCAGATATTTTCTCACTTTAAAGATATAACTCTTATAATACAGGGTTCGTACAAAAAATCGTAACCATTTTTCCAGGACTTTTCAAGGACTATTTAAGGACCAAATTGAATTTTCAAGGACCCCCTACCAGGGAGGTAATTTAACAGATGGTATATAAATGCTGTAAATGTGTTTGCTCCATCTCCTTCTCTACATTCTTGTCTTTTCTCGTTATTGGCTGCTTTTACACTCGTGTTTTAGAGTTTGAAGGTGCTTTACACAGGAAAAGAATACCATAGTCTATGCAAAGCAATTTGGTTTCGACGCCACTATTTTTAAAGTTGAAGAAAATTCAAGGACTTTTCAAGGACTTACACAGAAATTCAAGGACTTTTCAAGAAAAAATGGAATTCAAGGACTTTTCAAGGACCCCCCCTAAAATTCAAGGACTTTTCAAGACTGTGCGAACCCTGTAATAGCTGATGCCCAGTACTCAAATCCTAGGTAACTCAAAGCAAAACTGATTTCCCCTGAATTTGCTCCATAGTTATTGTAATTTTTCCCTCAATATTTTGAATCCTCGATAACTTGAAATTCCCGCTAACTCAAAATGATTCTACCCTTAATAACTTGAAACCCTTTGCAAAGTTTCAACTGTTCCCTCTCATAAACTCAACCAAACCTTGCAGTTTGTGTTCCTTGTAATAGCTGCTAGAATGGCTTTAATACTAGTGTCTGTGCAACTCCCTGAAGAAAGTCTACAATAGTTTGACAAAATGGGTTGGGGAATAAACACGTTTTAAAACTTCAGTTGACAAAATGTTGTTCGCTAGTTTAGTATTAAAAATGGCATCAACGATTATTAACGGACAATTTCTTTGAGGAATCACTTTTTGCAAATACAGTACAATACATATACTTCAGTATCCCAGTGTGAGTCTTTGGTGCTTTGCAATCTTTTGTAAAGTATTCCCTTCAGATCCATTGTTTTGTTTGTTAGCAGGATATCACTCTGATTTAACTCTTTCTTCCTAATGAACCTGATTAAATAAGTGTAAATATAACAGTTTTTTCTAATTTATGGTCATTTCTACCCAACCGCTGAGAACTTGAGCCTTTAAAGATTTCCCTTGTATTGCCGTCTTGTCTAATTGAATTACACTAATCCAAAAATCAATACCAATATTATTCATTTTTTTACAATGTAATGGCTAAAACGCCCATAAAAAGAATGGAAATGTTATAATTGCAATGAATATAGCCATAAGGATGGTCTAAAATGGCTATACCCCATACATGACAAACCACATAATTATCAAACCTATTTAATAATCTATACATCATTAAAAACTTAAATTAGATTCATAATAGCGCTAAAAATATTTTACACCAGTCTTCAGACCTCTAAAGGTAGCGAGTTCCACATGTCTGCGATTCTATTTAAGTTACTACATTTAAATTCTGTCATTCTAATTCTTCTTTTAAAGTTACTACATTTAAATTCTGTCATTCTAGTTCTTCTTTTAAGAGTAACCATCAGTACATGTATAGTAAATAGTGCAACGGTCAGTCTTGGCTGAGCAGAAATTTAGGTATGGAGTTCATTTACATTTATATGCCCATTTAGGGCTTTGCATAGAATTATGTGACCTAAATAAAAAGCGTTTGTGTTCAATCAAGAGCACATTCAGGCTTTCTAGTTGGCTTTTGTAGCTTATGTGAATTTTGTGGCTCTGTTGGATGAATTCCAACATTGTGAAGTCTCTTGATGTGTGAGGAGACCAAACCACTGATCCATCCTACACGTGCGATCTAACAAGGGTGCAATACAATGCCTTAAAGTAAAAAACCTCTCAAGCCTCTACAAATCCTTCAAATTTTATATCTAGTCACTGCTTTGTTTCCAAAATAAAGAATGTTGTTATTTTTGTGCCACCATGGATTTGAGATGATACTAATAATGAGGGTGGTAAGGGGGGTAAAGATCATGTTTCACAGAGAATAAAACAGCCCTTTCACAATTCATGAAAAATATGACTCTGGCATAATTATCATGCTTTACAGAAAATAGAAGGGAACATTTTGGAAAATCATGGTTCATGGGGGAAAAAATAGGCATTTCACATTTCTGGGGAAATAAAAAGGACCAATCATGGGTCACAAAAATACCCTTTACCACCCTGAATAATTAATTATTAAATAATTAATATTTATTATTCTTCTGAAGGGGGTAAGGGAAGGCAAGTACCTGACTGTACGCACTAGATAAAATGTCGAGTATATCAACATTACTTTTATAAGAACGCAAAGACTATATATTTGTTTCTGAAAACCCTATGCTCTCCTTGTGGTTCTATTCTTCCAAAAACAGGGAACTTTGCAGTAAACGCATGTGCAGAGGATCAGAAATGTTGCATGCTTTTCCCTGTGGTAGAATTCTTGTAGACTCAGTGGAGCCAAGTTAAAACTGCAGTTAATTTAATTAGACTTGTAGGTGCACTTTTGTTATTAAATATGCAAGATACCAGGATTTTTTATGCAAATTTTGTAAAAACCAGGAAACAAAGATTCCAGCGGTGCTGCACTTTGAAAATCTTTCTGAAAGACATGTTTTGTTTTTTTTTATTTGATCTGCCTATTACTTTTTGTTAAGTGACTTTGGTGACAGTTAAATTTAAACATCATACACTGTACATCGTGCAAAAACTCACTCAGGTATAACAACATCCCATTATGGATTGCTCTGATTGGCTGTAGGTTATGAGTTTCATTGCTGCAACTCCTTGAATAGACACTAAATTATTTCTTCTTTACAGTCAAACAACTGAAGCATTCTGCCTCAGTAATGACTCTTTTATTAAAGGGGCACAGATTTTTGAACAGTGGTGTTTGGATATTCCAATGAAACACTGTCTTGTGTTTGATGATACATCAAAAGTGACAGGTAGACAGACAAAACCAAAGTTTTTAAAGTAAAATTATGTGTAAATTTGTCTCACTTCAAGGATGGATGCAAATGGTAGTAACAAGCATCTTTGGCTGCGGATGGATGGTTTGATTTCTCCATGCAAATTACCGTAAGGTTGTATCTTCCTTTGCATGTTGTGTTTCATGGGTTAAGATTTCTACCACTAATTTCAGAAAAGTTTAGACCAAAAATATGCAAAATCAACACTAAACACCTTCAAACCTTCAGTACTAAAGAAGTCTTCAGGTGAACAACACAAGTCAATCACTCAACTGTTGCATCCAATTGAATAATATACATGTAAGAGATACTTTTTCATGAATTTAATCAATATTAAATTTATTTGATGTTTGAAGCTACTGTTAATGATTGCATTACTCAGTGATTAGAGTCTTTAATTCAGAAATCAATGAAAGCCTTTATCATTTTGTCGTAACAATTCAGCCTGTCTGAACCATGTCCATGTCAGGCTAACAAAAAAAAGATGGAAACTGATTCTGATGGTTCAAGCAATAGACAAGGTAGGGTTCCCTGGAAGCACCAGAGACCAGCAAAATTCATTGCCATACCAGCTTTCTTCGAGATGATTAGGATTTTTTTCAAGATCAAATTGTAAATGGCGAACAAGCTTAAGTTTTACCAGTTTCTTTCACCTTTTCAACAGTTCCCCAAGTTGGAAATAATGAAACATTGGCTGGAAATCCCAAAGGAAACAAGAATCACAACAATAATCCAATGATGGAGTGAACTTCTTTCAGCTGGTTTAGGGTCGGTGACCAATATTCAACTAACATTGTGTGATATGTATCACTGAAAAATGCCCTTCTGACGCTGGCAATCAAAATTCCATGATTAAATGGTAAATGAAGCAAATAATGTCTAGCCACGTGATGCTTTTAGCAATAAAAAGAATTAATATACTTTTGGTCTTGAGTGTTTCAAGGTTTTATGCTCACTCCTGGTTACTACTAATGTTCTCTTCCTACTTCAAATCTTTAGGAGAACCCTGAATTTTAAGAGAATTGCATTTGACAACCAAGTGCTAAGTGAAGGTAAGTATCTTAAGAACTCTGAAACTCCAAATCCATTTATTCACCAGCCATCTATTCTGAGAACATCACAGAGCATTGGGTATAAAATGCTGAAAACTGCCATAGATTAAATTTTTATGGCTGTGATTTCTCCAAATGTGTTACTACAATAATTATTATTCCAAGGCGGAGGTCTTTTCTAGAGTCTTACAATTTTACTTAGAGGGACATATTTACAAGTGCAATAAAAGCTAAGAGGGCTTTGTCTGCATTCAATGCGACCTTATTATTTTTTGCACAAAAACTAACCACTCCTGAATAAAATCAAAGTCCTTTATTCTTAACCTAACCAACTTTAATAACAGCTAAGGTTGCATATACAACATACTAAAAAAGGCAAGCATGAAATAAAATATTGTCCCATAAAATACTGCAACTTGTAGGGTTGTCTACACGAAGATGTCTGCAATTGTGAGGTAGCCTATACTGCATCTTAACTGGTCAATTGACTGCGACTGTAACACTGTGAATCCTCAGTAGCCTAGGTCCTGGATGCCTTAACATAACTTATGTCTGGCTAGGTAGACTTAGACTTCAAATGCGACAAAACCTAGGTATCAAAACAGAATAAGCTTAGACTCCTTAGAACAACAACAGTTAGCCTGAAAGTATTCAAATAAAAGCATTATTATCTCCTACAATTGTTTTATAGGAAAGCAGAACATGTAGTTAAGATAATGAAAAATGAACAGAATAAGCAACCAAAGTCCTGTTCTTGTGTGCTGCCAGAATGCCTGTAACATGATCGCAGTTCATGTAGGTAATTTAGTCCCAAGTATATTATTGGTTGCCTAAATTGTCACCTAGTCAGAAAATGAGATGCAATGGGTTTGGTGGTTGGGCTCAAAAACCTTGAATTCCAGCTTGCCCTTTGCAGGACAAGCAGCTGTCAAATTTTGCCTGCCCTGGGCTCTGGCATACTTGTATTTTTTATGATTTAGTCAGTTTGTGTAATCTGGCATGCAGATGACTTCCTTTGGTGCAGAATTTTGACAACTTTACTCTGACAGAGATACAAAATCAGCCTGTAAAACTCATAGTGGAAATCCATAATAAATTTATAAAAAAAACTGTCTATATATTAAAACACCAAAAGAATACGCCATCCCTACCTGTTTTCTAGTATGGTCTGTAGCGGTCTCCTTGTCCACTAGCACCCCGGCCATATCCACCTTGTGGGCCATAACCCGAAGGTGCTTGTTGGTAGGCACCCATATTTCCGTAGTAGTCATATCCATTGCCATAACCATAAGCATAGTTGGGATCACCATAGCCACCATACTGATTATAGCCGCCTCCTTGGTAACCGCCATACTGGTTGCCTCCTCCGTAATCACCGGGGCGACCGCGACCACGTCCACCTCCGGACCCCCCACGACCACCTCCGCGTCCACCGCGTCCCCCCTGACCACGGCTGTCTTTGTCCTTGGGTTCGGCCTTCTTAACATCCACGTTCTTTCCACAAATGTTGACTGTTTTGATGCAACAGAGTTCATCGACGATATCCTCGTCTTCGTATTCAACAAAACAGAAACCGCGGTGCTTACTGGTGCCATCTTCGGTTTTCTTCATGATCAAGTCGACGCTGTTTGGATTAATGCCGCGAACAGCTTCAGCAAGGGCTTGCTGGATATCCTCAGAGGTCGCCTCGTCTTTTAATCCACCGATGAAGATTTTCTTCGTTTTAAGGCGAGCTGTTGCGCTGTCGTCGTCTCTCGGTATGGCGCGTTTAACTTCGACTTCTTTTCCGTCAATGGTGTGAACTCCTTTTTCTTTCTTGTCTTTTAATACCTCGATGACGCTTTCCTTGTCTACGAAAGTCACATAACCGAATCCTCTTGATTCTTTAGTTTGAGAATCAGTGATTACAACGCAGTCTGACATTTCTCCATATCCTTTAAAGTATTCTTTCAAACCGTCATTAGTCGTCGATCTGTTCAAACCACCAACAAAGATCTTCTTCAGTCTATCGTCGCTGTTCGTGTCGTTCGCCATGTTTTAAATTCTTCTTTTTAAAAGCTTTTCCTTTCTCTTGTGAAAAGGTTTAGGTGAACGAAAATGCAAACTTTGCTGGTCGAAAAGATGAATGGACACAGAGACAAGATGGACGCCGAAAGAGACCGACCACGCAGCGCCGGTCGTTCTTAGAATAGCTGGCACGTGTTCGGAATTCGTGCGATTTGATTGGTTGAACGTTTTATACAGGGTAATTTTGATTGGATGCGACGGACGCGACCGATTTCCTTGTTATCGATTTGCAATTTCGCGGGCTCAATTTCAAAATGGCGTTCAAGCAGAGGTAATGCGAGATCTCTAGCAAGCAGATTTCTCGTTGATCAGCTACGTTTAATTCATTTTTCTTTACTTTGAAGGGTGACAGAGTTCAAATCTGCTCTCTCTGCACAACAGATTGACCTCAAACATCTGAAAAGGCTCTGCTTCAGTGGTATGTGTGATCTGTAGATTGTTCTGCAATTTTTGGAATCAAGGGCTGTTTTTGGCGTGGTAGGGGGCTTACTTTTTCATCTCTTAATCATTTAATGACAGGCATACCTGATGGGTCTGGAATTCGCTCCTTATGCTGGAAGGTAGGCATCATGAATTATCCGTACCATTTACTAATTTAGCCCCCTGCGGGTGGAAAATGAATATTAGGCAAACTTGGAGGGGGGGGGGGGGGGGGGGGAGGAAGGGTGGGGGGGGTGCATATTAGTTAGTCATATTACCATAACTGTACATATGAAAGAATACCAAAACTTTAGCCTGGGAACAAAGATGGCATTCCACCTGTTATTTCAAGTGTAATTCTTAGTGAATTCATGGAACGACAAGTGGAAATAGATCTGTAATCAATACCTGTCACCAGTAACACAGAGTAAGGCAGCAGATAATGAGGTTGCTGCAACCTTGTGCCTCAGACCAAGCAATGAGTACTTCAAATTTTAAATCTTAACTTCACTCAACAATGTAGTTGATGGCTTCAGTGCTGTTGGTGCTTGCCAGGGACTCTTTTTAGTCACATTTTTATCGTACAGTAAAACCTCTATTAAGCGGCCACCCTCGGGAAATTGGAAACTGGCTGCTTAAAAGGGGTTTGTCAGTTGTTAGCATAAGGCCATTTAAAAAGGTTACATTATTTCAGTACAAAATAGAGTGAAAAGGAATAATGGAACCACAGAAGATGACAGTAAACCTGTGTTTTAACAATTTTATCAGCCGTCACTGTCCTAGCTCGTTGAAAATATACCCAAACATTGTATATTACATTCTTACTGGCCGCTAAATAGGGGTAAAAACAATAGAAGAACGCTCATATCAAGACTGCAGAAAGGTGGCTGCGGCTGCTTAATAGAGGTGGCCGCTTAAAAGGGGTTTTATTGACAGTATTATACTGACAGCAGTTTCGGGACTTTAGTAACTGGCCGCTTAATAGGGGGTGGCCGCTTAATTGGTGGCCGAATAGGGATTCGACTGTATCTGGACTAGTACTGGCAGGCACAATGATATTCTAAATTGTAGTTAATTTTATTCTTGAAGCTGCTGTTGGGTTACCTTCCTCCTCAAAAGGATCTTTGGCCTGAAACTCTTGAGAGACAGAGGTATATTACAAGACTTTTTGGTAAAGAGAAATTTTTTTTCCCAGTTGATACATATAAACTCACAGATTTGAATGAGGTTATCTAATTATTTAGCATAAGGGTTAAGGAAAGCACTGTGGTCATAAATTATCTTGTCAAATCCTGACACACTGTTCATGATTTAAATTGTGGCTACCAAACAATAAACTTGCTACGACTAGCAGTGAACACTTTCACATCAATATGGCTTGCTAATGAATGTGGAAACATGCAATCCATATTTTTTTTAAAATTAGTGAAAAATGATAACAATCAGCCCAGTCAAAATGTTGTGGCAGCTGGCAGCCACCTACAGCACAATATCTGTTGCCTGCTTTACACTAAACTTCATTAATAACAAATATCAGGTCTCTTCTACATGTAGTTCAAATAATATAATTGTAACCAGAAAAATAAATATTAACAGTTCCTTGTGAATTGAGTGGCACATTGACTGGGTTACTGGACCTTGAACAAAATGTTAGTGCTCTTACAATTACAAACAAGATGATGTCCAAACAAACTCATGGTCTCTGCTCGGACTACTATTCTGCCATCTTGCCTGCTACTCAAAATCATTTTGACTGGGCTGGATAATCATAAAAACAGCTTGTCTCATTTTTTTTAAATTTAAGATCCACCTACAAACAGTTTGTTGAAGAGATGATCATTGAACAGTGCAAAGGAACAAAGTCAGGAAAGGATTCCAAGGAATTTGATGTTGATCATGTAAGTTTTACACACTTCAGAATCATCAGAGGAGTAACCCCTGAAAGCATGCCATGTTGATAAATATTTTTCTTCTTTAAGTCTGCTTACTACTTCAAATATTTAATTTTCTTGCACCCCTTCTATAGTTATAAAAAACCCAGTGAATTTTGTGGTAGGTCAAGACTGCACAGTGCCTCCTAGTTGACATTTTTCTTTATTTGCTATTTGCTGTTGTTTGGGAGGTAGGGTGGCATAATGGTGAAAGAGCTGGAGGCCTGTCAAGGGGTGCGGATTCGAGTGTTGGCCAGAGTCAGTGTGTAATAGCCTTGGTCAAGTCACTGTGCTCTCACAGGGCGTAAAATTAACTTTTTTTCCTGGTAGCTAAATATTTTAGGGTATCAGTCACGGTTAAAAAAGTTCCATTTTCGAAGTCTGGGATTTTGCAATGTTGAGATAAAGCTCTTCAAGAGCATTCTTTTAAAAAAAATTCCACAAAAAAAATTTAATTCTGCACGGAGTTATTGAGCGCAAAAGTTTTAGCTGGGTCAATTATGTTAATTGGCCGTTGACAAGTCTTGTCATACTGGATAACTTGTCTGTCAACGCGTCACAAAACAAGTCACACGATCTCTCAGCTCCATTGTTTCACGCAAGAAATTTGCGAGTTCGCGGCGTTTGTTTCAGTTCGGTAAAGAAGAAAAAAAGGTCCTGTCCGTTCTCTTCTGCCATGCCAAGGTGTAAAAAGGCGAAAAAAAAGACACTTTCAGCGCAGATTGGGCTGAAAAATTAGCGCAAAGTGACAAAGGCTCGCGCTCGTACTACAATATAAAAAATGAATTGTTAAAACAGTCGAGCGGCCAGTCGAGCACGGAGTCGGTTTCCGCACCTAAAAGTGCGAGCCGTTCAAAGATTCATGTGGAAGAACGGAATAATGATGAAGCAGGCGAGACATGGCAGAAGCTCAGTGGCCATTCCATAATAGCTGGCAAAAGGCTACAGGAAAAGTTTGACGAAGCGGTGACTTGTTGATTTTGCCAAGGAACTCCTTGAAATGTCGGCAATAAAAATGGCATTGGTTCGACTTGGATGCTCCAGTGCCAAAACGAAAGCTGCCCGTCGCAAGAGAGAAATCTTGCATTTTCCACGACTGAAAAAAGCAGGGTATTTGAGATAAATCGAGCATCAGTCACGAACGTAGGAGTCATGTAGGCCTGTCACCTTTATTATACCAAGTTTTTATGGATTGAGCTGAATAGAAGTTGAACAAGCGTGAGTATAAACATGTAAATAAATTAAACTGCGGCACAGTACTGACCGCGTTGGCGCCCAGCTTGTCTCATTTCGGCCAACATGGCATCTTTTGTGTTGATTGACTGTTGTTCACTCTCCATTTCGTTTTCGTTGACTCCATTCGTAGTTTGTTCCCGGGTCTGTTTCTCTTTGAAAGACTTCCTTTTTGCTTTCGGCATATTAAACAACCTAGCTCACAGCATGTCAAGAAAATTTTATTAGCAACTTGTGGTACTAATAGTAGTTACGGAAATGTGGCTCCTTGCGCGGAGTCAGAATTTCGAATTTATTTACCTGTGTCAATTCGATCTGTGACCGAACGAAGAAAACTTAGAAAAGAGCATTTCCCGCAACGTTCCGCATTAACTTAAAATCGCCTGCTGTATGTTACCTGTCATGTACCTATTGTTATAGTAAGATGATCCCTTCTGGTGTTCATCAACTTTGACGCTTAGGCGTCGTAATCCCTTTACGGGTAGGACGCCGCCGAAAATACACTTTGCTATTTTTCTCGAAAAGAAGATTTCGATAAATTGAGCATACGTTTTTAGCTCCAAGTCGGCAGCCCCTCGACCGATTTGGCTGAAATTTGGCCAGCTGCTTGTCAGATGGTTTTCCTCCAAAATCGTGTCTGCGATTTTTGTTTTCTTTTTTCGTTTTCGAGTAATCTCTATTTGTCCACAGGAAGTGCTGGTGATTTGTCTTCCCTAACTTTATCTGCTCATTAAAAAAGAACAAACCCACTTGTCAAAAATCTGAGACACGGTTTTTTAGTGGAACTTGTTGAGAGGTAAATGCGGTGTTAATCGTTTTTTTCCGCTTATTTTCGGCGGACCTGGAGCTTGATTTGCACAGACACATACTTTTGCAAAAAAGTCTCGCTATCGCATTTTTTTAGGTTTTTGTTAACTTTGAAGGAAAAATCCATAATCTGGAACTATTAAGCTTTCAGAAAATGTATGGTTTGTAGGGGTTTGTATTAAAAACAAAAGCGCTAAAGTGATCGGCGCGCGGACGGTCCTGAAGGGTGGCTGATGCCTTAAAGTGGTAGCCAATTCCAAAAATTTAGTCGCCATTTTTTTGCTATGACAAAAACTCCGGTGAAAGATGAACTCCAAAATTTACATGTGCTAGAAAGACAACACTAGAATGGGTCATATACAACGTGAAAGGTTACCTTTATCCAAGGTGGAATCTAGCAATGGTTGATTTTTGTTGATTGTGCATGTGCTGCGTTTCAAAGCAAACTTAACGAGGAAGTTTGCTGCAGATTTATCTTTACAAATCTTCAACATTCACAAGATCTCTAGGTAACGTGTGACAAAGCATTCTAGTTGCCAATTTGGTGACTAATTTTTAGGATTTGGTTGCCAAAGTGAAAAATTTAGTTGCACTGGCACCTGTATTAGGCGTAATTTTACACCCTGACAGTGCCCTCAGGTGTATAAATGAGGAAATAGCAAGCACTAGGGATAACCTTGCAACAGACTAGCATTCCATCCAGTGGTAGTAGAAATATTCCTAGTTGCTTCATGTCGCAGCAAGCAAAGTTTGCCATATAGGCCAATGGTTCTGAAAACAGTACTTTTTTTTATCTACTGTGGTACTGACAGGAGGAAATTAAATCTTGGTCACTTGTGTGAATTCATTTATAGGATGTAATTAACTTGCCAACTGCAATTTTTACCTTTCATTGAAGAAGACTTCCTTTGATATCAGTTGAGATGTCATTGTTTTGAATGTTTTTAGCCTTTGAATCCAAATCCTGACAGCCAGTGGTTGGCATTTTTTAAAGACAATGAGGTGTTATTACAAATTGACAAGGATTGCAGGTATTTCATTTATGTTGAACATTTTCAGTTTACTGCATATTGTCATGACCAGTGGCCTCCCTCATGTTATTAATACCAATTTTGAATAATATTGCCCCCTTTGTAGGAAAAAATAATAATTATCCACTTGATTTACCACCTCCAAACCTACTGCTCCTTTGGTATATGTAAGTCCATTTAGTTCACCTCATTTTTTCGTAAGATTATTATCCACACCTGTTCATAATTATTGTTAAAACAAGTTGACAGCCCTGTCGCCATGGCAGCGATACTTCTGTAAAGAAATGATTGGATGATCATGATCATAATAAATATCTTTCAAAGTTAAAATGACGACTTAAAAGGGTTTAAAACAAAATGATGACCATAAGTGTTATAATACAACAACAACGTTATCCTTGTAGTAACAAATGAAAATAAAAGATACAGATGAAATGTTTCCATAAAATATAATGTTACCAGAGAAGAAGTATTCAAACTAAAACTAGGTGTAGAATTCTGATTAATTCCTGTCTTTTTGTTGTAGGAGGCTGTGTCCAGATATTTCATTTTTTCAAATAGCAACTAAATATCCAAACAAAAAAGTCACAACCGGTGAGTGTGAGATGCTAAGTTTCTTACCTTATTGAATTTGATATAATTGTCTTGCTGTGCCACCAAATTCTCAGAGGAAGTATTAAAATAGATGAAGGAAAACTGGTTGACCAGCCATCCATCCATCAATTTTTAAATAATATATAGATTTTAATAGTGAAGCCTAAAAGTGGAGCTCTGCAGATACATTTCTTGCTGGTTCTCAATAATTTGTGAAAAGGCACACTCAAAAGCTCCGCTATAACTGTTGCATGCCAGGGCACCTTGAGATTATGAATTTTGTAATTATAAATTAAAATGTAGTATCTTATGCTCACTGTCTAGGAGATGACAGGGATTTTGAAACCTTAAGAGAGCGGGTCTTACGAACCCATTTAGAGGCATCACACGTTAACACCAACAGAAGTGGACTGAAAAATGTAAGTCGAAAAAGAGGAGACTTTCCTCACTTCAAACTTTAATGCACTTACTTCTGGAGTGGTGGGTGGTAATGTACTAGCTGACTTGCTACCAGCCCGAGGGGGTTAACAAACCCCCTCCGGCCAGTAGGCCATGGTAGGGGTATTCGCAGGCCAGTAAAGGTGGAGAAGATTAAAAGGTTTTTCAAGCCTTATAAAACAATTTTATATGTTTCGGTTTTGAAGAGTACAAGCAAGGAAATGGCCAGTTGTTTTGTATTAAAGTAAATATAGTATGTATTTAATGATGGAGATATGACTATATATTTGTTCATGAATACATTTATAAATTAGTTTCCTACATCATAAACTATGATATTAATAATTATTGGAATGGCTTGTTGAAATTAATTTTGATGTTTGGTTCATGCGTTTTCCTTCTTTAAGTTATCAGCACCCAGGAAAATTGCTCCAGAGGAGTATTTTGTGTTAGGAGATGGTCAAGAGGCTCACTGGGAGGTAAGTGTTCTTAATAGACACCTCAAATATAATCAGTTAACAAATTCTAAATAAATTGATTGGCATGTACTGTAAGTTGTCCAAAATCAGTTAATTTCTCTACTTCAAATCATGTGAGCATAGCCTTCCAGATGTGCAGCCAGGCTGCTTTGATACAAATTCCCTTTTTAGTTATTATTTTGTGACTGAAATACTGGTATGTAAAATGAAAGAAATACTTGATAACTTTTATTTAATTTCAGGTTGTTGAGAGAATATTGTACATCTATGCAAAACTTAATCCTGGGTTGGGCTATGTGCAGGTGAGGGAATGTTTGTTCCAGCTAAAGAAAAACAAACAGCTATTCACTCTCTTGCTTTAAGTCATATGTATAGACAACTTGTTCGTCAACCTTTTTAATGCAGTTTCTTGTTTAACAATGCCTTAATTTACCCTAAGGCTTGTGGTCGCCAGCTCGGGATAAATAGAAGACAATTTTTGGTGACATTCTTTTTCAGGGCATGAATGAAATAATTGGTCCACTGTACTATGTGTTTTGTTCTGATCCAGACATCGAATGGCAAGGTGTGTTAATAATAATTATTTTGTATATTATTTTTGTGTTATTATTTTGTATTGTTTGTTGTGTTTTTATTGAATTAACCTGTCAGTTCCAAACTGAGGCAGGAAATGATCAGGGAAGTTTGAGCAGAGTCCCATCAAATCATAAGCTCCGGCCTGATGGGCCACGAGGCTTGAATGCAGACTTTACCGCACTACACAATATAATTGCTTCCTTATTATTTCCACAGAAAATGTTGAAGCCGATGCCTTCTTCTGCTTTACTAATCTGATGTCAGAGATACGAGATAACTTCATTAAAACTCTGGATGACTCAGCCTGTGGTATAGGTAGGTTTGCTGATTTTAGCTGAGATTAAAGTGCACCTAACCCCAAATATTTTTTTTAGCCCCCCAAAAACTCCTTGTGCTCCTGATTACAACAGTGAAAAAATTATCATCATACAACTTGCCTTCGATTTTCGATTTTTGTGAATTTTCAAACTTTGCAAAATTCGCGCCACTTTGGTTCATCGCCGAGTCCCAAGGGAAACTGGGCCCTAGTAAGTTGTGACGTCGGCTGGGGAATCCAATACTCCGAGTCTGCGTTGTCTGATGACATCAATTGAAGGCCTTAAATTTTTTCGGTGGCTGATTTTCGAACTAAGAAGTTTTGAAGCGAGAAATTTCACGAACTGCAGATTTGTCGCACCATTGGCATGAAAGCTGAGAATTTGGTTCCCCCGCTGATGTCACAACAACATTGGGTTCCACATCTCCTCACGCGCAGTCGTGAACCAGAAAATCCAAACTTCAAACCTCCATAAATTCACGGGGATTTAATGGATTTGCATAATTTTTTTTTCATCTTCATCAAATTATGCATTCTTTTTGAAAATAAGTAGAAAAAATTAGGGGTTAGGTGCACTTTAAAAAAAATGTTGTTTACAAGCTTCATATCTCTAAATGAGATAGCTAGATTACAGGCATGCCACAAAAACAGAGGAAAGACATATTTTAAATGAACATAACATAGTTAAAAACCCAACTGGCAGGAGGCAGACCAGATGGCTATATACAAAGTGTGATTGGGGATTTGAACTCGGGATGACTGAGAACAAATCCAGCTAGTAGCAGGGTGCAGGGCTTGAACCCGGGATCCCCGGATTACAAGACCAGTAAACCACTCGGCCACGCTGCCTCATTGATAGTTGAAGATATTTACTGGACATGCTTTTAGCATGCATGCATGTTTGCAGCTTTCATGAAGGGCTCCTGACTTTTGTTAGGTGTTGTTTTACCATTATTAGTGACTACCTGTCTAATGATTGAATTAAAGATGTAAATTGATTTTATTATTGTTACATGTAATTGCTGCTTCATTTCAGGAAACATGATGAAAAGTGTTAGAAACCTGTTAAAAGACAGAGACCTTATGTTATTCACATATCTGGTGATGTATCTTATTCAAATCAATTTTCCCTTATTAGTATTAAAGAGTTACACTGTTATGGTTCTTGTATTGGATCCACAAAAAAAAATAAACAAGAAATATTATAAAAGAATAACAAGCTGCTGTAGCATTTGTTTCACAGGCTATACAATAAAATTTAATTTTGGTACTTACATGCAGGGTTTCAGATAAGTTTGTAAGCTTAGGTGTCAACAAAGAATTCCAACGGGTCAAATTCCGAACTGTTCATAGCTGACCTTGCCAGGTTTTTTGGCCTACCCCCTCCCTGTGTATAGAACACTAATTACATGTTATATGTTACCAGCTTCAGTGTCCTCAAGATGGCATCTTTTGTCTCCTTGACATTAATTTTGAAAGAGTAATTTTGTAAAAATGTTGGTTTTGTCTGGTGTAGGAAGAACAGCAGATGAGGCCACAGTTCTACAGTTTCAGATGGCTGACATTGCTGCTGTCTCAGGAATTTGCCTTACCAGGTATGCATCATGCAAAGTTAATTGTTCTCAATGATGACTTTGAAAGTCAGTAAGTGTACTTTCATTGATTCCTACATTAGTTTTGCTTCTGATCAGTAAGCTCAAGTGAGCTCCTTTCATATTGGAGTCCCTCCCCCCTTCTAGGACCACAGTAAACCAATTAGAACTCACCTGTAGTTAAACCTAGTCTGTGGTGCAGCTGTATTTAACACGAAATCCTTGCTACAGTTTTGTTTTGTACCTGATTAGCCCAGAAGACAACATGTTTGTTCTTTTATGTATGAGCTTAACCCATTGACACCTGCATGTGTCAGCCAAACCAGCTGTGATGAGTGTTAGAAAACGCTTAGAAATTTGACTGAAAAACTCAAAGGAAAATTTCCCTCTTCTTCCCTTGGCTACTCACTGGGTTAATATAGTTTAAAAGCAGGTGTTTCTGGTGTTTAATTCACTGTGATTTAATTGCATATCAGATGTTATCAGAGTGTGGGATTCACTGTTTGCTGATGAGAAGCGATTTGACTTTCTCATTTATGTTTGCTGTGCTATGCACATGTAAGTGAATTGATTGACTGTACAGTTGAAACACATGGACCACCGGTTTCATCGAAGCGTATAATGAACATATGATGCAAAAACATGATTTTATTGTATTTAGGTATCAAACATTGTATTGACTGTGTTCCAAACTTCAAAGTTTGAAGGAAAGTTGGATATACCCAATTGAAGAAATGTTGGTCCTGTGAAAAGCATAACCTACGAATGATAAGACCGAATGGGATTTCTGGTTAGACAGCATTGGTTAACTTAGTAATATTTCCCTTATAATCACGATGTTTCCTTTCTTTGGGAGCCTTAAAGCGCATGATTTATGCCACCTGTCTTCTTGTTATGTTCATTTTGTCACAGACGACAATTAATTTTTTCTGATTTCCCAGTAAACATTTGGGTCGCATCGTTCATGATTTGATGTCCAGGTTCAACGTTTCTTCAATCAGGTGTATATGTTTTGCATGTGTGGTACTTCAAGTTGAAGGATTGGTCATGGAATTAACACAGTCACACAAAAACTGTCAAAACTTAGGAATGCAGACTTTGTCAGCTCAGGGCTCGAAAATTTTTCTGAAGTTCTTATAGCCATGGGCTAGCTGGCATTGCCTCTTTACTAGCCCTGAGCCTGAGAGCTCTAGCCCTCTTTCAATTTGTGTTGTATTCGCACTCCACATCCTTCGTGCTCCCACAAACGCTGATGACTCTTCAATGGGTAATCGCGAAAGTTTTATGTAACAGAGGGCTGGATTTGTCCACTTAAGATGATATTTGCGGCAGGTGTGGCAAAACATTGCACCCTTTTCCTCATCATACTCCACCCATTCCTATTTTGTTTTCCACTCATTAAAAGAAACAAAGCGAAATACATTCATAGCATCCCACATGCTACATGCCTCTTTCCACTAACCAACGTCTTTTCTAAATATTTCAATGCAGATCTTGCCAGTCAATTCAACAACTGAGCTTTTATTAGTGGCTTGCTAGCCCACTGGGCTAGGAAAGCACTTAATTCACTAGCCAAACAAAAACTTTCGCTAGCCCCGGGAGTCGGGCTAATGGATTTTTCGAGCCCTGCAGCTTAAGATAAGATGTGCTTGTATGTTTTTATTGTAGAGTTATAAGGGAACAACTTCTTGCTGGGGATTTTGCTACAACAATGAAACTTCTACAGGTATGCCTGTGTCTTCATGTAATTCATAACCTGTTGGACATTGCAACCTCTTTTAATTGTGATATTTTGTTGCCCTTCATTTCAGAATTATCCAGATATTGACATTCACACAATCCTCTCCAAAGCAATTGAACTGAAACGACCAAGAGTAGTGGCCCCCAATCCCCCACCATCACATCAAAGACAGAAAGCTGGGTTCCAGTTCAAGAAAAGATGACAGCCATGTCGTGATAATGGTTCATTTATGTCATCTTCAATTCCAAAAATCAACAAAGTTTTAACCTTTTATTGTCAATACCTAGGTACACTACCCCTAAGAGAGCTTGCTCAACTGCTAATAACTAGGGGTTATTAACAATATTTTTCTGCATACTTTATAACAAAAGTAGACAGGTTTAATAGAGATTTTGGCCTGATCATCTCAGGGATGATGTTTTGATTTTGTGCCAAATTCTCTCTCTGAGAAAATGTATCAAATTTGTGAGGAGAATTTAGATCTTGACATAGTTTCTTTTAGTATAAATTATATTTTACAACCCAGGAAGGCCAACTTTTTAATCTGTCTCTATGCTATCACTTTGCCTTTTTGGAAAATTTAATATTGTCCGGGACCGTCTTGAAATGGTCTTTTGTTTTCCATCTGTTTTGGGTAAAGCTGCAAAGAAATGTAATTTTAAGTGTTCATTACTTTGATGACTTTGCCCAAATGTTGCTATGCAGGTTAATGCCAATAATCTGCTATAAGTTTTTGTCCCATTTTTTGGCAACCTGAGCAATCATGAAGTGTAAATAAGGGTCCTGCAAAAGGCCATTTCCGGCAAAAACCTTTTGAATAAAAATTTGTTCCACTTGAACATTTATTTTCATGCAGATAAAACTCATTTTCATACGAGGAGTCTTGCAAGAAGACTCGTTTGAAACAAAAGGGAAAAATAACTCGGAATTGGCTTATTGTCAAAGACAGCTCACTGTGCAGTCAGCAGGACAAAGGTTTCCTCCTAGTGTTATTATCTTACTCTTATTCTTGTTGTACTATAGTTGTTATGCAATCTGTTACACAGATGAGCATTTTCTAGTTTAAATTCTCTTGGATATGCCCTTATTGGCATTGTCTTTTGAGGGGAACAAAATCTGTTGATTTAAGAATTATCTGTAGGTTAAAATATAGATCATCAGAGTATGTAAATGCAAATCTTAATATGATGTTGAACATGGTTTTTAAGTAGCTGTTCATGGTTGATTTGTGGCAACTTTTTTTTTCTTGTTTGACACACCCTTTTGTGCCAGTATTCACAGCCTCTTTATTTTCTCAGATTGAAATAGAGGCTGACAATGTCCAGTTTTGTGTATAAGAAATGTAAATATGTCACGGAATTTCTAAAACGATTACGGACTATTAGGCAAATCAATTAAACAGATTAGAAACCATGCATTGTGTGTTAATGTTTTATGACCAACCGAGTCTTCAACATTCTGGAGTTACAAAGTAGGGTCGCCCACTACCTCTCGGAACGAGTGACTTCATTGGTTCCTAAAACAATAGATAGCAGGTCATAACAATGCCCCTAGCCCTGAATAACAATAGAGGTAGTGTTTACAGCGGGCGAATGAAAATAGAGGTTCCAGGGAGGTAGTGCCTTACTGGGGGTCCGCCTGTGGTTGCAAAAGATCTGGTGATGAAAAATTGGAATGAGCTGTTCCTTTCAATTTGTGAGGTGGGGGGTATCTTTTGTAGTGTTTGCATTACATTTACTATCAGTTAGCTATTCAGATATTTTGACTAAAAGTGTCGTACGTGGTCATCCCGGGTGAACCTCTCATACTGACAAGACCGATGTAAACAGATTCTCAAGACCAAAATAAAATATACATTTATCATCAATTTAATGGCCGCCGAAGCCCCAACGCGCGTAAAAACTGGGTCTTTATACTGTTAAACTGCGTGACATAGTAGCCTCTGGAAAATCCCAGAAGATGGCGAATAAAAGATTGGTCACAGAGCACGCGGATTGTTTTTTGGAAGAGAAAATGCAACGAAATTATGAAACATTTCACAGCACCACGATCGCCTCGCATCATCATTTGCACCAGGTGATATGCTTCAGTTTGCACCTAATCTCTTCTCGACCAAATATTCTCAAATGTGAAGGGGAGCACTTCAAAAACAACTTATCGAAACTGAGGCGGAGTGAGATTGATCAAAAACGTTTGTTTCATCAAGTCCTTAACTTCTAAAGGCGGGGGTACACCTGAAGCCTGTTTTTCCACCGCTAAACTTGGTTTCATGCGAATATCTCGTCCGCGTTTCAAGTAATCCAGAAATTCTATGCTCATTTCACAAAGCTATGTTTAGCGGCGTTATGTAAATTTTTTGGTGATTTTTGGGGATGTTTGGGAAGAGATAGTTTTTCTCAAAGGATAAGTAAAATTTGGAGAAATAAGAAATACTAAAGATTTAATGTGATTTTAAAATTAGAATTTGAACTTAAAAATTAGTGTATGGACACCCAAGCAGTCTCCCGACAACCTGGGGTGCTCTTGTGTGGGGATCAACTGTCTGTTGGTGTTTCAAACATAATTTTCTTTCTTCTATCCCTTCCTTAAACCGCTTAAAATTTCACTCAAAATTGGGTATACCCCCCACCTTAACCTAATTTGAACCGAGTTTCAATTCCAATTCTAGACTAAATTTTACATACCCTGGTCAGTTTCTCGGTAAATTATACCCTATTCTAGACCAAAATTCTCAGATTCCTACACTCTATCTCGGACTAAACAGCTTAAAAACCACACCCTTCACAGCAGCACACACCTATAACCCATATAGTAGGAGTACTCCCCCCCGGCCTTCGCGGGCTTGCGTGCCGAAAAACACGCGAACTCTGCTCAATAAATAAAAAAATCACTTTATTTGAGTGTCAATGAATCTAGCACTGCTGTGCTAATTGGGGACACTGTAAATCTAGGAAACAAATATTATAAATCAAACACAAAATTGTTAAAAATCCCAACTGGCAGGAGGCTGACCAGTTGGTTATTTACAAAGCGTGGAGGAGTTGAATGCGGGACCAACAAAGACAAATACATCCAGTGGCAGGGAGGAGGATTTGAACCCGGGACCTCCAGATTATAAGTCCAGCGCGCTAACCACTAGGCCACGCTGCCTCTAAGTCAAAGGTTACGGTTTTAGGAAACAGACTCAGAAGTTCACTTCAACGGGTTCAGAATTCATGTCACGTGGTTGGGTTGTGATTGGCAGATTTCAATGATGCATTTTGGTTTGTTTCTGTTTTTCAAGGTTCATTGGCTGTCGCAAAAATTATAATTGATGGCAGCGAAAAATAAAATCGTTAGTTGGGGTTTGAACTTAAGATTGCGCGTTATTGATGCGCAGTAAAATATTTTTCGAAAATTTTTGATGGATACTCGCGTTAGCCATTACCAATCAAAATATGCATCGTGCGATTTCGCACCAGTGGCATGTTGCTTTGTTGTCACCTCCGTCAACCTCGTTCCCACCAACCTCGCTGTAAGCGAAAAAGCTGTTCAAAGCTCTGTGTGGAGATCAACTTGAAGTTATTCATTTATCATGTTTATACAGGTCTCTTTTCCGCTGTTTGTAGCCCCTTGTTGCAGGTGCGACTACCATCCCATGGCGTCCAAAATAATATAGCTATATAAACTCGCGGAGATTCTTTGAAGAACTGGTTTTCGAGTTCAGGCCTCTGGTTGCTTTCAGGCTGAAAACGGCCCCATACATACTTTGGCGCCCAGTTTTCTCCGTCGATGCCATAAGGCCCATAAAAGTGAGCGGCTGGAAGACGCGCAGCCCTGAACATGCGTCACAGCGGTCAAGCACCTGTCCGATCACAAAGCATATGTTCTGTTCTCACCGTATGACTTGATAAATACCTGCTTGATTCACATTGATTTTTTTTACTTATACATCGAGAATAAATGCGATTCTTCCAACCGGAGAATTAGTTCCTGGAGCGACGATGGCTTGTTAAGCCCAGAAGCGGGAACCAGACGAATAGGATACCAGTTATTTTGTTAAAGATCGACAATTAAAATACAATTATAATTATATGATGTATAATCCATGCCTTTTTGCCGCCAGTTGTTTATAAACAGTCAGTTTCCGCCTACGGTACTGGTTAACCCTATAGACGAAGAAAACTCAAATTAATCCAAATGAATGAATCAACCGTCCAACCAGGAGGACGAACGATGTCATTCAAGATTTTTCCACGGATGCGTTAAGTTCATCATCCTTGACTGCATTCACCACAGAATCTTGCTCCGAGTTTGCAATCAACAGTTCATACGACTGGTCTATTTCATTCTTTGCCCGTGTGGTGTCTTGGTATTCGAAATTGTCTCTTTCGTGTAACTCCTTCCTCACAACAAAGGTAACGCACACAGCGAAAAGCGAGATAAGCGCCAAAATAAGCGCCCTCTCGAAGCTCGAGGTTGCCGCCATAATGCAGACACGATCTCAGTTCAGTACAAGCTTAACGAGGCTTATATCGTTGCTGGGCTTCAATGTTCAGTGACCTGGTTGGACGTTTGGCAGGGTGTTGAAGTAGCTCTTCTCTCTGACTGAAAATTTGTCAAAATGTCTTGGCTCATCACTTCCAACTGTCAACATTACAAGCCCCTCGGAGGTAAGTTGATAAAACCACATCCATAATTTATGTGTAAAAATAACAATTTTGTTGCGTTATCAGGCTATTCGTAGGGGAATTATTTTTCACACGGGGATAATTTTTCCGATCAACATATAAATAAAGAAAGCACGTCCATTTGAAATGTTTGATGTGAAACGTGGGCAAGGTTTACCTTCAATTCTTCAATGGTGCCACCTTTTGATTCTCGAGAAACAAGGAAGGCAGTTTTACTCCCTGCTTAGAGGATAATTACAAAACCAAGGTATTTTCCTTGTTTATTATTTACTGAGTGAGATTTTTTAACGCTTGACCAATTACAATTGGCCGGTCAACGAAGCGAAAGAAAAGTGACTTTCCGTAAAATAAGCATTGAGCAGGTGGCGAAAGCTGTCTGCGTTTAATAAGGTCAAAGATGTTAGGAACTAAAGGAAACGGAATGTATACCGTCAAGAAGCTTTGAAACCATGAGGGACCGTCAACCTGTATAAGGCGAGCACTTTTAAAATTACCTTGCACGCGTATTTCCTCGAAATTGTTTTACTTATAAATTAATGTTGTTGTGACAAAAACAAATTGAAAATGAAACTAAATTTCAACAGTTGTGATGTTTCATGAAAAACACGCAGGAACGATTTGCTGCTGGCAGCTTTGACATCACCAGAGCGTGTTCATAAGGATAATTTCTCACGATTTTTAAATGTCAAATATTCTCTTATTAGGATGCACTTAGTTCATCGAATCGTGCGAATCCGTCCGTTCGTACTCCGGCCCGCCCTTTATCACCAAAACAAACATGAACAAAGCAGCGGGCAAGTAGAAGGCGTTCTTCAAATGTTAAAGTTTTGACGCAATTCTTAGTATTCCGTTCGCGCTTACGAACGCGTAACAATTTCTGCCTTCTTTTATGGTCCTCTAGACCAGGGCCCAATTTTTCAAAGTGGGTGGATAACGCTATTTATTCCCAAGATAAATCGCTAACCAGTAGATAAGTGTTGGCAAACTGAAACAAACTACGCAATTCGTGCCCCCTTTGCGAAAATTTGTTCCAGGAAAAATGGCTTCTTGACACACTTTAGGGGAGTGAATACCAGATCACAAACGTCTTGAAATATTTTATAATTGTCACTTACAGGGCATCGAACCATGTGGCGTAATCGCACTGCAACCAGCTTCCTATAGCAGAAGTCGTTGAATGCGTTAATCAGGTCCTTTAGAACAAACTACTTAGGCTGCAACACAGACCTTGTGCGAACATCTCTAAACCGATGCAACAATTTCCTACACCTTACGAACGACTTATTCATGACCTCCACAGCCATAGACCCTTACGAATTTCAGGTCATAAAGCACATTAATCATACCAATCACATTGCTGACTCTTCACAACCAATATCACGGCAAATCTCGTCAATCTGCAACCCACATGGAAACAAAATTTCCCTAACCATTATATTAAAGACGGTCATTAACTGACAATCATCATTCTGACGTAAAGTATATGAAATAATTCATATTTGAACTGCGGAAGAAACCTGAAAAAATCAGGGCTTCAACGGGATTTGAACCCGTGACCTCCGCGATACCGGTGCGATGCTCTACCAACTGAGCTATGAAGCCACACATTGGGAGCGAGGTCAATTGTGAGTTCTTATGTTGAGTTCTGAATCATCACTCTCAAAATCAGCAGCAACCTTTCAAATAGCATTCCATGATTTTTCAAAAATTTAGAATTTCCCAGAACAGAAACTAGATTCCCTGACTATTTTTTTTAACGTCGAACAATTTTTCCCGAAATTTCGTACCCTGAAGCAAGCACAATTTCAAGACTTGAGGGTGTGGCACCAGCCCGTTTCCCTACTCTGTAGTCACGTTAGGGTGTGACAACAGCACGTAACGTTTCACTGCAATACAAGGTTTGTAACTACGTTAAACAAATTAAAAAAACACCATCTTCAATTACAAACATTACATGTGAGAAACTGAAGTGAAGTCATCTTGTTTTAATATATTTAATACTATTATCTGGTTTGTTAACCTGCGATCATGAGCAAAAGAGGCCTGATCGAAGGCTATCTTCGTATCAAAAACACTGGCATTCTGATAACAGAAAACAATACTGTACATGCATTAATTCAAACAGATAAAAATCCCGAAGCGATGTTATAACATTGTGAGGATTTTTGGTCATTTCCAGGCGTTAAGGTTGCAGGAGAACGAGCGAAAGAGACAAAAGAGCGCTAATTTCTCCTCGTGATATCTACACATAATTAGTCACTCATGTTGTGAACAACATAATCACCCACTTTTAAAATTAATACAAAGTCTTTAAGGTGATTCCACTGAAAAAGAAGGAGTAATCAAAATTTTCTAAGACTTGGTCCAGTTCATAATTATGTTATGAGCATTGCAAAAATGCAATAAAAAATGGGGGTCACCGTGCTCGTTTTTGTGCAATCTGGATGGCTATAATGGTGAATATATGACCCACGAGGTTTGTATCAGGGACCCTAGTAATCCGAAAAGGGAACTATCATTCTAGAAAAAAACATTTCTTGCATTAAAATATCGAAGCAGTTATACAAAATAGACTTTAATCTTGCATAACCAACTATTTTAATTGAAGTGGAATTAAGATTATAAAAGAAATTAGAGATTTTGCTGCGTGCGCACGTAAGCAGCACTACCAAAATACGTGCTTTTTAAAGCACTCAAATAAAAATATCTCAAAATAGAATAATCAACTTTTCTTTAAATCGCGATATATTGTAGTCAACTGTATGTCATTTAAGTTAATGCATTAAAAAATGGGGGTCACCGTGCTCATTTAGAAGAAAATAACCATTTATTTCCCTGCTAAGCTTAATCTGAAGGAAATTCCGTAATGTGGCATGCGCGAGCGCTCGTGCGCGCGCTAAATGACGCGAAAAATCGTGCGCAGCAAGGATGCGCAATGCAATTCAGTGGAATCACCTTAAGCTTACACTACAGGAGACAAGCTAGAGAGTCTGCATGCTGACTCTGGCGTACATATGGAGGGACATCCTGTGAAGAAGAGTACAGGTAGTGTCCTCTTCTTTTCCGCATTAAAACTCGTATTTCATGCTTAACTCTCTCAAGTGTTTTGAAGAAGGTTTAAAGACAGTCCAATTACGAGCTGAAGTAAGAATTTCGCAAAGACACGTCATAGGAAATAAAACGTCAGGTTTTGTTTTGCTGACGTTTTAATTCATGTTCACACCACTAAGCTTCACCAAACAGCGGCCGGAAACTGTTGTACATCATTGCATGAATATACGCGTGGACACATGATTGCTTGATTTCATGAAGTGGTGAGTTGAAACAGTGGCTGGACGGCTGGATGCTTTTGGTGTCATCAATTTCTAAATAGAAAAAAGCGTGATGCTCCGCTGAAGTTGCCGCGATTACCAAACGCGCGTTCAACCTCTTCAAATTTGGGTAGGTTGGCCAGGTTACCAAGTGCTGCGACGGAGGGTTTGGACGCTAACATCCGGGTGCTGACGCGTTTTATATCATCGACTGTCACGTTTTCTAAAGGAAGAAATAAATAAATTGATAAACGTGACATTTGTGTGATATTTTCTAAGGAAAGATGTAAGTGGAAAGAAGATAAGATAGTTTAGGCTGTGTAAAGACCTTACATGCAGCGCATATATTAAAATAAACGGGATTTTTTCGTCATAAGAGCCCAAACTGAACTCCAAAATTAAGGCCCTGAAGAGGTATTTTATTACCGTTTTGCTTTAGATAACAGTACTAAGATATAATTAACTGGTTAGATAAACAGAGAAGAATAATTGCAGGAATCATTCAATGATGTAGAATTCTTACCAATGCTTTGGAATAGTTCCTGGGCAGACTTCCTTTTGTGGAGGCCAAGAACTTGCCTTATGAAGGAAAAGAGAAATGTTGAATTACCTTACTGGTAACTTCAAAGACTTATAAACACCTTTCACTAAAACAGTCTATGTTGTGGTTGTTTTTAGGGTGAAGGAATAAGGTCGGGATCAGTTACTTCACCCTGCTACAAAAAATTTGACTTTCTCTTTGAACTAAAACAGGACGCACCCATTGCACCCCTGCCTACGGCCCTGGGTACAAAAATGTACAAGGTGGAACTGGTTAGGACATCTACTCAGGAGGGAGGGCAATGAAGACTGTTCGGCGGCACTGGGGTGGACGCTAGGTCAGAGGGAGAGAGGGCGACCTAAGATCACTTGGAGAAGGACTGATGAGAATATGATGGCCTTATGGAACTACTGACATGATGAGGTAATGCCAGCAGTTTACTAGCACTATTTACCTTCCAATGTCCTCAAATACAATAACTCGTGATTCTAGATTCATCATCAACATTGATTGAAGCTGCTTTTTAGCCCTTGCTACCTCGACCTGCAAAACAATTCATACACGGCAATGGTAAATATTTGGTGAGTGAGTGAGTGATTGCCAGTTCACTTGTGGGTCCATATCAGCTGCAAAAGATGAGAGGAATTAGAAGGAAGTGGAGCTATCAGGCTACAGGCTGAATAGGTGCTGACATAGGTTTGGTTTGAGAAATCTCTTTACTTCTGGAAAGACTATGAGACAAGCCTCCCTAAAAATGTCTGCATAATGTTAGTAACCAAACTGAAAGGGAAATGTGGATTCATAGATCTGAACACATTCTCTAGCCTGGTGTCTATTCATTCAGACTCATGAGATGTTTGTCCCTGTCAGGGGTGGATCCAGAGTAGTTCAAGTGATTTGCAGAAATCACTCAAATGTTTCCAAATATTTGCGTTTTTTATTTCTCAGGTTCGTTATGTAGTTCAAAAAATTAATTATCCTTCTTGTTTTATTGTTTATTTTAAAATAAAACAAAGAAAAAAAGCGTCGTATCTCGTTATTCCGTTGATTAAACAGCAAATCCAGCCCTTCCCGAGCGAATTCGACGAGTCTCGCTCGTGCGCTTTCGTCCTTTGTTGATACTTCCAGATCAACGCGAAAAAATTCGTAGGCACGACTGGAAAAAAAATTGTACGCAGCGGGTGGGACTGGGGGGTGGGTATATGGATCTTTTCACAAATCGCTCAAAACCCTCTCCGATTGGTCAGATACACTCGCATTGTCTTGCGAACTACTCAAACTCCGTTGTGATTGGCTATCCAGGCCGCAAACTACTGTGCAAACTAGTGACAATCGTATATAAAGGGAAGCCTCTCCCCGAAAGTCCTTCGTTTGTTCATGTTCCGACAAGAGTTCATGGTAACTTGCTATGGAGGAAGACAGGATTTCAGAGATTTCAATTCATAAACCATGATTCGAGGCTATCCCAGTTTGAAAGAGGATTGGCTCAGTACGATGTTGGCTTGGTTTTCAAGGAAGTCATAACATATTCGGACCAGGACAAGCTCAAGTTCATAGAGAATATAATGTGGGGAAACCAGGTGAGCTATTTGACTTCCCAGCGTCAGTTGAATATTCGAATCAAACTGTCATTTTGTGTAGAGCTGGCCGCTGAAACGATTCCCCTGGCTAGCATACTCTAAATATCTTGATGGTGCATTTTGTTTATCGTATGTTTCATTTGAGGTCCATTGCGGGCGAAATACGAATAAACTTCTCAGACAAATTGTACAAGTATTATATCCACAGTCTCACATTTTCGACGTCCGCCAGTGGGAAATGTTAGTTGCATAATTTAGCAGTGTTTCTGTGTGATTGCAATTGCGAATTTTCTCTTTGGACCGGAGCAACTATAATTTTACCAGCTCCGTTCGTCATGTGGCTTCCTCCAGTATCGACTTTAGAAGATATTTTTTTGGAAACTAAACTTGTGAACACCACTTTGCGAACGGTATTTTGAACAACTGATTTATTCTCCTACGCGTGTCGTCTGACTGTCGCAGACTTCTTCAGGGAGTTTTACAAATGAAAATTTATTTATATATAGTATAAACCGTACAAATCATTTTACGGGTTATTTTAATGGATTTACGTATAGGAAACAAGTTAAATATTTACGCAAGGCTTTACTGAGTTGTAGCATATGCGTGACATATTTCTGTTGTGACATATGCGTGACATATTTTATATTTTTGGGGATCTCAGATTAAGTACTAAATTGAGTTCCAAAATAATTTGGGCTGTAAAGGGTTAAGAAATAGGAATGATTTTTTGTACAGAATCATGCTTTCTATGGAGGTGCCGTTAATGTGTCTGTATAGCTTAAAGTACTCTCAGAAATATACAGCAAAATTGAATTTTGAGGACACTAAATTTCAAATTTTCCTGAGGAAGCATGCCTCCCCCCCCCCCCCCCCCCCGCCCCCTTTTTAGTTAAGTTGGTGCAAATCACTCATCTAAAATCCTGGATCCACCCCTGCCTGTGGAGCTGTTTAACTATTATTCCAAACAACAAACCTCGTTTATTGGACCATTGATGAGGGCAAAGTATTCCTTGACAATCACCTGTGCAAGATCTCGCAACTGGAAAAGAACACAGATGATATTAACTTTAAATGCTCTAAATTGGGTTCTTATAACATGGAAAGTTACAAAGTGTAAAACAATTTGTCCTAAATGTCACTGTGTTAATATTTTCTCTGTCTGTACTTGTTAAGTTGATTAGTATAGTTTAGATTGTATTTGTGTTATTTAGATTATTTGATTGGTAGTTTAGTCGGGTCAGGGAAGGGTTTTTTCGTGATATTTTTTAGGGGGCTGGGTGTGGGTGTATTAACCAAGTAGGGGACTTATGTCCTATTGTTAAGCACCTGTACTTGTATGAATCCATAAATAAAATAAAAATAAAAACTGGAAGCTGTTCTGTTAGGATAATTACTGAGCACTCCAAGGTTCTGTAAGATGGCAACTGTGAATTTTTTTTTGTCAGATTAACAAAGAATGGCAATTTCTAAAACTGTAAGATTCAGTGTTTTTGTATAACATGGAGAAAAAGGCCTTATATTTTTAGGATTCCTGTCTACACAATTCAGTGATATCATGGTTTCAGAGATTTTGCTTAGGTAAGATTCTGTAAATTGAAGTACTTATATTGTTAAATTATGAACAAATTTAATACTATCTTTCTCTAAAGTTTTGTTTAGACTCACTTGACTGGGATGAGAACTGCCATGGATGCAGAATAAACCACTGTCTGAATAGCTATGATGGTATGCAGTAGCAGCATAAATCCAATGATATCTGTTTAAAACATTCAAGTAAAGCCGAGAGTACATGCCCTTCCCTGGTCCTCCAGCTGAAAATGAACCTCCACCACCCATCATAGTGTTAAGAACAGTGAATGCAAAGAAGTCTGGATCATCGTAATGGCATGTCTCCACTCCTACTGAGAGGTGAGCCAAATCCGGGAGAGGTGTGGGGCCAGGGTTGATCCTTGGCTCGGTTCTGTGGTCCTGCCAAACAGAGAATGTCCATTTCACCAACATTAAATTTGGAAACTGACGCTTTGATTTATTGATTGTCACTAGCAGGCAATACAATGGGGTGCCCCATAATAACCGTTGTGCCTGCTATGAAGGTTAAAAAACATCACGGCACAAGACATACAGGCTATAATAGAATTCACGGCACACCTCATGCAGCCAAGAATATAACTTTCAACACAGACAGTTCACAATAATATTAGCCTCCTTCCCTGACACAAATTAGGGAGTCTCACCCTGCCCCCTCCCCAAGGAATTATTGAAGTGTAAACTGGTGAAGTCTGTATTTAAGCTTAGAGTGGTTTTACTTACACCTGAAATAGTAACGAAACTTTCAGATAATATTAGACACTAATTCCATTATTTTCTTTTGTTTAGTTTTGACTATTATGCATGAATCAACTAGGAGTAATTTACTCTGCACTGGATGGGATGCTAGTCCATCACAGGGTTCCCATCCAGCATTTAATTTGTTGGTACCCATTTGTGCACATTGTTGGAAAGAGGCCCACTGTGAGTACAGTGTCTTGCACAAGAACACAACACAGTGACCCTGACCAAGGCTTGAATCTAGAAGACTCATTGTGGAATCCAGTACACTGAACCAGACCCTAACCCATCTGTGAAAGGGGCTCACATGGCCTTAAGTAGTCTATAGTACCTTGACAATGCCTCCAGTGTACTGCGCTATTGATCTATCTGGGCTCACAGTTGTCTCTCCCTCTCTGTGCCAAATGGGTGGTTTGTTAACAAAGTAGTCATTTGTTAGGTCTATTAAATGCTGGTGGTCGACGTTAACCCCAGCTATAACCATTCTAGAAGGCTGATAGTATCTTTTCATGTAGTCTTGCAAAATTGTAGAATTAAACTTTCCTATGTTTTCCGGTGGACACAACTTGGGCAAGCCAACAGTGTTATCACGAAAAGCTGCCTGTTGAGCAAAACAAAAGCAGACAAAAAAGCAATGAATAATTGTGGGAGTAATAAATTTTTAAGAGAGTTTAATTTTCGTAATTATGTAGCAACCTATGAAGTTTCAGAGAAAGCCTCAGTGAAAAACCATTCAGACTACATGTACAGATTGTTATGGCGGCACTTGAAGGCATATGTGCACACGGCCACATGATTCATTTTACATGTACCTTACATATCATAATAATTTAGTTGCTACAGTAAAAACCCGCGTATAAGAACACCTATTTTGGCAGTTCAGGCTGATTTGGTTCTTATATAAAGGGTTATAATCTGCAAAATCAGCCTGTAAGTGTTCTTAAAACAAAATTCTTAAAAAAAGGAACATACTAGGCTACCAATAGATTGAATCAATGTTTATGACCACAATTTTAATTTATTTTAAATTAAAAAAAAAAAATGATCAATCAAGGTAATGTACTGTAGTGTATTGATATATACTGTGGAGTACAGCTTGCACTCCAGAACCACACCAGACTTTCCATATAAGAACAACTTTCGTTTTTCAGGCTGAATGTGTTCTTATATAAATGGTAATTTATTTCCTAAAATCAGGCCTGGGTGTTCTTAATCCACATGTTCTTATACGCGGGTTTTTACTGTACTCATCACATCATAAGGAATATCAAAATAAATGAAAACATCAAAGACCAGAAGAAATAGATCAATGTGACTGCAAGATTGAGCAAAAAACAAATCTAAAAAGACTGTTGACTACTGGAAAGATGTCAGTCTTCTCACAATTACTGACCTTAAATTTAACTGCTATCAAAAACTCCAGGGCAATTAATAAACGAAAGGAGAGACAATAAATAAATATAAATCTTGTGGTTCAAATTTATCTTTGGTACATCTGGTATTTTCCTTTGTTTTATATTCGTATATCATCATACACCAGAAAAAAGGAATTAAATATCAAATTGTACCAAAAGAAAAACTGAACCATGACATAAAAAATATTCTAACTTACAGCATGGATCATATCTGTAAGGACAGGCTCAGGATCTGGTCTCATTTCCAAGTTTTCAAGTTCAAATTGGACTACCATTTTTTGCTCTTCAATCTGAGAAAACAACATCACTTATGTCCAGAATTGAACGCAGGTATTGTTCAGCAAGTACTTCATATATTACTGGGTTATTGACCATTTTCATACTACTTCATATTTGACAGAATTATGTGTGTTTAACTGAACTTTTATCAGTGAGGACACTTTGTGATGCTTATTATAAAGAGTGTGCATCTCATTAGCATTCAATCCTGGACATATCTGAACAACATTTAACTATTACTGATGTAACACAGACTGTCAAAAAGAATGTAATCAATATATTTCCAAGCCAATGAATTAATAAACAGGACCAAGCCCTAGTGAGGTCACATACTTGATATATTGTGACTTTCTGGTTGAGATTAGTCCGGTCGGTCGGTCGGTCGGTCGGTCGGTCGGTCGGTCGGTCGGTCGGTCGGTCGGTCGGTCAGACAAACAGTCAGTCAGTAAATCAATCAATCTTTATTTAACGAGGGTAGAAGTCATCTTCAGAATCAAGTGAAAAATATTTGTCAGATGATGGTGTAGTAAGTGTGGTCTGGTCATTGTCTGTTGTCCATGCTAAAATGCTAACTAAAGCCAGTTAGGGCAATCTTTGTTTACAAGTATGTTATTAGTAATTTAATATAGAGCAAGGGCATGAGTTAATACAATACATCTGCAACAAAGATCTTAGCCGGATACTTTTTTCAGGATTTCCTGAATGCAACCAGTAGCTTAACAACCCATAATTTTTTGTTAAAGACACTTGTAATAAATGACCATCACTGATCATCAATTTACCTCTTGGTCTGTAAGTTGGGGTTGAAGCACAGCCTCTGATAAAACTTTCATCACTGAGGGCAGGCCACTTGTAAAGCAAGATGTTCCATAAATAATGGCATCTCTGTTGGAACAAGAAGTTGTTTCAGACTATTAACATAATTTCAAAAAAGTGATTTAGAGTATTTAACAGATTTCTGTAAAGGCATTGGTTGATCACTAAACTGAATAAAGTCATGCTCGAACCAACTGACCCACACTGCTGGGGTTTACCCTGGTTTCCATAGCTTGGAGTATTGGCACTACTCCCCCTGGATGGGATGCTGGGCCTGTTGCAGGCTAGCTCTCGGCATTATGCTAGGTTTCCCTAGCAGATCACTAGTACCCATTTATACACCTGGGTGGAGAGAGGCACTGTGAGAGTAAAGTCTCTTGCTGAAAAATATAACAAACCCTGGCTAGCGCTTTAGCCTGGTCACTCAATCCAGATTCCAACATGCTGACCATTAGGCAACTGTATCTTCCATGCTAAATTAAATAGATCCTTACAATTAAACCTTGCTAAATTAATTTGATCCTTGTAATTAAACCTGAAGTTTACAGGTACATGTAATACCTGAATGATGAGCAATCTGCCATGCCTCCAAATTTTTCAAGCTCCTGCATGATATCGTCATTACTTTGAAATTCGGCAGTACTCTAAAATAAAATATTATTTTGTGGTAATTTGCAAGATGAAAAACAGTTTGAACAGTTTTAAATCCACCAACTTAAAATTGAACAGAAAACACATAAATCTCGAAAAAAATATACCTGAAAAGCCAGTTTCTCCAGCAAATGTGATAACCCTGCAGGGAAGTCAACTTCATACCTAGAACCTGCATCAATTACCACTACAAACACAATGAAAAATTATTCATAAATAACCTTATCAATTCAAATCTTTGTCAGCTTCACAATGCAAATCCAGATAGCCATCATAACAAACACCAGGGTACATAACGTTAAATAATGCTAACCATTAGATAAACAACTGTCCAGTGGATAAATGTTAACTAAACAAACTAATGAATAATTATGCGGTCTAATGGATAGTGATTTATCAATTGGACAGCATATCCATCCTCTGAACGGCAGGACCCAAATAGAATATTACAATTAAAAGCCTTTTCTGAGCCTAGTGGCCCAGAATGCCAGTAGTTTAAACCCCGATTTCTCCAGCTACATAGGTGGCTTTGTTAATCCCACAGTTCTAGTTAACGTTATTTGAAACACATAATTTTAATTTAAAATTTCAAACATAATTATAGCTACTTAATAATTTGTTTTTAATTAACATTTCCTTCCCCCACTGTTGACAAAGAGAAAATGCCCTCATTTACCCATTCCATGGTAACTTCTCAAAATTGAACACGGGTGCATGTGGAGAGGGAAAAATAAAAAACAACTAGGTTTGAAGTTAGTGCTCTTCCCTCAGATTTACTCAGATCTCAAGCCATAGGAAAAAGTCAAGGATGTTTTTTCACTTTGCAATTCAGAGATAGCAGAGTCAGTTTTGATCATTTGTTGATGTCACAGCAAGTCAAGAAAATCAAGATGGTACATGTAGATCCAAGATGACAGCTGGAAATGATGATGATGTAATTCTGCTTCACATGACATCATCATGAAATTGCCGACCTCAAGGGAACCTCACCGCACTTTTATCCAATTTTCACTGTCATATCTTTCAGTCAACACTCTTAGAGTGATGGAGAGGGGTACAACCCCCCCCCCCCCCCCCCCCCCTTCCCAGCCTACTTTGTCACATAAGAAATTAGACAACAAAAAAGCCTGGTCTGGCTAGGGTGAAACAGTACCATCATCACACAGGGATGAATCCAAATTCTTGTCCTTCTTATATCATCCTGAATCTAGGCACAAACTTTACAATTCCTTTGTGCACCTATCACTGTTTAACCCAGGGGGAGGGGGGCAGAGGAAGAGGGAGGAGGTGCAGAAGTGGGGCATTTGACTTTCCTGAGGAAGTTTTTTATTAAATTTCCCTCCCTGGATGCAAAAGTAGATTAAATACCGCATATCTGTCCGGGGTCCCCCAACCCGGCGGCCTTAACAATGATAGTGCTTTACTATTTAAAAGCCTTCACCTAATATTTTGCATTTTAGCACGTGCGTAATGTCATCACATGGAAAAACAAATATATTGCACCTTCATCGAGACGCAATCTCAATCAGTTCTGACCTAACTTATCCAGGACTTACCACCAACTGTGGAGAACTGTCCAAATGAGTCTTCTGAAGCGACTTTGATGCCATTTTCCAGGGTTTTAACATGAGTTAAGTGATCGTGCCGGTTTTGCCAGTCTGCTCCACCAACCATGTCCGGTGGAGGAGCAGGCAGATTTGGCAGAGGCTCGTTAAGCGGTGGGATCGCACCATTACTGACAAGTCTTGCTTGTAAAACATGTCTGCAGGTTCTTCTAAAAGCATTAAGGGATCTACAGCCTTGGAATATTGGCACGAAACTGCGTCCGGCCATTTCTTTTCCTTCGCATCGCGGGCGAACATTTGTCACAGCAGCTGTCTCGCAAAGCGCTCTCTACGTCATTTACAAGACCGCACAGTGTATTCCATGTAGTAAACATAGGCACGTAATACGTGGAGACGAATGCTGTTCACTTGGATTTCATTTTCGATTTTGTTTTGATTAACTTATTAAAAGCTAGAAATTAACGTTAATATTAGAAATATTCATAAGTCCTTAAATTTCTTTTGGAGTCGGTGTGGGGGAGGGGGTGGGGTGGGGTGGGGGGCTGGGATGTTTGGGGGCGTTCTGGACAGAGCGCTAATGTTTTTAGCTATCAAAGAGGGTCCCTTTTTGTTGTCAAAATTGCTTGATTCACGTCCTGATTGCTGAGATTGGTCTCCTTTAAGGGTTTATTTGCCAGCAAGCAACTCTATCTCCCTAAAGCTGTCATCAAGTATTCCTAGACTGAGAAAAATTGCTATTTTTCTTCTTTTCTGTTGCTTTTCTTTAAAGAGAGGAATGTACTTTTTTTTACCTGGTCCTTCAATCAAATTTGAAACCGCTGGTGTGGAGTGTTAAAAAAACAAACAAGCAAATATGCGGGCCTGGCAAATACTTGGGGAGTGGGAGGTCCATCTAATTTGTGAATAAAGTGACAACAACAGTTGCAAAAACAACATTTTTATTTTATTAATCTTTATTTTTAAATAAATTTATCTTGTATTCACTATATATACACAGCACGTTGGTGTTAATTTGAAAGCAAATAGGACAGTAAATCACCAAACCACTTCTGTTCAAAATCAAAGGAATTAGTCACATTTGTTGTGGCTGAATGTTCCTCTTGTTTGCATTCCTAAGAAAATGAGAACAGTTGATGAGGCTTAGAGATGTGAGGCAACCAAAATTTAAAGCAACACATGCAATTTTAATTTATTAGTCACTCAAACAAATACTCAGTACAAGGTAGCTCTACCCACAAATCGGCAATATAATATCTAAATATGCAGGTTATTCTATCTTATTATACATGTACCACCCTCCCCTCACTTGTATTATCTCACTGGCAGCTTTCTCTGAGAGTCTGGTTGAGCTGTTATAAATTTAACCTTTCTTTAATCTTAAAAGTTATATTTGCTTTGTAGACATGTACATCAACAAGAGAGAGTACTTGTCTTACTGCTTTCTACAGGGGTGGGGTGGATCCAGGATTTTTCAAAGAATGTTGGCTGTAGGCAAATATTTTGTTGATTGCCTGTTTTTTCCTCAGGTTTTTTAAGGAGGGGGGGGGGGGGGGAAGATGACTAGCCATGCACCCAATCCACCCCACTGGATCTGCCCCTTAACAATGATATAGGACTTTAAGGAAATCATGCAAAATAATCTTACAGCTAAATAACATCAGGGCTAAACTGACCAATCAGAATTCTATGCAACAGATTTATAACATCATAATCAACTGACAACAACTTTTCATCTGACTCAGAAAATGACTTTTCCTCAGGTTGTTGAAACATCAGTCACCAACAACAGTTCTTTCCAGAACTACTCGCACCAGGACAATCACACTATATGACTTATAATCACCTTAGTTTTCATATCAGACTGTCCTTGATCTGATGCTGCTTGTTCACTTGCAAGGACAGATGTGTACAGCAACTGAGAAAATAAACAACTAGTGATTACAAAAGAGTATTAATATTATTATTTATATGTTAAATTTGTTGGTCACTGACACTGGTTTTACCTCAAGAACTTTATCAGTCAGCTGAGCACAACCACATTCTGTATGGGCAGTGATCTTGGCATTCACCTAAATTAAACAATTTAATGATGACAAGAAAAACAAAGTTAAGTTAGAAAGCAACTACTGGTAATGTTTACTAGAGAAGAGGATTTTGTTTTTCATGTTTCAGTGTACATCACAAATAACTTTTGATTTTCACAACAGCTATGTTAATTACATATTTCATTAAAATAGCTATATAGTCACATCACCTCTCTTAGAAGTGCTTCACTTTTGTCCCTTGCAAATGAAGAAGACGCCTCTATTGCCTTTTCAAGAAAGAACCTATATGTAGAAATAAAGAAACTGTTCAATTCTTTGGAGAAAAAGAAGTTCTAAGATATCATTGTTCAGTAACAAAAATATTGAGGCATAGCAAAACTGGGATAAATCTGCACAAACTCTTCTCACATTGCGGGATTAAGAAGTGACTAGCAAAGTTCTGGTCAGGGTCACTGTGTTGTGTTATAGGACAAGATACTTTACTATTTCAGTATGTCACTCCACATTAATTTCCAGCAAACTGTTGGGGCGCAAACAAAAGGGGAAGAGGCAGGAGATGCATCTTATTTTCCAACTGGGGATCTGCCAACCATGCAAATTCAATTCCGAATTTCATTTTTATAGCTCGGTTTGTGTGCATCCCTGTAAGAGACAGAACCTTTAAAATTAGAAATTGAAATCTTCTGGCACATTTCACAACAAACATTTATTCACTGATTATGGGCCAAGCCCAAAACGTTTGGTGTTAGTTAGGATTTTACTTCTTAATTATGAAGTTGTTAGGCAGTTGTCTGCAATGGTCTAGCCATCTAGTAGCTGGCTTCTAGACAGGCTTTAACCTCCTTTATTTTCATGTGATTGTTGGGAACAGGACATACTGGTATATAACATTTCAATTTAATTCATTCACCTGGATTTAACAAGAGAGCCAAAAGCAAGGACATGATTCTTCCATTTTAATTTATCTTTACCACACCAACACTGTTCTGGTAAATGAAGATGTTTCCTGTTGCTTGAAAACAAAGATGAATTGCCATCTTCCTTTAACGATTCTGAACAGTTCCTGTTTGAATACCAAATTCTGTGAGAATGTTCTTGAATGCCAGGACTTTCATCTAACTGAATGGAAGAAGGCAACTGACAACCACATTTAAACAGTGTAACATGAGCTAAGTCTCCTTGGTCCCTGACAGCCAAATGTTGGAAGCATTGTCTAATCTCTAACTCATCTGAATCATGAGGTTTTGTAAGAATTGGATCTTGCTCTTTGTTATTTGAGGCACATAAGGATTTGATTGTGAAATCTGTCTCCTGATGAGACTGCCATTCACCCTTCAAAGAGTTCTCTTTACAGCTCTTTTCAGTTAAATCTTGATGCAGAAGGCAATTTTTGCCCCTACTATCATCCTTGAAGTTCCCATCTTGGCACTGAATGCAGCTTGTAGTTGCTCTTTCATAAGCCAGCGCTAACGAAAACCAAAAGCGAGAATTCCAGGAGTGAAGGGTTGCACATCTTTGAAGGCTTTCTATTTCACCTGGCGGGCGAACAAACGAACAAATAAACCAACACTTCTAAATTCCAATTTAGTCAAGGAACAGTGGATCAAGAGCCATGCTGTGGAAATGCCACTACAAATTCCCATTTATTTCTTTATTTCTTTATTTCTTTATTTCTTTATTTATTTATTTATTTATTTGACCTTTTTCTCAAAAAAGAATGGCAAAGAGGACAACAAGATATGACTGGAACAAGTCTGACTGCATGGCAAGGGGTACTGCGAGGCCTGGTGGAAATGGATAGGGATGCCCATCAGAAAATTTAATATTGTATTGACACTCCCCTGGTGGGGCTTTTCAGTGACAATAAGTGCGAGTTAAACCCCCAAACAAGACCAATCTTAGCATGGCTCAAGATTTTTTTTACTCCTCAAAGATACCGTTTTCCTTGCCTGATTGCACTAGACTGCCAACACAAAATGACAGCATTTCTTAATTCTTCATGTGCAACCATGAAAGGAGACCCCTTCTAAACAAGACAGTAAGCATCTCCATCTTCCCCCCCCCCCCCCCCCCCCCAACCCCTGGACTGTGAGGTAAAATGTATTGCTTAAAAGCACAATATAATGATTCCAGACACGGCCAAAAAACCCTGACCTCCAGGTCAGCATTAAACATACCATTAGGCCACTGTGCCTCTCTCTGCATTCCTTGACTAGATTCACAAAAAATAACAACAGACAAAAAGTATGTAATAATATTTTCTTTTACAAACCTTGAGTATTTCCCATGGCTCTATAAATCCGAGAAAGCAAATACCACAAGGAAGAATCATTTTGTTGGTTGTCATCCTCCTTAGAAAAATGAGAGATGATATACAGTGTAAGTTACTTATATTTCAGTGCAATAATAACAAACTGCCAAAACTTAAAAAATGCTCTATTTGCAGGGTGGTAAAGGGGGGGTCTCAATCAGGAATCACGAGCGTATTTTTCCTCAAATCACGAATGACATAAACTATGTATTTTATGCAATTTCACGAATTCCGTATTTTCATACGTTATGACAGAAAACGATAGTCACAAATTACTTGATTTCCATTGCATTTTCTCTGATTTCTCGTGGTAGTAAGGTATTTTCCTAGGGCGACTGAACAACCCTAGAACAGCCGGTTGCAATAAGTTAATTGATTAGATTCTCGATTTTCACGAATGTTTATCCATGATTCACAGATCACGGTCCTCAAAATAAGAAGATCACGAGTCACGCTAGGCTATCAATTCATGGATCACGGCTAGATTTAAGCTCTTTTCACGTGTCACAAGCTTATTTTTGCCCGAATCACGCATCACGCATAACCCCTTTACCACCCTGTATTTGTACTCATGGTTAAAATGATAAAATTATAAGCTTTACTTCTACCCAATGAGGCTATAGTCTTTAAGAAATGATGGCAAAGGCTGAAAGCTTATATGAGAGTTACATTTTATTAACCGCGCGGCCATGGGCCGAGCGCGGTTCTTGCTTTGCACGTGATTTATTATTATTTTTTTTTTTTTGTATTTTTTTTGTCGGTGACCAGACCCAAACCTCTACTCGGCCAAATCGTGATCGGGACTGAATCACGCAACCTGTGATGTTTATTCGCCAAAAGCTGTTGAAACATGAATGTACCGAAAATGTTGTGGATATTGTTTTCTTTATTGTGTATAAAGTATATTTTCTTTTGGTTTTATCGAAGCGTTCGATTCAAAGCGAATGTTGAATACACTGAAAAAGGTATTACGTCAGCCATGGAATGCGCTGATGTTGGAGGTTTGAGGTTTGTGTTTTATTTGCATGTTTATGTCGGCAGAAGCGATGGTAATTAATTTAATTTGTTTCCTCTTCTGCGAGTATTTCTTGTGGGTTTAGGCAATCGAAGTGAATTCTTTGGTTATTTCCTTGAAGTGAGTTCAAATATTTGAAAGGAAATGAAATATTTGCTTAAGTAAACAATTGAGCGTGCCCGAACGTGCAGGGGTTACGTCATTAGAAGGGAAAAAACCCCCAAGCTAAAGATAGTCGGGGACAACGTAAACGTCGGATTGTGTGACTAACATGACTACTTTGCTAGTCCTTTACTCATAATGCAAACATATTAAATTTAATGGTGACTTTTGAGGAAGAAAGCTGTTAATTAGCCAAAAATATAAGCGCGGTTTTAAGTTGCTATAGCAACTTCTTGTTTTAAGAAGCTTGAGCCTCAACATATAAATGTCAGGATGAGTCATCCAATTCTGTTTTGCTTTTCGTTATTCTGTTTTCAGTGTTAAATACTTTAAAAAAAGCCAAATAATACGTAACTGTCGTCTGTGATCGTTCTTGTGTGACACAAATAGTAAATCCTACTTACCATTGTTTCCTTGAGAAGAGTTACAGCATCCTCACACTTGCCTAGCTTTAATAAACAAATTGCCATTGACTCAATCAGTTCCCTGTCCAGCACTGTATTGTTGGGTGGCAAATATTGGCGAGACTCCTGATACATGTCAAAAGCCTCACTGTAGTTTTGCTTTTGAAATAACAAATCTCCTTGGTACTTCCTAATTGTCTGTCTTTCTGATGGATCACAGTTTGGACTGCACTGCATAAACCACTAAAAAAAGGAGCACAATTCAGCCAGGAGGCTGAAATAAACGGCACGCAATGCATGCAGAAGTGATGACGTTTCACAAGGGGTCTTTAAGAATTTTCAGGAAATTTGACAGAAAATTTTAAAAATTTAAAGTAAATAAAAGTACCACTGTAGCTGACAACTTCTGTGATGAATGATTGTTCGACAAAAGTTGTGTTATCTTGTAGAGTGACATCCAATATTGACATATGATACAAGGTCAAATGCTGTCTTGAAAATGTTTAGCCCTTTTGTTTTAAAAAATGTAAAGATTTCTGTTTACTAATTAATCTAATAAAACACATCAAATATAATTTGTCTCTTTTGTTAATACTTAGAATTAGTCCATTCTAACTGCCCGGGAGAATTTTGCTTTGAGTTTTACGCGGTGATTTCGGGATATTTTCTGGAACCTCACAATATAAAAACACTGTCTAGATTACAACAATTACAATTAAGCTGATTGTTTCAAATTAAAGAGCCTGACATCACTTGTGCATGTGATCCAACTGGATCAATATAATATAAGCAAATTACTGAATGATCTACGGTAATTTAATATTTCCAGGAAAATCAACAGTGTCTGATGCATCATGTGGTTCAGAAGATAGCACTGGTTCACACTTCTAGCACAGCTTTGTGCTTATCTCACAAGCGTGAACCAGGCTTTCTATACGCTACCTCGGGATCACATTGCTTTGGTTTGTAAGCTTCTTCGATTTTGCGTTCCTTGGAAGTTGATTCTCCGAAGATTTCGTCGTCAAACTCAAATTCCTTCATCGTGTGTTCGCGTCTTCTTACGTCTTGATTATTCATGCCTTTTACATGATGTAGGTCCTCAAATAATTGCAGGCTCACATCTTGCGGCGGGAATTCGTGAGAGGAGAAGTGAGAAGCGGAGTACCAAAATTCACTTCAAAATATAAGAGCTTCATAGTCGTCGCCTGTTGCAATTGTTTGTTAAAAGAACATGAAAAGAACTTTTCCACGGGCCCAACAGAAATCGATCATCAAGAAATATCAGAGTAAAGCTAGACTCTCACGAAATGCTGACATTTTGGTAGGTTTATAGCTACATGTTACAGTTCAAATTGTTTCCAAGCAAAAGAACACTGACGTTGATTAATTTATTCTTGTTATCACTGCTTGCTTTAAAATGTGCTATGATACAAAAATAAATTAGAAGTTTGTCACAAGGTTAAATGTACTTCAAAGAGTGACTGTAAAAATGCTGTATCTTGAATTGGGGAACAACTTCTAGCTCGATTGGTGAAAATTGCTTTCAATAAATTTCTCTTGGCCTGATGAACAGTTTCTTGTTAACAGATTTTTTTAGACTACATACTGTTTTTAAAACGGTTGGCAGCAGAGTCCAATGTCAAGGCACAGGAAAGCAAAGAGAAGACATTACAGGCTCATCATGTTAATTCTGTTTTGAGGGTAAGTTGGCTGAACAGTTTACACATCAACAAATTAATGCCAGCCTGTGAAACACATTAACTTTATTTATTAACTAATCAAAAGGCATGAATTAAATGTATTTATTAGCAGCCCTCCCGACCTCAGAGACCCAGAGGCAGCTAGTCAGGACGAGGCATTTAAAAACTTTCTATCGAAAATGCCTTGTCCTGACTAGCTGCTCCTGGTTCTCCGAGGTTGCAGCCATCCCTGAAAAACCATGCATTTGTATAATTTTGGTATTATTTTTTCTTTAAACACACTAAACAGTACCAAACCATAAATTTTAACTCCTTGATGGGATAACAATCATCCTGGTCACTTTCACATGGGAGCTCCTCCCCTTGCTTACTGACATGCTATTATGGGAGGTTTCACAGGAATCCCGGCAGGAATCAACCTGTCTCATCAGCAAAACCATGTTCAACCAGAAACCCATAAGGGGTTTCTGGTTTGACCTGTCATGGAAGTGTCTAATCTTTGGGGGAAACGCAACAAATATGTTAAGGGAGGTAACCTGCATTGGCCAAGTATCCCATGTTAGTCATATTGTCTCACAATAATTATTACTGTATTCTATCAATTAAATGCCTGGTCTTGAATTAACACAACCTACTCAAACACTTATTTGAGGTATAAAAAGCTGAAAATACCCTTGCTTAATAACCACCAGGCTTGAATAAACTACATAAGTCAAATAAACACCTGACTCACCAGGCCAAGTTTGAAAGAAATGCATGGGGCATTTAATGGAGAAAATATGGTCTGCACATGCTAATATGCCAATAATTATGTTTTATTACAGAATGTTTTGAAAAGTTGCAAGGGATAAAAAGACGATTCCTGGTGGAGGATTTGTAGCCATAAAAGAATCATGATTGTACAAACAGTATGGAAACTGAGGACCAAACTTCAATTTGTGTAAAATTAATTTGTTACGTTAGACCTATCTGATTTCTGTAAATACATTTTGAAACCAGCAGCTTTATTTTTGATAAAGGGTGGGTAGAAAAAATGAGACTACTAGTATAATAATATTACAACCTTGTATTAAAGATGTTCATCTGTATTTAACTATGTACTTCTCACTCGTTTGCTTGCTCACTCCACAGGGGCTCTCACACCAAATACAAGATATATGTAAATAAATTAATCCTATGATGTCTCTGCTTGTGTCGTAGTCATCTTGGATATTTAAAATTGCAATGTAAGGTCCGGAACCAAGAAACATTTAGAAACCATTTGTACATTTGAAAGCTGTGGGAAAATTACTCAGAAGTTACATAAAATTTCTAAATTTTGTTGGCCATTAGATTTCCCAGGACCCACAACTTTTCAGTTGCAGACCTTACCCCAACTGACCATATTTGAATTCAACATGGCAACCACACTAGCAAGTTTAATTTAATTTGAGAGCCTCTAGCATCACTGCACTACCTGCAAACTCTTTTCTAGACTTGATCCTTACATTTTACTCCAATACCAACACTGCACATTCTGATTGGCTTAAAGCCAGTTCTAGCATTTTATTCAAACATAGTGGTACACACATCTCTGGGTTTTCAATCTGTTTTAGTGTAGATAGTGAAACAGATGAAGGCGACTGGTGATCTGTCATCAGTTTAATCAAAGGCAGTACTGACTAGCTCTTATTGAAACCCTATGAACAGTTGGTTGATAACATAATTTATTGCAAATAACACTTTCAGGGTTATTTCATTCAATTTTCAACTGATACTAAACTGAAGCTGGTTTAGAAAATGCAGCCCATTGCTTTAAGGTTATTAATTTGTTTCCAACTTAGGTTTATTAAATGTAAATTATTGTATATTTATTTTATGTTATTTTTTTGAAAGTCATTATTTTATCTTTTCTTTTCTATTGCTGTAGTGAAGTAAAGTATTTTGCAGTAGGTATGTCAATCACTTCTTAGTGATTAGAATTAGAAATAAGAGTCTCCTTAGTGCAGTAAGACACTACCTCTCTAGAACCTCTATTTTCATTCGCCCGCTGTTAACACTACCGCTATTGTTATTCAGGGCTAGGTGCATTGCTATGACCTGTTATCTATTGTTTTAAGAACCAATGAAGTAACTCGTTCCGAGAGGTAGTGGGCGACCCCCTTAGTGATCAGAATAGCAAATATAATATTCGTAAACATAGCAGAGATAGTATACTTGGTATAGTATGTTGTATGTTTAGTGTCCCAAAGACTCTTCATAGAGGATAGAATACATCCATGGTTTAACTTAACTGTAAAATGGTGTTGATTGCATTACAGTTTTTTTTTTAGGGGGGGGGGGGGGGGGAATTGATTGAGCACTTGCCACTGTTGCAACTGTTTGCAACTCCAAAAATCCTCAGATCACCTAGAAAAGCTTATTAATTTGTATCTTCCCAAAAATATATTATTGATCAAGTTAAACAGTTACTTTTATGTTAAAATTTGACACTAAGTAGCCATTTGACTATGGTAAATTAGATAAAATCAAATCTAATTTGACAGTTCTGTTAAGTCTGTCCTGGGCAAATCTTGTTTCAATCACTGCCCTTTGGCACATCCTCTAACTACCTAGACTGTGAAAGAATTCATGTGACCCATCTGAAAACCACCTTCACATGCAATTAAAATGGCCTTCTGACATTCTTGGGCTTGTATCATTATATAAGTACAGTATACAAATTATTGTGTCATTTCCTTACATGCCAGTGGGTACAATGGGCAGTGAGTGTTTAACAAATTTATATTATTGTGCATTCATGCAGTTCCAGAATTCTTTCAGATGGCTCTGTAGTTGTTATATTAAACTGTCAATCGGCAGCAGTGATGGGAGAACAGAGTCCACTCTGTTACACCAGAAGTTTGCGCATGTACTATGGTACTGTCTACCGCCATACGTGAGTTTACCATCAGCCTGTTTTGAGGTTCCTGGTGTACTCTTGTTCACATTTAACAGACAAATTCCACAAGCTACACTGCCGTCTTCTGTGGCTGAGACGTGATGCATTGTGAAATCCAGACTTCTCTGTGATGGCTAATAAATGACAAAGAGAGGAAGATAGAAATAATTAGCACAGACTGCTACTCAGTCTAGAGTCACAGTCATGGTGGAGAAATGGGTGCTGGTGATTTTTGCTTAGGAAACCTAGGGAATACAGTAAGGGAAAACCTGCGATAGACCAAAGAATCTCACATGAGGGGAGTGGTAATACATGTAAACATACTTCTGGAGGTAGCATGCTCGAGTGGTTTGTAAACGGACTTTGCTGTGAATTTGGAGACATGGTGGCCTTATGGTAAGCAGGATGGATGCCGGATCAAGTAGCCTGGGTTTGAACATTGGCTGGGGTCACTGTGCATGTTCTTGGGCAAGACACTGAACTCTCATTGCAAAGTGCCTCTCTCTGCTGAGGAGTGTAATGGGCACCAGTGAACTGTTATGGCAAACCTTGACAAATGATGGAAGCTAACCAGCAATAGAACTAACATCTCATCTAGGGGAAGTAGCAATAATCATAATCACTGCATGCTACAGAAGTCCGTATAAGCTCAGCTGTGTGGCCTGTGGCCTGAGTACAACTTCACATGAAGAAAATAAAAGATTAAACCAGTATACTTACCAAAATGGTTGATCCAGAGAGAAAGTTTGCAATGTTCTTCCACGTGCTCTCTATTTCCTGATGGATATCTTTTAGTTTTGTATTATTTGGGGCTGGAAAAGGAGCAAGTGTATGTTATATGGGAAATTTGTGTAAATGTCAGTGGAAAAAAAATTGTAAGAAACATCATTCATGTAGGGTCAGATAACAGATGGAAGTACATTGTCTGAACTTACTACTTATTGTGCCTTTCAACCAACTAATGATTGCAACTGCTTAGATGATTGACGGCAGTGAAAAACATTAAAACCATTGATTTTGCATAGTTTGTGTGCTACTGATAGGCAAAAACATAGCATGGAGTTACCTGATTTAGTTACTGATGCTTTTATCCTTAGAGTAACTCTGTAGATTTCAACTATGGCTATTAAAGATAACAAAAAACACGCATCAATTTCATAAGCAAAGAATTAAAGACATGGCCTAAGTAAATAAAAAGGTCAGAAAACAAGGAAAGGAAAAACAAAACACTATACAGCAGCAGAATGGTATAGGAAACCTGAGTAATGTACTAAGGTACGTTGTCACCGGAAATGGTGATGGGGGGGGGGGGGGGGGGGGGGAGAGGGCAAATAGGTAGGAGCATTTACTGGGAGGGGGCCTTACAGTTATGGCACAATCTACATAGAAAAGAAATAAACTAGAGTAACACATTCCATAAAATACGTAAGGGACTATAAAAGCTAAATGTGATGGATGAATACCTTCCGTTGTGTTCTTGTTCATAAATTGTTGTGATCATCTAGGGAAGGGGGGCTTAGAGATTTTATGGTATGCTTGTATGGGAAAAGCTGAAGTCCAAAGTAAAATAATTTCTGCATAAACTGATCTCTCCAATGTTTAAACACTGTAAACTAAAGATATCTGGTAAAAATGTAAAATTTCAAATTTAAAAAACTGGGTTCCTCACAAGTGAGACCAATCACATTTTTATATTCCAGTACCTGAAAAATATGTAGTGCCTTCCTTGGATTCTAGGACTTCTTCCTTTACAGATTGCTCAGCCATGTTCTGAATGGCCAATGAAGCTGTTGCCAAAGTTAAAAGGCAGGAGTTAAGACAACGGCTCCAAGCATTTGCATGTTGATCCATGTCCTGAAGAACAAAAGTCAGTTTACGTACAGTTATGGCCAGTTTTAATTAATAACTTGTGCATTATTTTAGGGGATGCATCTAACATTCCTATTTTAATCAAAGGGCCCTATGAGGCCACGGCTGTTTTTTTAAGCGATGACGTCATCGTTTAATGTGTTCGAGCGAGTTCTTGTCGCTTTTATTTAACAAGTGACGAATTAAATCGTCGAAGTCGAACGTGCATCACTTGTAAAGATCTATACGGATTTACGTTGTTTTTCATTTTGTTTTGCATTGGTTGTAAAAGAAGCAAGCTCCAAGCAGACAAATTCAGGTTTGCGTGTTTTCGTGCTAGCGTGTGTACACTCTTTTCCCTGTACAGTGTGTACGATTGAATGTGTTTTGATAATGCCATGAGCATGATAAGTTTGATCTTGCATTCTTTGATTGCTGTGAAGATTAACGTCGCATAAAATTGATTTTGAAATCGGCTGCGTTGGCCTTTGTCGCGTGACACTGATAATCTTCTGTCAGCTAGCGATTACACAAACTTCGCTTTCAAGTCTGATTTTGTGGTGAACTCAATGGCACGTGGAATGACTTTTTGGTGGAATTCGATTACGTGTATATCTGGATAACTTTGGGGGCAAGTTGTTTTCTTCTATGTATTTTTCTATTCGTGTTTGAAAACATATGATCACTTTTAACGATCCGCGCATCGTCTTTTATTTTAATATGCTTTTAAAATATGACTTTGCTTGTCTTCTGCGACCGCTATTTTGGTTGCTTATACTGTGAGTTTTGTTGTTCCTTCTTTACTTGCGGTAGGGTCCTCTGGCTTTTGGGATAGGTAGTCTTCTGCTAGGAATAAATCTCGCTCCAGATTTTATCTCGTCGTTGAAACTCGAGTGTTCTCTGTTGTGACCTGTGCTGATGATTTTGCTTGCATGCGATGAACATAAATTTATCTGTTGTGGGTTATAAAACTCAGCAAGGGTACTTCTTAACTCTGAGGCCTATAAAAGGTGTTTGAAATGCGTTGATTTAGGTTGTCGCTGGGGCTTAATTGAGCAGATGTTTACGTTACGTTAAGCCACAATTTCACTAATTTAACAATTTTCTCTAGGGGTTTCAGTGCCAATCACTGATTTTTAATCGGTTGTTTAAGTTATCTCTCATTAGCATGTACCTAGTCTGTACAGTACTTAATGTTAACTTTTTCATCTGATGTCCTTGTACAATAGTCACTTACGAAAGACTAAAAAAAATAAACGGATTGAGAGTGTTTGTTATCGTCGTTTGTTGTTGTTATTGAGTTACTGGCTTACCACCGGGTTCCTAAAAATATTGTCCATTTTTTTCTTGTGTATAATACACATAAAAAAACCTTACAGAGCACAGGAACGTAAGGATTCAAAAAACATCTAGTTCATCATTTGAAATACATACTTCCCTCGCCATTTTTTTAAACTTGACCACAGTGCCCTGATGCAGCCGACATGAAAACAAGACATTCAGGGCTGAGGTGCACCAATTGTATTTGACCCTCAAAGTAAAGATGACATGAGAAAGTTCTGTATTACCAATTTAGGCAGAGTTTTTTTTTTCTCAATTACCCATAAGACTTATAGCTCTACATTTGACTTTGGATTTAGTTTTGGAACAGACTTCTTTGTGGATAATATAAATCCGTGGAAAGAAAAATGGTTGAAATACACCTTTTTATGTTTCTATGTGCATTCAGAGGTGAATAATTATGTTCCCTAAAAAGCAAAATAACAGTTGAATGAACCATGTGTGATAAAATCTAAATTACAATTAGCTGAGTAAACAAAAGCAACAGCTACTTACCCCAGAATCATGTGATAGGACCTTATAGCGCTCAGAAGGCTCCAGTGACACTGAATTAATAAGAGAGTCACTAGCAGTAGTAGAGTGTGAGTGGCCACTGCTCCTGTTGCTTGCACTCCCTGGTCCTGTAACAAAAGACCCAAAAGCACCAAATTCACCACTACTTTCTTTTCTGGGTTCAGCGTTTGACAGATGTGTGCTGCCAAATGAGTTAAAATCACCAAAATCCTGATTATAATCTTGCAAGGAGTTCTTAGACGAACTTGTTGCTGGGTGGTGTTGTGATGGCTGGGAGTTACTAAACACACCAAAGGGCACACTCTGTACTTTCTGTGTGGATTGGAATGCCCCGAAGCCACCATCTTCTCCAGACTTGGATTGATCAGCTACTTCAAATCCTCCAAAGTCAGCAAATCCATCATCTGCTGCCTGATCTTCTACCGTTTTTGATACTGGATTCTGTACATTAAATACTCCACCCCCAGAGCCAAAATCAACATCTCTAAAAGCACTATATTTATCCTCAGAGGTTTTAGCAGTACTGGCAGTTTGAGATGGGTCATTTCCCAAGACTGGAAAACTTGCAAAATTGTTCACTGTTGCTTTGGATTCCTGTTTCTTTTTATCTCCCAGGTCTTTTTCATTGGTTAAACTCTTTCCTAAGCCCTCGTTCGCTGGCAGGCTTGGAAGTTTGGCACTTCCTTGACTAGATGGAAGAGCATGACTTGAGAGTTTAAACTTTTCCAGGGAAGAAGCAAGCTTTTCAGAGCTGCCAGAGGTAAAGCTCATTGAGCTGTTACTACTGGTAGAAAATGGGCCAGGACTATGTTGAAAGTCCCCAAAGTCATCAGTTTCAGTCTTGGCCTTGCCGAGCACTTCTCCACCAACTTGGAAATTTCCGAATCCTTCCACAGTTTTATGTGGGATTTCTTGCTGTTTTTTTCCCTGGAATGATGCGGCATCCAAACTGCCAGTTGCAGATTCCTTTCCGGTCTGGAAATCACCAAAATCATCTTCCTGGGGCCTTGCAGCAATCGTAGAAGGATTAAAACCAGAGCCGGTTGTGCTGCCTACAGCCTGGAAATGACCAAAATCAGCTTCTTTTGATTGGCTGGCTTTTTGGCTGATATCAGTTATTGTGCTCCCACTGTGTAAAGTTGCTTTACTCTGGAAATCTCCAAAGTCATTATTCTGATTCAAATTATGCCCCAAGTTAGAGGGAACAGATACTGATTTATTGTCGAAACCAGCCTGGCCTTGGAAGTCACCAAACTCCTCTTGCTGTGGATGAAAACATTAAGACATTGTCACATGCATACATGTATGACCATAAACAATACCATAAAATTCTGAGTCCCCCTCCCCATAAGTAAGTACTCAAATCGTAGACGTAGAAATCTGTCGGATTACACAGCCATCCCAAACATATAAGTGCTTGGGCTTATATTTAGTTACAACTCTTAAAGACAAAAAAGGCAAAGTCTGCATTCAAGCTAAGTGACCCATCAGGCCAGAGCTTATCTTGGTTTCCATAGCATGAAGTAACTAGGAGTATTTCTGCCCTGGCCACTGCTCGAACCCGGACCATTCGATCCAAGTCCAGTGCACTAACCACTAGGCCACTGCACTTCCCACAGCTCTTAAAGAAAGATATAAATTTTCTGATTAAAAGGCCCTATGGTAGTGCTGCTTTGTATTTGATGTCATTAGAGTAGCTCAGAGACCTAAAATGTTTATTATTATTAATTTTATAATTGCTGCTTTTTATTTAAGGTTTTGTGTCAACGTTTAAAGAGCTTCCCGTGAATAGGTCCTCCTTAAAAAAAAGGCCTACCTGAAAGGGATGTTGGGTAAACATAGGCCCAGGACTTACTTTCGGAATTTTATGGTTTCTAGAGATTTTAGATTTTTAGCAAGAAATGATAGGGTTATGCCATAAAATGCTACTGACAATGACTCATCACTCATCTCTCTGCACTGTTAATTCCATTCATTTTCTTAGATGCGAAGAACAACTTAGTTATGGAACTGAAGTTTAGAGTTTCTTAGAGCTCTCTGTTTACCACCAGAATGTAAAATACTTTCAAAACTCTGCAGGTACATGATTAAATACCTTGTTTGTGGTTACACTTTGGAAATGTCCACCAGTACTGTGGACTTCTGTTTTGTTCCATCCACTACTCTGCTGACTGACTCCACCTTGAAATGAAGGCACTTCACCAGGTGGAGGCCCAGTTTTCATAACAGGTTGATCACCTGACTGGAATGCTCCAAATCTGTCTTTTGAGGCCATAGAAGAAGAAGAACCTACAATGCTGGTTACTTCTGGCTGATCCACAGCTCTGAATACACTGTACTTATCATTAGGGTCAATAGAATGATCACTGGAGGTACTGCTGTGACGTCCTTTTGATGCAATGCCCTCGCCCATTTGGGATCCTTCATGTGATGGTTCAGAAAAGCTCCAGCCTCGCCCTTTAGTCTAGAAGTTTTGACAGAAATGCAAAATGTCCCAGTTAATCATAACCAAAGTAAATTTAAGAAGAATTTTGTTCAGTCAAGTTTTTGCCATTTGTCATGATCACGCATCAATCGCATGTACTTGGATGGTTTTTTTTTCTAGCTGTTTTCTTTCGGTTTGTAAACCTGATTGAAGACAGCTTTTACATTTTCACACAAAACAGGTTCTCAAAGACTTCCTAACCTTGAAATTTGTTATTGGTAATTGGACCTTGTGTCATGTGATTCAGGGAGAAATTGTGATTGTAATTTCAAGTTGGCCTAGCATGCAATTTGAAATAACTTGTGTGAAAACTCCCTGAATTGTACTCCATTCAATCAGTCCAATTACTATACCTTATAGTCAATGCTTATCTTGAAATAGCCTAGCCTTGTTATTTAACACACCTGTAACACATCCTCAGGTATTGTTGGAATTGGAGCAGCCTTACATGTTGCAAGTTTTTCAAGGGTAAGTCGTTCTGTTTTCAAACCAGCCTGTTGTGACACAAAAGTCTGAGTGACCATCACTTTTAACACCTCCAGAAAATACCTCCAGCTACATGTATCATATAGAATATTTCAAGTACATTTAATTAGTAGAAAGACCATTATTTATCAATAATTTGTTCCAGAACAAGCAAGGAGCTGGGACAGGACATTCATGAATCAATCATCTGAATCATCTGATCGTTTCTTAGCCATTTGATTGCAACCTAACTAAAGGTTCACAAATTGTCAGATAAAACACCTGCAAAAAAATCCCTTCTGGTTTGGTTTAGAGTGGTTTAACTTAACCTGTGAAATAGTAACTAAACTTTTAGATAATATTACACACTAATTCCATTGTTTTCTTTTGTTTAAGTTGGCTATTATGCACTAATTGTTACATGTTGTTTCACAGGTTAACTAAAACCATTCTAATGCAAGCAGGAATTTTTAAGAACAAAAAACAAGTTCATAAAGTAGCATGAGGTGCGGCCAAATACTTCTTGCACTTCTCATTGATCAGGTGTTCTGTTATTCACAAGTGCTTTATATAACTCAACAATACACAAGGAGCAAGTTGACTATGTTCATGAAATTGCACATGCTCAAACTTGTGATGTGAAGGCTACATGCATTACTCGATAAAGCATGTGTGCCATGTAGGCCACATGCTTAATAGAGATGTAATGACCAATCACAGTATGTGCATTTCCTTCAACAGTTTATAATGCACATTAGTAGAAACGTGGCCATGTTCTATTGAAAATCTGCCAATATGATTGGTTCTCACATTGCTTTATATTCACTGATAGAACATGTTCACACATGTGTTACTCTTCAAAGGGGCATTTTTCTTGATTTTTAGCTTAAAATCACATAAAATTGTAGAATTTTAGAATGTCTAATAACACAATAAGACTACTTGCTCGGATTTTCTGTGAGCAATAGTCAACGAGGCGCTCGCTCATAGAAAACTTGGGCTCGTAGTCTAATTGTTAAATATAACAATTTAAAATCATAGAAAATTAAATTATTTTCTGATATCTGAGTGTCTCTTTATAATTGGTAAGCCGATATCACATTTAAAACACCATGGTTCAACTCTGTAGTACATGTACACTGAGGGTACATACCTGCCCCAAGGCAACTAATCCCAGTACAATTCTCAGCTCCAGCAGGTTTAGCTGGCCTGGAACTGCTCGGTTAGCCCTGTTCCAAATATGGCCCAGTTGGTCACGAGGGAGATCAGAAGCCATGAGAATAGGAAACAACCGATTGGTGTCGATAGCATCACATGCATCCCTTGTCTTCTCTGCTATCTCCTTGTAAATTCCCGGCAGATCTGTGCCATGTACGCACCAATCAGGAAGGGATACACCATACAGCAACTCAAGTTTTCTCTCAGGGGTATCCTCAACTTCTGGAACTGTAGAATATTTTATGTACATTAAATTGTCAAGGTCAATGGATACACTTAAGTTAAATGGTTTAAGTTATATGGGAAAGGCATAATTAAACATTCTTGACTTTTAATTTAATTAATTTAATTTTAATTATTAATAACAAATATTTTTAAGCCCCAAGCTAGAAGTAAAAAATTTTCTTTTCATTTACCATATTATATCCTAGGATAATAATTCCATATTAATAGGTCACATTATTACCTATGTTTTATAAGTTAACTCTATTTGACTTAATAATAATTATATGAATCAAAAATCCTAAAACCTAACCTGGTTCCTGGGAAGAGTCTGCAATTCCTTGCTGTATAGTTGACCCTTCATTAGATGGTACAGGCACAGCACCAGGGTGCGAAGGCCCTGATCCAAAACCACCACCAGGATGACCCAGAGTGGATGGTGCATGCATACTTCCAGTAGTGGGCAGAATTGCACCTCCTTGATTTCCTATATTAGCCTGATTATGAGGTATCCCTGGTTGTGGCATTGGTGCATTTCTGGCGGCATTAGGCATCATCTCTGGTATGCTAGCAGTCCTAGTTCTAGAGGTGTCACCTGTAAACTGGGTCATTTGCCCCCCTTGAGGAGGTACAACCGGTATGCTGCCAGTTCTCTGTCTAGGGCTTTCTCCTGGTAAATGGCTCATTTGACTTCCTTGAGCTGCAATGTTTGATGGTCCACTCCATGAAGCTACTGCTGGGGCACCACCACTTGTCATGTGATCAGCTGATGCTGTTGGAACTCCATGAATTGGTGGGGCTGTTGACATATTATGTGTTGGTGGAAAACTGCTGTGCTGTTCGTGAGTTGCAGTGGTTGTACCAGCAGATGGAATGTTCCTGGACTGTTTGAGGGTAGTACCATGCCACGACTGGACTTGAGAGAATACATTTGAACCTCCACTCACATGAGGAGGGGCTGGCATGGTACCAGACCCCATGACTGGAAAAGACCCACCTGTCACATATAGGAAGAAATTTTCAATCAATGATCAGGCTTTTAGCCAGGATTTCAGAAGTGGGCATTTAAACATTTCTATAAGGCCTTACTCCACCCTTCTGAAGATATGCTGCACTGACTAATTATTATAAAGGCATTCATTTTCTCACTAGTATAAGCTAATATTTGCTTTTCGTTCTACAAAGTAAAGCAATTAACCATACAATTATTTGCTGTGCCTTCTATCCAGAGCTGGTGGGCTCTTTCTTGTTTGAACAAGGGAGGCCTGACACATTTAGTACTTGTGGCCTTCAATTTTTAGCAATAAGGGGACCTCCTCTAGATTCACCACTGATGTCTATGGTTATGTTGAAGCAAGAAACCACTTCTATCTAATGATTCACATCACAAATGACTACATCATGAGACAAACGATTAAACTTTATTATTATATGCGCCATTGCTGCAACACACCTCCAAACTGTGTTGTTGGCTGTGTTGCCTCTTGAAAGTCACTGAAGTTTCCATCATTGCTTCCCTGGCCTGGAAAAGAAGGCCCTTGTGAAAAGTCACCAAACTCATCCATGCCACCAGTTTGCTCAGATGACAGTCCACTTACTGGAGTCCCCTGGGGAGTCATATGTCCTGAAGTCATAAATGCTGAACCCCAATGACCAGGAACAAGATTTGAATGTTGGCTAACACTGCCGCCAGGTCTAGAAACTGTTTAGAATGAAAAAAAAACTATGAGCATTTTTACAATGTTTTAAAGATTCCTAGCTAATAGTGACTTCTGTTGTGAAAAAGATTAATGGTTTTTTATATACTTACAAACACTTGGTGGTTTTGCTGAAGCAGATTTGGGAGTTATCTCCTTGCCAAGAGGTCCAATCAGATCACTCATTGAGGAACCTCCACCCTTCTTGTTTTTGCCAAACAAACTATCTAAAGCATCAGTATTTGTGGCCTTTTTGGCACTAAAGGACTGCTGTAGTTTCCGCTGTTTAGCTTCAAGTTCCTTTTTCTTCATCAATTCCTCTTGTTTCTTCATGTTCTCTTCAGCCTTTTTTCTTTGCTGATCAATCCTTATTTGTTGCTGCTTTGGAAACTGATGACCCAGTTGTACATTTGAAGGAAATGCTCCAATTTGCAGTCCCATCTGTGCACCCATTTGAGGTCTCATTTGAGGCCCCATCTGATGACCCATTTGAGGCCTCATCTGTGGGTTCATTTGAGGACCCACTGGTTGACCCATTTGAGGACCCATGTGTGCTCCCATCTGATAGCCAGGAAATTGCTAATAACAAATAAAGAGCATAAATCAACTTTAGTAATCAAACATCAAAACGTGAAAATTCAATCACGCCTCTTGGAAAACATGTAACTATTATCCTGACATTTATCAAGCAATTTTTCACACTAAGACTTGACTGACAGGTAAGGCCATTAAATGGTTTTTCAACGTCCATAAAAATCAGTGACAAGAACTCAGGCTTTCAGCCCTTGACATGAGTGTTAAGGGAGCAACCCCTTTAACTGTACTTACTTCTCCAACAAAACTATTAAAATGGTGGCTAACAAGAATGTACCAATTTGTGTCTTAATAAATGACTGCCTCAGGTGTTTCAAGGATGGATAATGTTATTCCAGTGGATAAATTACTATCCTGTGGATAAGTGTCCGCAACCCAAACTACAATGTACAACCACATGCATTTAAGTAGTTGGGAAGATTGAACAATCCAATTGCAGTGAGTTTTGAATTCAAAATAGAAAATGTCAATGTAGTGTCCCCAGCCACTGCTCCCCCAATCAATGTTTAAACCTCACATTACAATCTTATAATTTGCGTGTGAGTAAGGTTGCTAGATCTCCATCTTTGGGATAATGACGCCTGGTATTTTAAAAGCCTGCCATTTATCCCTGACTATAATAAAATTATATAGTCACATGCTACTCTCAAGCCCTATCTATAATACTTATCAGATATTAAAGATAGCATTAAATATGCACATTTCTGCCTTTAAACCTTTACCTGGCCTTGCTGGGGAGCAAAACCCTGGACACCATAGGATTGGCCAGACTGAAATCCTCCCATCTGCTGCCCTGGAACTGGCATTTGACTGAAGTTACCTTGAAAACAACAGTAAGTTGTAAGATTACAGCTGAGGGTCTTGAAAATCAATCAATCAATCAATCAATCAATCAATCAATCAATCAATCAATCAATCAATCAATCAATCCATTGCAGTTACTCTTACTTAGTACAAGTCATGTAACATGCTGGTCACATTTATTAGGTTAAGAAGCTAGTTTACAACCTTGCTCACCTCAAATCTCCCATAGCTCAGTGGTTACAGAGTCCAACTGGTATCTGGGAGGTCATGGGTTTGGTTTGTATTGCCCAGGGCAACCCTCCAAGTTCATTTTTTTCCTTACTGGCCATTTGGCCACCGACTGCTCAAGTTTGGTCACCAGTGAAAAATTTTAGTCGCTTAATTAAGCACACGCTTTCAATGCTTTAGTTTTTACTAAACTTTATTATTGCTCCTCGGTTTGGAGTAATACATCACAATCTAATATTGCCAAACTCCAAGCTGTCCAGAACTTTGCCTGTAGGATTGTTTGTGGGGCCCAGAAATACGACCATGTGACTCCCCTTCTCAGGCAACTCAACTGGCTCCCAGTAAAACAACACTTATATTATCGTGATTCAATTATGGCATTTAAATGTATGAATTGCCTTGCCCCGGAGTACCTGTCTGATCAGTTCACTAAGCGCTCATCCATATCAACATACAAAACCAGAAACTCGCAGTTGTTAAACATTCCTCTTTTTAGAACTGCAGCTGGACAAAGAACCTTTTATTATAGAATAGTACCGATCTGGAACACCCTGCCGCAAAATTTAAAGTTAAGCCAGTCGTTAGCGCAATTCAGGAACAAGTTGAGGAAGACACTTTTAATGAATTGCCATTAGCTTAATTTAGTTTAACTTTAGGAATATAACTTTGAGGGTCGTACAGGTGGGGTCTCTGGCACGATTCACGGACGAAAAAAATAACGAATCACGGATCACGGATATTGAAATTTCATTTTCCCGAATCACGAAAATAAGTACTCTTTTATCCCGTTCTTACGCTACAAATAGTGTTTGAAGAAATCAAAATTGATTAAGAAATTACGAAAATAAGAAAGAAACATACTCTTTTATCCTGTTCTTACTCTACAAAGAGTGTTTGACGTTACGATAATTTTACGGAGGTCACATTTGAGGTCTCGCGTCTTCAAATCACGCAAAATAAAGTCAATAAAGTGGTGAAATCACGAATATCGGTTATTGATTCAAGCTCTTCACGTGTCTCGCAAAACCTTCCGGTCACGGGTCACGAAGAATAAATTTATTAAATTCACGTTTCACGGAAAATAATATCAGCTAATCATGCGTCACGAGAATACCCCTGTACGACCCTCAACTTTTGTAATTAATTTTGAATATTTATTTTTTATCTATTTCACTGAAAAGCCCCGTGGGGACGTGAAATAAAATGTATGTAAATGTAAATGTAAATCCTTCTTCTCAATTTTAGTCGCCAGGCTGGCAACTGCTGTTACAATTTACTTGCCATGGCGACTAAAATGGTCTTAACTTGGAGCATTGCAGAGGGCTCAGAAATGTTATTTTTTTACTTTATTTTATGGGGTTAAATGTAAGCATGTAATTTAACCAAGTTAACCAACAAGTGTGCAAACAGCTGTCTTAGTGGCTAGCGCAATCCTGGCTTAGCACTAATCAGCTTTCAAACAACCCAGCCCTGGACATTACAGCATGGTTAGGCCCCGGCAGGTGTTTTTTACAAGTCACTGGTCACAGGTCATGTTCACAGGTCACATGTAACAGTTGCCCTAACCAACAAATAAATGCTAACCGCAAGCAAACTAGAGTGAAAGCTGACCGCAAGCAAACCAGAGAAATGGCTAACCGCAAGCAAGCCACGATAAGAGCTAACTACAAGCAAGTGACCTGTGACCTGTGAAAGAAACCTGCCTGTCAGGCCCTCGTATGACCATGGCGGGTTAAAATGGAATGGCTTTAAAAAAAACAACCTCATTATGTCACACGAGCTGAAGAGAGTATATTCAATTATAAATTAACAAATGCCATCCATAATAATGAAACAACAGAAATGTCATGTTAACAATTTCCAGGTGGTGAATAAAATGGTACCTGTTTGTAGTTAGTATTTAGCCCGACAAAATGGCACTCTTTATTTATTGAGATTCTTCACATATATGCTTACATTTTAAAGTCAGGACATAACGTTAATAAAACAAAGGAATGGGTACCAAATGATCTGATCAAAACGAACTAGACTGGAAACACGAGGAGATAGCAACGCGAATAGATTTTGAACGTGGATTTTCAGAAAAATATCTTAACTGGAGAAACTTCTCACACAGAGATGAATACAACGGGGCGTTTGATTTGGGGAGGGACAAAAGTTGGACCGGATCAACTCGGATCGTTGAGTTGAATAAGAATAGCACTATCGTGTATTTTCTCGTTCTTGAATAGCTGCTATTCTTATTCAAAACAGCGATCCGATCATCCGAGTTGATCCGGTCCGACTTTTGTCCATGCCTGTTTGATTTTGATTTAGCGTGCGATTTTAAGCCTATATACGAGTCAAACGTGCGATTGAAGCATTTGACAAACACCAAGCTGAAGTTCTGAAAGAGTTTTATCGTCAGTTAACAATGTTTTGCCGCGAGTGAGTAATATTAATGACACCTGTAATTGACAACAATGCACGGAAAATCCCCTACCTTGATTTTGAGGAAACATTTGCCCTTGGTTGTTGAAGTTGTTAAAAGCCATTCTATCCTGTGCTTTAGTAACAGAAGGTTCTTCCTGACGTTTCAAGCACTTAACAAATGTTGTATGGCTAAATAAAATGGACAGAATTCAATGCAAGCCAACAATCGTTCCGTGATACAACTGGCCGCCATGTTGGATTGGCTGTATCTACGTCATATATGGTGCAACAAAATGTAACTACGCAGAAACGGCTGTCCAGCACAACTTCTCGTTTTCTTTGACCAATTGCAACTGGCCAACAGGATTTCACGGTTACATTAAAACCCGGAGTAAAATAGCTCTAAACTCAGCTCGCAGTCTAAGGACAAAGTCACGGGTAAAAGAATTGCCCGTGGATCGTTCAGGGCAATTGGGCAATCACCAAGCCCCAGTCCATGAAATTCCAATGGACTGCCCTAAAACGAAAAACACTACTCACATCTGGAGTTTTTGTGTCTATTGTGCAACTATTACCATTATTGTGACCGTACACAGGCTAACAGGAACGTTATTCAGGCTTACCGGTTTGCCTAAATAGCGTCCCAGTTATTAATAGCGCTTCGCTTAGCCTAAATAGCGCTCCCGATGATGGTAATTGTAAAAGGTAAGGTAAAGTCTGCATACGAGCCTAGGGGTTATCCCGGTTTCCGTAGCATGAAGCGACTAGGAGTATTGCTACTCCCCCCTGGATGGAATGCTAGTCTATCGCAGTAAAGGAGAGAGAGAGGCACTGGAGAGAGGCACTATGAGAGTAAAGTATCTTGCCCAAGAACACAACGCAGCGCCCTGGCCAGGGCTCAAACCCGGACCGCCCGATCCGGAGTCCAGCGCACTAACCATTAGGCCACCGCGCCGCATGATATAATTCTGGATTTGAGTAGTAGTTTACAAATTTAAGGTAAGCGAGTTGGGTCGTCGACTGGGTACGTAGTGCATGGACAGAGGATTTACTTCCTCGATCTCCTTTGACCTTCAGGACGATATTACCATTTTGAAGATGGTCAGCCGAAAGCCTGGTCATTTGCCGCACTTTCCAAGAAGACTGGTACCCTTGTGCCGGAACACCAGAAATCCTTGACCTTGCATCAGTGATGGAGCATGGGTACAAGGTCAATCATGTTATAGACCAATCAACGCCACCGAAACCAACAAAGCGCGGGATAAGACGGGCCTAGGGACTAGCCTGTGTAGCTGGCGGGATTTCGCGACCTAGTACTGAACTAGACCATTTACGAAAAGCCTTTTCACACTGAAAACATGATTCTCTGGATACCAAGTGTGGACTTCAGGGAATGGGGTCCCCAAAGTGCCCAGTTGAGTTACACGAACAGATATGTTTTGCTTCATTTCGTGATCTTTATTGTCACAAGTCATTCTTTAACAACTTAGTATACATAGTCTCGTATATATGCAGTTCTCTATGCCAAATTTTAGCTGATAGCCTTATTAATATAAAGAATAAAAACTACGTTTTTTATCCACGTCACCACTATGTGGTTTTCCTATTCATATGTACCGCGGAAAACCGACTCATGAGTAAAATTCCTATAAAAAAGAACAAGTATATGACTTGTACAAAACTATCAAGTTAGCAACTAAACTAGACTAAACCTATTATAAAGAATATCTTGACTTTGCTGCGAGTTTGTTTCAGAAACGAACAGTAAAAGTACTAAATTTAATACAATACTGCAAATTTGAATATTGTACTAACTCTTCGATGACTACCGTAGTTTCTTTTCACGGCAGTCAAGTTCTTGAAATTCTGGCCGCCTTTGCATGTAAAAGGCTCATGACTTGACAACAAACTCAATTTTCCTTTTTCAGCAGGCTTAAAGTATTTTCATACTTATCAAGCAAGGTTTATAATAATTTTCTGTGCGCGCTCTGATTTGCTTAATGCTATGTTTATACGAAAAAACCATGCTATTGTTTTGCACTCGTAAAAATTCATTTCACTTCATAATACATGTAAATGTAAAGAAACCTGAGCCGGGAGCCATGTAGTAGAGCTGAACACCTGCGAAATGTGAAAAACTCGCTAACAGCTCGTGCCATCTGAATATCTTACAGACTTGTTTCTCAAATGACAAAATTTTTAAGACAGGACATTGCATGACTTTGGTTTTATTATTTGTTTTTTATTCGCTATTTATTTATTTCAATATTTTTTTACCCATTACCACAAAAAACTTACAGAACACTTTTTTTAACTCAAGGGTATAAAAATCAAAATTTTGGCTGTTTTTCTTTGGATACAGAAATTCAAAACTATGCGACTTGTATATGCTAAATATCCCAATATAGGGGAAAGTTGACACGAGAACCTTAAACGTGGTACCCTCATTAATTACATAAATCAATGACAGCTCGGCCAGTCTGCTGATAATCTCTATGCTGAGGTCTTCCTTCAGTCAGAAAAGCATTGGCCAAACGTCCAAAACGTTCGCCAAAGTTTCATTCTTAGTTTTTGGATCGTTTTAGCCATTTTGGAGACGACTCATCCCGTTTGACTTTTATCGATTGGAGACGAACAACGTTGTTGTCCAAATCTGGAATCTCGGAGGTGCTAGTGGTTTGCGAAAAGGTTGAAAGTCTGCGTAATGATGAAGCCGTGCGATCCCGTTTGAGCGACCTAAACAGCTTTGAATACACAGTTTTAAAACGCCTGTTGCGGAAGGCGAACAGAAAGGGATTTAGCGCCGAGTTTAGGTAGCCAAACATCAACAGCACTACGTAAACTTTGTACGGAAACTCTTTCCAGTTCTCACCGTCAAGATTCGCAGCAATGCTGAAGCATGAATAAGGCAGCCAACAGATGAAAAAGGCTACCACGAACATTGCAGTCGTTTTGGCCGCTTTAAGGTTTTTCAGATACGCCTTGTTTTCTGCTTTGGAAGGCTGTTTCGTCGGAAGGCCACTTCTGTTGGTGAACGTGTGGTGCTTGCGAGCAATGAGATAGATCAGGATGTAAAAAATGCACGTGATCAACAACGGAGAAATCCAATTTAGGATGGTAGTGACTGTCGTGTAAGCCTTCGTGAAAGGTACCATACAGGTGCCTTTGTAAATTGGCTTTGCATCTTTTTCTAGCCACCCCATGAGTGGAAGAAAAGCCCAGAAGATGCTGTAAAGCCAGAGAATTAAGATCACGATTAATGCTCTGTTTGGAGTCATGAACTGCGAACGTCGAAACCGACCAAGAGGATCACTGAGGGTCTTGTACCGGTCCACGCTGATGGTCAAAAGGGTCAAAATCGAGGTGGGTACTGTGATGAGGTACACGGTGGTCCAGGTGATGCACATTACTTTCCCGTGATTCCAAACTCCGTTTAGAAAAAGTCCCTCTATGTCAAAAGGCACAGCAAGGGTGACTGTGAGAAGATCCGACACAGCCAACGACAAGAGTAAGAGGTTTGTTGGATTGTTGCGGAGGTTTCTGTTGGCAAGTATAGAATAACAAACCAACAGGTTTCCAACAACTGCCACTGCCACGATTACTATGTAACAAGTGGCAACAGGGTACACGAAGGAAGGCTCGAAGCCGAACAAAGGTTCCTCACTACTGGGGTGATGTTCGGAGGTGTTATTCATTTTAGCATTCCAGGGCTCTTCGGGCGTTGCAAACTGCCTTTGATCTGTCAAGGAAACAAAAATCTCGGCTTTCTAGCGATCCCGATATTCTCGCCTTTTCAGCGTTCTTCAAATGTACTGCACTTTACACTACAATTTGAAAAGCGCGAATGAATAATTGGACGCGAGAGAGCCTCTTATGCACTCATGTGTTCTTGTATTGATATTGAATATTACTTTAAGTAATCAGAGACAAGGGGGCGCCAATTCGCTCATGAGTGAAATATCAGTGATATTAGTTTAGTTGTCTTGGCTTAATTTAATTCTTAGTGCTTGAAGTCTTGGCGGCATTTTACTATTTGCAATATCACTATGCACATTAAATAGTCCTCGGTTGTTTTTAGTCAACAAAAATGTAATACCAATCCGGGAAAACAGTGCCATTCACTCACAGTACTCTCTAAAAATTAAGAAGCGGTTTAAATTGAATTAAATTAAATTAAATTCCGGTGGTTTTAATTAAAATCTGGGTTTAAAAATATGTGTTTTTAACGGGTTATTTGTAAGGACAAGTGGAACAGGAATTTTTTAAGAGCAGCATTAGCATAAAAAGATTTATATCAAACACAACACATTCTTGATATCGAGTGTTTTCTCATGCGCGGTTGGTTAAAATGTGTCACATGATGTGATGGCGCGAAAACCTCATCGAGGCTATCTTTTAATCGCCTCCTGTATTTGAACGTTTTGTACTATTCTTGTCATAAAAGCTATTTTTAAACGATTATTTATTTTTCTCAGAGGATATTACACCTGGATCGAGATAAGTGGCAATGTTGGCATCTAGGAGCTATATCAAGACTTGTCAACAAAAAGAAAATAAAAACTGCATTTTTTGTTTTGGTTTTAAAATTCAGAAAAAGAAGAAGAAAAAAGAAACACAACTGACTTACTCCTTGAGGCAGATACTACATGTGCTTGTATTACAGGAAAGATGTTGGTGGTCAGTTCAAGGGATGCGTCAATGATTAATGATATGTAATCAGAAACGTTCTTTAAAAAGTTGACGAGAGAGACATAAAGAAAACGCGACGAAGAAAAATATGCTAAATATTGCGAAAATAAGAAACTGGGACACAGAACTTCCGATAACACCACAAGAAATTATGAGTCAGTGTGCCGAGTATATTGCATGAAATTATATCATAAAGGACAAAAAAATCCCATTGCAAAACCAATTTCTTGTGGTCTACCACATAGCGGAAGCACAGTTCTTCCCTATAACTGGCAGCTATTAATTGGAACGATCCTGAATTTTAATTAACTTATCGAACGAGCGAAGATCAGAAATTTTACAGATGACGAGAAACATTCAGCGATGTAGTTTTTCAGCCTTAGTGCTACTGGTGCAGGTTTTGAAAGTAAAAATTGATTTCGTCGGAAATCTACGTACCTGAATCTTTGATTTTAGTTTTGACAAGCTACACCATAATGATACATTTTTCACCAGTTTCCTAGCAACAGAGGTTACTCATAGCAACGGCAGTAATATTCTTTTGATTTCATTGTTTTGACTACCTGTAAACAAAAAACAAGAATGTATTTTTGCACAGGATTTTGCCCAGGAATTTGTCAGGTTTCCGACAACTGAAAGTTAATATAATACATGGATACTGCCCACTGAAGGGCTTGTAAAGAGGAGGACCATTAAAACTATACGAAGCAAGTGTTAATGGTAAATTACTGAAAGGAAAGGTACATTGCTTATTTTCTCTTGATGAAAAGAAATTAGGCATGTATGTTATAAAGCTTGATGGAAATATAATGATAAAGACAATTTTTATAAATAAGCCAGGCCGTCAAAAGACACTCAGACTCGGGTGCTTTTGTCGTCATGGTACATTGTAGCTTTACATACGTATGATGTCTCCAGACGTCATTTAATATAGATCCAGCAGATCAGCCAACTTTTATTACTCGGAATATACTTATAGAATAAATAGTCTTTATGATTTGTCTACGTGATATCTGGACAATGGCCCAAATATTATTAAGTAACCTGCGAAAAATGTGACATAAAAGAGAACATCAACTAACATATGCACACCAAAATGATCAGTTGAACAACCATCCGTGTGGTCAGTAACTGCAGAAGGACGAAATGCCTCAAGTCTCTCTCATCCCTTTCATATGTATTTCCCACCGGCAGTGCATCACATCACATTTAAGTTTTTCTTTAACGCCATTAGTACTTGTAAGTTGCTTGATCTGCCGGTTTCTAACAATCGAATATTGGAACTTTTTATAAAAAAAAATACTTTTTTTATAAAACATAGTTATTTTAATCAAATATACTGCATATGACTGTCTTAGAAGGTGCATAACGAACGAAGGATGCAATTATTTTGTCATCATTACTGGAGTTCTCATAAAACAATAAATCATTACTACTATCAACAAATTAAAAAATTTTAGAAGTTAACTGGTAAAAGTAGTACGTATACATAGCAATAAATGTCTACAGGGGCGAAAAGCCGGAGTTTTCAATGCCTTGAGATGATGCCGGACAATTGGATTGTTGTTGCGCCGAATACATCAATACTGCATACTGAGGGCTCCGTGTCGCAACTTTGTCAGGATAGTAAAACTTTAACAAGGCAGCGTTTAACTTTTAAACTAAACCAATAGCGAATTGAAGAACTCGGCTGAAAATTTTACTGTTAGTCTTCTACACGCTCACATTGACGACAGTGTTTTCACCAGGTAATTCCTCTTGTTTGGACTTTATTGATTGAAGCCAAATACCGCTGTCCATTGTATCCGGGATCTCAGAAGTGAAAGTGAGTTGCGATATTGTAGAATCCCTGCGGGACTTCACTTTAGGCTGTGCCTTGACGACGATTGATCTTAATATCTTGGAGTAAATGTCTTTAAAGCTCTTGCTTCGGAACGCGAAAAGAAAAGGATTTAGGGCCGAGTTAAGGTAGCCCAACATCAGCAGAAAAGGATAAACTTCAAGGGGTATCCTGTCATTACATTCCCTACACAAACTTATGATAATGATATACGTAGAATAAGGGACCCAACAGAAAAAGAACACCACCACAAACATTGAAATAGTCTTTGCTGCCTTAAGGTTTCCCAGATAACTGTTAGCTTCTTGTGTAAATGTTAGTTTTCCGCACTTGCATCGAGCGTCTGTAACGCTCTTGTTTCGCTCACGCGCAATGCCATAGATCTTCACGTAAATTCCGCAGGTAATAAGTAACGGTAACACATAGTTGAGAAAACATGTCAGTGAGAGATAAGATCTTGTGTAAGGAAACCAGCAAATGCCTTCAAAGATAACCGATTCTCCCGGATGAGTTCGCCAGCCCATGAGGGGAATTGAAGCAAAGACAACGCTGTAAACCCATATAACGAAAATGACTATCAAAGCCTTTTTGCGTGTCATGAACCTTGTTCGACGAAACTTATTCAGTGGATCACTGAGGCTCTTGTAGCGATCGACGCTCACAGCCAAAAGGCTCAAAATCGAGGTGGGTACAGTGGTAGCAAACACTGTGCTCCAAACTTCGCACATAATTTCTCCATGCTGCCAGATTCCCTGTGGAAAAAATACTTCTATGTCTAATGGCACGACGACAGTGACGGTCACTAGGTCGGAGAATGCCAAAGACAAAAAAAAGAGTGTCGTTGGGTTGTTTCGGAGATTTCTGTCGGCCATGATTGTACAACAGACGATGAAGTTTCCAACTATCGCCACTGCTACAATGATTACGTAAGATGTTAAGACAGTGAACTTGAATGCATCTGGGAAGGAAAATCCATAGTCATCATCATAAACATCACTTGAATTTGGTGCGGATGAGTTGTTCATCTTAAATCAGTTTTCGCAGCTTTTCCTGATTTGGATATTTTAAGCCTTTATCTTCCTGGAAGATTAGTGGGAATTAGCTAACGATTACTCTTGACTACTGACCATCGAAAGCTGATTGTTTCTATTGCAGTGCGTCTGCTCTTCCAATTTCCTCAAAAATCCGACAACATCGCATCGGATCTTTATCTTCAAGTGCCGCGATATCATTAGCTGCCCTGATCTTTATTAATTGGCTGAATTTGACAAGTTTTCACAAGTCTTCATGAAGCAAATTTTTTTTAAGGTAAGCAAGCTGGCGTGGTGTCTAGACAAGAACTGATGTTGGGTATTTCGGTAAAGGTTTGATTCTTAGTAATCGCAATATCCTGGATATTTGTTTGGTTAAAATGTGTCACATGATGTGATGACGTGAAAAACCTCATCGAGGCTATCTTAAATCGCCTCTTGTATTTGTAAGTTTTGTACTATTCTTGTCATAAAAGCTATTTTTAAACGATTATTTATTTTTCTCAGAGGATATTAAACCTGGATCGAGATAAGTGGTAATGTTGGCATCTAGGAGCTATATCAAGACCTGTCAACAAAAAGAAAATAAAAACTGCATTTTTTGTTTTGGTTTTAAAATTCAGAAAAAGAAGAAGAAAAAAGAAACACAACTGACTTACTCCTTGAGGCAGATACTACATGTGCTTGTATTACAGGAAAGATGTTGGTGGTCAGTTCAAGGGATGCGTCAATGATTAATGATATGTAATCAGAAACGTTCTTTAAAAAGTACACGAGAGAGACATAAAGAAAACGCGACGAAGAAAAATATGCTAAATATTGCGAAAATAAGAAACTGGGACACAGAACTTCCGATAACACCACAAGAAATTATGAGTCAGTGTGCCGGGTATATATTGCATGAAATTATATCATAAAGAACAAAAAAATCCCATTGCAAAACCAATTACTTGTGATCTATCACATAGCGGAAGCACATTTCTTCCCTATAACTGGCAGCTATTAATTGGAACGATCCTGAATTTTAATTAACTTATATATCCAACTAGCAAAGATCAGAAATTTTACAGATGACGAGAAACATTCAGCGATGTAGTTTTTCAGCCTTAGTGCTACTGGTGCAGGTTTTGAAAGTAAAAATTGATTTCGTCGGAAATCTACGTACCTGAATCTTCGATTTTAATTTATACAAGCTACACCATAATGATACATTTTCACCAGTTTCCTAGCAACAGAGGTTACTCATAGCAACGGCAGTAATATTCTTTTGATTTCATTGTTTTGACTACTTGTAAACAAAAAACAAGAACGTATTTTTGCACAGGATTCTGACCAGGATTTTGTCAGGTTTCCCATAACTGAAAGTTAATATAATGCATAGATACTGCCCGCTGAAGGGCTTGTAAAGAGGAGGACCAATAAAACTATACGAAGCAAGTGTTAATGGTAAATTACTGAAAGGAAAGGTACATTACTTATTTTCTCTTGATGACAAGAAATTAGGGATGTATGTTATAAAGCTTGATGGATATATAATGATAAAGACAATTTTAAAAAAGCCAGGCCGACAAAAGACACTCACATTCGGGTGCTTTTGTCGTCATGGTATACATTGTAATTTAACATACGTATGATGTCTCCAGACGTCATTTAATATAGATCCAGCAGATCAGCCAACGTTACTCAGAATATACTTATAGAATAAATAGTCTTTATGATTTGTCTGCGTGATACCTGGACAATGGCCCAAATATTATTAAGTAACTAGCAAACAATGTGACATAAAAAAGAACATCAGCTAACATATGAACACCAAAATGATCAGTTGAACAACTGTCCGCGCGGTCAGTAACTGCAGAAGGCCTCAAGTCTCTCTCATCCCTTTCACATGTATTACCCACCGGCAGTGCATCACATTTAGTTTTTCTTTAACGCCATGAGTACTAGTATAAGTTGTTTGATCTGCAGGTTTCCGACAATCGAATATTGGAAGTTTTTATGAAGAAACAACTATTTTTTAATAAAATATAGTTATTTTAATCAAATATACTGCATACGATTTTCTTTAGAAAGTGCATATTAAAGGAACGAAGGACGCAATTATTTTGTCATGATTACTAGCTGAAGTTCTCATAAAACAATAAAACATGATTACCACTATTAACAAAGAAATAAATTTTAGAAGCTACCTGGTAAAACTAGTAAAGTGTAAATAGCAGTATGTGTTGGAGCCGAAGTTTCAATTCCTTGAGATGATGCCGGACAATTGGATTACTTTTGCTCCGAGTACATCAATACTACCTACCGAAGGTCCGTGTCGCAAGTTTCTCAGGATAGTAAAACTTTTACAAGGCAGCGTTTAATTTTAATCTAAACCAATAGCGAATTGAAGAACTCGACTGAAAATTTTACTGTTAGTCTTCTACACGCTCACATCGAGGACAGTGTTTTCATCAGGTAATTCCTCTTGTTTGGACTTTATTGATTGAAGCCAAATACCGCTGTTCATTGTATCCGGGATCTCAGAAGTGAAAGTGAGTTGCGATATTGCAGAATCGCTGCGGGACTTCACTTTAGGCTGTGCCTTGATGACGATTGAACTTAATATCTTGGAATAAATGTCTTGAAAGCTTTTGCTTCGGAACGCGAAAAGAAAAGGATTCAGCGCCGAATTAATGTAGCCCAACATCAATAGAAAAGGATAAACTTCAGGGGGTATCCTGTCATTACACTCTGTACACAAACTTATGATAATGATATACGTGAAATAAGGAACCCAACAGAAAAAGAAAACCACCACAAACATTGAAATAGTCTTTGCTGCCTTAAGGTTTCCCAGATAACTGTTAGCTTCTTGTGTAAATGTTAGTTTTCCGCACTTGCATCGAGCGTCTGTAACGCTCTTGTTTCGCTCACGCGCAATGCCATAGATCTTCACGTAAATTCCACAGGTAATAAGTAACGGTAACACATAGTTGAGAAAACATGTCAGTGAGAGATAAGATCTTGTGTAAGGAAACCAGCAAATGCCTTCAAAGATAACCGATTCTCCCGGATGAGTTCGCCAGCCCATGAGGGGAATTGAAGCAAAGACAACGCTGTAAACCCATATTACGAAAATGACTATCAAAGCCTTTTTGCGTGTCATGAACCTTGTTCGACGAAACTTATTCAGAGGATCACTGAGGCTCTTGTAGCGATCGACGCTCACAGCCAAAAGGCTCAAAATCGAGGTGGGTACAGTGGTAGCAAACACTGTGCTCCAAACTTCGCACATAATTTCTCCATGCTGCCAGATTCCCTGTAGAAAAAATACTTCTATGTCTAATGGCACGACGACAGTGACGGTCACTAGGTCGGAGAATGCCAAAGACAAAAAAAAGAGTGTCGTTGGGTTGTTTCGGAGATTTCTGTCGGCCATGATTGTACAACAGACGATGAAGTTTCCAACTATCGCCACTGCTACAATGATTACGTAAGATGTTAAGACAGTGAACTTGAATGCATCTGGGAAGGAAAAGCCATAGTCATCATCATAAACATCACTTGAATTTGGTGCGGATGAGTTGTTCATCTTAAATCAGTTTTCGCAGCTTTTCCTGATTTGGATATTTTAAGCCTTTATCTTCCTGGAAGATTAGTGGGAATTAGCTAACGATTACTCTTGACTACTGACCATCGAAAGCTGATTGTTTCTATTGCAGTGCGTCTGCTCTTCCAATTTCCTCAATAAATCCGACAACATCGCATCGGATCTTTATCTTCAAGTGCCGCGATATCATTAGCTGCCCTGATCTTTATTAATTGGCTGAATTTGACAAGTTTTCACAAGTCTTCATGAACCCAATTTTTTTTTAAGGTAAGGAAGCTGGCGTGGTGTCTAGACAAGAACTGATGTTGGGTATTTTGGTAAAGGTTTGATTCTTAGTAATCGCAATATCCTGGATATTTGTTTGGTTAAAATGTGTCACATGATGTGATGACGTGAAAAACCTCATCGAGGCTATCTTAAATCGCCTCTTGTATTTGTAAGTTTTGTACTATTCTTGTCATAAAAGCTATTTTTAAACGATTATTTATTTTTCTCAGAGGATATTAAACCTGGATCGAGATAAGTGGTAATGTTGGCATCTAGGAGCTATATCAAGACCTGTCAACAAAAAGAAAATAAAAACTGCATTTTTTGTTTTGGTTTTAAAATTCAGAAAAAGAAGAAGAAAAAAGAAACACAACTGACTTACTCCTTGAGGCAGATACTACATGTGCTTGTATTACGGGAAAGATGTTGGTGGTCAGTTCAAGGGATGCGTCAATGATTAATGATATGTAATCAGAAACGTTCTTTAAAAAGTTGACGAGAGAGACATAAAGAAAACGCGACGAAGAAAAATATGCTAAATATTGCGAAAATAAGAAACTGGGACACAGAACTTCCGATAACACCACAAGAAATTATGAGTCAGTGTGCCGAGTATATTGCATGAAATTATATCATAAAGGACAAAAAAAATCCCATTGCAAAACCAATTTCTTGTGGTCTACCACATAGCGGAAGCACAGTTCTTCCCTATAACTGGCAGCTATTAATTGGAACGATCCTGAATTTTAATTAACTTATCGAACGAGCGAAGATCAGAAATTTTACAGATGACGAGAAACATTCAGCGATGTAGTTTTTCAGCCTTAGTGCTACTGGTGCAGGTTTTGAAAGTAAAAATTGATTTCGTCGGAAATCTACGTACCTGAATCTTTGATTTTAGTTTTGACAAGCTACACCATAATGATACATTTTTCACCAGTTTCCTAGCAACAGAGGTTACTCATAGCAACGGCAGTAATATTCTTTTGATTTCATTGTTTTGACTACCTGTAAACAAAAAACAAGAATGTATTTTTGCACAGGATTTTGCCCAGGAATTTGTCAGGTTTCCGACAACTGAAAGTTAATATAATACATGGATACTGCCCACTGAAGGGCTTGTAAAGAGGAGGACCAATAAAACTATACGAAGCAAGTGTTAATGGTAAATTACTGAAAGGAAAGGTACATTGCTTATTTTCTCTTGATGAAAAGAAATTAGGCATGTATGTTATAAAGCTTGATGGAAATATAATGATAAAGACAATTTTTATAAATAAGCCAGGCCGTCAAAAGACACTCAGACTCGGGTGCTTTTGTCGTCATGGTACATTGTAGCTTTACATACGTATGATGTCTCCAGACGTCATTTAATATAGATCCAGCAGATCAGCCAACTTTTATTACTCGGAATATACTTATAGAATAAATAGTCTTTATGATTTGTCTACGTGATATCTGGACAATGGCCCAAATATTATTAAGTAACCTGCGAAAAATGTGACATAAAAGAGAACATCAGCTAACATATGAACACCAAAATGATCAGTTGAACAACCATCCGTGTGGTCAGTAACTGCAGAAGGACGAAATGCCTCAAGTCTCTCTCATCCCTTTCATATGTATTCCCCACCGGCAGTGCATCACATCACATTTAAGTTTTTCTTTAACGCCATTAGTACTTGTAAGTTGCTTGATCTGCCGGTTTCTAACAATCGAATATTGGAACTTTTTATAAAAAAAAATACTTTTTTTATAAAACATAGTTATTTTAATCAAATATACTGCATATGACTGTCTTAGAAGGTGCATAACGAACGAAGGATGCAATTATTTTGTCATCATTACTGGAGTTCTCATAAAACAATAAATCATTACTACTATCAACAAATTAAAAAATTTTAGAAGTTAACTGGTAAAAGTAGTACGTATACATAGCAATAAATGTCTACAGGGGCGAAAAGCCGGAGTTTTCAATGCCTTGAGATGATGCCGGACAATTGGATTGTTGTTGCGCCGAATACATCGATACTGCATACTGAGGGCTCCGTGTCGCAAGTTTGTCAGGATAGTAAAACTTTAACAAGGCAGCGTTTAACTTTTAAACTAAACCAATAGCGAATTGAAGAACTCGACTGAAAATTTTACTGTTAGTCTTCTACACGCTCACATTGAGGACAGTGTTTTCACCAGGTAATTCCTCTTGTTTGGACTTTATTGATTGAAGCCAAACACCGCTGTCCATTGTATCCGGGATCTCAGAAGTGAAAGTGAGTTGCGATATTGTAGAATCCCTGCGGGACTTCACTTTAGGCTGTGCCTTGACGACGATTGATCTTAATATCTTGGAGTAAATGTCTTTAAAGCTCTTGCTTCGGAACGCGAAAAGAAAAGGATTTAGGGCCGAGTTAAGGTAGCCCAACATCAGCAGAAAAGGATAAACTTCAAGGGGTATCCTGTTATTACATTCCCTACACAAACTTATGATAATGATATACGTAGAATAAGGGACCCAACAGAAAAAGAACACCACCACAAACATTGAAATAGTCTTTGCTGCCTTAAGGTTTCCCAGATAACTGTTAGCTTCTTGTGTAAATGTTAGTTTTCCGCACTTGCATCGAGCGTCTGTAACGCTCTTGTTTCGCTCACGCGCAATGCCATAGATCTTCACGTAAATTCCGCAGGTAATAAGTAACGGTAACACATAGTTGAGAAAACATGTCAGTGAGAGATAAGATCTTGTGTAAGGAAACCAGCAAATGCCTTCAAAGATAACCGATTCTCCCGGATGAGTTCGCCAGCCTATGAGGGGAATTGAAGCAAAGACAACGCTGTAAACCCATATTACGAAAATGACTATCAAAGCCTTTTTGCGTGTCATGAACCTTGTTCGACGAAACTTATTCAGTGGATCACTGAGGCTCTTGTAGCGATCGACGCTCACAGCCAAAAGGCTCAAAATCGAGGTGGGTACAGTGGTAGCAAACACTGTGCTCCAAACTTCGCACATAATTTCTCCATGCTGCCAGATTCCCTGTAGAAAAAATACTTCTATGTCTAATGGCACGACGACAGTGACGGTCACTAGGTCGGAGAATGCCAAAGACAAAAAAAAGAGTGTCGTTGGGTTGTTTCGGAGATTTCTGTCGGCCATGATTGTACAACAGACGATGAAGTTTCCAACTATCGCCACTGCTACAATGATTACGTAAGATGTTAAGACAGTGAACTTGAATGCATCTGGGAAGGAAAAGCCGTAGTCATCATCATAAACATCACTTGAATTTGGTGCGGATGAGTTGTTCATCTTAAATCAGTTTTCGCAGCTTTTCCTGATTTGGATATTTTAAGCCTTTATCTTCCTGGAAGATTAGTGGGAATTAGCTAACGATTACTCTTGACTACTGACCATCGAAAGCTGATTGTTTCTATTGCAGTGCGTCTGCTCTTCCAATTTCCTCAATAAATCCGACAACATCGCATCGGATCTTTATCTTCAAGTGCCGCGATATCATTAGCTGCCCTGATCTTTATTAATTGGCTGAATTTGACAAGTTTTCACAAGTCTTCATGAAGCCAATTTTTTTTAAGGTAAGCAAGCTGGCGTGGTGTCTAGACAAGAACTGATGTTGGGTATTTCGGTAAAGGTTTGATTCTTAGTAATCGCAATATCCTGGATATTTGTTTGGTTAAAATGTGTCACATGATGTGATGACGTGAAAAACCTCATCGAGGCTATCTTAAATCGCCTCTTGTATTTGTAAGTTTTGTACTATTCTTGTCATAAAAGCTATTTTTAAACGATTATTTATTTTTCTCAGAGGATATTAAACCTGGATCGAGATAAGTGGTAATGTTGGCATCTAGGAGCTATATCAAGACCTGTCAACAAAAAGAAAATAAAAACTGCATTTTTTGTTTTGGTTTTAAAATTCAGAAAAAGAAGAAGAAAAAAGAAACACAACTGACTTACTCCTTGAGGCAGATACTACATGTGCTTGTATTACAGGAAAGATGTTGGTGGTCAGTTCAAGGGATGCGTCAATGATTAATGATATGTAACCAGAAACGTTCTTTAAAAAGTTGACGAGAGAGACATAAAGAAAACGCGACGAAGAAAAATATGCTAAATATTGCGAAAATAAGAAACTGGGACACAGAACTTCCGATAACACCACAAGAAATTATGAGTCAGTGTGCCGGGTATATATTGCATGAAATTATATCATAAAGAACAAAAAAATCCCATTGCAAAACCAATTACTTGTGATCTATCACATAGCGGAAGCACATTTCTTCCCTATAACTGGCAGCTATTAATTGGAACGATCCTGAATTATAATTAACTTATATATCCAACTAGCAAAGATCAGAAATTTTACAGATGACGAGAAACATTCAGCGATGTAGTTTTTCAGCCTTAGTGCTACTGGTGCAGGTTTTGAAAGTAAAAATTGATTTCGTCGGAAATCTACGTACCTGAATCTTCGATTTTAATTTATACAAGCTACACCATAATGATACATTTTCACCAGTTTCCTAGCAACAGAGGTTACTCATAGCAACGGCAGTAATATTCTTTTGATTTCATTGTTTTGACTACTTGTAAACAAAAAACAAGAACGTATTTTTGCACAGGATTCTGACCAGGATTTTGTCAGGTTTCCCATAACTGAAAGTTAATATAATGCATAGATACTGCCCGCTGAAGGGCTTGTAAAGAGGAGGACCAATAAAACTATACGAAGCAAGTGTTAATGGTAAATTACTGAAAGGAAAGGTACATTGCTTATTTTCTCTTGATGACAAGAAATTAGGGATGTATGTTATAAAGCTTGATGGATATATAATGATAAAGACAATTTTAAAAAAGCCAGGCCGACAAAAGACACTCACATTCGGGTGCTTTTGTCGTCATGGTATACATTGTAATTTAACATACGTATGATGTCTCCAGACGTCATTTAATATAGATCCAGCTGATCAGCCAACTTTACTCAGAATATACTTATAGAATAAATAGTCTTTATGATTTGTCTGCGTGATACCTGGACAATGGCCCAAATATTATTAAGTAACTAGCAAACAATGTGACATAAAAAAGAACATCAGCTAACATATGAACACCAAAATGATCAGTTGAACAACTGTCCGCGCGGTCAGTAACTGCAGAAGGCCTCAAGTCTCTCTCATCCCTTTCACATGTATTACCCACCGGCAGTGCATCACATTTAGTTTTTCTTTAACGCCATGAGTACTAGTATAAGTTGTTTGATCTGCAGGTTTCCGACAATCGAATATTGGAAGTTTTTATGAAGAAACAACTATTTTTTAATAAAATATAGTTATTTTAATCAAATATACTGCATACGATTTTCTTTAGAAAGTGCATATTAAAGGAACGAAGGACGCAATTATTTTGTCATGATTACTAGCTGAAGTTCTCATAAAACAATAAAACATGATTACCACTATTAACAAAGAAATAAATTTTAGAAGCTACCTGGTAAAACTAGTAAAGTGTAAATAGCAGTATGTGTTGGAGCCGAAGTTTCAATTCCTTGAGATGATGCCGGACAATTGGATTACTTTTGCTCCGAGTACATCAATACTACCTACCGAAGGTCCGTGTCGCAAGTTTCTCAGGATAGTAAAACTTTTACAAGGCAGCGTTTAATTTTAATCTAAACCAATAGCGAATTGAAGAACTCGACTGAAAATTTTACTGTTAGTCTTCTACACGCTCACATCGAGGACAGTGTTTTCATCAGGTAATTCCTCTTGTTTGGACTTTATTGATTGAAGCCAAATACCGCTGTCCATTGTATCCGGGATCTCAGAAGTGAAAGTGAGTTGCGATATTGCAGAATCGCTGCGGGACTTCACTTTAGGCTGTGCCTTGATGACGATTGAACTTAATATCTTGGAATAAATGTCTTGAAAGCTTTTGCTTCGGAACGCGAAAAGAAAAGGATTCAGCGCCGAATTAATGTAGCCCAACATCAATAGAAAAGGATAAACTTCAGGGGGTATCCTGTCATTACACTCTGTACACAAACTTATGATAATGATATACGTGAAATAAGGAACCCAACAGAAAAAGAAAACCACCACAAACATTGAAATAGTCTTTGCTGCCTTAAGGTTTCCCAGATAACTGTTAGCTTCTTGTGTAAATGTTAGTTTTCCGCACTTGCATCGAGCGTCTGTAACGCTCTTGTTTCGCTCACGCGCAATGCCATAGATCTTCACGTAAATTCCACAGGTAATAAGTAACGGTAACACATAGTTGAGAAAACATGTCAGTGAGAGATAAGATCTTGTGTAAGGAAACCAGCAAATGCCTTCAAAGATAACCGATTCTCCCGGATGAGTTCGCCAGCCCATGAGGGGAATTGAAGCAAAGACAACGCTGTAAACCCATATTACGAAAATGACTATCAAAGCCTTTTTGCGTGTCATGAACCTTGTTCGACGAAACTTATTCAGAGGATCACTGAGGCTCTTGTAGCGATCGACGCTCACAGCCAAAAGGCTCAAAATCGAGGTGGGTACAGTGGTAGCAAACACTGTGCTCCAAACTTCGCACATAATTTCTCCATGCTGCCAGATTCCCTGTAGAAAAAATACTTCTATGTCTAATGGCACGACGACAGTGACGGTCACTAGGTCGGAGAATGCCAAAGACAAAAAAAAGAGTGTCGTTGGGTTGTTTCGGAGATTTCTGTTGGCCATGATTGTACAACAGACGATGAAGTTTCCAACTATCGCCACTGCTACAATGATTACGTAAGATGTTAAGACAGTGAACTTGAATGCATCTGGGAAGGAAAAGCCATAGTCATCATCATAAACATCACTTGAATTTGGTGCGGATGAGTTGTTCATCTTAAATCAGTTTTCGCAGCTTTTCCTGATTTGGATATTTTAAGCCTTTATCTTCCTGGAAGATTAGTGGGAATTAGCTAACGATTACTCTTGACTACTGACCATCGAAAGCTGATTGTTTCTATTGCAGTGCGTCTGCTCTTCCAATTTCCTCAATAAATCCGACAACATCGCATCGGATCTTTATCTTCAAGTGCCGCGATATCATTAGCTGCCCTGATCTTTATTAATTGGCTGAATTTGACAAGTTTTCACAAGTCTTCATGAACCCAATTTTTTTTTAAGGTAAGGAAGCTGGCGTGGTGTCTAGACAAGAACTGATGTTGGGTATTTTGGTAAAGGTTTGATTCTTAGTAATCGCAATATCCTGGATATTTGTTTGGTTAAAATGTGTCACATGATGTGATGACGTGAAAAACCTCATCGAGGCTATCTTAAATCGCCTCTTGTATTTGTAAGTTTTGTACTATTCTTGTCATAAAAGCTATTTTTAAACGATTATTTATTTTTCTCAGAGGATATTAAACCTGGATCGAGATAAGTGGTAATGTTGGCATCTAGGAGCTATATCAAGACCTGTCAACAAAAAGAAAATAAAAACTGCATTTTTTGTTTTGGTTTTAAAATTCAGAAAAAGAAGAAGAAAAAAGAAACACAACTGACTTACTCCTTGAGGCAGATACTACATGTGCTTGTATTACGGGAAAGATGTTGGTGGTCAGTTCAAGGGATGCGTCAATGATTAATGATATGTAATCAGAAACGTTCTTTAAAAAGTTGACGAGAGAGACATAAAGAAAACGCGACGAAGAAAAATATGCTAAATATTGCGAAAATAAGAAACTGGGACACAGAACTTCCGATAACACCACAAGAAATTATGAGTCAGTGTGCCGAGTATATTGCATGAAATTATATCATAAAGGACAAAAAAAATCCCATTGCAAAACCAATTTCTTGTGGTCTACCACATAGCGGAAGCACAGTTCTTCCCTATAACTGGCAGCTATTAATTGGAACGATCCTGAATTTTAATTAACTTATCGAACGAGCGAAGATCAGAAATTTTACAGATGACGAGAAACATTCAGCGATGTAGTTTTTCAGCCTTAGTGCTACTGGTGCAGGTTTTGAAAGTAAAAATTGATTTCGTCGGAAATCTACGTACCTGAATCTTTGATTTTAGTTTTGACAAGCTACACCATAATGATACATTTTTCACCAGTTTCCTAGCAACAGAGGTTACTCATAGCAACGGCAGTAATATTCTTTTGATTTCATTGTTTTGACTACCTGTAAACAAAAAACAAGAATGTATTTTTGCACAGGATTTTGCCCAGGAATTTGTCAGGTTTCCGACAACTGAAAGTTAATATAATACATGGATACTGCCCACTGAAGGGCTTGTAAAGAGGAGGACCAATAAAACTATACGAAGCAAGTGTTAATGGTAAATTACTGAAAGGAAAGGTACATTGCTTATTTTCTCTTGATGAAAAGAAATTAGGCATGTATGTTATAAAGCTTGATGGAAATATAATGATAAAGACAATTTTTATAAATAAGCCAGGCCGTCAAAAGACACTCAGACTCGGGTGCTTTTGTCGTCATGGTACATTGTAGCTTTACATACGTATGATGTCTCCAGACGTCATTTAATATAGATCCAGCAGATCAGCCAACTTTTATTACTCGGAATATACTTATAGAATAAATAGTCTTTATGATTTGTCTACGTGATATCTGGACAATGGCCCAAATATTATTAAGTAACCTGCGAAAAATGTGACATAAAAGAGAACATCAGCTAACATATGAACACCAAAATGATCAGTTGAACAACCATCCGTGTGGTCAGTAACTGCAGAAGGACGAAATGCCTCAAGTCTCTCTCATCCCTTTCATATGTATTTCCCACCGGCAGTGCATCACATCACATTTAAGTTTTTCTTTAACGCCATTAGTACTTGTAAGTTGCTTGATCTGCCGGTTTCTAACAATCGAATATTGGAACTTTTTATAAAAAAAAATACTTTTTTTATAAAACATAGTTATTTTAATCAAATATACTGCATATGACTGTCTTAGAAGGTGCATAACGAACGAAGGATGCAATTATTTTGTCATCATTACTGGAGTTCTCATAAAACAATAAATCATTACTACTATCAACAAATTAAAAAATTTTAGAAGTTAACTGGTAAAAGTAGTACGTATACATAGCAATAAATGTCTACAGGGGCGAAAAGCCGGAGTTTTCAATGCCTTGAGATGATGCCGGACAATTGGATTGTTGTTGCGCCGAATACATCGATACTGCATACTGAGGGCTCCGTGTCGCAAGTTTGTCAGGATAGTAAAACTTTAACAAGGCAGCGTTTAACTTTTAAACTAAACCAATAGCGAATTGAAGAACTCGACTGAAAATTTTACTGTTAGTCTTCTACACGCTCACATTGAGGACAGTGTTTTCACCAGGTAATTCCTCTTGTTTGGACTTTATTGATTGAAGCCAAACACCGCTGTCCATTGTATCCGGGATCTCAGAAGTGAAAGTGAGTTGCGATATTGTAGAATCCCTGCGGGACTTCACTTTAGGCTGTGCCTTGACGACGATTGATCTTAATATCTTGGAGTAAATGTCTTTAAAGCTCTTGCTTCGGAACGCGAAAAGAAAAGGATTTAGGGCCGAGTTAAGGTAGCCCAACATCAGCAGAAAAGGATAAACTTCAAGGGGTATCCTGTTATTACATTCCCTACACAAACTTATGATAATGATATACGTAGAATAAGGGACCCAACAGAAAAAGAACACCACCACAAACATTGAAATAGTCTTTGCTGCCTTAAGGTTTCCCAGATAACTGTTAGCTTCTTGTGTAAATGTTAGTTTTCCGCACTTGCATCGAGCGTCTGTAACGCTCTTGTTTCGCTCACGCGCAATGCCATAGATCTTCACGTAAATTCCGCAGGTAATAAGTAACGGTAACACATAGTTGAGAAAACATGTCAGTGAGAGATAAGATCTTGTGTAAGGAAACCAGCAAATGCCTTCAAAGATAACCGATTCTCCCGGATGAGTTCGCCAGCCTATGAGGGGAATTGAAGCAAAGACAACGCTGTAAACCCATATTACGAAAATGACTATCAAAGCCTTTTTGCGTGTCATGAACCTTGTTCGACGAAACTTATTCAGTGGATCACTGAGGCTCTTGTAGCGATCGACGCTCACAGCCAAAAGGCTCAAAATCGAGGTGGGTACAGTGGTAGCAAACACTGTGCTCCAAACTTCGCACATAATTTCTCCATGCTGCCAGATTCCCTGTAGAAAAAATACTTCTATGTCTAATGGCACGACGACAGTGACGGTCACTAGGTCGGAGAATGCCAAAGACAAAAAAAAGAGTGTCGTTGGGTTGTTTCGGAGATTTCTGTCGGCCATGATTGTACAACAGACGATGAAGTTTCCAACTATCGCCACTGCTACAATGATTACGTAAGATGTTAAGACAGTGAACTTGAATGCATCTGGGAAGGAAAAGCCGTAGTCATCATCATAAACATCACTTGAATTTGGTGCGGATGAGTTGTTCATCTTAAATCAGTTTTCGCAGCTTTTCCTGATTTGGATATTTTAAGCCTTTATCTTCCTGGAAGATTAGTGGGAATTAGCTAACGATTACTCTTGACTACTGACCATCGAAAGCTGATTGTTTCTATTGCAGTGCGTCTGCTCTTCCAATTTCCTCAATAAATCCGACAACATCGCATCGGATCTTTATCTTCAAGTGCCGCGATATCATTAGCTGCCCTGATCTTTATTAATTGGCTGAATTTGACAAGTTTTCACAAGTCTTCATGAAGCCAATTTTTTTTAAGGTAAGCAAGCTGGCGTGGTGTCTAGACAAGAACTGATGTTGGGTATTTCGGTAAAGGTTTGATTCTTAGTAATCGCAATATCCTGGATATTTGTTTGGTTAAAATGTGTCACATGATGTGATGACGTGAAAAACCTCATCGAGGCTATCTTAAATCGCCTCTTGTATTTGTAAGTTTTGTACTATTCTTGTCATAAAAGCTATTTTTAAACGATTATTTATTTTTCTCAGAGGATATTAAACCTGGATCGAGATAAGTGGTAATGTTGGCATCTAGGAGCTATATCAAGACCTGTCAACAAAAAGAAAATAAAAACTGCATTTTTTGTTTTGGTTTTAAAATTCAGAAAAAGAAGAAGAAAAAAGAAACACAACTGACTTACTCCTTGAGGCAGATACTACATGTGCTTGTATTACAGGAAAGATGTTGGTGGTCAGTTCAAGGGATGCGTCAATGATTAATGATATGTAATCAGAAACGTTCTTTAAAAAGTTGACGAGAGAGACATAAAGAAAACGCGACGAAGAAAAATATGCTAAATATTGCGAAAATAAGAAACTGGGACACAGAACTTCCGATAACACCACAAGAAATTATGAGTCAGTGTGCCGGGTATATATTGCATGAAATTATATCATAAAGAACAAAAAAATCCCATTGCAAAACCAATTACTTGTGATCTATCACATAGCGGAAGCACATTTCTTCCCTATAACTGGCAGCTATTAATTGGAACGATCCTGAATTATAATTAACTTATATATCCAACTAGCAAAGATCAGAAATTTTACAGATGACGAGAAACATTCAGCGATGTAGTTTTTCAGCCTTAGTGCTACTGGTGCAGGTTTTGAAAGTAAAAATTGATTTCGTCGGAAATCTACGTACCTGAATCTTCGATTTTAATTTATACAAGCTACACCATAATGATACATTTTCACCAGTTTCCTAGCAACAGAGGTTACTCATAGCAACGCCAGTAATATTCTTTTGATTTCATTGTTTTGACTACTTGTAAACAAAAAACAAGAACGTATTTTTGCACAGGATTCTGACCAGGATTTTGTCAGGTTTCCCATAACTGAAAGTTAATATAATGCATAGATACTGCCCGCTGAAGGGCTTGTAAAGAGGAGGACCAATAAAACTATACGAAGCAAGTGTTAATGGTAAATTACTGAAAGGAAAGGTACATTACTTATTTTCTCTTGATGACAAGAAATTAGGGATGTATGTTATAAAGCTTGATGGATATATAATGATAAAGACAATTTTAAAAAAGCCAGGCCGACAAAAGACACTCACATTCGGGTGCTTTTGTCGTCATGGTATACATTGTAATTTAACATACGTATGATGTCTCCAGACGTCATTTAATATAGATCCAGCTGATCAGCCAACTTTACTCAGAATATACTTATAGAATAAATAGTCTTTATGATTTGTCTGCGTGATACCTGGACAATGGCCCAAATATTATTAAGTAACTAGCAAACAATGTGACATAAAAAAGAACATCAGCTAACATATGAACACCAAAATGATCAGTTGAACAACTGTCCGCGCGGTCAGTAACTGCAGAAGGCCTCAAGTCTCTCTCATCCCTTTCACATGTATTACCCACCGGCAGTGCATCACATTTAGTTTTTCTTTAACGCCATGAGTACTAGTATAAGTTGTTTGATCTGCAGGTTTCCGACAATCGAATATTGGAAGTTTTTATGAAGAAACAACTATTTTTTAATAAAATATAGTTATTTTAATCAAATATACTGCATACGATTTTCTTTAGAAAGTGCATATTAAAGGAACGAAGGACGCAATTATTTTGTCATGATTACTAGCTGAAGTTCTCATAAAACAATAAAACATGATTACCACTATTAACAAAGAAATAAATTTTAGAAGCTACCTGGTAAAACTAGTAAAGTGTAAATAGCAGTATGTGTTGGAGCCGAAGTTTCAATTCCTTGAGATGATGCCGGACAATTGGATTACTTTTGCTCTGAGTACATCAATACTACCTACCGAAGGTCCGTGTCGCAAGTTTCTCAGGATAGTAAAACTTTTACAAGGCAGCGTTTAATTTTAATCTAAACCAATAGCGAATTGAAGAACTCGACTGAAAATTTTACTGTTAGTCTTCTACACGCTCACATCGAGGACAGTGTTTTCATCAGGTAATTCCTCTTGTTTGGACTTTATTGATTGAAGCCAAATACCGCTCTCCATTGTATCCGGGATCTCAGAAGTGAAAGTGAGTTGCGATATTGCAGAATCGCTGCGGGACTTCACTTTAGGCTGTGCCTTGATGACGATTGAACTTAATATCTTGGAATAAATGTCTTGAAAGCTTTTGCTTCGGAACGCGAAAAGAAAAGGATTCAGCGCCGAATTAATGTAGCCCAACATCAATAGAAAAGGATAAACTTCAGGGGGTATCCTGTCATTACACTCTGTACACAAACTTATGATAATGATATACGTGAAATAAGGAACCCAACAGAAAAAGAACACCACCACAAACATTGAAATAGTCTTTGCTGCCTTAAGGTTTCCCAGATAACTGTTAGCTTCTTGTGTAAATGTTAGTTTTCCGCACTTGCGTCGAGCGACTGTAACGCTCTTGTTTCGCTCACGTGCAATGCCATAAATCTTCACGTAAATTCCGCAGGTGATAAGTAACGGCAACATAAATTTCAGAAAACACGTCAGCGAGATATAAGCTCTTGTGTAAGGAAACCAGCAAATGCCTTCAAAGGTAACCGATTCTCCCGGATGAGTTCGCCAGCCTATGAGGGGAATTGAAGCAAAGACAACGCTGTAAACCCATATAACGAAAATGACTATCAAAGCCTTTTTGCGTGTCATGAACCTTGTTCGACGAAACTTATTCAGAGGATCACTGAGGCTCTTGTAGCGATCGACGCTCACAGCCAAAAGGCTCAAAATCGAGGTGGGTACAGTGGTAGCAAAAACTGTGCTCCAAACTTCGCACATAATTTCTCCATGCTGCCAGATTCCCTGTAGAAAAAATACTTCTATGTCTAATGGCACGACGACAGTGACGGTCACTAGGTCGGAGAAAGCCAAAGACAAAAAAAGAGAGTGTCGTTGGGTTGTTTCGGAGATTTCTGTCGGCCATGATTGTACAACAGACGATGAAGTTTCCAACTATCGCCACTGCTACAATGATTACGTAAGATGTTAAGACAGTGAACTTGAATGCATCTTGGAAGGAAAAGCCGTAGTCATCATCATAAACATCACTTGAATTTGGTGCGGATGAGTTGTTCATCTTAAATCAATTTTCGTAGCTTTTCCTGATTTGGATATTTTAAGCCTTTATCTTCCTGGGCGATTAGTGGGAATTCGCTAGCGATTACTCTTGACTACTGACCATCGAAAGCTTATTGTTTCTATTGCAGTGCGTCTGCTCTTCCAATTTCCTCAATAAATCCGACAACATCGCATCGGATCTTTATCTTCGAGTGCCGTGATATCATTAGCTGCCCTGATCTTTATTAATTGGCTGAATTTGACAACTAAGTCAGAAGTTTTCACGAGTCTTCATGAACCGAATTTTTTTAAGGTAAGCAAGCTGGCGTGGTGTCGAGACAAGCACTGATGTTGGGTATTTCGGTAAAGGTTTGATTCTTAGTAATCGCAATATCCTGAATACTTTGGTTATGATCCTCGTACCAACTGAAGTTTCAATATTTGAAAATCAGGAAGCTGGATCTGAAACCAGGAACACCGGAACACCCACAAACAAGGTTAGGTTACGCTTAGGATTAGGGTTAGAAGTTAGCTGGGCTAGTGGTTTGGTTAGCAGGCTGTTCTTAGTACATGCTAGCCAGCGTAGCTTGGCGTTCTAGTCAGTGTGGGAGAGCGAGAAAACGAGCGCGTGAGCAAAGCGACGGCGAGGGGCCGCCCCCCCGCCGTCACTTTGCCGGATCTGAAAGCGTAAATTTATATACATTGCAGGCCCGTAGGGTGGGGGGGGGGGGGACGGGGGGGGGGGGGGGTTCGAGGGGTTCGAACGAACCCCCCAAAATTTTTGAAGTCGGCATTTTTGGGAGGTTGAAAAGGTAAACATTTTTTACACAAAACAATCAAAAGACTGTGACCGGTCGATTACACGGACGACTACCTTCTTTGCCAGGATTATCGGAGGAAGCCGCAACATTTTGGCACTATATTGAGAAGTTCTAATCTTTTGGAATGGTTTATTGATGTTCGTCTTGCTTTCAATCCTTGTCGTGGCGCCCGCGGCAATCAGAACTAGCGTTAGGTGGCTGGATAAGCAAGCATGCGCATTTGTCAGAAACCAAATTTTCGAGATGGCGAAACGCACTCCAGCAGTTTTACGTCATTGGATCTGTGGCTATTTCATCTACCTGGCACAAGAAGTTGAGGACCACCGCAGATTTTGCCTACAGATCTGTATCATGCATCTGACAGTATCGTTGCGTTATAATTCATTATCCGTTTTGAGGGGAAGACACCCATTGATTAAATCACACGTGCACATTGGAACTGATAACAATGAAAAATAATGAAGAAAAAGTTATATTCATAAAGTCCATAACTTACGTGATTGCAAAATTTTTAGAAAGATTTATTTAAAACATCTCTACATTGAAAACGATGACAGGAAAGAACATTGTTTTGTGGATTTCTGGACAAAGCTCTTAGTCTAAGACAGTGTGTAAGCATTGCAAAATAATCCCAATCAAAATTTCTAAAAGTTATAGAATTACCCCTGGGAACAAACAGATATTCTGTACTTGCTAAGTCACGGAACATGTTTAGTAGTTGTTTCTAAAATACATAATTGTATAACAGGTCAGATAATTCATCATTCTTTCATTTTCTTGTCCACTCATCCACCCTGCATGTAATTTTAATATTTGTGTTTTGAAAACTGTCTAAATGCACACACCCATTTCTGAACATTTCAGAATTCTTTTGGAATGAAAATTATTTTCCGAAGAGCTAATATTGAAGGAAAATGCATCCCACCTCGGAAATGATGTCAAAATGCAGGAAATGGCACTTGAGAGAACCTGAATTTGCAAAATTTTCTGGGGGGGGGGGGGGGGGGGGGGCATGCCCCCAGAACCCCCTAAATACTCGCGCCTTCGGCGCTCGTGTTAGCGTCTCTGGTGCTAAAAAATACCTCCCAAAAAATAAAAGAACCCCCCTCAACAGAACCTGCATTGTATGGCTTTCAAAGTAATAAACCTCATCACCTTTGTGTGCAAATAATTTTGTAATTTGTGTCTGTCTTCTTGTAGTAAAAAATTACATCTAGGTTGCGAGTTCAGTAAATTCGATAAGCTTGGATGATAAGCGTGAACTAAGAGAGTAAAAAACCGATACGGAAACAAAGACACAACCTGTTATTGACTAGAAAGGCTCACTTCTAAAAACAATTTTGAACGCAATGTTTTATATTTTTGCAGGTATGCGGAAGAAAAAAAAGAAAGAAAATATACGAAAATCGATCCATTTAAGCCGGCATAGGTATCAATAGTGCCGACTTCATGTCTGCAGCGATATACTGTTGTAGTGCCATATTAATCGCAAAACCACTTGAAACTTAAATGCTATTATCATTGGATGTAATTTTTTCTTCCTTTTCATTGACCGAGAGCCCACCACGTGATCTGCCAATAATTACCTATAAATAAAGGTCTGCTCAGGCGCATTAGCGTCTGACAGTGATTTGCTGGAAATAATATCCCGCTCTTGTGTAGTTGTGTCCACTCCTGTGAAAAAATTGCAGCTCGTTTTCCTGAGTTGTCGGAGAATGACTTGCAAAATTTACTAGACCAAAAAACAAACTTGGTGACTGAATGATAAAGCAAACTCGGTTTTCGCAAAATATCATGGTTTGTCAGTATCTCGCAGATCAATGATTTGCCTGCGCCTTCGGTTTTGGCGAATAGTTAATATGCCCGCCACTGACACATTAAGGCAACATGTATATTTTTTACAATGGGAAAAATTTATTTTATTTTACTGTAACTGTAACTTAACAGTAACTGTAAGTACATCAGTACCGGAATTGAAATTGTGAATTCCGAAGATTCATCTTTTTTTACCCAAGTACAGTGTTTCCAGTTCTTGTAGGTCCGCAATGCATAATTGAGAAGTTTTGACTGCTTTCCTAAATACGTTAATCTATTTTTACACAGTTTAAATTTCCACAAGAACCAGTATCAAGTATTTTGGTGATAAACATGCAACAGAAATACCCTTGCAATACTGTTAATTAACGGACGAATCATGCTCAGATGATAACTTAGTTTAAACAGATCTTTCCTTTCCACAGGACAACTGTAGTAAAACGCATCACATAAAAAAAGTGTCGAAAACTGAGCGGATCTAATATTTGCTGCAAATAGTAGCTTCTCGTATTTTTCTTCCAGATATTGAGCTCTCTCTTTGTTCTAAGATGCACTTATCACCAAGATTTATCGCTTTTTTAAAAGTAAACTCGCAACTAACTATGATGTTACTATATACAGATAAATTCTTAATAAGGTAGAACAGACTGAGGTCCTGTTTAGACCAAAGCTCGAACAACTTTAAATGGCTTAAAACTGTTTATCGCATATAAATAGCTAAATCGTCGAGGTTTTTGACTTGAAAATTCCACCAATTTGATAATTCTTAAGTGAGATATTTTTAACTCTTGGTGTCATGGATTGAATTTTTCTTTGATTTCCCAACACTGAAATTCGGTTGAACTGAAAAATGTTTAGTTGGAGTGTATGGGTATCAGTGTAAAAGTTTGCATAGAGAATGTGACCAACTTATACATGATATTACAGTTACAAACAATCGACCCTTTCCTAAAATAACTAACATCGGTTCTTATCAATAAACGGGAGGTATTTTTTTTTACCTTGGAAATATATTTTTGAAGAAATACATTTTTCGGTTCATCAAGACCTCAGATAGCAACCTTGAACTGTCAGGTGACCTCTTCTCAGGTTCTAGCTACATCAAGATATTATTAATGTTGGGTTTCAGATTCCTTCAGAGCCGATGCGATATTGATTTATCATGTAAATTAATTCAGAGCGGGGATGAACGCACGTACGAATAAAAGGCTTTCGATTTCTCTGCTCAGAAGGGATATCTCTCTTTTCTACCAAGAAACAAATCACCACTGAGTGAAGCGGGGAACTTCTAGGGAGATAAAGGCTTAAAATATCCAATCCAGGAAAAGCTGCGAAAACTGATTTAAGATGAACAACTCATCCGCACCAAATTCAAGTGATGTTTATGATGATGACTATGGCTTCTTCTTCCCAGATGCCTTCAAGTTTCCTGTCTTAACGTCTTATGCAATCATTATAGCAGTGGCGATAGTTGGAAACTTCATCGTCTGTTGTACAATCTTGGCCGACAGAAATCTTCGAAACAATCCAACAACACTCTTTCTTTTGTCTTTGGCATTCTCCGATTTAGTAATGGTCACGGTTGTCGCACCATTAGACATAGAAGTATTTTTTCTACAGGGAATCTGGCAGCATGGAGAAATTATGTGCGAAGTTTGGAGCACAGTTTTTGCTACCACTGTACCCACCTCGATTTTAACCCTTTTGGCTGTCAGCGTCGATCGCTACAAGAGCCTCAGTGATCCTCTGAATAAGTTTCGTCGAACAAGGTTCATGACACGCAAAAAGGCTTTGATAGTCATTTTCGCTATATGGGTTTACAGCGTTGTCTTTGCTTCAATTCCCCTCATGGGCTGGCGAACTCATCCAGGAGAATCGGTTACCTTTGAAGGCATTTGCTGGTTTCCTTACACAAGAACTTATCTCCCGCTGACATCTTTTCTGAACCATGTGTTACCGTTACTTATCACCTGCGGAATTTACGTGAAGATTTATGGCATTGCACGTGAGCGAAACAAGAGCGTTACAGTCGCTCGATGCAAGTGCGGAAAACTAACATTTACACAAGAAGCTAACAGTTATCTGGGAAACCTTAAGGCAGCAAAGACTATTTCAATGTTTGTGGTGGTGTTCTTTTTCTGTTGGGTTCCTTATTTCACGTATATCATTATCATAAGTTTGTGTACAGAGTGTAATGACAGGATACCCCCTGAAGTTTATCCTTTTCTATTGATGTTGGGCTACATTAATTCGGCGCTGAATCCTTTTCTTTTCGCGTTCCGAAGCAAAAGCTTTCAAGACATTTATTCCAAGATATTAAGTTCAATCGTCATCAAGGCACAGCCTAAAGTGAAGTCCCGCAGCGATTCTGCAATATCGCAACTCACTTTCACATCTGAGATCCCGGATACAATGGAGAGCGGTATTTGGCTTCAATCAATGAAGTTCGAACAGCAGGAATTACCTAATGAAACAGCTGTCCGCGATGTGAGCGTGTAGAAGATGTGTAATGAAATTTTCAGTCGAGTTCTTCACGGTCGCATGCAGCATTTGATTGTAAATATTTTTTTATTAAAACAGTTTCAATTATTTTCCGATTGTTAGAAGCCGAAAGATCAAACTTACTTAGTCTTGTCTTGTTTGTCTGGTGACCACAAAAAAACTTGAATGTGATCTTGCACCTACATTAAATGATATGTGTATCCTCCTGGTAGAAAATGCAAATGAGAGTGATAAGACTTATATTCGCCCCTCGTAAACGAGAACAAAACCGGGGTGAGTTTCATTTTGCGGTCGCTTATGGGACCGTCACTGGGGACAACTCCAGAAACGATCCCACAAGTGACTGCGAGATGAGACTCGTCCCAGATTTCTTCTTGTACGTAGAAAAAACCCTTTCAATTTGGCGCGAAAATATGTACTGATATTTATTGGCGAACACTATCTGTTCAGTTCTAGAAGAGAACAGTTTACAGGGAGCAAAGCTTGAGGAAACTGTGATCTTCGAGGAAAAGATAACATCCAAGTACAAAATCCGTTTATATTTAAGAAGCCAAATGGAGGCTACGGTGTTTATTTTCTTTCAATTTGTTGCACCGCTGTTAACGTAAACATAATTCTGCTGGCGTTCACAAATCTTGCAAGTCTGTCGAAAAGATTCAGTTCTATTTAATTTAACAATTTAGAAATGCCCACTGGAAAAAAAAATCATCAAGTCTCGTACAAGAAAACTTTTGTAGATCGAAATTAAAATTTTACAATTAACACTCCAATACTCGATGCGGAAGAGCGACAGGTTTTCTTTATCTGTTTCTTCCAAGGGAAAATAATTGCTTTGTATATTTACGTGCAATACTTTCCTTTTTTATTTTTCTCTTTATTTTAACTCACTTACATTTGAGCAGTACAACTTACAGTGCTAAATAGCATTAAATAGCATTGACACAGTCGACCTTCTACAATCAACTTTAATTTTAAGCTGCTATAATACATTAATATTAATTTTTTCTTAGCAAATACACTGGAGCAGTTTTTATACCAGATAAATGGTCTTTTTGTCGGATATTCTAAAATTAATGAGCTTGTGAGCAGTCAAAGTGTGAAATCGCAGTACTTATTCTACATCATACTAGCGAGACTAACTAGTCAGTTTACAAAATAATGATCAATAATGCTCTTCACTTAGTGACGCCTTTTTAAGCATTCGTAACTTAATTACAGGTGTATTATACATTGGAATATATGGTCTCAGTGGCAGGTGTATTTCGGGAAAATACCGTTAATTCTGATAATAAGGCCTGCCCTTATATCTGCTCAAATTAAAGGCCGTTATGGTGGATTTATTTTCAGGGGGAGGGGAGGGGGCTACTATCGCAAGGAATTTTACGTTTAAATTTATTTAGGCTTGGATATAGAAAGGATATTGCGTCTGTAAATGACGAAAAGTGTTAGCAACATACAAGAGAGAATACCGCATGGCAAATCTATAAATATAACGATATCAAACAAGTCTCTGGGCGAACAGAATATGCCGCTTTACAATAGGCTAGTTTTAACAGGAAGAAGTTATCTCTTTGTTTTAGAGCTACAGGCCAATGGGCTTACATTCCGAAGAATTTTGCCTGATTCTAGGGTTTATTAACAGAATTTGACGGTATTGGTTTCCCCGTCTTTCATACACTCGCCGTCATAACGACATTTGCAATTAATGTTCAGAACAAGTGTGTCTATACGTTTGTTTCAGTTTATCGTTTCAATTCATGGCGTATAATAAGTAAGGGTAAAGTCTGCATACGAGCCTAGTGCCGGCCCATCAGGCCGAAGCTTATCGCGGTTTCCGTAGCATGAAGCGACTAAGAGTATTTCTACTCCCCCTGGACGGGATGCTAGTCCATTGCAGGGTTACCCCCAACAGTAAATTCGCCGTTACCTATTTGTATACACCTGGGTGGAGAGAGGCACTGTGAGAGTAAAGTGTCTTGCCCAAGAACACATCTTGAGGGGTCCAGGGCATTGCTTCACCGGGAAATTACGCAAATTTAGGTCCCCTAAAGTATTATCTCCTACAAGACACCAAATAGGAAGACTCCTTATGAAATCTGGAGGGGTGGAATGCCTGCGTACATTTAATGTGGCGGTACATTAACACTATTTCAAAGCAATCTCCTCTAGTTGACGAGTTTGTTTGTTCTTATCATCTGCCTCCTAATATGAATATTGTAAGGAGAAATTTAATGTTGATCACTCTTATAAATGTGAAAACGGGTAGCCTGCGTAAAAAGAGTTCCCGAGCGAGCGATGTGCCATGTGATTCTGGTCGCGCGAAAATTGGGGCTAGAGCAAAACAGGAAAAGGAGGGGAGAGGGGGAGGGGGACTGGAATCTTCGCTCGCACGCGAACATAGCACCTCGCTCGCACGGGAACGCTTGCTACGCAGGCTAGAAAACGGATAAATGACGCTATTTACATGAGTCGGGTTGATAAGTGTTATGAATAAACTTGTCTTGCAATCCAGACGAACCAAAACGCTTCAAAGATAACTAATGCAAAAAAGAGACAAGTATGGACACTTTGTAGCTAACGATCACATGGCACAAAATAACACCTTGCTGTGACGCAAGAAACCCGCTGGGACATCTAAAACAAAGAACAGTCAAGCAATCCAGTGGTTGAAGTCATTTTGTTTTTGGATGTCCCAGCGCGTTGCTTGCGTCCCAACGAGGTGTTTTTTGAGAAACGAGGAGAACCAGTGAAACACCAAGCACCGCTCTTTGTATTGAATATACGGCACTTGCTTCTTTCGGCTTCTAGCCTTGACGTGAGCAATGCCTCATTTAGAGGCTAAAAAGGATTAAATGGTCTATTTTACAAACAATTTACTCATCATTCTGCTATTAACATCACGGTGGTTGGCTGGTTATAATAATATAGAGAATACATTTCCATGTGATGTAGACGTATTTCACAACTATTAGGTGATGATTTTACTAAAGGCTTCAACGCCAGGTTAACAGCTTTAAACTGTAAGAATGTTTTGAAAACAAATTCACAAAGTTGGAATATCTCTAGTTTCAGTTACTTAGGTTAATATAACACAGACTTCATAAATTCCGCTCACCGATTTTGTTAACTCTGTATTATCGAGTGCTTTTACGAAGTTGCTTCGTTTCCATCATGTTACGGCCAAGCTTATTGGATTAAGATTCTCTTGCAATGCTACGTGTTTTAACCAATCAGAACGCCGAATTATTGTGTCGGCCAATAGTGTGCAAATCCAAATCCAATCACGATTTAGCGCATTTGCAACTTTCCCGCGCTTAACACAGGTAGCGAGGTTTGAGAACAAATTTACACCATGCACATGCACATTGCTGAACAGAATTTAAAGGAACTATAACTGTGTATGGTACTTTGGTTTTATAATTACGAAAGATGTGACCACCCTTGTGCTTATTTTTGCGCTTATGTTGCGTCGTAAGTGTAAACAAGCCTTAATTTTAGCGATAACATCAGCCTTAATTACAATAGCTAGTCGTGTACTGTTAACCCACACTCTAGCCATGAGTTCACAGTATTAAAATGATTATCATATCTCTTTTTTCAAGCTCAATGTCTATCAGTTTTGTGTCCCAGAAAAGCATGCGACTCTTCACAACTTGGACTGCATCTTACCTGGCAAACTGTCTCTTTTCGATTTCGTCGAGTGGCGACGAACCTCAGACACCTCAATTTCCGATTGCAGATCTGAAGCGAGAGTGCTCTGTGTCAGGGTAGAGCGCCTAAAGCCATTGGTGGTCTTTGGCTGAGGTTTCACCGATCGTAACACCATATTGTAGGTGGCTTTAAATCTGCTGTTACGGAACGCGAAAAGAAACGGGTTTAACGCTGAGTTGAGGTAACCAACCATTAGCAGGACTATGCGAACTTCGTATGGGATGTGGATCGCACATGGCTCACACAGAGTAGCGACCATGCTGACCGAGGAGTATGGAACCCAACAACAGAAGAAAGTCCCCACAAAGATCGATATCGTCTTGGCCGCTTGAACGTTTTTTGAATAGACCTTTTTTTCTTCTGTGGAACGCAGTTTTCGGCTTTCACCTCCGTCAAAGTTGGACTGCTGCCTGTGAGCGATGAGATAAATCTTGATATAAATGGCACACGTTATCAGCAAAGGCAAAATAAAATTCAGCGACGAACTGAGCGTCATGTAAACCAAGGTGAAAGGAAAATAACAGACGCTGTTGTAGACGAACTTCTCGTGTGTTCGCCAGCCCATGATGGGAAGTAAGGCGAACAGGAAACTGTATATCCAGATTACGAAGCTGATAATCAACGCTCTTTTCCTAGTCATGAATCTGCAACGGCGAAAGCGATTCAGAGGATCACTGAGGCTCTTGTATCGATCAACACTGACAGCCAAAAGGGTCAAAATCGAGGTGGGTACAGCGATGAGGTACACGGTGATCCAGGCCTCGCACATGATCTCTCCATGTTTCCAGTGCCACCGAAGTAAAAGCCCCTCTATGTCAAATGGCACTGCGATGGTCACTGTAAGAAGATCCGACAACGCCAGCGAGAAAATAAAGAGGTTTGTTGGATTACTGCGAAGGTTTTTGTTGACGAGAATAGCGTAGCAAACCAAGAGGTTTCCAACGATTGCCACTGCCACGATTAAAATGTGACACGTCGCGACTGGATACACGAATCTCGGCGAGAACGAGAATGAAGCTTCAGTAGCGTTTGATTCGGGTTCGGATTCGGAACTGTTGTTCATCTTTTAAATCGGAGGCTTTTCCCAAAAACACTTTCTGAAACTCTTTGAAAAGAACACACTACGGCTTATCTCAGTTCTTTAAACCTTGTATTGTACGTAGCCCTTGTTTTGTTTGGCTTGTAGGTCTCTATCACCTGTTACGCTGAGTCGGTTTAACGATCCTTGGAGTCTCGTGATTTAAACGACAATCAAGGTGCCCACTTGCCAAGTGTCGGGAAGTTAACATGGCATATTTAAACGGCCACAATAAACCGTTTTTCGGGACTAATCATCAATTTAATCCGTAGCCCTTGAGATATTCTTCCTTAATTGAGCTGAAAATGACAAAAATAACAAAAAAAAAAAACTTCATTAGCAGCGGCATTCGCAAAGAAGAGTTATTCTGGGGAGTCGTCAAGACATTTATGATGCCTGGGCGAAGTTCCTGGCCTTTCCGTTTAGCCCTTCTAGACTCCTCTTTAAAGATTCAACTTCACATCTGCTGTTAGAAAACGCCGCGAAAATTTATCGCAAATTCCGAAATCAGAGTTTCAATTCAGTTTTTCACGTGGGTCTTTTAAAAATAGCTCTATTCTCGTCTGTTAATGTTATTCTTTAGTCATTGGCACCTTCGAGTCACCTATATAAAACAAACAAAATGATGCATATACAGCGGGACACAAATCTGATTCTGGCTCGCAGCTTCCTTAATTAGAGACAAACATTTTATTAGCTGAATCCGCTTCATTTCATTTCCAATATAAATTTTGAACTGATGGTCTCGATAGCAGTTATATAACATTGTGTGGTAATGCTAGAAGATAACATCGGCAATTGAAACTAATTGTCTAGGCCACGAATGAATAAAGGCGTTCGGAAGACGGAAGAGCTAAGTATGCGTATTTTGATAAAAGGTGTTTTTATAAGAGGTCGAAAGCCAATAAGTACTGTACTTTTAAGATGAAATCTCTTTGCAGAAGTAGGATGTAGAAAGCTAGTGACGAAATGTCGTGTATCACAATTATGCATGCGACGGACGAAGCATAGCCATTAGACGTTTGTATACATTTTAGAAGGAGTAGAAGATGTCTGTTTTATCAGCCAATTTTATTACATTTCCCCTACTGCATTTTATGCAAAGCAAAGCAGTTATAACTGATGATCTGTATCAAAACTAGACATGCAATGATTCAAAGACTGAAGCTATCAATTTCGTGATCGACTTAGTACACAATTGCAAGCTGTGGCCTATGCCATTTATATGCCTTTCCATGAGCAACTAAGTAAAATCTTAGGGTTAGATTTGAATTAAAGAAATTTCACGGACAGTGCTTGAGGGCTTCGCCAGCACGCGATCTAACTTAATTTCTCGAATAGTCAAAGAAGATGTCTTGGATGTCTTATTTCTCGATATTCCGATTCAATTTATATCGTTACCTATGGAAAAGTTTTGAGACTGAAGAAAAAAAGGGAAGATAATTGCCACTCCCTATCGAAATCTTTAATTACTAAGTAAAAATAAAAAGGTCATTCGTTGATAAGGTTCCTTTCTTCTCAGTACCACACACAAGTTCACTGACTTGACCTATTAAATATTTTGTCACTGAGATGCTAAGTTTGTATATTTGATACATGCACCTGACATTGTCTGACTCAGTTTTATTCTTTACTCTGCGGGACCTTACACAGCATTCAGCACTGTGTTTGTCGAGAGATGAAGTCTGCTGCGAAGTCAAAACAACTCGATAGCGGCGCCGATTTCATTTTCATCTGCGGTAATATCACAGCTTTAGGAGGTTCCTAAATTGCTCCGCTGTATTGTTGATGATCAATACGATTTTAAGCTGGACACGATAGCTTAAGGGGTGCACGCAAGGTATAATAAAATAAAAACATGACAAAAACAATTTTTTATGATTACTTTAAGTTACGATTTATGGTCTTTTATTCCAAGGGCCCGCCCCAATTTTAACTTGCGGATCAAAAGTTGATTGTTTGTCGACTATTTCATAGAGAGAATTCATGCATTTAAATATTAAAGAAAATTAGTTTCGTCTTTTGGTTAAAATTTCAATTCATCTTAAGCTAAAAGCTTTTCATAAAATGAGATTTTGTTTTGACAAACTCAATGCGAAAACAAATCCTCGGATTATAAAACACAAATACGGTAATAAACACTTCGAAGTAAAAACATTGTCTGACCTTAGCGAACTTCAATTTTCGAGAAACGATTTTCTGGAATCTTTATAAAATACGAAAGACTTTTTTACTCACAAGTCAATAAATCATACAAATAGGTGGGCGGTTGCCACCTGCAATTAATTATTTTTGCACAGTGTCTTTTTGGAAAAGTGCGTATTTTCTTGAAATTATTAATTCGCTTAGTGATGGTAGAGGTAGAGTACCCATATCGACTTTGTAGCACTCAGAACTCTTCAGTCGTTCTTTTTCTCCTGCCAAGATAAGAAAATTTTGACAATTTATTCACTCAAGGCCAGATAAGTTGATTTGCGTCTTCCATGTTCCTGTTTTGTCGCGTTTTTCTCGTAAAAGCAAATTGCTTTTCCTATTTTCAATTTATATATTTTTTACATGCAAATGCCGATCTTTCTTAAAAGCAATCCTCTAGTTTGTTTTGGTGAGTAGGCAAACGGAAAAAAGGCGTACATTTTGAATTTAATGAAGTAAAACCTGTCTTGTCGAGCCTGGTGAATTTTCATCCCATAAACCTTAAATTAACAAATAATTGCAACTAAATTTAGTCCGGCAATTTAGTTCAACTGCTGTATGAATTATCCATATAAGTTCCTCTACACCGCTTGCATTATGTTTAGAATAAAATAAAGAGAAAAATGAATGGAAAACATGAAAATCACAGCAGGCAACTGTAACAAGAAAAGTGTGTTGACATTTCCAATCAACCAACAAACAAAAGCGATTCACATTACCTACAAATTCATTTTCAGGCAGCTGATGATGCAAACGGAAAACTACATGTCTTTTGCTCCTAACTCTTGTCTTTAGCTCATCTCTTCAGGATGTCAAAGTTTGCTTTGAACTGAGAACTTTGGAGCATTCGATTATTAAATTAAATAATACTGACCTAGAAGAAGAGGCTTAACGCCTACCGCCCTCCGAAAAGTGACTAGGTGTCTGTAGTTTCTTCTGATTGAGGCGCAAGTTCATAAAGGATCACTATATGTTCAAATTTGACGAGCCTTAGGGGATACACAGGACGGCAAACAAATTTCCGCAAAGTAGCGAATCTTATTAAATAGATGTTATCGACAAGGGGCGACAGGGATTTATGAAGCTTTGGCCCCCTACAGAGAACAAATATCTCTAACTGATCTATACTGACTGTTTAATAAACTCAAATTGTAATTCGTTCTTTTCAGAGCATCTAAGCAAGGCACGATCATTTTCGTGCTGTGAAATGTTAATTACTTTTCTCTGGTAATGAGTTTGGGAGGGCAAAACGGAAGGCGGCTTCATATAAGATGGCATGTCTTTAAATTATTAATGCTTGGCGGTGTTTACATCTGCAATAAAACGAGGCTTATGTGGAGAATTAAGCTGAGAATTCCTGTCGTTAACAAGTCAATGAGACTCCATGGCCAAGCTGCGATGTCAGTACACGTCCGGCAGCTTAGAGAGAAAGAGGAACTTCTCATGAAATTCGTCCAAATTAACATAAAGGTCATAACTGCGAGCATTTATCGAGACTATAGATCTGACGAAAGAGTGATGCTTGAAAGCTAAATATTGTATGCAAAACAAAATATGTCGTAACAAGTAATTTTCGTTTTATGTCAAACATTAAAATCAGACAGAATTGTATTCAGAGTTCCGCTTTTGACACATTTAAAGGCTTAAAAGAATAAAACGCGACGTGTGAATACAAAGAACGTGCCCAAGACCACACCTCAGTAGTAATTCACATTCAACAAAGAGCTAAGAGTACCCCTTTGATTAAAGAGACACTGTCACCAATTTTAAAGATAATTTGGATTAGCCAAAAGACATTCTTATCACAGGAGACCCAAAAATACTGGTTCAGTTTCGCTTGAAACTACCCAGCCAGTTCTCTGAGACCATAATTCATAATTAAGTTAAGTGTATTTGGCTGTGGATCGCCAGGATGCATATGGCTGCAATTTGCAAAACATAAGCAAGTTTTTCCTTTGTTTCGTGGAAAAATCGCCCGTAACTGACTACGGTGTGTTCTTCCTTTGAGAAAATCAATAGATTTCCTTCTCTTGACTTCCTGGGAGTATTCTGTGTACATGAAAATCATTTCATTTCATCTTAGCACATTTTCACCCCAAAACGTAAAAATCCCCCTGACAGTGCCCCTTTAATTTATGAGATCACCGCGAATGTCAATGACGATAATTTATTTATTAAAAAAATATATCATTGCATCGCCCAGCAAGTATGCTGAAAAATCCATCAGTGTCGGATGGGAAGAACCGTTGGTCTGCGGAGGGCAAATATGTCCCAGAAATCATTTTGGGCCGTGAAGATAGATACCAATCCGCCTCTGATTCAAAACCTTGTTCTGGTGGTCTGGTAATGAACTGGAAACGCAAATTCAGCGCAGACAGTTTACTGGCTACACAAAATGGATAGCGGCCTTTAGCATAATTAAATTTCTCCGCCGATTTGTAGGAAAGTCACTTAACACAACTCATTGCCATTAAACTTGTGAAAGTTCACCACATGAAAAAAAGCTTTGTTCAGCTTTTCGAAATAAGCAGTCACTCTTCAAATATTGAAATATAAAATGCATGCTCAGTGCAAAATCAGTGCAGTCCCAGCAGGATTGGTAACAGTTCATCGTTACGTACATTTACTCATTATTATTTTATTTTATTCTCCATCTCCCCGTCTCTTTGATGGCTCAATTTCGGTGCATGGATTCACTGGATTCTAACTGTCATCTTCGTTTAATTCATGTTCCCGTTTCGGACAGCATCGCGGCTCAATGAAGAGCCAAATTTAGAATTTGATATTCTGCATGAGCTAGCGGTACGGGTGACGTCGACCACCCATGGAGGAACTTTAATTTGCCACCTACAACAGATTGTTTTTAGCTCTTTGCATGTTGCTTCTCTGAAACTGCTATTTTACTTTCCAACAAGGTCAGCATCCTGTTTTTAAATTGCAATGTGCCACGTTTCACTTTTGAAACAAAGCCGCTTTGCAGCTGGTGATGAAGAAATACACAACTTTAATAACTTAATTCGACAACATAACCGATCTTTTGACAATTTTGTTTTTGTTCCGGGTTACTTAAGAAAGTTTCTCAATTTGATCACTGAAACCATTATTTCAAACAGCTAGAGTGCACTATTATGGGCACTTTACTTCATTTTTGCGGGTCAAAAGATCGAGTACTAAAATTGTTGCTTAAGCTAAGGCTTTGCCCACACGCGAAATGCCCCCGTACCATGATGACGATTTGCATTGAGTGAATTCTTTTGAAGAGAGAGCAGATTGTAATGAGTTTTTACCGATTTTTCCAAGACACAAGGGCGGTATTCTTCCCGACTTTTGCGTAGCTCATGATAGCACTCCTGAATTATCAACAGCTCGAATTCAGTGCACTAGTGTAATAATTTTTAACGAAACTAGACCATTGTTGTAACGTTTCCATTCATGTGAACATGTCTTTTGGCTTTTGGCTTTTCGAAGTGATGTCCATCAAGAGTGCCCTTTGCGAATGTAAATCTGCAGCGCAGTTATGATTGTAGAGAAGTCCAAACAGAACTCAAGGCAACATCAGTATAACATCTCTCTTATCTCCTGGCATTTATGGCATTATCTCCTTGCATTTAGACAATTTCAGTTGATCAAACCAAGTTTTAAAAAAATAATTAAGTCAGCAACAGAAATAACTGGAGGCCTGATTGAACATGCGATTAAGACGCGCGGTTAAAAAAATGCATAGTTCCATTTATCAAAATATTGGGTTAAAGTTAATGGCTGGAGGAAGCAAGAAAACGGTTCAGTGGAATTGCTAAGATCAGCCATAGCAGCACGCAGGCTGGTACTAAAAATTTTGGCACGGAATAAATTCTTCTTGGCAGACGCTGAATTGCTTAAAGAAATTATATTCACTTCGCGAATTAACAAAGTTTATAATGACTCAACGTCCCGCCAGCAATTTTTTGCATATTCGTCGTGATGCAGGGAAATGCCTAGTTTATATAACGGAGAAACTGGCTAGATTAAAAACTGTCCAGGCGATATTCTTTAAAAGAAAACAGTTTTAAATAACTGCAAAACTATCTAGTGCTTAATACCGTCCCAAATTTCAAAAGGATATGCAATGGGAGCGAAAACACTGTGCTAGTTTTTGTTCGAGCGCGTGCATAAAAGACACATTTGCTTTCGGCGAGTGGCAAACATTCAAGCAGAATTTCACAATGACCAGTGGATAGTACTACCAGAAAATCTAGCAACGTGAAAAAATGAGCCCTTATTTAGTTTAAATCCCGAATTGATGTACCGTTGTATAAACGACGTTCAGCCAGGTTATTAAACTCATGAGCAGTTTCGATGTTACTCTGAATGAAACGTGCAGGCAAACTTACGTTTTATGCATTCAGCGCTGCTATGGCACAACTCTCATAGAGCTCAATCCGGCTTGCTGCAGCCTTGTTGACTTTATATCAGAGACTAAGTCTTATTTTAAATGCTTTTTAATTTTAATTTTATAATTTATACGAGACTCGAAAAAGTTCTTGTTGCATCTACGTCACAAGCACGCTCGTTTACGATTTAATAATCGAACCGGATTTTGTTAAAGGAAAGCTAGAAAGAAAAGAGTTCTTTCCTTTCGAATCCCACGCAAAAATATACGTTCGATTTTAAAAAGTAACAATAATAAATGGGACTGAAATAGAAACAGCTCGCAAGTTGCGCGGCAAATGTAATAAAAATTTGACACATGCAAATATGTTTAAAATAATTTCTTTACGCTCCGCTTCCGGCGAGAATAAACACTGTGGCAAACTAATTGAATACTAAACATCCACAAACATACGGAGCGTTTTTTGTTTAAGAAAAACATAGGATGTTTTACTGCTTTGTTTGATGCCGTCTCAATGCCATCGAAAAACAAGTATTTCAATTAGCGAATGTTAACCGCGTTTTGTGTTACGAACTTATCTAACATACTCTATGAAGGTTTCTACTTCTTATTTGAATATCTATTGGACCGTAAAACCACACAATAGAATTTGCAAACGATCGAGCAAAATTGCAAACCGTAATCACCTGTTAAGGTGAAGGTAAACAGCTTTATTTTTTGGGCTAGTTTTCTTTCGTCGAAAATGAATGAGCTCACACTGCTTTTGTCTGCATAAATCTCAGTTACCAATTCAAGTCAACTGTATTAGGTGATGTCAAGCAGCAGAGAACAGTTAGCCGCAATGTTTTTACTTAACCGGGTCGCAAAGAGTAGCAGTTTTCTGAAAAGCGGAGGGGTTTTCATAAAATTACATACCAAGAAAATGAATGAATCTGGTCAACAGATGAAAGCGCTTCTGCGGTCCACACGCAGGGTTAATAATGACCTGCACATATCCTTGAATGGCAGTAAACAAGAATCCATGCTGAGCTTTACACATCCACTTTATTTGCCCAACACTGGTCGCACAGAGGACACAGGCCCCCAAAAAAGAAATGGTTAATTGTTGTGTAAATATTGCAAATCTGCAGGCAGTGAAAAACACTTTGAGTCATGGCATATCCAATGTAACGTCTGCGACTCGGTAACTATATACACTAACGAGAAAAAACTAAGAATTTAAACCAATAAAATGCAATCTGACTGAAATTTGATGTTGCACTAATGATCATCAGAGCAAGCGGTCATCATGGAGGTTATTTTGGACTGAGCCATTACTAGAAAAATGCTTCTACAGGACTAATATTTGGAATGCCGGACTCAAAAGCACAAACGTGTTGAAGATTAAAACTCGCTGCTGAATGTATTTTTAAGAACAATTTATTTAATTCAGTTTTCAGCTGAGGTTACCAAAGAGAAAAGTTCAAGAACAGCAGATTTGTAGTGTACACTAAGAAAAAGAAACGGAAATCCATAAAATATTTTCCCCATTCTTTCCCATTTTGGTAAATCTTTGTTCTAAGGGCAAAGTTAAACGCTGGTCCTAGCCATATGAAAATCCAAAGAGAAGAAAATTATTTAACACGCACGCAGCAGGGAAAGAAAGCTGCTGTTAAAGAAATTTTAAATAAGGTTTACGGATTGTTGATTAATCTGGTCTGACTAAGCATTCTGCCATCTCCTGCTGAGGGACAATTAAGAAACATGTAACATTAAAGAGAACTTACGCTGTTTGTTTATACGGCGCCCTGTCCACGATTTAAAATATTGAACTTTAAGGTCAGAACTACAAGTGACATTAACGAGAATGTAGCCTTTTTGAATTCAGCTGTCTTCGAGCTGATGGTACCTCTTGAACCCGATTAAGTAAAAAAAAAAAACCCTCACACAAAACACAATTCCCCTGCTGAGCGACTATTTGGAGAGGACACAAAGTAAGGAGAACCTGAGCTGTTTATTTGTAAGGCCCTTTCTTTATTTATATAAAACTGGCTCTCACCAAAGTAAACAAGTCTTCAAGTCTACTTACAGTAACAAGCGTCTACCAGGGTAATGCAACCTCGTTCCCAGGGCTTTTCCCTTCTTCTCCCCTATGAAGAAGGGAAAAGCCCTGGGAACGAGGTTGAGAGTATTGGCTCCTGACGCGTCTTAATTTAGAGGCCCCTCCCCCACGGGAGACGGGTTGAAGCGCCCTAACTGCATAAGAACTAGGAAAGGTGGTACGCTTTTTTCTCCCTCTCCCCAAGCCTCTCCCGAGTTCAAATCCAAGATGGCGCTCGGCCGATCAAAACGCGCTCGACCGCTAAATATAAGTCTGCGTTGCAGGCTACGTAAAAACGGATAAGGCAAATTTCAGACCTTCACCCACATCTCTAATACATTTAGTGAAAGTCAACCATTATAACCCATGAGGAGGCTTGTGGCTTGTTGGCGGCCCAACTCGCGTGTATGACCATCTGCATACCCTTGACATACTGGGTAGACTGCAAATTGTGGCGGGAAGAAATTGACAAAATCTCTGCTTTATATTATAAGGCCAGCTTTCGTGTTTAATGGGATGAAAAAATTTTGGTACTTATTTTTTCATCAAGGAGGGTGGGGAGGGGGTAGCCGGGGTCCCCCCCCCCCAAACTGATCCGCCATTGGAGCATGTTAAGCTGTTGTCTGTTTTATACCGTAATTGTAACTTGATTTTTCTGCAAAATCAGCATTATTAAACTGTTAAAGAATATCAAATGGTTAAAGCCTTAAAGACTGCAGAAAGGGGCTCTAGATAATAATGCACGACATATCTGCGATGAGCCCTTTCTCGTTACTGTAAACAGTTTTAGTCGCAAGAACGGTGCAATGTGGTTCTAGTTGTTTGACCTTTTTGGCCTGCAGTTCAACGTGACTTTCACTTGTAAAACTACATATTTTGATGTTTTTACTGTTCAATTTATAGGTAAATTCCTTGTTTACAACATTTGCCTCATTAGCATAACCGCTTCAGATTCTGATCGAACTACAAATATATCAATTCTGAATATTGAAAGAAAACGGTCGATTAACTCTCCCTATAATTTTGAACCCGATTTATCAAATAATTTTCCTGTGATACGGGTTTGAAAACTTAAGTTTTCAAAAACTGTATGGGCGAAAGAGGTCCTGTTGAGCACAGATCTCTGTGCCACCCCTTAAATTGGGTCCTTAAGGAAAGGCGCAACAGGAGCCCAAGAACCTACCTTTGGTTCGTTCCTAGTCTTCCCTCAGCAACGGAGATGCCTTCTGAGAGGCTAAGGCGATCGTGATCACCACAAAGCGATCGTATGCCCCCAGTGAGCACTAGTAATATCGGACCATCACAGTAACGGCCTCGAAACAGAAAAGCGTCCAAGAAATTTTCTATTTCAGTTTTGAATTGATATCTTTTTAAAAAAAAAAAATATCCTCGATGCAGAATTAACTGCCAATAATGACATTTTTTCACACAATACCGTTAAAAATCTTAAATGTAAACTTTTTTTTCATATCCGATAGTGGTGTCTCAAAAGTTCAGTAAATTTCACCGACTTCAAGATCACATATCTGGTATTAGATACTGGAACTGCTTTATAAATCGACTATAACCACAGTGCTACCAACAAGTCTCTCCGACTTTCTGACCTCCCTCCTTTCTACTGATCGCTTTTACTGAGCTGAGTTCCACTAAAAGATGGTTTTCCTTCTTATCGGGCCAATCAACTAACTTAATAAAAAACAATGAAGGCAGTGACTCGGCGCACTCCAAATTAGATTCCATTTTGTATTTACAATATGAACTAGCGAAACACGTTTTTTATCAGAGAAGGAATTTAGTTATTTTGCGTTATAGTTTCTTTCTACTTATTTCGTCTTAGTTTTAACTCGATATCCGTTATTTAAATGGATTAATCCGGCTTGAGCTCGACTTGAAATATAGTTAAACACTACTCAGCTGCCAGTGTTTTAACATTAAGTCAAATGATCCATCTCGTACAAATGCATTTGCAAAGTTAGTTATTCACTTTTCCGGTTTCTTCCGCAAGTTCCGGACACATAACTTAAAAAGAAAGAACTGTAAAGTAAGAAACATTACTTATATTGCCCCCATTTTAAATAGTCACGAACACAGGTAAAATTACGTGACTTCATTTACATCTGGTACATACAGAAAGACCCAGTTACCGATCCCATAGTAGCCGCGAGGTAAAGTCTGCGTTCGAGTGATCCATCTTGCCGGAGCCTATCCCAGTTTCCGTAGCATGTAACGACAAGGAGCATTACTACACCACCCTGGGTGGGATGCTAGTCCATCGCAAGGTTAATCCTCGGCCAGCATTAATTTGCAAAAAAAGCCGAAAAAACTCTCTACGGTTAGCGACCTAAATAAAACTGATCGAAGGACAACAGAACCAAACCATTGTATAAAAAATACATTAACTGTGCACTGCATACTCGAAAATAAAAGGTTCATATTTTAAATGCACGGCATCATTATTATAAGGCACGTACAAAGAGAGTAAGAACTGAGGCTCGTTTTTTGTCCAAGCTATTTTCTGACTTGGGAAGGCCGATTCTCTATTTAAGTTTGAGATAACGCGTGGAGGTTTGGCGAAAGCACCTTACATATCGTTCGCAATATGTGAGTACAACTGAGTAGTAAACGGCTGTTAGGACAAATCCAACGAAATTCATTTCTAAGAACGAAAATCCACGAAATTCAAAGCAGCCATTGTTCAAGTTATCTGAGATATAGCGGGAACCTACTTTACCTTATTCGGTGAGTGAAAGATGTAAAGTTGATCTTGAGCTTGTCTTCGCTTGTTCTACTGCGCTGCCACCAGCACGTCATCTTAAAGCAAGCTTTAATTCAGTAATAATTGAACATCTGTTACGGCTGAACAATTTGCATGATTTGGACATTTCAAGTCACAACAAAAGCTCCTTCACTTATGTCTCTACCTCAATGACAGTTGATGAGTAATACTGCCTTATAAAGTAAAGAGGCTCATTACGATTTGCTGAATAATTGTTGTAGACTGAAGAACATTGAAAATCGGCCGAAAAATATAGATTGGGAACTCGTGGTTAACGACCGGCTTGGGATGAGTGGACATTGATTATGTGTTCCACTCTTGAACCCCCGATAATTTTGTTTTCTCCAAGTTTCACGGTTAATGTCTAAAAGGTCTTCTGAGCATATGTTAAAACTGAGCAACGTTTGCAATAGAAAAGACAGCATAAGTATAGAAGACACTCTGTATTTTTCCACCTCGTCATTTCATCGATTCCTAGTGCTTGTTTAACAAAACTGGTTTAGTTTTACTCACGCATGCTACTACAAGCCGTTTTTGGTCGTTTCCGACAAAGTGCACATTGCTGGCACGGCAGAATAAAGAATTTTCGACTACAATTCGAGCAGAATCTACGGCAAAAATAATAACAAGTGCTAAAATGGCAGCGATAAAGAAGCCCTGGGTAATTATGTTAACAAATTCGAAAAAAACACTTTGCGCACAATTCACCTGCCGAGCGCCTGCTAAAAATGTTCAAAAACACAAAATTACACAGAAGCTGAGTTGTTTATTTGTAAGACGCTTTCTTTATTTAAGCTAAGCTGTCACTTGAGATAAATTACTCTATAAGAAACAAACACTTCGCTTGCTTGAGGCAGCCAACGTTCGGTATCATACCCAATAAACTGCGTCTAAAAAGCGCGGGAAACACTGTTATTACAACGGACACACACAGTCACTTTATCCGGGCACTCTAAACAGTACTAATAGTCGCGTGCCTTTTAATATAAAGCATTTCCATATTGAATAGATTGACTCTGTCACATTCAATACAAGAAGCAGTGATTAGTAGAATTCTACTGACTTGTGTTCTAATGCAAATGCCGCAATCTCATTGGTCAAGCAATCGTATACTTCCAGCCATGAGTGTGCAGTAACTGAAGGTGTCTTAGGCCATTTCCGATCGAGTTGCCTTTTGCCTCATTTTCAAAACGAGTCATCGTGCGAAACCATTCAAATGAAAATGAGTTTGATTTGACGTGCAGGTGAAACTCATTTTCATATGAATGGTTTCGAACGAAGACTCGTTTTGACTTTGAGGCAAAAGGTGAATCGGAAATGGCCTATTGGTCACGTTTTCGCGTTTCTCATGTTTCGGAGGAAGATTTAGAAATATTACTGGATAATTCAATTCCCGAGAAAACTAAATTGAAAGAAGGGCATTCAACGTTATGCGACTTTAAATTTCGAAGTTGTTAAACTGATGAGCGCCTGTGACAGAACTGTAAGTTTCATCTGATAATTCAGTCCGGGCGAAGTGTGAAGTTAGAGAAATAATTGGAAATCTTCATTTCGAATAACGGAAGGTTTAAAGCACTTAGGAACAAAAAATTCAGTTAGCGATATTAAAACATGACTTGTTACAATTTGCATGCTGTCGTCGAAACATGTTTTAATATCGCTAATTTTTATTCTCTCTCGTTATTATTAGAACTCCGCTACGGCAATAAGATTATTTGCTCTCGATTTCGATGGAGTGATAGTTGATTCGGCTTTCAGCCTAAACAACTACCACCTCAAAGAAATCTCGAGCTCATAATCCCATTGCTAAATAACTGAACTGAACGTATTATTTCTTAACAGTGTCTTACTGCCGTAGTCAATTCATCCATTTTCTGTTAAACGGCAAATGAATCAAGATGGCCGCCTGACAGCATTACTGTTATAGTAAAACCAACATAAACTGTTTTGTCGTTTGTGTTCTTCAGAGGCCCTTTTTTTCTCAGAGCTCTTCAACAGCACGAAGTACAGTGTACTACTTGTCCTAGAAGCTCATCAGCCTGCTGTAAATTAACTTGCGTTCTTCAAAGTAGTCACAAAATCCACCCTTAATGTAGTGGCGTCGAGGTGTTCAGCGTTCAAGAACGTCTTATAAAGTTAGTTGACTTGAAAATAGTAAGATGTTAAGCCATCGTTAATGCAGCTAAAACTTTAGTGGCACAGTCACCAACCTGAAGAAAAAATAAAAACAAAATTTCATCTTGGGTGTCACTGGACTCCATCGTCAGAACTTGTAACAAAAAGGAAGAAGTTCGGCAAAATGCCGATCCTGTAAGTGTTAGCCATTTGTTTTTACTAATAAAGTGGGGAAAATGGGGTGCAAGTCTGCGTTCGAGCCTAGTGTTCTATCAAGCCGGAGCTTATTCCGGTTTTCCGTAGCGTTAAGCGACTACAAGTATTTCTACTCCCCACTGGACGGGATGCTAGTCCATCGCAGGGTTACTCCCAGCATTAAATTCGCCGGTTCCCATTTATACACCTCGGTTGAGAGAGGCACTACGAGAGTACAGTGTCTTGCTCAAGAACACAACACAATGACCCCGGCTAAAACTCGAACCACCGTGCCTCCCATAGAGCGCTATGCCAATAACAACTGAGGAGGTCTCGAGTATTGTGAACAACTTAGCCTTTCAAATTACTGACACGAGAAAGTTGGTTCTGTCCCCAGTGTTTGGAAATGCTTAGCCTGATATGGTAAGTACATACCTTGGGTGGATCTGTAACAGAGGATAATGACTTCAATGAAGTTTCAATTCCTAACGACTGAGCTAAAGCCAGGACATCTGAATCACCCCAGATCTATTGAACAATAAAATATAGATACTATTTTACAGCTGCGGTGTTCATTTGTACGAGAGAGGACATGGCAAACGGAGAATTCTCGCGGAAACAAATCAATAATTTATCTCATTTATATTAAAAGCGGTGCTATTTTTGGGAAAGATTTTTTTCCGAGCATGACCGTGGTGACAAAGAAAAATTCTGAGTTCCTGACGGAGTCGAAGCCATAGCCTCCTGAACGCGGGTCGCATACTCCAACCACTGAGCTACCAGGAGACGTGATTTATCCCATCCCGCGATCTATGATAGGTTTATAGATATGCCAGTAGCCGCTGCTGTTGTCTTCGTGAGTAGTAAGGGAACGACTGGGTACCAGGCTAGAATTTTGGATTTACGTTTTACTATATTTCATCTTATCGCCTAATTTCAATACAATTTTAGATTTATAGGCTTGGATTTCATCGATTTTTCATCTGATCAAGGTAACAGTGCGGGCGAAAGTACATTCTTTTAGAACGGTACATGCATGAACCGTTCCTAAAGCGTGTTGCGTACGCGGTAAACGGCAACAGGAAAACATAAATTCCTCGTTCTGGAGCCACTGTGGGGCCCCTGTTCCTTTATTTCATTGGCAAAGATTTGCTATTTTAGTGCAGCCTTGTTATTTTAGTCATTCAGAGGTTAGCTGTATTTCTGGACATAGCTGATGGTTCTACTGTGTACACGATGTAATTTTAGCTGATTTTTTTTTCAATAGACGATTTGATGTTTTTTTCACTTACCAAAGTTCCAACTGCAACTAGAGACCTGAATCTGGCTTCACTATCTGTTTCATTTTCTAAGATCTGCAAAAATCACATTGTTAGGAGCCATATCTCTTGCAAGATTTTGATTTTGGTGCATGATCGAAACGATGAATAAAACTACAAACTACTTACCTCGGCTAGAGTTGATAGGCACTGGGTCTTTGCTTCAAAATCGTTATGTTTTCGTAGAAGGACAGAAAAACTGTAAAAGTAATAAGAAATAAAACTCACGACCTGCTTTTCAATATCCCTTAGGCGTCATTTTTTTTAAAAGCTAGTAGCCTGCGTAGCTGGCAGGATTTCGCGAGCGAGTGGTTTTTTTTAGCGGCCGTCTGCTTTAGTCTTGGCCGCCAAGCCGCGAGGAGATTGGTGAGAAGTCGAGTTGAGATCGAAAAATGGTCTTCGTTTAAGTTGCCAAGCAACACGAAGTATCGTGATGGCGACAAGCCGACCAGCAATCGTCGAAACACGCTATTTCTGATTGGACAACAAAAGTCGAAAACTTCTCGGGTTCTTTCACGAGAGTTTGCTCGCTCCCTCCTCTCCACTCCTAGCCTCACACGCAGTCGGTTTTAGGGGCGATCGTGTTTTATCCCCTCCCCACACGGGAGGCTACTCCACCCCTGACAAAGTTGCGGGAAATGCGTCTTTTGAGCAATATTCTGCACGTTTGATATCATGACACTTACTTAAGAAGAACGGTACATAGAGATATCCTGATGTTCTTGTTAGAGCACTTACACCAAGGAATTGAATGCTCTACTATCTGAAGAACAAAGAAAGAACAACCTTGGTATTTGTCAAAATTAAATGATGAGTCATTCTACCATCTCCCAGAGTCAAACTTTGTGTTCAATAACGGGCTTAGTATGCGGCCACTCAAATTGCACGAGATTCTTCTAACTCTTACACTTATGTCCAGAAATGCACGCAACAACGAAAATGACGAATGTGGCGAAATTTCGTCAAGCCAGCAAAGTGATGTAAAATGACGAATGTGACGAAATTTCGTCAAGCCAGCAAAGTTATGTCTTGGAACTCAACTCATGCATTGCTGACATATTTGACGAAATTGACGAAATTGGCGAAAATGACGAATGTGACAAAATTTCGTCGAATTCGTCAAGCCAGCAAAGTTATGTCTTGGAACTCAACTCATGCACTGCTGACATATTTGACGAAATTGACGAAATTGGCGAAAATGACAAATGTGACGAAATTTCGTCAAATTCGTCAAGCCAGCAAAGTTATGTCTTGGAACTCAACTCATGCACTGCTGACATATTTGACGATATTGGCGAAAATGACGAATGTGACGAAATTTCGTCAAATTCGTCAAGCCAGCAAAGTTATGTTTTGGAACTCAACTCATGCACTGCTGACATATTTGACGAAATTGACGAAAATGACGAATGTGACAAAATTTTGTCACATTCGTCAAGCCAGCAAAGTTATGTCTTGGAACTCAACTCATGCACTGCTGACATAATTGACGAAATTGACGAAATTGGCGAAAATGACAAATGTGACGAAATTTCGTCAAATTCGTCAAGCCAGCAAAGTTATGTCTTGGAACTCAACTCATGCACTGCTGACATATTTGACGAAATTGGCGAAATTGGCGAAAATGACAAATGTGACGAAATTTCGCCAAATTCGTCAAGCCAGCAAAGTTATGTCTTGGAACTCAACTCATGCACTGCTGACATATTTGACGAAATTGGCGAAATTGGCGAAAATGACAAATGTGACGAAATTTCGTCAAATTCGTCAAGCCAGCAAAGTTATGTCTTGGAACTCAACTCATGCACTGCTGACATATTTGACGAAATTGGCGAAATTGGCGAAAATGACAAATGTGACGAAATTTCGTCAAATTCGTCAAGCCAGCAAAGTTATGTCTTGGAACTCAACTCATGCACTGCTGACATATTTGACGAAATTGGCGAAAATGACGAATGTGACGAAATTTCGTCAAATTCGTCAAGCCAGTAAAGTTATGTCTCGGAACTCAACTAATGCACTGCTGACATATTTGACGAGCAAAGTTATATCCTTGAACTCAACTCATGCAATGCTCACAGATTTGACACATAATTATTATTAACAACTGTAAAAATGCATACATACATGAATGCCTCGTTCTTTAGACATGACACAGGAACTGCAAACATACCAACATGCCTGATTCTCTAGACATGACACAGGTTAAGACATAGCCACAACAATTTCCTTGTGGCCTGTCAGTATGATATTTGCATACAGCAAACTTATGAGAATTAACTCAATTATGCAATCTTGCCAACTTCACGAGATCTATGTCCCAATGAAAACAATTAATCCATTTGCTTTAGGAATCTTTCATATCCAATATTGCAGAATTTCCTGCTGTCCTGACTTCAGGCATTGATATACAGAAACTCTATTGAAATCAGGAAGCCACTTATATTTACACAGCGTTGCCATGTTGACCCATTGGACAAGTAAACAGCTAAAAAAGTACATGTTTGTATGCCTCGTTCTTCAAATATAGTAAGGTAAATATGGAGAAAGTACGTAAATGTATGCCTCCTTTGTTAAATATTGCACTGACAAATACTCATTTGTGGACATAAGAATAATATTTGTGCATTGTATCAAACAACTTACACTATGTTCCTTTCACGTCCTTGTTTTGACAGATGTAAGTGGTGATATTAAGTGTTAATGCCTCAGTCAAAATAGTCCATCAGCCACGAATAATCCAGCCAATGTTGGGGAATGCAGGCTAATAAAGTTAATCCCTCGCTTTACTGTCTCTTTTCAAACTGTTCCAAAGTTAAGAACCTCCATAAAAATATGTAGTGATTCACCCATGAATGATCAATGACACTTGTGAAAATACTGTCGTTTGGGTCAATGTAACCTTACTGCTTGCCTGTCATAACGGTCGATCCATGTCCCAATGAAAACAAATAACACTTAGCCACATTTGTTTTAGCAATCTCTTGTATCCATACAGAGTTTCCTGCTGAGCTGAGATGACATTGATATACTGAAGCTCTAGTGAATCCAGATTGTGTTTGTGTTGGAATCGTTACAAGGCTGCAGTTGTGCTACAACTTTGTCGAAGCGTTCGAGTCTCCTCAAACTAATTTTAGCGCGAGCGGTCACGAATACTCGAGAAGCATGTTGTTTAGCAACTTTTGGCACGAAAACTGCCGGCTCAGTGATTCCCAGACAAGTGATTTGCCGGATCTGCCATCAACTGACACGTATTCGCAAAACAACACTTGTGCTTAAGCTGTTAGACATGTTTAGACCAGTATGAATATGTTGTTGGCAATTTAGTTTAGTATTCTATGTAAGGCCATGTGAAATGTCATTGTTGTTGTGCTTCAGTTGTGGGAGATGTCAAGACCAGTAGGAGTTTGTTAAAGCAATTTAGTTTACTATGCTATGTATGACAAAATGAAGTGTCATTGTTCTTGTGCTTTAGCTGTGAGACATGTCAAGACCACAATAAGTATGTTTAAGCAATTTAGTTCACTATGCTATGTATGACAATGTGAAGTGTCATTGCTGTTCTTTTGGACTACCTGTACATGTATGTGTTCTTCTAGAAAATATCAGTACCCCTGCATGCAAGGTTTTTTCCTTTACGCCCCCCAGGCGCTGGGAATACGTCTTGTTCTAGTGTAATTTGGGGCATTTGTATGCTCAAAAAGAGGGTGAAACAATGAGTCAACAGTCAATGAGTTAAGTGTAGTATTCTATATAAGGCCACGTGAAATGTCATTGTTGTTGTGCTTTGGTTGTCGGAGATGTCAAGACCAGTAGGAGTTTGTTAAAGCATTTTACTTTACTATGCTATGTATGACAACACGAACTAGCTCGTTCCCTCAAAACTTCGACTTTGGCGAAATTTCGCCAAATTCGTCGTTTTCGTCGAATTCGCCGCTTCTGTGCTACCCTCCACTCCAGCTCGTTCCCTGAAATCTTCGACTTTGGTGAAATTTCGCCAAATTCGTCGTTTTCGTCGAATTCGTCGTTTTCGCCAAATTCGCCGCTTTCGTGCTACCCTCCACTCGAGCTCGTTCTCTGAAATCTTCGACTTTGGCGTAATTTCGCCAAATTCGTCAGTTTCATGAAATTCGTCGTTTTCGTCGAATTCGCCGCTTCCGTGCTACCCTCCAATCGAGCTCGTTCCCTGAAATCATCGACTTTGGCGAAATTTTGTCGAATTTGTCATTTTCGTCGAATTCGCCGCTTCTGTGCTACCCTCCACTCCAGCTCGTTCCCTGAAATCTTCGACTTTGGTGCAACTTCGCCAAATTCGTCGTTTTCGTCGAATTCATCGTTTTCGCCAAATTCGCCGCTTCCGTGCTACCCTCCACTCGAGCTCATTCCCTGAAATCTTCGACTTTGACGAAATTTTGCCAAATTTGTCAGTTTGGTCGAATTCGTCATTTTCGCCAAATTCGCCGCTTCCGTGCTACCCTCCACTCGAGCTCGTTCCCTGAAATCTTCGACTTTGGTGAAAAATCGCCAAATTCGTCAATTTCGCCAAATTCGTCGTTTTCGTCAAATTTGCCGCTTCCGTGCTACCCTCCAATCGAGCTCGTTCCCTGAAATCATCGACTTTGGCGAAATTTCGTCAAGTTCGTCGTTTTCGTGGAATTCGTCATTTTCGTCAAATTCGCCACTTCCGAACTACCCTCATCTTGAGCTCGTTCCCTCAAAACTTCGACTTTGGCGAAATTTTGCCAAATTCGTCGTTTTCCTCGAATTCGTCATTTTCGTCGAATTCGCCGCTTCTGTGCTACCCTCCACTCGAGCTTGTTCCCTGAAATCATCGACTTTGGCGAAATTTTGTCAAATTTGTCGTTTTCATGGAATTCGTCGTTTTCGTCAAATTCGCCACTTCCGAACTACCCTCATCTTGAGCTCGTTCCCTCAAAACTTCGACTTTGGCGAAACTTCGCCAAATTCGTCGTTTTCGTCGAATTTGTCGTTTTCGTCGAATTCGCCGCTTCTGTGCTACCCTCCACTCCAGCTCGTTCCCTGAAATCTTCGACTTTGACGCAACTTCGCCAAATTCGTCGTTTTCGTCGAATTTGTCGTTTTCGCCAAATTCGCCGCTTCCGTGCTACCCTCCACTCGAGCTCATTCCCTGAAATCTTCGACTTTGACGAAATTTTGCCAAATTTGTCAGTTTGGTCGAATTCGTCGTTTTCGCCAAATTCGCCGCTTCCGTGCTACCCTCCACTTGAGCTCGTTCCCTGAAATCTTCGACTTTGGCGAAAAATCGCCAAATTCGTCGTTTCCGTCAAATTTGCCGCTTCCGTGCTACCCTCCAATCGAGCTCGTTCCCTGAAATCATCGACTTTGGCGAAATTTCGTCAAGTTCGTCGTTTTCGTGGAATTCGTCATTTTCGTCAAATTCGCCACTTCCGAACTACCCTCATCTTGAGCTCGTTCCCTCAAAACTTCGACTTTGGCGAAATTTCGCCAAATTCGTCGTTTTCCTCGAATTCGTCATTTTCGTCGAATTCGCCGCTTCTGTGCTACCCTCCACTCGAGCTCGTTCCCTGAAATCTTCGACTTTGGCGACATTTCGCCAAATTCGTCGTTTTCGTCGAATTCGCCGCTTTCGTGCTACCCTCCAATCGAGCTCGTTCCCTGAAATCTTTGACTTTGGCAAAATTTTGCCAAATTCATTGTTTTCGTTGAATTCGTCATTTTCATCAAATTTGCCGCTTTCGTGCTATCCTCATCTTGAGCTCGTTCCCTCAAATCTTCGACTTTGGGGAAATTTCGCCAAATTCGTCCTTTTCGTCAAATTCGTCATTTTCGTCGAATTCGCCGCTTTCGTGCTACCCTCCTCTCGAGCTCGTTCCCTCAAAACTTCAACTTTGGCGAAATTTCGCCAAATTCGTCATTTTCGTCATTGCGTGCATTTCTGGACATATCTCAACTCTTAACCCTAGTGTGTGACTATTCAAATAAAAGCTGTCGAGGAGCACTATTTATCAGTTCCCCCTTTGTATATATTAGGTACAATGCACGGTAAGCAATGTGTACTGCACTGAAATCTGATCAACTCACCTTTTCTCTGTGTTTCAGTACTAAAGCTGAGCCGTCATAAGACAGAAACAAATTAGAAACTATTCTGAACGACAGGAGCACATTTGATTGAGGATTATCGTCCCTGGAGGAAAAGAAGAAATGCTGAGTTGCCAAAACAAACAACGAAACAAACAAACAAGTACATAAATAAATAAACAAACAAACTCAATCAATATGTTTCTCAGAAGAAGAGCGTTAAAAAGACAAGAAAAAAATCATGTCCGTTGTCAATTGTTTTTCATATTTGTTTCATATACACCGGACCACAAGCTTCTTCAACTTTTAAAAGCAATCATGTATAAAAAAGCGAACGTTACTTCACAACACTGGAACGACTGGATAGTTCTTAGCGCATCTCGTAATATCGTAGCTCCAAAACATACGGATTACTTCGGTAAATAAACTATTTAAAAGGTTAATGACAATAACAACAAGCATAACATTGACAAAATCTTACCTTGTACAGGCAAGTAAATGAGCTATTAGATTGTCGCCCTCAGAACCACTGCAACACATGTTGGCGACGGACGGAAAACGTACAGCAAGGCGCAGAATATCCAGAGCTGTTTGGAAAGACAACGGAGCCATTGAGAGCAATTTAACTTATGTGCCGTTCACACTAACTTTGTATGTTTCCCTACACCAAGTTTAATAAATTGAAAATCAGTTCCAGAACGTCTGTAACTAAAATGTTTTCGCTCTGAAGCTTAAACTTTCTAGACAATTTGAATTAGAGTACTAACGTTGTAGAAAAATGATTACCCGAATAAAACAAAAAGCTAATTTACAATCCACGTACCTGGAAATAGCTGATTTGGAGGCCACTTTAACGCTTTTACAAGCACAGACATGTGTTCCACCTTTGGTGATCTGGATTTATCCGCGCTCCCCACGTCGTTTAGAAATTCTAGAATAAGGTTTTCACCAGGTTAGAGATCAATAAAAACGTATAAAAAATCCAAAAAGCTAAAAGACAAACAAGAGAAGCTATGCAACACAGGAAAAATGTTTTAAAGCAGAGAAGAAGGGCTAATCTCGCGACCAATCTTTACAGCAATGGAAATTCCCCGTGATAGCATTTTCCGCTTTGAGCGTGTTCTCTTCTGGATCTGAATTTTACAAAACGTTATCGTGTTAACAATCAAAAGTAAATTAATTTGTATGGTGTACAAACCTATTAAGTTTTGAAGTTCGTCCTCTGTTAATTGTTGTTCCTACAGAGTGAAGGGAACATCAAACTAAGTAGGTAAACCTCAGCTAAGCAATACCGTTGCCGTATCTCTTTTACGAGGATGGCGAGAATCGCCTTCCAACAAGACAGCCGGAAACAAAATAACGCACCATATTGCAACGGAGAAAGGCAATATTAAGTCTGACTAAACTAACTCGGTTTTGCATTTAACATAATAATAATAATAAGGTCTATATAAATAAATAAGAATACTTTAGCGGATTTCAACTGAGCGTCGAAAGTAATCCGGTAATAACTAATTACTGTAGTTTTGGTTTTACGATACTCGATTAAAAACCGCTCACTGGCTCATTCGAGTTAAGGCTCGAGTTTCGCCGCTCTCTCGAGTCCGGCCTTTGTCAGTCACTAATGAGAATTTCCATTTGAATCAGTCTTGAGACTGCGAGAGTTAAAAACGTCTGCACACAAAGCCTCACTAACCTCTTCTAAATTACCGTTGAATTCTTTTAATTTTCCAGTGATTGCATTGGTGTTGGCGCTATCGAATGTTACACAAGATTCCTACGAGAAAAGCCAACACATTGCAGTAAGAACAGCAAAACAAACAATAATCTCTAAGTAACATTTTGGGCCGGGGGAGGGAGAAGGGGTTCATAGCTGAAGTTTGGGTGGGGTACAGTCGTGGATGCCCTTCAACACTTGTCTTGTTTAACTCAAAACCCATTCATTTTGTTACTCTGTTTAAAGTAACTCACTTTGTCACCTTGTTCTATGACTTGGCTTGTTCTCACACCATGATTAGAGACATCAGATCATTGTTTTTAATCAGTAAATTTGCTAATCATCATGAAGTTACAAGTTGTTTTCGGTTTCAAGTACACGCCATCAAGCACCGAACGAACGCCTTGTTAATGGTCTGTTAACAAAAGTTCTATTGCCTATTCCACACGTGTAAGACTTTCCTTGATTCACTTGACAGAATCAGTCCAGGGAACAAGAGCCAGTTGATGGCGCGATCACTTCTCCGAGAAGTGACTGAGCCCGCGGTTTTCGTCCCAGAAGTTGCTAAGCAACATGACGTATTTGTTCGCGCGATTGCTTCCTGAGTACTCGTGAGTGCTCACGCTAGTTTTTGATTGGATGAAATAATTCGGAAACTCTTCGAATGCTTCAACGAAGATTTGCCAAAACTGGAGCTTATTTCCCCGACTGGAATAGGAAATGAGACTATAAGATATAACACGTAAAGAATCAAAGGGGTTATTGATGGAGCTACCTTAGGGAAGTAAGGTTTATGAGTAGCTGTGGCACTTTCATTAGTTGGAGTGACTTGATTTCCTGCTTGTCCTGATCTGTAACTACTGGAACCTGAAACGATCGAAATGAAAATGAAAATTAACTATCAACCATGCCTTTACAGCACTCCCGGGATTACACCTTTAATAAGGAAACTGACTAGGGTTTATTATGTAAGAATAACAATTATTACTATGGTCAAGACCGTATTACGGTTTATATAATTTATGTGTGACTTAAATTATAATCTGTCAGACAAGTACCTGTAAACGGGTCCACTCCACCTCCGACATTAGTCTGTTGATTTGCATATGATGGTCTGTAGCTACCACCGCCTAAAATACATGCAAAATAAAAGAAATTTACCGGCCGAGGTTGAAAATTCTACATTGATTCCGAGGCTTTCAGAAAAGAAGAATCCCACAAACAAATCACAAATTTAAGTAGACATTTGTAAATTTTGTCTTTGAAGAAAAGGTTATGCGTTTTCTCACGAGTAGAAACAAGAAGCAACTGGTTTTTCTCGATCAGTCTGACCAGCGAAACAACGCAAAAACCCACAAGAGGCGATTCACGGTGTGTTAGCAACCAACATGCTGATACCAACAAACTTGCAAGTCTTTATGCCCGCCGATCATTTTAAAAGCAACAAATCTTTCGGTCCTTTGTCTGAAATACCAATTCTCCTAGTTGATAATCACATACATCCATTTTGTAAGTTTCGAGAATTTGTAGTTACATCAGACAAAAGCCCCAGCTGATTATTTTCTCTGTTCTCTTTACCTGTTTCTGGTTGATGTATTGATTTTTTAAGGAGAATTTACAAGCCGATCATTCTGGTTTCTAATAAAGTTAGTGTGTGTACCTGTAAAGGGATCTACACCTCCTCCCCCTGCCATGCTGACGTCAGCCGCTGGCTGCGATGGCGCAGTGGGTGGAACATAACGACCCGCACCTAAAATACCACACGAGAAAATACAAAGTTAAACAGCTATAATCCCACACGAAGCCAATAGGCCATTTCCGAGTTGCCCTTTGCCTCAGTTTCAAAACGAGTCTATGTGCGAAAACATTGAAATGAAAATGACTTTGATTTGCATGAAAATGGACGTGCAGGTGAAACCCATTTTCATATGAATGGTTTAGCACGTAGACTCGTTTTGATGCAGAGGCAAAGGGTAGCTCGGAAATGGCCTATTAAAACACCCTTAGTAGTCTAATATATACAGCCGAAATACTCTGTAAGTATGGAAGGTCACAGGCAGTATAATCTGGCCAGTATCAACCAGCTGTACGCCGGCAAAAGTTTGTGAGCTGTTTCATAGTGTTTGAAAATGAATAACTAGTAAATGAAACATAAAGTGGGCTTGCTAAACAGTCCACAGGTCTGTGAGCATGTCTATTCGTCCAGGGATTTGTTTACTGAATGCATGTTTTCCCGCGCTTGAGATCGGCTTCCTGTTTTCCCGCGCTTGAGATCAGCTGCATGTATTCCCGCGCTTGAGATCGGCTGCATGTTTTCCCGCACTTGAAATCGGCTGCATGTTTTCCCGTGCTTAGAACCGGTCATACGTCTTTGCTTTAAGTTCTGATAAGCTTATAACATTATTTATAGCTATATACAAGTGATTGTCTGTGTGATAACTTGACTACATTTACTTACCAGTGAAAGGATCAGAAGCTGACGATGCCTGCTGTCCGATTGTAACTCCTTTTGTGTTCTTAAGGATAAAGTCAACAACTTGATCCAAGAACATCTGGCTGAGATCATTCCGCTCTAGAAACTGATGTGCAGCCATCCACGGATCATCTAAAAGACGTAATGGTGAAAAGTAAGTTACCAAGTTTTTTTCTGCTTCAACGCAGAGGTCCCTGTCATAACTTGTTATTTGCATTGGATCGTTAAAGCCCCGACCAAACGCGCGCAACATTTCAACGTAACATAGCGCAACATTGTTGTCACGCTCCTGCAGGAGCGTTGGGTGATGAGCCACAAAGTTGCTGCAGATGAGGGTACGATTAGAGTGGCTTACAGTAAAGGCACAGAATCGTACCATTCAGATTGTATGGGAGCTTCATACGAGGACGTCCTTCTTGAATTTCAACATCAAACACGAAATCATACTCCTAGGAAACAACAAAATAACGTTATTATATCACCAGAGACGAGTTGCTTGAAAACCGATTAACACAAATCCCAGGATTAAAAGTTGATTGAGGGCTCAATTTCTTTTGAATAAAAGCGTTAGTCAACGACAAAACTGGAAGACAGATAATATAAACAGAAAACCTCACTGAAAAGTCAACAAAACTGAGATCAAAATTTACGCTAATCCTGGATGCTTTGAACAACCTAATTATATTATTCTAATTATTGTATATTAAAGATCGAAAGAATAAGGGTGGATGGAGTAGCCTTGTCTACAAATTGCCAGTTATTCTAACTTGTTTGCGATAAACTCTATAAACGTGAAAAAGTGCTATTTATCACTGGACGAACCTTTCCGTTATACATTGTTTTGTTGGTTTGTCTTGCAGCACCTTCTGTTCCTGCCGACCCCACTACTTCTCCAACCTAGAAATCACGGAGCAGATAAATATTATCAACAACAACAACAACAACAACAACAACAACAACAACAACAGTTACCTGGTGGGAAAGGTTAACATTGCCACCCCTTAGCAGCCTCTGTTAGAAACGTAAATGAGTGAGGCAATGGCTAAGCCTTTCTTTTGGCACGCCACGCCATCTCTCGTCTTGGAGAGGCGAGGGGGAGGGGGGGGGGGGGGGGGACTGCATTGCATCTTTTTCCTGCCAGAGTTATATCTGTCCCGGCTGGGTCTATAAAGCCAATCACTTCTCTCATAACAATTGTTACCTTATCCCATCTTGTTTCCATGGTATTCCACTAAAAAATAAACAAGATTAAATTATTAGAAGCTGATTGATATATGTGCAAAGAATACTCTTATCCTTATTCGTATTTTCAGTGCGCACAGATGATGGATAAATCGACTAGCACCGTAGGCATGCAACGCGTGCAGAGGATGTCTATTATTACTCATGAAAGTTAATCAAAAAAACCGTTTTACAGTGTAACGGTTGTACTGTCAAAAAACGTAAAGTTTGTTAACGCAAAAGAAATTTAACGAGTACCTGGAACAGAAATGACACGAAAATTACACCAAAAACAGGAAAGTAAAGAATAAATAATAAGAATAAATTTTTACCTGGTGGCATTCAATAATGTTTCCTCTCCTTATGAGTTTTGTTTGAGCGCTTCTATCTCCTGTGTTGGGAAACAATTCCAGTGAAACCAAAGATATGTGAATATGCATAACATTTTCTGTTCATAGCTCCATGTTACAGGAGTAAAGAACAAAGTAGAGGAACTGAATTGAAGAGGTCTGACTGCTTATCAGTGCCACCATTTAGCTCCTGTTCTTTGTGGCACACGACAACCTAGAGCATTGCTGACTCCTACCGGAGTCCAGGTCTACTGTAGGTTTCAACTAGGCAAGGCGTGGTATTTTAACTATTTGCTAGTATGTGTATTTTAATGTTTTGATCTGCAACAGCTATTTTGTACCTGGTCTTAGAAGAGCTTCAGGCCCTGGAAGATCCTCTAGTTTGACATCACCCAACTGACCACTTAATACAAAAAGAAAATCAGGGCTCAAGATTAGTTATACACTTAAGACTTTTGGTGGCAAAAGAGTGCACATTGAAGGTGATATGTGATCTTCGCAGTGAATTTCCAATTTAAGCAATTTGAAATTCACTGCGAAGATCACATATCACCTTCATATTTATCCGCAGTTCATATATGAATCATTTCATATACATTTCATCAGAGTACACATTGTTGCGCACACATTGTTTCCCTGTTTGCCCATGTGTGCAACATTTGTATGTGGACTAAATTTGTGTCCAAGACACAAAAAATGTTCCTGATTTCTTTCAGAAACATCTTGTGTCTGCAACAAATGTTTCCCTGTTTGCTTGCCTAAGAAACGCTGAATGAGCAACAGTGTCCCCATTTGCCACGGTCTTTAACTCCTTAAGCCCTAACATCAAAATTCATGTTCTCCCAACTTTTCTCTATACATTTGTTTTGGGACTAATAAGGAGAATCTGTTTACAAATCAGGAAAGTTTATCTTAACTGACAATTTCCTTCATTTACACCACCTGTCTGTTTGATTCAGGAGTAATATTGTAAGGAGAAATTCGATGCTGGTTATTTCAACACATCCTTAGTGGGGTGTGACTAGTGGGTGTTTCAGCTGTGTAATATGGCATGTGGGCCATGTGCCACCTTGTCAGCCTGTATACTAAAATGCTGAAGTTGATGAAGACACTGATCCAGTACCTGGCAGCCTCAGCTGGAATAGCATGACTTGCAACTTCGGCATCAAATTGCTGCAGGGAGAGATAAAGAGAGGATCAAATTAAATAAATACTGACCCAGCCCAGGATGGACTGGACAAAATGTGTCTTTAATGCCACTTCCAAAATAATCTGAATACAAAGCAATGGTTCGACAAATAATGATAATTAACTGACTGTTAACTCTTCTTCTGATGCCAATCTCTCTTCTGAGGCAGTGAAAACACGTGCAATACCATCACTACAAAGGAAAAAAGAAGATTTTTTTGCTTGTAATGAGTACAGGGAGATTACCTGATACTGCTAAAAGCCTGTGAATAAAAAAATGTCACTTTTTTACTGAACACCCGAGAAGAAGAGAGAGACCATGATTAGAAAATTAATAACTAATATTCTTAATTAAAGTGCCTATGAAATGAAAAATGAAGCCATTAAAAAATAAGCTTATTGAAAAGGCCTTTCAAAGCAAAGAAGGGTGGCGTTTTTCTTTTGGCGATATCTTTTTTCCTCCCAGAGATATTCAAGTTTCTTCTAATATGCAAATTAGGTACTGATGACGTCACAAGTTGTGTTTGTGAGGGTCAAAACACAAAACCAAGCATATCTCTGGAAAGAATGAAGCAGTGCAATGGAAACTTTGCATGGGCATTTAACCCCATATAATACATGACATGGTGCATAATTTAATGTTGCCATGGCAATAGTCTTGGTTCCAGTCTCTTTCCTCTTTAATTCAAATTTAACCATTTTTCACCTTACAGGGCAAAATCCTTAGCTCTTTTTGAAAAATATACAACGCTTGCACTACACAAGGTCTCCTAATCAAACTAAAAGAAGCAGACAATCTTTGTTGAAGATCAAATACAGGAATTATCATTTCTGCATGACAGAGATCTGGACCCGAGTGTGTTGCCATAGCAACATCAAAATATACACCGGCTGGTGTATTTGTTTGGGTGCAACAAGCTTGGCAAGTTTAAAGTAGATTGTCCAATTATTACCAGAGATATTCTTAATTTTGTTTTTTGAGCCTTAAACTTCACACCCTGTGACGTCATCAGTACCTAATTTGCATATTATAAGAAACCTGAATATCTCTGGGAGGAAAGAAGATATCAGAAAAAGAAAAACGCCATACTTCTTTGCTTTGAAAGGCCTTTTAAATGAGCTTATTTTTTAATAGCTTGATTTTTCATTTCATAGGCACTTTAAATTAATAAATTAACTAATATTCTACTAAATAGTCGCCTTTGCTTCATCATTTACAATATATAGCAAGATTAATAATAATGCATGTTAAAAATTGTAAGTAATGTCTTTTTATTCCCTCACGAACATTATCAACTGTATAGTGTATGTTATTTTGTTTGCTACCAGTTTCTATTTCGGTAATTTATCTTCATATTTGTATTTGTACTTGTATGTTGCCCTTGTAATAATAAAGTTAATTATTATTAAAAAAAAAAAAATAATAATAATCCCATTATTGTCAGGGATCTGTGAAATTTGTGATTGGTTAAATAACAAATCAATTACATTTACTAACTATTAAAGATTCCTAATGGCCTATTTGTAAAGAATATCACAATTTAAAAATTATATGAATTAATAAACCTCCACTGATGCTACAATTTAAATGATGAACATTATTGCAAGCTTTTTTCAAATCCAACTGACCTTGACCCAGTGACAATGTCTCCGTTACTTAAACTTGTGACACTCCAGACTGATTGCGCAGGAAGTGTGACTGTTTGAGAGCATTCTCCTCCTGATTGCAGCAAGAATAATAATAGGTAAGTGATGTTGCACAAACAATGCACTGATTAATTAACTATAAAGACAATATCTTTGTTGTGAAGTCCACTATTCAGCTTTGTCTTAATTGCTGGTTTGCTACATGTATACAACATGTATACAAAAAATACTTACTGAAATTAAATCATCATTTTTCCTGGTCTCCTTATTTCATGGATTTTCTTTTATAAAACTTAATATTAGGATATTCTTTTCCATCCAAGATGTAATAAAAAAATATTGATAGCCATGTCTGGGCAACACACCTTTCCAAATTCGCAGTGATCTGTCTTCTCCAACAGATACAAAACTGCCACTTTCATCAGGCAGAGCTGCAATGCTGTTGATGAAAACAGGGATGAAAAATAATGATTAAAACATATAACAAGGTTTATTCACTACTAACAGTAATACACAAATTGAGATAAAGATATAGTGGAGTCTCTGTTTAATTCCTAATGGATCATTATGTGTCACCATGGTCCCAGTCACATATAAACACTATATTTCCATATTATTAAGTGAACACCTCTCCCTGTAAGTGGACACATTTTATGGTCCCATGGGTGTCTGCTTCCTTATTGTCACTTACTTAATTCTCATGAAAATGAAACAGGCATATTTCGCTGGACTTAATTTTCACACAGGCCAACAAACAAAAGTGTTTAAAACATAAAAAATACAATAAAAAAAGTTAAAAATTATTTTTTGCGGGTCATTAATTTTGCGATTTTTTGAAAATCATGAAAATTAAGTCCCGCGAAAAATTAGTGACAATAAGGTATATAATTAATTCCTCACCAGCATTTCTTGACTTATAATATTTAACACAAAATGTTTTGATAGAACAAGGACAAGTAAGCTAGTCGAGGACTGTCTCTGACCTGTAGATAAAACTTGTATGTCCTGTGTACACTTGAAGACATTCTCCTGTGCACATCCATCTTCTGATGGTACTGGTCAGAGAAAAATAATTAAACAATATATTGTTTATTTAATGCTCTGTTTTTATTATACTCTTATAAAGATCATTACAGTCATTAACCTGTGATCAGGCGTTATTTTTTCTTTGCAAAGTAGTCGCAGGGAGGGAGAGCATGATTTCAGGTTATACAGTCATGTGATTTTCTACAGAGATGGTGTACTGTGCCACAGGAAAGGACTTTCTTTGCCATTCAAGGTTTGCAGTTTTGTCTTTTCAGTGGTTGAACAAAACCCTAGTTTGTGACTTATAAATGAAAGCTATTGAGCAATACTTTAATGTGATACTGTTTATCATGCTGGGCAAAGTGGTTTTAACTTTTAAGCCTGTGGATGAGATTCTAACATGCAACCACTAACCGGGTACATGAAAGCTATTGAGCTACATTTTGGTGTGGCAAGATTAGATTTGTTTCTGTTTTTTTTAATATTCTAAAGTAAATGGGTTGAATACTCAAGTCAGTGAGAGTACATTGAATACCTATCATTAGAACACGACAGGAATTCCAGAGCTGAGAGAACAGCTAGACCCCTGACACAGTCTGTGTGACCTGTGAAGGTCATCTGACATGCCCCTGCCTTCCACATCTTGATTGTTCTATCAGCTGAACCTACAGAAAAGAAACAATAAAATAGATGAATATTATTTAAAAATAAATTAATAAATATTTAATAAACAAACAAATTTTAAATAAATACTGTCAAAGCTCTCATAAGTGGACACACATGTACTTGGGAAGCAGAGACAAGCATCTGTATGTGGAGCTGTCCGCTTACAGGAATGATTCTGGTAAGCAGCAACTAGCAGTATAAGGGGATAGGTTGTAGCTTACAGGAGCTTGCACCGCTCACATTAAACATGGTGAATTTAGAACAAAAAAGTACTGCCAATTAATATATTAAATGATAGTTTCTTTTACTCTCTTATACAGTACCCATCATGGCAAAAAAACAATACAATAACTGTAATTAGATTTTTCTTTGTGGTGTCTGCTTATGGGAGCTTGAAAACAAAAGCAAAGTTTACATGGTTCCCCTTGAAAGTGTCTGTGTCTGCTGATGGGAATGTGAAAATAGGGAGGTTGTCACAGTTTGCATGTGGTTTTCCTTCATGTGCACATGTGCATCAGTGTCATGGATGTAGCTCGCTTGCTCGAATAAAAGTTGTTGCCTCGATTACTTTGAATCGTCTTGAATCTCTAACATCCTGACCCGAAAACACAACATTTGGGAGTTCAAACAGGATTTTGTCAAGGTGGTTGACTTACAAGAGTGTCTGTTAAGAGAGCTTTGATTGTACCAGAGTGTACAAATGTTAGTCGAATAAATGCCTAGTATATAAATGATTGAAAGAGCAGATGGACAGATGGATTAACGTTCTCATAAACAATATTATATTAATATAGTTTACATGTAGATACAGTGTGAGTACCTGTAAGCATAAGCCCATGTTCAGGCATCATTTGCACTGCCCACACAGCAGCCTCATGACCCTGTAACGTCATCATACACTTGCTTCCAATCCAGACACGTGCTGTGCTGTAAATAACATGAATAACATTTAATAATATCAGTTTACAACAAATTCTCTCAAGAAGTACTGATTCCACAAAGACAAATAAGGAGAAATGATATATTGATAACAGGATGTCTCCATCTTACTTGTCCCATGATCCCGAAAGAAGGGTGCCAAATTTTCCAGCTATTAAAGAACAAACGGCTCCAGTGTGACCCTCCAGTTTGTGGACAGGCTCTGTGGAGGAAAAGAATTTTATGTGAGGAACTGTGTCAGAATAAATAAAAATAAATTGCGTCAGTGTGTGTAAATCATTTCCGACTGATGGAAACACCCTTAGTTTATGCAGCTTTCACATTCCAGCTACAGTGCTGTGTTGTTGTTAGAGGCTGTGTTGGCCACATTATATTGTACTCTCAGTTCTATTCTAATAACAACTATTCAGTCAAGACTGATAATTTAAAACAAAATTACAAACTTAAGAGACTCTTGAAAGTGAAACCCAAAGGTTATGCTGTATAAATTTAAGAATAATTTTCCTAAAATAAAAAGAATGAAGATGTTATCCAAGATTGCAAATAACAGTTGGTAATCAGACAATAGCCAACCAAGATTTGCTCATGTCCTGCAAAATTTCCACTGTAGATGGAATCACATTGTGATTCGACACATACTGTCATGCCCAACAACATTTTTGTTTGGTTTGACCAAAGTGGTGACTTAGTCAGATGTATGTCTTTTCAGCAAAAAAAAAATTGTAGCCTTGTATACCTATGCATGGATTTATGTATGGTAATTAAAAAAATAAATGAATAAAGAAAAAATCGAACCTCAATATAATATACAGACTAGAAAGTTGGCCACTGAAACTATTTTCAGAATGACGTGAATCTAGTTTGTTTTGTAGTGTGATAGATTGTGTCATTCTTGCACTAAATTATCGTCATTTAATGACTGATTTGGTTGGCAAGTCTTTTGTATAATTATGAGCTGCATTTATCAACTTACCAAGAGAGTCCAGTGTCCAGACAAGAATAACATTATCATGTCCACCAGTCACTACAAGACCTGAGAAGAACAGAACCTTTTTTTAAGCTTTATTTAGTCGTAATAGCTCTAATACCATCTTAAGAATTTTAAAATGATGTAACTTAAGTTAATGCCTGTTCTCAGTTACTCAAAGCACATGTCTTTTGTTTCTTGGCCAGTAGGTTATAACAAGATTTTTGACATCTCCCATACTTATTAAAAACTAGCAATGGTATAATTGCAATTCCTGCATTTTGATTGGTTAACAGGCAATGGTATATGAGCTCATATACCATTGACCACAGATATCGTAGTCGATACGCGTCAATGAAAACAGATGGGAGCTTGAATATTGCAATTCTTTTGGGCCTTTTTAATAAAACAATTATTCCACTCGCGCTTGTTGGATATAAGATCGTTATAGCCAACTCAGCGCTACATGCCTCGTTGGCTATCTACCATCTCATATCCAACGCGTGCTCATGGAATAATTGTTAAATGTAAGATTGGCTGCTGCTTAGAACATTTATGAGGACAGTTTGTATGAAAAAACTGTACATAACAATTTAATGAAGGTGGGTTTTAAAAATCTCCTGTCTTAATTTTTGCCACATTACTCAAAATTTGCTGATGAGTTTTTTAACAGGTTTGGTAATTATAACTGTTAATATTTACAATCTCTCGTGTGGATGTTCACATTACAGTATTTATTCACTAAAACTAATAATATAAAAGATGGTTGTCTGACTGATAGCTTCCCAAAATATTTAAACTTAAGACTTATCTGAGAATTGCCCATTTTTGTTGAGTCATGAATGGATGTGTCGACAAGTCTTCCAAATTTTCGAAGTACATTAAGTCATTAACACAAACCACTGTCGTTTCAGGTCAGAATTTGAAGCGATTGATTCCTGTTTCTTTAACAATGGTTGTTAACGAACAAGGAGGACATACCGTGTTGATATTTATCCGTAGGAGGAATTGTGCACACAGCAGAAATGAAGTTACTGTGTCCGCTGAGAACATGGCCCTCAACAAAGCCAACTCTTCCTTCACTCGGAATCCACAGCCGAGCAGTCCTATCCCGCGAAGCTGTTATGATCCCTTCCTCAGGAAAAACAGCAGGACAAACTGCTCTTACGTCCAGTTCATGACCACGAAGAACACAACTAAGTTTGTATGACATTTTTTATCTCTTTTCTTTGCTTCACAATGAGAGCAGTTGGCGTAGAATACACGAAGTATCGACCAGGAAGTTAAACCACTGACCGCTATGTTACGAGGAATGGTTACAAAGCTGACGAAAATTATTGGGGGAGAGGAGAGGGGTTATCGAAAATTACAAAATTTTGGTTTCGAAATCAATCGGAGAATATTGATAGGAAAAGTCCATTTGATAGGTTTGCGTGAAAGTAAATCCGGTACAGTTAACAGTACAAAATTCTTTTCGTACTGTGTCACTGCTCTGTAACAAGAGCTTTGTCTGTAAGTCCTGTAACTATTAAATTATTTAAAAGCACTCTTAAATTTATAGAATTTCTAAGTTTTTAACAAACAGCTAACATGGGAATGGAAAGCGAAAACGGATGGATGACTCGAGAAAATGCATCACACTAGCCTATTCTTAGATGGTGGTAATCGGGTGTGGGGAGGGGTGGTGGGGTTACATTTGTCTTCATCGCGTCAAGGTGTCAAAAAAAAAAATCACTGAAAAAATGAAAAAGTGGACTCGGCAAAGATTGAGTGGTAAGATGAAGACAAGCACTGTTTTACTTTCTGTCATTGGACAATTCCCGTGACTGCTGTGCACTAAGTTGGATGACAGGGGAGGGGAGGGTACTAACGTTTAGATCCGGAGCGCGGGAAACGAACATTCTTCTAACGGTGCTGCATATTTTGAAAGTGGAACATTTATTTAAGTTAAGTTTTGCAAACAAAAGGAATGACGCTGATTGATTTGTTATAATTATGAGCTTTATATAGGTTAGTGTTTAAACGATCTGTCATTCTGCCTGAGGGTTAAATTGTCAACCAAATCCTAAGTATTGTTCATCAATGTTGGTATTTTTAGACGTTGCTCAAGATTAACGTCCCAATCAGGCCAAATACATGGATCTCCTAGCTACATGATCATGACAGAAATTATGAAAAAGAAGCTTTTCGTCGCCATTTATAAAAAAGACAAAAAATAATCTGAATGATTTGAGTAACGGCCACAAATACTCTAAACTCTGATTTCAAAAGGATCTCTGTTCTTGCGTGCACAGTATGAAAACAGTTGTTGATTAACTGTTGACACGACTGCGTATTGCATTCTAGTCATTCTGTGACACAGAAATAACATGCTTCAGATCATTTTTTCACTGAGAATGTTTTTAGAAAACAGCGGTTGTCCTAGCATGCGAATTCCAACGATTTAACGAACTCCGTATACCTAACTGATTTTAACCGCCACTAAACAGTCTTCACGAACTTTTGTATGCAACTTATAGACCGTGATAATTTTGGATATTGCTCAACCATGCAATAAATTGAATAAAAGGACCGAAAATGAAAAACGAACGAGACAAAACCTTGAAATAAATGCCCGAAGGCAATCACATTAACAAAAACAAGCCAAGCGAAAATAAATTAACGTTAATGGCTCAAACAACACCGCTCAGTTTCGTGCAAATATTAAACAATCACAGTTAGACTTCTAACGGTCAAAATCGGAATAAAGCAACGTTCACTAAGCACTATAACTCATTTACGACTTTGCTCCGCGAAGGAAGGATCTGCTCTCACAGCGAACAATATCGAAATGAAACGCTCAGAAATGCTGCTGACAACGTCCGTTATTTTCAGCCTCTTAACTTTGCATATCAAGTACTCATGTGCGAAGTCATACAAGGTAAAATATTATTATTAATTCATGCAGTCTGACTCCAATTTTGTTATATTTAGCATTTTCAATGTTATCTACAATTTCTTTTCTCGAAATAGGAAATCCATCATTTATTGACCGATGACGAAAGAGAGGAGATTTTTGGACACCCGTTTGTAGAAAATGGTAAGAGAGCATGGTTACCTGATAACATTGCTATGTAAATTTTTAAATGTACCGAACACCGTTTTTTAATTCAATAATTGTTTCAACTCTTGAAGTCAAATTTTTTACTTACCTAAAGGCAACAAATTCAACAATAAAATAAAATTCTTGAATGACAACCTTGATTTCTCTTTAGAATTTAATTCGAGTTTTGTTTTAATTTCATGAAAGTGTTAGCAATGAAAAAATTGATTAAGTCTAATGCACTGATTTCTGGCAAAAAAATTCAAATCTACGACATCTACGGGTAAGCGGTCGATTCGTTTTCCCGCCAGACAAAACTTCAGCGGAGCCGCACACAAATTTAACGGTAAAAGCTAATCCACCAATAGTAGGACGGTGAAGTTAAACACGCCACTAAGCAATTAATGTTCTCTGTAAGGTCCGTTTGTAGACTTTGTACATGATAATGTGATTGACAGTTATTGTGTGTTGTCTGCAACCGCCAGCATTCCGTTGCATAGGCAGGCATCGCTTGTCACGGTCCATAATCCACACCACATGACGTCTACCGTTACCGTTATAAATTTTTTCGCTTATAGATCAACCGTGAAATTTCTGTTGCAGACAAAATTTAAAATAGACTAAGCGTCTAGTGCATTTCTTGCCACTGAAATAAATTGAAAAACACAAAATTCGCATAAATTTATCCTGGGCTTCGAACTATGCCATTGTAATTATATGCACCGAAAAGAAAGAATGCGAATAAGTTTAGCATTTTCAGAAGGTTTAAATCCTTCCGTTTTATTAGTACTGTACTGTAGTTCTATGTTGAAAGTAACAGAATGGTAAAAAATTAAGAGATTCTTCCACAAAGAGTGTACAGCTCGCCGGGTTAAGGTTGCAGTTGATCGTGTCTCATTTGCTCGGCTCAAATCACCAGTCAAGTGTATTAACCCTGAATAAAATTTTAATACTCAATTATCTTTTTTGTTTACCCACAGTTCCAGAGTACGATGTGGCTCATCCAGTCCAAGTTGATGCGGCAGGTAGATTCTTGTCACGTGACCTGGCCAATGGCAATGCTCGTCGTAGGAGGGATGTCGATAGCGCGGGCTTCAAAGAACCCGTCTTCTTCAAGCTGTCCGCTTTCGGTCAAGACTTCCATTTGAACGTCACGATTAACGATGAGCTTTTCTCGCCCAATTTTGAGGTTGAGATTCGCAGTAACGGCTCGTCTGAATTCCATTATGAAATTGACCACTGCCATTACCTTGGTCAGCTGCTTCCCGCAAACGGGAAAAGAAGCAAAGTAGCGATCAGCAACTGCGATGGACTGGTAAGGAGTGTTTTGAAATATAAGACGTCGCGAAGGACTTATCTTATCAATTTTTTCTTAATCACATTGCGGTTTAAATTAAAAGGGAAAACATGACTCTTTCTTCAATAATTTCCACAGAAAGGATTGATTCGCACGCCCCAAGACATTTTCATGGTTCATCCTATACCTTACCGTCTTAAACTGGGGAAGAACAACACCCGAGCCCACGTTATACACAGGAGATCTTTATCGCCGATGGATGCGCAGACTCTTAAGGAAGCTCTTGAAGAAGAGAAAAGATCTGACAGCTGGTGTGGAGTCGAAGGTATAAAAAAGAGCTTTCTCTATATCTTTCATATATGACTTAAACATCGATATGCCGTTTGGCAATTAAGTGATTCGGTCTTTGAGTCTACTGTACTGTGCTGTATATTTGCTTTAACCAATCGGATCAAGCAAACAAGCTGGCTTTTCTCAAAAAAAAAAAACCCAGGAGCGAAAACAAAACCTTTGCCCTGGCTGACGTGTTTTCCCGCGCGTGCGCCGGTTGTTATGTTTTTTTTTCTTCCGCGCTTAGTATTGGTTGACATGTTTCCCACGCTTTGCACCGGTTTTCATGTTTTCCCGCGCTTAGTACTGGTTGACATGTTTCCCGCGCTTTGCACCGGTTTTCATATTTTCCCGCGCTTTGTACTGGTTGACGTGTTTCCCTCGCTTTGCACCGGTTTTCATGTTTTCCCGCGCTTAGTACTGGTTGACATGTCTTCCGGCGCTTTGCACCGGTTTTCATGTTTTCCCGCGCTTAGTACTGGTTGACATGTTTCCCCCGCTTTGCACCGCTTTTCATGTTTTCCTTCGCTTAGTACTGGTTGACGTGTTTCCCGCGCTTTGCACCGGTTTTCATGTTTTCCCGCGCTTAGTACTGGTTGACGTGTTTCCCGCGCTTTGCTCCGCTTTTCATGTTTTCCCGCGCTTAGTACTGGTTGACCTGTTTCCCGCGCTTTGCACCGGTTTTTGATGTTTTCCTCGCTTAGTATTGGTTGACATGTCTTCCCGCACTTATAACCGGTTGACATGTTTTCCCGCGCTTTATTTATCTCATTTCTCTGTTTGTTATCCGGAAAGTCAGCGACTCGTTGCGGTAAACTTCCTGGTTTTTTTTTTTCACTTCCTAGGGGGATCAGCAGTTCAGCAGTCTGACGAAGAAGAACCTCACATGAATTTTGCTCGCTCTTCCGCGAACCGTAAGAGAACGATTGAGTCCATGATTGTCGTGGAGAAAGTTATGACAAAGTTCTATGGTGTTGGTCAAATCAAGAAATATGTGCCGACTATTGTCAATGTGGTATGGTAAAGAATATAACGTCTATAATAATGCCCCGGAGGAAATTTGGGTAGGGGTGCGCGGCGCGCTTGTTGAAACTCTTACCCTGTTTTAGACCAAATATGCCATTTTCCCTTCCCTATCTCAGAACAGACCTGATTATGTCGTTAAACAAACAAGGGGAACTTGTCACGATTCTAGACAACTAAATATCATTACAGTGATTCATGAAGGAAAATTGGACAGTAAGATAGAACAGTGACTTCTGTATTCTAACTACCCTGCGTATCTGGCGGTTTTTTGGGGGGTTAACGTGCGCGCGAGTAAGCGGCGAAGCCGCCAGGGGCCTAGGGAGGAGAAAGCGCCCTAGGCCCCTCTCGTTGTCGCGGATTCGGCGCTTACTCGCGCGCGCGTTAACCCCGACAAAACCGCCAGATACGCAGGCTATATCCTAACCCGAAATTTCACTCTTCTTTTCTGGGACAGTACCTTTCCAATCCGTAAATAAGGTTTTAAATCACTCACTTACACTCGAAAATTGTTGTATTTATATTTTGACTCCATCTTAGCCTGTCGGACAGATGATCGGTGGGGATTTCTTTGCAAAGTGCATGTACGGTGTGACACACGCTCAGAAGTGGAAGTTTCACGTTCACCATGCACTCTTCCAGAATCCTGGAAAATAGCCTGTTCAACAGTTATTGTAGAATTTAACAGCACTGAGTAATTTATGCTATTTTTTTAGGCTCACGGACTTTTGGCAGACGCTTCCATTGGTGCAAATGTTAAGTACATCATAAACAAACTCTTGATTTTGGAGCAAGATATGGTAAGTTACTGCACGCATGACCTTCACTTTGACAGAACAGTAAAAAATCGGGACTTCATTCGTCCTAGATCATGGTTGTGCTGTTCAACAAGTTCTGTCTTCAGTAAAAACAAATACAATATTTTGCGTACCAAACATAGAAAGATTTGGAGAAATTTTCCTGGTATTTTGCCCACCGAACCAATGCAATGAGTGTTGTGTTGTGTGGAAGACCGATGTGGCGTAACGCCGGTTAGTGGGTGAGCGGGTTAGACTCCGGATCGACAGGTTTTGGCCTGGCACATGAAGTCTGCCTGGGTTCCTTCGTGTTTTCTATGGAAGAAACTTCATTCTCACGGCTTCTCGTTCTACCAAGGAGAATAAATGGGTAGCGACAACCTCATATAGTACCACCACAACACAAAAATAGAGGGTAATCTTGGATGTACTAGCATCCAATCCAGAAAGAAGGAGGATTTTATGAGCCATGTGACCCCTCCGATAGCTTGCATGGACAGGAACAGGCTTGAAAATAACTGTTGTTGTGTTTCGTCGTTTGTTCTAAGCTGTAGTACATTTTAACGTGATCGTTTCTGCTTTGTATTTTCGCTCTTTATTTGCCAAACAGCCTGGTCTTGTGATTACTACGCATGCAGCCGGCACGCTGTCAAGTTTTTGCAAATGGACAACAGGACAAAACATAGCAGATGACACAAATAGCCGTCACTTTGACCATGCAGCTCTGATCTCCAAGTAAGATATAAATTCTAGCTAAACATAGTAAGTAGAAACTCAGCCGTGTTCCATTGAAAACCTGCGGATCTGATTGATTCTCCATTGTTTTCTACTCGCTGAGGGTTTGGACTATAGTCCTTTAGAGTTTCTGCTAAAACAGTGCGCCTCTCGTCGACTATTCGCTCATAGAAAACTTGGGTTCATAGACTTATTGTTAATTCGAATCGTCTTACGACCACCGTCGAAGAAAATTATATATGGCTTTTTCTCCAAAGCTGAAGAAAAGATACACCGAGATTGATATAAGGCAGAGAGAAATATATAGTTAATTCATTTGTTGTTCGCTTAGTTTCTGGACATGTTTCTAGCTACTGAAATGCAATGAAATATGCCAGAGTACTACAGTTTTGCTTGTTCTTAGCTTGACCTTCAATATATAAAGTTGTTATCCAATGTGTATACAGGTTCACAAAAATAATAAAAAAAGATGGTCTCCCTTATTTCTTAGTTGTAATTTCAATATTCCAAACTTTCCTCCGCAGGTATAATTTCTGTAGAAGCAAGCAAAAGAATGCGGAAGATTGTGGAACCATACTAGGTGAGTCGACTGCTAAGTCAGTTTAGTTCAATCTTGGCTACCCCAGCGAAAGAAAAGGCCAGACAGCCTCCCACTCGCCTAACATACAAGTGGATGAAGTTTTGTCTGAAATCGTAATTATTTTCATCATCCGCCAAGAATTCGATATCGGTTGGGGTTTTTTTTTCAGAAGATAAAAATAATCTTATGCTGTAGGACCGTATATACTGAAATTTAATTCATTTCTCTACTGTACGTTGTCTATAGGATTAGCTGACTTGAAGGGAATGTGCAGACAAGATACAAGTTGTACCTTGAACAAAGACACAGGACTGGGAACTGCGTTCACACTAGCTCATGAAACAGCTCACAAGTGAGTCACAGCGCATCAGATCGGATGTGGTTTTATTCCACACTAACTTAATTATAGGCGCACATTTAAAGCTGGGTGTTTTTTCTTATAATCCAGCACAAACGCAATTTCTGCTGGGAGGCTTTGCCCCGAGGATTAAACCCTTACCCTTAAAAAAAAAAACTAACCGAGTATATTGCAATTCCTGGGTTTTGATTGGTTTACAGGCCATGGTATATGAGCTTATATACCATCATCACAAATATGGTACGTCTACTCTACGCGTTGGCGAGAACAGTTAGGGAGCTCAAATATTGCAATTCTTTGAGTGCTGTTGATAAAACAATATCGCACTCGCGCTTTTTGGATATGAGATAGTTATAGCCAAAATAGCGCGTAGCGCCGAGTTGGCTTTTACTATCTCATATCCAACGCGCGCTCGTGAAATAATTGTTCAATATACCATTTTTGGCATAAAAGGTAACCCTTCCATATACCATGGAAAGTGGTACCACTTTATCACACCACAAATAATACTGCGTCCCTTTTTTAAACGTTTTACTTGAGCAATCCCATAAAATAAAACGATAAATCAACCACGAGGTGCGTCTGTTTGAGATTTTTTGATATCTCCTTTAAATACCTATAAAACACTTTCCTTTTTCTATACTTAAACTTGTGTAATTCATATCCTTTAAATACCTCCAACCTAAAAAAGATACCGCTTTCGGGCGGAGCCTCTCCATATAGTCCACTATAGCGAGTAACTCCCCTGGACTTTTGCTAGAAAAATGGTAGTAATTTCTAACTATAGTACTGAAAAGTATCGATTCAACTTCATGTAACAACAAGGGTTAACAAAATCTCAGAGGAATTCAATAATAGGACTGCCTTGTTAACATATCGACAACGAGCTCGCTGCGCCTTTACTTCCATCCGTCGGAGCCGTAATAATCTGGAATAAATGTTTTTTGCTCTACCAGTTTGGGTGCTGAGCATGATGGGGAAAGCAACAAGTGTAATGATGGTGTTTACATCATGGCTACCAGAGCCAGTGGCAAAGAAACAGCATTTGATTGGTCACCGTGTAGCAGGAGATATGTGTCAAACTTTTTACAGTAAGTGTTGATCCAGCAACCTCGTTCCAAGGCCCTCTCTCCTTTTCTTCGACGACAAGAGGGCCTCGGAACGAGGTTGATGATCCAGTTGAAGTGTTGATCCAGAGAAAAGTTTTCTGGCACGATAGATGATTTACTGTCGTGTAGCTGTACTTGATTTCTTCAGCCATCGTAGTCAAAGATACTCTCGCCCCTTTCGCCTGTGAGTAGTCTGTCGAATTCAAAAAGAGTTGTGAATTTTACCTTCGGCCTCTCGTTTTGTGTTAGTCGATGAACGATGAATTTATTGAAAAACCAAAGCGAAACGCAGGGTAAACTCAATTTCCAGCAGCAGTTCGGGAAATGAGCCCGCGCTCCAACAAAGAACGGACTCGAGAGAGAGGTGGAAATCGAGCCTTCAACGCAGAGAGAAATCGGAGACCATATCCCCTTGTTGGGACAATTGACACGATTGAAAAAGAAACGACAAAAAAAGAAGATAATACAAAATAATAAAAATTACAAGCAAAAATTCAGCATATTTGCTATTTAAAATTTAAAGTTAACGTAAAGCAAGTAAAACTATAATTACTCTGGAAATTCGTTTAAAAGTTAACGTTTTGAAATAAAAGCAGTTTGAACACACTAATTGAGCTGCACAATATGAGAGGGTGGATCCAGGAGTTCAAAAGAGCAATCTTCGCTTCATTTCACAAACCAAAATGTTTATCATGTTTATATTTTAATTGCTTTTACTCAGGACCAAACAATCTGAATGTCTTAACGACAATGCAAAGAACAATGTCAAAATACCGAAAGGTTTACCGGGAGTGCTTTATGACGGAAACGATCAATGTGTGCGCATGTTCGGTGCCGGATCACGAGTCTGTGACCTCCCGGATTTAAAGAAGGTGAGTAATACCCCTGATTCACACCAACAAAACATGTTTAGTTAAACCAGGTTTAAGAAAATGAAAATTAGCAACAGACAACTGACAGACTAAATTTTACATGGGGTTCAAGTATGCTCTAACTTGTACTTTCATTGTGCTAACTTTGAAGTCGATAAACATCAGTCAGCAACTTCCATGAAGAAAACAATTTTAAACCTTGCAGTTAACTAAACAACATTTAGACAAGTTTAAGCTTTGGTGCGATTGGGGTATATTAAAGTCTAGTAATGGTTGGGAAATACCCAGTTTGCAGTCAAGGACACGAGTTTGACCAGTTCGTCAATAGGGTTTCCAAACTAACATTTATGACATTGGAGTGATCGTGTTATTTTACCTGAACAACAATCGAAACTATTAGGAAATTGCGTGTAAATAAAGATAGTATATATTAAGCTTGGTTGAGAAAAGCAATGGCACACCAAAGCTATCCGAGTTCTCGCAACAGAATTCGAACTGCTATGTTCTTGTGCACATGGGTCATACACTCAACCACTGACTTACAGGGGTACTCTAGGTTCAAATTTGACAAACTTCCAGCATACTGCTAGGATTAGATTTTGCCAAAATAGTATTTGTTTCTCCGACACTTCTATTATTAGATGAGCTGGTAACTGAAGCCAACTCTTTCTTTTAACAGAAAATGTGCGTCAACTTACATTGTGAAAAACCTGATGGTTACTGCTCCTCGAACGATGAACCGGCTGCGGAAGGAACAAAATGCGGCGATAATATGGTACAAAAAATGAATGTGTATACAAAGATTATTAGACACGCTCCCCTTCTAGCGAACATCACTGCTTTTATCTGGAGGCATTTACTCTTAAAGTGAAATGTTACGGTTTAAGTTGAGTTAAATGACACTTTTTCATATAAATGGTACAAAAAAAAAGAAAAAAGAGTAAACGGATAAAAGGGAAAAACATACATGAGAGAGCATAAGGGGCAACTTCATTTGCATTCTATGATAATTTTCCAATTCGAAAACGTAAAAGTCTCACAATTCGGTTTTAAAACTTTTTTGTCATTCTTGAAGATAAATAACATGTTCAATCCGATTATTTCCAATTCTCACTAGTGGTGTAGGCGAGGCCGTTGTGTTGCTGAAAAAACCAAAGGTTATCAAGACGTGGATGGAAACTGGGGGGACTGGAAAGCCTGGAGCCCGTGCTACCCGTCCTGTGGAAAAGGGATCAGTAAGAGAGTGCGCGAGTGCGATAATCCTGCGTGAGTAATACACAGTCACAATAGACTGATATTAAATACGTTACACCAAAGCGTGACCAGTGCAGTAGCTGGTAATCATGAGTGAAGAATTAGAAGGTTTTCCGATTCTTATTTTGTTGATCCCAAAACTAACGGCTGGTGAATGTCTTACTAGCCTGCGTCGCAGACAGTCTAAACCACCGGATATTGAGGATCTTGTGACATATCCGGTTGCAACGAAGGCTATGAGTTATCAGAGACGTGATTTATACGAGCGCAAATGCGGATACTTGTCCTCTCAAGTGAAGAGACATTAATTTTGAAGTCGAATCATGCCAAGTATGATCACTATAGGGCTCCTATAGATGAGTCAGTAACACTGATGAGCCTAGCATAAATTGTCTAGCTCGCCATAAGTGTCCTTCTATAGCTCAGAGGTTAAAACGTCTAACAGGTGTACCGAAGTTCATGAGTTGATATGATTCCCGTTGGGGCTGACTCAGAATTGTTCTTTGTCCCACGCTTATGACAGCATGTACTAAACCACCGAAACGAAACAATAAAAGCTAACCGCAAGAAAACCAGAGTGAAAGCTAACCGCAATCAAGCCACGGTAATTTTTTTTTCATATTTTCAGTCATTTTGATCAGTTTCGTTTCGTCTCGGGTTTTAGTACAAGCCCGTTTATGACAACAGAAAGTTATCTCTTTCTCACTTTTATACATCGTTTATAGATCCACGTGATACGCCATTTCTTTTCTTCTCGGTTCTAAATGGTTCCAGCAACGAGGTTGTCATATAAAGTGAATAGCATTTCCTTCCTGTTTGTTTAAACTTTTTCTCATCCTTATTTTTTTCTTTTGGTCCATTTTACTACTTAGTTTTGCCTGATGTATCACCACCCTCTAGCTTATAGAAAAGTCTGTCTTAAAATAATTTAATTGTAAAGATTAATAATAAAATACAATTGCAAAATAATCCCTGGATAATGATCTTTGTAAACGTTTGAAAGAAAGTTCCTTTTTACCAACATCTTTTCAGGCCTAAACGAGGAGGGAAACAATGCGAAGGAAAAGGAGCAGAATACAAGAGTTGTAACAATGAGGTAATCCTTGTCCGATGTTATTCAACAGTTTTTCTTGATGATTTTTTAAAAAAGTACAAGAGCTGCACAGATGTCAATCGCCAGTTGTGAGTGCCTCCCGTGGGGGTGGGGGTGCTACATGTCAGCCTTGATACCCTAATAGTGAAAGTAACGCTTGTTCCCTTAAAATGAATGACCATGATCCCTACTTCCTAAGCAAAAATTAACCCCTGGAAGACCCTCAATTGTGCGCGTAAAAAAAAACTTACATTTAATAACAAATGCTAGTTGCAACTATGTTGCGGAAACGTTCGCTTTCAAATCGGGCAAGAAAGGCATCGGGGAGATGATGAATTGCCCGGTAAGCGAATGCAAATGAATATGGATGTAATACTGCTACACACAAACCTTCACAAACTTACACGACACATCTTTTGAACAATTTTACAAACATATTAACTCGCTGTAATCAAATAAGAACAAAATATATCCCAGCAGACTTATATATCTGGCCCCAGTTGTTCAAAGGGTGGATAACGCTATCCACCGGATAAATCGCTATCCAGCGGATAAGTGTTAGCAAAACAAACTACACTATCCACCGGATAGTGATTTATCCGGTGGATAGCGTTATCCACCCTTTGAACAACTGGGGCCTGGGCTTTGATTTCCGTGATGTTTCTAACATCAATTGGTTGGATTATTGTTGTAGAAATGTAGAACAAATCCTAGAATGCAACAGTGTAAGAGTAACAGGAACGTTGATTTTGGAGGTGGAAGGAAATATAACTGGATTTACGACCCATATTACGCATCAGGTTTGTGCAGAATGTTTTAGATTCTTTCCCAGAATCATGCGTTTGGAGGCCTCGGGGAGAGTTGGGAGAGTTGTGTAGTCGACTGGGGCAAATAGTAACCAAACCGCAATGAGTGTAGCTCATTTCTCACCGACTCAGTTTGGGTTTCAGGTTTCTGATATGACCTGAATTACTGTAGAATTTCGCGGTTTCTTACAGGGAATTTCACTGTTTTTGCTACTTTCTTTAAAACCACAGGCGACAGCCAAATTCTAATTTTGTTTGGTGACTTGATTAGATATGCGTGTCTCCTTCAAAAGTCCCCGTGCTCTGTAAAATCGAGAGGAGTTTTTGTAGAGGATAGTGCTGGGGGGAAAGTGGAAGGAAAACACGTATATGATTTTAATAATCATTTTCAGAACGTATAATTGTGTTCCCCGATTTTCTTTCTAGGACTAACGTTTAGACGGAAATTTAGAATTAATTATCTAATTCCCTGCTTGCCTAGACATAGAAGTAGCCTTCTACCGGGCTCCTACAATACTTTTATGACTATTTATAAAAAAGCTTACACACATTATTTCATGAAATTAACTATCTGGGTACTGGTTTTAGGTAGTGGCAAGTGTGTTCTGAGCTGTGCTACAACGGAAGGAGACACCACAACCTTTGGAAATGTCAAGGATGGAACTCCGTGCACTGACAAGCCGAACAGTGGTGTCTGTATAAACGGAGAGTGCAAGGTAGATGTTTAAACATGCCGCGCAAGGTAGCTGCAAGAAGCCGTCCGCCCGGGGAGTAAATAAATATACGGGGAAGACTTCTGCTCTTGTTTATCGCCGGGTGGAGAGACCCCACGCACACTACGCGCTAAGCATTATTAGGGAGACGTGAAGGTTACCAGGGAGAATATTCCAGGGACATGCAGCAGGGACATTTACCAAGTACAAAATCACAACATTGCGACATGCACACGTACAAGAAAATGCAGATAAAAAGTAACAGCGAGCACGAGGGACACGTGCGTGGACACTGGCTGTTGTTGCTCGTGTTTGAATTTTCGCGCGAAAACAACAACCAATCCGCGAAACGCTATGCGTCATCAGTATCGAATTTTTCAAATGTCTCTGCAGACTGTTGGTTGCGATGGCGCTGTCGATTCCAGAGCAAAAGCCGACCGCTGTGGAGTGTGTAATGGAGACGGCTCGAGTTGTTCAGGAGGTGGTAACCAAGGCAACAGACCCAAACCAGGGAAAAGGCCGAAACCCAGCAAGCGACCAACGGCCAGCGGTCAAGTAAAGAAGTTTACGTACGATAAAACGCCCGGATACGGCGGTAAGTAAAAGAAAATAATAAAACACACGTACCACGTTGGTTTTAAACAGTGTAACATAGTTCCCCATAGTCATGAAACAGCCATTGTTTAGGGCGTCACGCAACGTTTCTGTTGCGTGACAACTCACGGCTGGGAAAGTTCGTGTTCTAGTGAAAGTGTAACTGATAATAGCTCTTACATTTACTGGCTATTTTCCGTTTTAGATGATTACTATGTGGTGATCGCCACCCTCCCTGTCGGAGCACGGAATATAAGGATCGAAGAAGCAACCGCTTCCGAGAACAACTTGCGTGAGTACCAACACTAGACATATCGTGAAATTGTTTTTCATTTCCTAAATAAAGAGATAGAGTGACTAAAGGCGGCTGTAACAAAATGCCTATTTGAGGTCAAACTGTCGCTTATAATTTTGGTTAAATCTTCACCCATTGAGAAATTGTGACGTCCTCACCTTCTTGCTCAAAATTAGGAACAAAGACGACGGCCATAGGCGGGGGAGGTGGGGCAGGGTACGATCGGTGCGCCCGCATACTCTACGGGCAGCAAAGGTCCGCTTAATCGGGTTGTGAGGGTTAATATGCTCTCAAAATACTGGAAATGTGAACTTCAACAGCTTGACTTTTCAAACTTTTCCGGGGCAGAATACCTCCGTCCCCCCCCCCCCCCCCCCCCTCAGGCACACCAACCCATGCAAAATCCTGCAGACTGCTATGGACGTTGACCTCTCGTTCGTAAACCTGTTCCTTCTTTTCCTTCCTGAGAACGAGGTAGAGCTAGCAGAATCTTGAATCGCCTCTAAACTTACGAAAAAAAATCGGGTAAAATCATTTCTCAGCGATTGAAATTCCAGTGTTTTACTAAAATACAACAAAGTCGCGTGAAAAGAGCACGCAATCTGCCAAATGAAACTATAGAGAATTCTACATGACTGGGTGCTATCTCTTTTCAGTGCTGGAGGATGAAGACTACAATTCTGTTCTTGACTACGATACGTACCTCGCTGATTTTGGTCCAAAGCGGTTCAAAGGAGCTGGAACTACTTTTCTGTTTAAGAAACGAAATCAAAAAGAAACTATCATTGCTCCAGGACCTCTGAAAAAGAGTCTAACATTAATGGTAAGTATCAATCTTGAACTAAGCAGAGAGGCGTAGAGGATGATTAAACGATGACATTCAACTTGTGAGCGAAAAGTGGAGCTTCCCCTGGCCACGCAAGAACTGCACTCAAGCTTACGTCAGATATGACGTTATGTTCTTGGAAATTATAAAAAAAACAAAACAAAAGTGTAAATGGAACAAAAGGAATTGTTTGCCTAAATTCTACTTAGGAATAGACACTCACATCTGGTATCGTTTTCAATTACTATGCCGATCTTTTTATATACAAAATTACCTTTGAATTGCTATTTTATTTTCTATCTTATTAATAGTTTAATAAGTTAGAAAAACACCAAAGACATAGCACTGTGATATGCTAAAATACGAAGCTAGAAAGAAATGGGATTCGGAGGGATAATACGGCAGATTTGAATCTCTTTTCGCGCCACTGGGAGCATAAGGCCGCAGATTCGAGCCAGTATAAAAACATTTACTCTAAATTGTTCAAAACCGTGGCGCCAGTTTAAACGTTAACTAGACAGCTTTTGATCGTACTCTAAAGCTTTGATGTAACAGGGGGTTTATTCTAATTTTCATTTTCTGATTTCTCCGTAGTACGAGAAATTGAACGAGTGGGATCCATACAAAGTGAATTACGAATACGTCAAACCTGGCACCCAGTCTACAAGGAGTCTCAGCGTCGATAGCGACTTCCCGGAACTTTTCCGTGAAATTTACGAAGTGGACAAAGAACTTAGAGAAGCTGACGAGCGAAGTGAAGATGCTGAAAAGCCAGCAATGAAATGGATTATGTCGTCAGAAGGATGTTCCGTGACATGTGGTGGAGGTACTCCATAGTCTTTTAAATACACTCGTAAATTCAGTAAAATAATGTCCCGGTAGTGTTTAAAATCTTCGTTATTTTCCGCCACCGGAAGTGGTTGTTCGGAAATGTAAAGTCATATGAACCCGTATGGAGTACAGCAATCTGATTTATTCTCAACTAACCGAGTAATTTTAGTAAAACTTTCTGCCTGGCCGTTATATTCGTTTCCAACAGAAACAACCTTGCTGAAGTTAGAAATTCAACAGCACAACTTGTAAGACAATTACAAAGAAACTGCTTGGTATAAATATTCGCTCTCTTTAATATCTACAGGAATAGAAATTATTTCCGCTGTTTGTGTCCGTGAGGACGATGAATCGGCCGTTGGAGATCAGTTCTGTGAAGAAAATAGACCTGAAGATAAGACAAAGGAATGCAATACTCAGAGATGCCCTTCAAGGTGAGAGTTCCAACGTCGACGTCGAGTTGAAAACCACCGCTTATGATGAACGACCACTGGATAATACTGTTCGCGTATCTGACCGTTACTCTTGGGGTAGCAAAGCGTAGTGGCTTGGAACGAGAGATTTTCACTGAACCCAAACTCCTCTTTTTTAACGTTTTAAAAAGAAAGCACGATACAATTACATAAAAATGCTGCAAATGCATTCACTGACTACAATGTTTCGGTGAAAGAAGACGTGAAAAAACAAACGCTTAGGTAAAGGCAGGCGCGCTTATTTCAGGATATGAGCCGGATTCTTTGTCGTGCTGGACTAATGTGCTTTTGACTGTCGTTCCAGGTGGGAGATTGGCGTGTGGACCGACTGCACAAAGAGCTGCAATGATGGCGAACATGGAGTCAGATCACGTGAGGTATTCTGCGTGGAAGATTCTCAAGGCGTTGAGTTGGAATTAAAAGATAGTGAATGTAAGGAACCCAAACCAGCCACCCAAGAGCCATGTGGAAAACAGCCATGCCCTGCAGAGTGGGACACGGTGCACGTCGGCCAGGTAAGCATTTTACATTTGATAAAGAGTACTCTGCGCATGCTTGGCCAGAACCCGCGTTCTTTGTGCTGACCAAACGAAAAGCGGGCTCTGAAGACGAGATTGCATTCAGTTATGACGCATCTTTATCCTTTGACCCTTTTAATTAAAACATTATACCGGAAGTAACTAAATCTTTGAAAGAATGAGGAAGAACTGAATCTTGTAGATATTTTGGTCCAGTCGCGTTTGATTAACCTTTATTTTGCCATAATTTAATGCAAAAAAACTGCGCGCAGACGATTTTTTTTTGGGGGTGGAGGGGTAGGGGAGGGGTTTTTCATATGAATGGACGGGAATGCTCGTCGTCTCGCTTAGTGGTGTAAACTACGAAGTTTATCACTTATGGTGTTCCGGGCAAAACGCCAATATTTTTAGCCCTCAAGATCTCATTTAGAGATACCGTCATTTTGTGTTGGTGGTTCAGAATGGTGAGGCATGAAGAATGATCTTTTAGGGAACTGAAAAAAAAAACAAAAAAAAAAACAAAACAGAAAAGCTGATCATACGGTTGGATTGAACTATTGTATTTCCAGAGTATCTTTCAAGGGTCAAATTAAAAAGCTTGAGCCACGCCCTTATTAGTCTCCTTTCCGACGAGCATCCCCGCCCCTTTCATGTTGGAGTATCCCTCCTCGGGGGCGGACGTCTTCCACTTCAATCCTAAAAGGGAGTGGGGTGGGGGAAGACGCCTCGTGCTTTAATTGCTCCTGCTTGTGCATTTCCCGCACTTGCACACGTTTCATGTTCACTTGATTGGTTATGTCTGGTTTTAGTTTTAGCAAAGTCAAGAGAAAGGCCTCTATTTATGCTTCTTTTTTGCGTTTCACCTGTTTATAGTGCTCCACCTCTTGTGGTCCTGGCGTCCAACCTCTGAAGGTAGAGTGCGTGAGGATAAATTCGTCTGGGGAGACTAAGGCGGTAGATGCAAAGGAATGTACTGATATTATGCCGCCCACCCACGTGGCCTGTAACGTGGAGAATCCGTGCGAGAATCAGCTGGAAGCTGAAGATTAAGGTAAAGTCAGCTGTATCAAACACTCTTTTGCGCGCAATTTCTAAATATTAATTCTTTAGTTGATTGTTGGTGCCAGGTTTTCCGTTTAAATCCTTGTTAAGACAAAAAAATGATTTGTTTTTTCCTGTCATGGCTAACTACGGCTGAGCTCTAATTTAGTTTTGCTGAAAAACCCTGGAAGGCAATAATTGTTTTGTTTTACATAATTTTGAGAAACTCAATAAGATAAACTAGAGAGGACTCGTTAGATTAATTTTACATGAAAACGTTCGTAATTTGACGGTATGTATTGACCATTGTTCTTATTTTCATACATCAACAGACGCCGATTGAAGAGAGAAGAAGGGCGTGGGAGAAAATTACAACGAAGATGACCTTTCCTATGTTGAAGTTTTGAACAATATATTTTTAAAATTTCTCTGTTGCTTTTCTTGGTCTGTTTCGCTTTCTTGTCTTTTTTGGTAAAAATACAATATACATTTTTTTCAAATCAATTTTCCAAGAATGTTCTTTTTAAGAAAGCTTTTTTTTTAGATTGGTTTAGAAAGGTTTTTATTTTTTTAGATTTTAAACATGTTGCAAGGCGCTTTGGTTGCCGTGAATATCAGAAAGGCTAGAATTAGAATTAGAATGTCATATTAAAATTATTAATTATTATTATTAAGAATTGTGCTTTATTAGAAACTCAGTGGTAGTGTTGTGCAACAAATATAATCAACAGTTGAGGCTGAGTTCCACGGCAAGTGACCGCTAACGATCACGGGAGTTATCGTTGATTTTTTTCTTTTTTAACCTTGCTGTATGCGAGGCAAAGAACAATAAGCGAAGGCACAGGCACAAGAATAAATGAGACGGACGAACACTGTTGTTCTTTTTATGTCGTTCTCACTATTATAATCACTGTGGTGCAGCAAGAATGATTTCTTTTATTCTTCTGGTGCTTTTTATAGTGATCATGTAGAAACTAGATTTGCGCGTCAATTTGTATAAAATGTTTGTATAGCTTGAGATATGCGTCTTCTTGAAAAGCTTTTGTAATTAGCCTCAATACCTGTATAAAAAGAGGGAGCCAGTTTTTATTGCCGATAATAAATGGACGGGTCTTGTTATTTTTGTACAGTATAATAGAAAAGTAGCTCAGAGAAGTTCTGTCTCCCTTGAGAAGAATTATGCTAAAAAGACAGTACAGCCATGAACGCAGTCCATTGGTCAGTATTGATGGAAAAGTGTTATTTCAATAAATGTGTTTACTTTACAACGTCTGCTTTCTTTCATGCCTCGTGTCTGCTTTGTTCCATTTTTCTTCCGATCACGATTTAATTCCCAAGCTGGGGTGATCAAATTTAAATTTCTCCTTACAGTGCCTTAATATAATGTTTCGTCACATTGATGGGTGTGTTTCCTTGCTGTATGCTAGAGGCCACCAAGATGATAACATCAATAAGAAAAAATATTCTCATTTCTCAATTGTGAACTTGGGAATGAACTAAGATAAATTCTAACACTGCTTTTACATTTATCGGTAATAAAGGGATACGATGTGAATCACTCTTGAATATTAAAGGTTTTAAAAACATCAGGTTTTCCTTCATGAGGAAATGGCCAATTATTACACGAGGGGAACAAAGCAAAGGGCGTTTAAAAAATCTTTCCCTCGCATCCACGCTTTCTCAGCTAGTTTTGCTCGTTTCATCTCAAAACTTAGAACAGTTGACGATTAAGGAGGGCATGCATTTTGACTCAGGAACTTTCACTGTGCTTAACAGCGATTGATTTTTAAATTGAACCAGTCTAGCTTTAAATCTTTACATTAAATCTGAATTGATGGCTTGCGTAGGTCGAATAAAAGACCAAATAAAACTTGATACTTCTGAACCTGAATTCGAGTTCACGAGAATCTTAGCAAGTAGCTGTCGTGCGACATCACGGCCGATGTGAGATTAGAGCCGGCTATTTGCTAAGGCTTCGCCGCTTTCTCTCGGAGCTTTTCTCTTCTCTAGTCATTTCTTGATTCAAACAGCTGAAAAAGTTTTCGTGACTCCGTGCCAAAGAGTAATTAGGCACATATTTTCCGTTAATGGACAATCTCTTTTAAGTTTCCTTTTCGCGCGGCGGGTGTCAGCATGCCTCCGGCATGAATGTGATGCGGCATCAGCGTAAATCTTCTGGAAATTTGAAGCGCGTCAGCAGGCTGTGTTAAAGTTTCAGTCATGCAGTGATTCTAAAAGCTGAATAACACGGTACATCACGTACGCATACGTTCGAAACCACAACTCCTTGAAAACAACATAGCTAGCGTACTCGATTTTCAGTTTGAGCGTGATCATATCGATAAGGGAGATTAAGTATGACGTTTGTTTTCCTGCGAACGGCAAAATTCTACTTCTGCCGTCTGCTGTTTGGCGTTTGCACGCGGAAGTGAGTAGGTTTGTGTTTGTGATTTTTTCCTCATTTTTCCAAGGGATGTATTTTAGAATTCGATAAAAAGGTAACAACATGAAAAGCAAGCTCGCGTTTGCAGTTTGCTGTATAAAGTCATGCTTAATCTCTCTAATGACGAAAGCAATTGTGATGTAGGGACAGCCAAATTTAAAGACTGACTGATAATTAAATGCCGACAGGAATAACAGTGCTTAAAAGAACGGTATTCCGAGAGGATTTATATGAAACAACATTTTTTGCATACATCGGCAAGTGTCAGAACGTCTGGGGCTTCGCGACGATCTACGACTGAAAAAAAGATTGGTATAATGTAAAGATTTTATGTTTTTCGCTAGATCCCGTTTTTAAAACCGTATTTAGATCACAAAATATCACACCCTGCGAGCAGCGTTCTCTTCGTTCTTTCCGAGGGGAATTCAGCTCATAGAGTAATATCACTACTTTCAAAAAATCCCATGAATATTCTTAAGTTAAGTACAGTGCAATGATACCTCACTGATTAAGCCATTTAAAAATCTAAGGCTGATAAGATATTTTAGTATATTCATCAGTGCAAGACGTTTATAACAGTCACAGGTAAAATGCAGCTATTCATAGCTTTCAACTTGTATTTTTGGATCTTAGTTTGAAGTTTTCGCCCACGCTTACGAAGCTGGTTTTCTATTTATGTTAAAAAAAATAAATGTGGGTGGAGGTGGCGAAGAAGATCTTAAACATGAAGCTACTTTAGAGTGCTGTAAGACGTATGTATTGTTAAGGTGTTATCGGAAATGATATTTCCTCTTGTACTCTTTAGATTAAAAGGGTTCAGGTTATATTGACTTATTACGGTTTATTCCGACCCTTATCGCACGACTTCGAAGTCTTATACAGGATATATCAATCTTCTGTTCTACAATATGGCGGATGTGCTGTAAATTATAGCTTAAACGACGCTGCGCATGCATTGAAAACAAAACATTCAAGTAGCCTGTGGGTAGATACGTAAATTATATCCAATAATTAAAAATCAATATCGCCAGTGTACTCAAAGAGCGCAATATCATTTCCTTAACGGAAAGTGTATTATCGGCAGATTCACGGTCATTTAGAAGAAGTTGATTGACACCTAGCTAAAGTAACCTTAACAAGATACATCATTTTGAGGGTATGAAGATAAAAGTGATATTTTTCCCTTGAATTAAATGAAAATATGCAATGTACTTTGAAAGCTACTTCTAGTCGCGCTATGGCTGTAGAAATTTCATTTTAATTTCCGTTTCGTTCACTAAAAATCGCGTACAATTCACACGAAAATCATGATTAAATCACTTCTCTGAATTTTCTTTTATTCAAACTCAACGCATACTTTCCGCCAAGACCAGTTAAGAGGTGTAACGTGTATGTCTGTTGGAATTAGGTAATTTGACACATACTCCATTCTCATGAAAAATTCGTCAGTAAAATCAGGCGTTTATCGATAGATCTCCTCATTTTGTGTTTAGTCGCCGATAAGTGCCTCAGGCGCCGAGGAGACGCGCAAAGTAATTAATCAGTAAATCAGCGGTCACAGGACTTGGTATATTTGCGTATGTATTTACAGCAAAATGGCGTTCTGTGTTATTTTATAATCGGGATAAACCACACAGTAAATAACAATTAAATATTTGATTAGTTTTAATGCAAATAAACGAAACAGCGTAGAATTCGTTTAGGCCCTCGGTTGAAAACGCGGGTTTTAAGCCACAACAAACGATCAAATATTTTCATCCATCATATCAATCGCTTTAGATGAACGCGTCGTGCCGTTTGATTGCCCCTTGTTTAGATACTCCCACTCAGCATTTTCTGCTAAGAAAGCAGGTTTGATACTGGATAAAATATTGCATCGTTTAGGTTGGGCTTAAATCTGACGACGACTATGGAAATGAACGCCTAGACCGAAAAGGGCGTAAACTTACAAGGGCGTTAACCTTGCGCCGGCGAAAGAAACAATGCCTTTGAATTGTAATCAGATAAACTTCGATATGATTTTACAGAGTAAATGTCATATGGTGATTTGACAAACAGACAATTCTCCATCAGAAAAGGATCACCTAAATTGGCAATAACAAGTAGAAACATATGAATCTGAATCTGGTTGTGCTCAAATCCATACTCTTCATCAGAGAATTTCACTGACGAATTTTTTTCCCATGGACTCGAAAATCTGTTTCCACTAAACCACCGAAAATATATTAAAGAAGTTTAGAATTCTGGTTTTATTACTTTGGTTGTTATCGCATTCTATTGATAATTACCGAAAAGGGGACAACCGTCAATAGAAGAAAAATAGCTAAAAAATAGCTTTGATTGAATCACGTTTCCTCGTTGTCGTAAAAAAATGATGCTAGCTTTGTTTCTTCTTTCTTTTTTTTTAAAGAAAAGAAACATGCTCATCCTATATCCGTTAACTGGATTACGATCTATGATTTTAACAGTTGAAAAATATTTCGTGAAAACTGACACGGGCAAAAGTCAAATGTAACAATTTTCATGACGGGCGGTAAAATCAAACAGTCTTTCTTGCGGGGAACAATTCAAAAACACATAAGCTGCAATTAACAATCTGTGAATCAGTTTGCTAGAAGAAAATTACTTAAGTCAACAAAGGCACTTTGGCATCTCAAGATTGATTTATTGGGGAGATGGCTTGGTCTTTCTGCGGTTCACCTGAATATACCGAAACCTGCGGGAGAGCTTTCAATTTCTCTTTGTTTCATTACGTCGTTTATTCTCTTATAAAAGTGGGGGTATAAAATTTTGATATTATTCGGAACTTCGTTTGACGTTTTTAATACGAGGTTGTATGAGTTGCTGTGTTCTTTTTCTGAGGCACGAGAAGTGAAAAAAAATGTTATCAAGTTTAAAAGTGGCCGTGCCAAGAGAGCTAACTCTTAAAAATCCTTAAAAGGCAGGACGAGTTTTTCCTAATTGCATTTCGTTGTTTATCTAGATCGTTAATGGCGAAAACTTGAGAGGAACCGACCGAGACAAAATCATTGAGTAGCTGCGAGCAATACTCCATCAATACCGAATAAAAACATCAAAACAGTGGCAAATATTGTGCTCATTTGAAAGTATAATTAGTTCAGGAAACACACACATACCGAGCGAACGGCGATTTCTACGATTACATTTAACGGGTCGTCAGCCAGAACGTTGCTCGTGCCTTGGGGCAAAATGGTCTCACGGTTTGTCGTGACATTTTTCGTTCTTTTTATTCTTCCGCGGGCTCGAGCAAATTTATATGAGGTAAGAAAAACGCTTAGCAAGGAGACAAACTATATAATCAATTTTCACACTCATCCAATTCGCAAAACTGTTACTTATCTTGTATTATGTTTTGAATTGAGGATGTGCACAATTTACTTACACCGCACGAGAGAGAAAAGATATTCGGCGAACCCTTTCCACAAAATGGTAAGCAGTGTGAAAAGATTTTATATAATCGAGTTAGCTCTCTTTGTATCCGATTTGAAAACAGGGAGGAGTGGCAATTTATTATTTAAAATCTAATTGTACAGATCATGGTATATCTGGGGAGCTAACCCATTCTTCACTCATACCTAACAAGTCATTGAGAAAATATAGGCTAAAATATATCAAACTCATATAAGCTAGCTTTGAAAAATTTGGTTCTTGTTTGGAATAGAACATCCGACATCTGTTCTTAAAAAATAAAATGAAGTAAACTTCAATAAAAATTGTGCTCAGTACAGTCTTTGAATAAATTCCGCCGCATTTCGAATGAAGGAAAACCAATGAAATGCCGGCACGCGTACTTTTCGTGCGATTATCTGTTATTCATGCGCGGCAACAACAGAGTACTTATACAAATGCTTTGGCGTTTTCACATCGTAGCTGAAGCAACTATTGTTTAACAATATCAGTACCGACTGTCGTGAAACTGATACTTATTTTATCGATCTTTATTTTATTTTTAACTATTTTCTCAGTAAAACGTGAATCTTCTTGTGAAAGAATTCGTCCAAAACAATCTTGTAATAAAAAATATCTGTAGTTGAGGTTATTGTTACTCGGTGGAAGAAGACATATGTTAAATGCGGCTGCAATTAATCTAGCCCCAATCTAAGGTAAATAAAAAACTCTCATATTATTGAGTCCCCTCTTTATAAATGCATGGCTGCTTCTGATGCAAAATGCTTTTTTCTCCTTTCATCGTCACCTCATAATAGGTCTCATAAACCCATTGACGATTCTTTACGGAATAACAATGATTAACTCGCGATGGAACACGAAACTATAGTAAAATCGCGAATTTGAACAAATTTAACCGGGCTTAATTACTGTGAGATTTCCTGCCAAGTTTGTGCATGCAAACGAACTCTCAACTCATCACCGTATAGGCAGACGGACAAAGAGCCTCTTCTATCATAAAATGAGGTCCAAATTGGTTATGGAAGCAATGAAATTAAAATTCATTCGAGGCTTTGAAATTCGTTAGCAAAGTTACTGTGGTCACAAGCATGTCAATTATTTTTGATCGGGACTCAGATTTAGCTAAAAATAAAATGTGCAAAATGGTTACAATCGATTTAATTACATCTTTGATTTACGTCTCGGGACAAGTGCTTCTTGTGGGAAGAAACAATATTAGTATTAAAAAGAAGCCGATTTTTTTACGTATTGTGCATTGGTACTTGTTTAATATGCATAGCTTGTTTTATTTAATCCGATCACTGACATTCAAACAGGTTTGAAACAGGTTGGTGATGCTGTCGCCACAGAGTCTCATGATCGACTAAAGTTTGTTTGGGTTATGTTTACTATCTCTCGCCAAGTATGACTAAACCGTGACTAATGTTGAATTTTTTATCTGTAGACTCAATGACATGGCTTCCGTTTGTGTTGAATTAATTCACGCACCTTTTCAAAAACAACAAGGAACAGGAAGGGAAATTGATGAACTAGAGGACAGAAAGGAAAATTAATTTGTGTTCTAAAAATATTAAAAAAAATATTATCTGAAATATTACTATTATTCACGCACAGTTTCAAAGGTTATCTTACTGGAATTAGAAGGAATATGTATGATATAATGGTTGCTTCACCCAGCTTAGCCACAACAAGAATAATTACCTCCGCATAAATTTTTTAATAGCTTTTAATTAAGAAACTGCGAAAAATCTAAGCTCCATTACGAGATTAAGCCAAGATAACGAAATCCGTTAAGCCCCTGAATTTACCACTGATTATCTTGTTCCTTATCTTAACTCCTATGAGAGAAAACATATTATATGCACTCTTGATATATTGCATACATGTATTATGCATACTGAATGCAAAACGTTGCCTTAAAAGTATTCAAACATGTCCATCTCGAAATGCCAATTTTACGCGGTGGGGGCGAAATGATTTAGTGATTTAATATTATACATGTAACTGAAAATTACTAGCTGCAATACAAGTCTTCTTGAGGTGAAGAAAACAGGTGGTTTTTACCATTAAAAAAGGCATCGCTTTTTTGTCTACCCTTGATTAAAATCCGATAATATTTGTTTTAAGCTTCTAATTTGTTTGGAAAATGTTACTTTAGCTTTTACTTGAAAATGAACAGTTACGAACGAGAATAGATAGCAATGCTAAAAGCGGTGAACGTTTGCCCTTGATGAATTTAGGTTTTTTGAATAAACTGCAACAATCAGCTGTTGAACATAATATTGGAAAAAGGTCATGAATGACAATATAACTGGTCGGAATTGGTCTCTTTTTGCCTTAATTTCTGTTTTAGTGTCAAAAATATTCTGTATTGATTTTGCATATAAGAATATTGCTGCTGATGTTGACTGCACGTTGCTTTTTTTATTTCAATCCACACTATAAATGGCAGAAACACCATGAATTAACTAATATTTATGAAACACTGCGGAGAAATATGGTAAGATATAAACATATTTGAAGTTTAAAAACATAAAATTTGATAGTCTATAAATGGAGTGTTGTTATGCAACTGGTTTATATTTAAAATTAAGTCATTTTAGAGAACGCTTTTAATTTAGGAAATGCCTTTCAATACGTCGTTTTCAAATTAATTTCACATAACATTAGTTCCAGATTACCACGTGACACACCCAGTTCAAGTCGACGAGAATGCCAACTTTTTGACACGCGACCTGTCGAATGGCAATCATAGAAGACGTCGAGATATCGAAAGCACCATTAAAGAACCCGTATTCTTCCACTTGTCCGCGTTTGGTCAGAATTTTCACCTAAATGTCACTTTAAACGATGAGCTTCTCTCGTCCAACTTTGTCATCGAGGTTCGTGGAAATCAAAGTTCTCGCTTTCACTTCGACATTGAGCATTGTCATTACACTGGTCACGCGGTATCATCAAAAGGACTGGGTACTAAAGTGGCTGTAAGTAACTGCGATGGACTGGTAAGCAAAGATAGTTCTTGAATTCTTGTTTTTCCTGTTTATGTAGTGGAGGGAAGACATGCCGCATTTCGGCAATTTTCCAAAGCGCAACCATTGAAAACAACATTGAGCATTTTGGACGTATTCCCATCAGCATGTTAACACTTCAAACAGCAATGCAACACGCCAACTCAACATTTTTCAGTGTTTAAATTCATCCCGGACCGAAAAACAATGGCACAGCTCTAAAAGCCTCTTAAAAACAGTGACATTCCAGGGCGTAGGCGGAATTTTGCTTTGGTGGGTGTGAGCCACGGAAGCATGAGCGTCTAGGGGGGATCCGGGGCTATATTTCCCCGGGAAATTATGAAACATCAAGTTGTTGAGATCCACTTTTCCTGCATTCTGAGAGTCATTTTAACCCTCCGTCTCAGATTAAGCGGACCTTTGTGGCGCGTGAGGGGGTGCGGACGCACTACCCCCTCCTGCCTACGGTCCTGCATTCGTTAATCTGAGTGGCAACTTCGGAACTTTAAGGTTATTGACAATAGTTTGGATCCAGAAGCATCAGTAGTTTATCCTGTGTGATCGTCCAGGACAGAATATTTACATACTTATTTCAAGTGACTCCCTCTCAGGTTATCGAAAAGCCAGTCACCAACAAGTTACCCGGCCAGCCAGTCACCCGGACGTTCACACCAGATTAACAGATTACTGATCTTATTTATTTTAACAACAAACATTATTTTTTCTCTAGCGAGGTTTGATTCGTACTCCAGAAGATGTATTTACAATAAATCCGCTGCCCGACCGGTTGGGACTGGAGAAGAACAAAACCCGTGCTCACGTGATCCACAGAAGATCCACCACACCCCTGGAGAGTGCAGGGAAGGCATTCAAAGTTGAAAAAAGATCAGAGAACTGGTGCGGAGTGGAAGGTTGGTACTTTGATCTTCATAAAACAAATGTCAAGCGTTTTTGTGTACATTAAAATGTATTTTCCTGTTCCACCATCTCAAGACGGACCAAAACAAAATTAACTCTATTTGAAGGAAAGTCCGAAAAATTTCACATTTATGACACTTCTATTTTAAAATTTTAGATTTGCAGCAAAACTTTCAATCAAATATTTAATTGTCAATATTTTTGCAAAGGATCACTCTAGAATCCTATTTCCCTTCATCCCCTGTACCTGAAGACTAATTGTAATTTTACTGTTATCGCAGACAAGCCCAGTTCCAGGATGAAGCGAATGGTATATGACCTGCCAGCACCAGTAAATTATAACAAGGATTACACCATTGAAACACTTGTTGTTGCCGACAAGAAAATGACAGATTTCCATGGAATTAAGGAGCTCAAGATCTATGTTCCAAGCCTCGTTAACATTGTAAGTTCACGGTTTAATTGTTATGAACGAGGTGCCAGATTGCAATTTTGACCATATTAAAGACAGGGATATTTTCACTCAAAATTCTTTAAACCTTCCACACATAGTCATTGTTAACTGATAAATATGTTGCCAATATTTTTTTGGCACCACGACTGCTCAATATGTTAATAATTAACTTTATTATTAACACCTAATCTTAAACATTTTTACGTTTTTCCAGCAGCCATGTAGTTGTTGAACAATAATGCAACTTTATTATGATTCCTCATCAAACAACACAAAAATCTGTGGTTGGGTTCTCGGATATAAAAAATTGTCAAAAAGATATCAGTAATTTTTGATATTTTGTAATTACCTTTAATATCTGTGGCCACCAAACCCAAAGTATTGAGTCTAGCTAGGTTTCCAACCACACGATTGTAGACAATCACCTGTACGAACTACATGCCAAATTTCATTTGAAAATGTTCTATCGTTCTGGAATAAAATGAGATTTTCTGAAACCCTGTTGGGCAAGAAGTTCAAATTGAACTCAAATGTAGCAAAAATTCCGTGAAAAATCCTGCAAAATCTATGTTATTGAAGAGTTTCAAGTCCCTCGTGTTCGATGCCGCCATTTGGGACGTGTTTCCGCTGTTTCAAAGGCCTGCAGACCTAAAGAACATTGTTTGTTTACACGTTGCTAGGTGCGACACTCGTCCCAGACTTCCGGTTTCTCGAATATTAACTTTTGAGGACTTGGGACAAGTTTCAAATCCAATATGGCGTCTACGATGCAATCTTTGCTCGAACAATCAAAACAACCTCACAAAACAGCTACCCAGAAGACAATATCGCCGAGAAAAGCCGATAAATGTATGAAAATCCTAACAACCGACCCAGTTCCCCACTCGGAAATGCCACTGACTTCCGGTAAATAGACGAATTTTAGCTTCATCGTGCTCGTCTCCTATTGCGTATTTTGTCTCGAAATCGATAGTTTTATATATTAGGAGCACTAAGGAACATAATAAGAAAAAAATTGGGGGAAACGAAAATCCAAAATTTTGCCTGGGCAAGTACCTTAAATGAGAAAACCCGGATACGGTGAAACCCAGATACGGTACGGTGAACACGTTACTTCAGGACATTTCTATTGGGTTATAACCCTCTAGGCATAACGAGCAAACTTCTGGAACTGAGCGAATTCATTAGATCGAAGTTCCAGTATGTGCATGTAAAACGAAACCTTTTTGTTTAGTTTTGGTAAAACGTTTTCATTTATGATGTGGATGACGAGGCATAGATACATAACTTGTAGGCTATGCCTCCAAAACTTTTGGCTAACTAGGTTCACGCCGACCCGACTTCTATTATTCGTTAAGTGACAGTGTTTCTAATGTCGAAGGAACATTTATCTTTTGTCTATTGCTTTCATTTCCCAATAGGTTTACAATCTTATAGGCGACAGTTCCATTGGTGCAAACATGAAGTACGTTTTGCACAAGCTGCTGATTCTTGAGCATGATCAGGTGAGCGCGGAAACTGGGTGTGAGTTACCAGAGAACCTACCCTTGCCGCAGACGACTGTGAGCTGTGAATTAACCTAGCGAAGCGTTCGCTTTTAAGATCTGCTTCTCTGAATTTGATACTCAGCCCAAATCCCGGCCCAGATCATACTGGTTATGCAGGAAATGATGTGTTTGCAGTTTTAGGGACTGCAGTCACTCACGACGATGCCTTCTCGTGCTTTGGAATTCATCATGTAAACTCGCTAATGAAATAAGCATTAACGCGGTGTTACACGGGAAAACTTGCAACGACGATTTTTTGCGCAAGAATGTTGCGCAAAAAATCGAACACCGTGTAACATGATACCTGGGACGATTTTTCGTGCAACTTATGCCTCGGCAACACGTTGCGAAATTTTGAACCCAAGTCAAAACTCGCAACGTGTTGCCAACATCGTCGCGCGAAAAATCGTTGTTGCAAGTTGTCCCGTGTAACACAATCTTTATAGGATTTGACTTATTCAGTTGCCAATTATAGGAAGGGCTTTTGATAAGTTCTCATGCTGGAAACACCATGACCAGCTTCTGTGAGTGGGCCAAAGGACAGAATGTGGAGGATGATAACCACCCTGACCACTTTGATCATGCCGCACTTATTTCACGGTGAGGATACGTTTGCCTTATTTCATGGTTATGGTTACACTGCTTAATAGTGTGAATTTTTCGCGGTCAGGATACATTACTCGCCTATTTAAAGGGACACTGTCACAAGCATAACTTCAAAAATTCAACAGCCCAAAAACATGTTTACACCATTGGAAACCTATTAACAGTGGTCAGGTTTTCTTAAAATTACTATACCAGTGTACTGAAGCTAAATATAGAGTGATATCACTGTGATACCATCGGGAGCTTTTGAAAAATTGATGAAAACTATTTACGGTCACCCTCTTCTTTAAACAATTTCTTACATATCCTTCCCTTTACGTTCTAGGAGCATTTCCTGCATGGTTGAAAGTACTTAGTCGTAATTTAATGCCGTTTTACTAAAAAAGCCAAAAAATGTCCGTGACAGTGCCCTTTTAAACTGCAGAACGACAAACAGAAGAAAACGCGAAGAGAAACTAGTCTTTATAAATTTAGTCTCTACGGACTCCAGAGATTTCGACTGTAGTTGTTCCCTTGTCCAGTTCTGTCCAATTTGTATAGTTGTACATTAAAAAAGTATTAAAAGTCCAGGTATTGAAAACAACTGACGGACCGATAGATTGCCGACCAGCTCACTTTTACTTGTCAAGTTTTTTTTTATTATTATTGATTCAATGAAAGAGAATGGTTTTCCACAAATAGGTGTTATTTAATGTGTAAGAAAGGATTTGTCTTAGAAACTTTTCATATTAGAGCACTGAAACTGTAAACAAGCATTTGACTGCGGATGGCTTGAATAGTGAAAGTGAAAACACTAAGTACAGCGCAAGTGCAGCTTGCTGATGTTTTTTTCTGTCGCCTTTCAGCTGGACAGCAGTGTAAATTATCGTGATTCAATGAAAGAGAATGGTTTTCCACAAATAGGTGTTATTTAATGTGTAAGAAAGGATTTGTCTTAGAAGATGAGGTCGATCGTAACAGGTTGTACCTTTATTTCAGTTACGATTTCTGTCGAAATGCGGACAAGAGACAAGGACAAAGCTGCGAGAAAGTTTTAGGTGAGGAATTTTTTTTTCGGCTTACCTTTCGGTAAAGAAATTTCTTAACTTTTCTTGGTACGCCACAAATGCGAGAAGAACTTAGCCGTTTAAAGATCTAATCATCTCTATTAAAGGGGCTTTGTCACGGATTTTAACAGATTTTCGAACAGACAAAATTTATATTTGTGGTGTAGGAAACCTAAAAATAATGGTCCATGTTTATTAACTGTATTAGTATTGTCATATTAGAGCACTGAAACTGTAAACAAGCATTTGACTGCGGATGGCTTGAATGGAAATAGATTGCAACTTGAAAAACTAAGGCTAAACTTTTCAAGTTGTTTCGAAGCGTCGTCAAAAAATCAATATTTATAGCTTTAGTTTGATTTCTATCCGCAAATTAAGGTCATATCTTCCTTTAGATGTTCAAAGGCAATGTTTTTCATGGGTTAAGTTGCCTACCACCAATTTCAGAACAGATTAGACCAAAAATCTGCGAAATCCCTGTGACGTAGCCCCTTTAAGGGCTAGCTATTTTAGGAATGGGATTCCATTATATTATCAGCTCGGTTAACCTTAGAATATGGGACAAATATCAGCGAACTTAAACTTCTACAATTAATGGCCATTGGAGAATGCCACTTGTTTATATATGGAAAACTTTATTTAGTAATTTTTACTACCCCGGAAATAAAAGTACCTCTTATAAGACTGGTTGAGGTTGTCTTTGTATTTTTTTTTTATCTCGGTAAACGAAGGATTGGCCCAAGTCGAAGGCATGTGCAGTCTTACCGGAAGTTGTACTTTGAACAAAGATGGCGGCCTGGGAACTGCTTACACCATCGCACATGAAACGGGTCACAAGTGAGTAAGAAAAGCGAGAGAGCTGTCACGTGACCTCTAACTCATGAGTTTTCTTTACTTTAGCTTGGTGTTTGCATAGGCACACTGCTATTAGGTTTCTTTTCACTGCTATTAGGTTCTGTTGGGTCTCGTGTAAGATGTTTTAAACTCAGGAAACAGGAGCTGACTTTCGATTTCCAGTTCAAATTGCTCAAATTGTTCATTTGAAGTAGTCATCTGCTCTATAAAATTATTGCAATCAACTTTTCTTCTTGCAGTTTGGGAGCTCAGCACGATAGCGCAGGTAATCCGTGTGCTGATGTAACAAATATCATGTCCACACAGGCCAGTGGTAAAGAAACAGCCTTTGAATGGTCTCACTGTAGTAGAGAATCAATTCACACTTTCCTTGCGTGAGTATTCTTCTTCCTTGTCTCAAGGCTGGTTTTTAATTCTAAGAGCGCTAATGAATTGAAAAAGAAAATGGATGTTATAAAACCTTTGATTGATTGATAGCCTATATCTAACCTATTTCTGATAACTCATATTACCTTTTTTATATTAGTGGAGATCATTCAACGTGCTTAAAAGATACACCTCAAAAGGCTGTGACATTGCCGGAACGTCTGCCGGGGGAACTCTATAACGCTGATGATCAATGCTCGCGGGCATTTGGAGATAAGTCAATAACATGTCCAGCGCCTTTTTTGAAAGAGGTGAGTCGTTACTCACTCAGCAACGAGCTCAACAACAACAATAACAACGACAACAACCACCACCACCTTGATTGGCATTTACCTATACTACATGAAAAGAAAGCTTCAGGCCAAACTGACTCAGTTCACGGTGGTGTGGCATAGCTCCCTATAAATGTCTTCCTAGAAAAAGCACAAGGAAACAAAATTGCTTGTTCTTCTTGATCTTGTGCTTATTAAAACTCCCCCCCCCCCCCCCCCTCCCGCGACAAAAGTAACGAAATTAATTTTGGCATAAGCAGATCTATAGGGGAAGGGCATGAGGGGCGGTCCCCCTCCCCCCTCCCCCTCACACCTTGTTCTCACAGAAAGCTTAGATTCTTACAATTTTCGGGGGGGGGGGGGAGGGGGCGGAGACCATACCACCCCCCTCCCCACTAAGTTGCTTTGTGATGCGCCCCGGTCGATTTGATTTATGCGCGTTTTTCCACGCTTGGCACAGTTTGTACGTGAGTATGTCTGCTCTTCAACAGAAAACAAGACTGAATTACAGTGGTAATAAAAGCTCAAATTATTTTCAGTAATGGTCAAATCTCGTCGGTGGTTTAAACGCATTTTTCCGTGCTGTTTGTTTTGCTCCGTTTCTAGAAAATCTGCACTCAGCTGTGGTGTGTGAATCCGGTTACAAGGATGTGCACTACACGCCACGAACCTGCCGCTGAGGGAACAGAGTGCGGCCATAAAATGGTAGGATGAGATTGTGGTGAAAGATGTAGCTAACTTGCAGTTCATATTTTCACTCTATAATTATTATTGTTATTATTACCATGTAACATCTCTACTAAAGAACGTACACTGGCTCCCAGTCGAGCACAAAACTGATCTTAAGATTCTGCTTACAAATTATAAGACCTTGCTTGACCAATTTAAAATGTCAAATAGTTAATACGGACAGTTATTGTGGCAGACCCTTTCTGTTTGCGACACCGAAATTATACCCGGACTGCTTTAAAACTAAGCTAAAGACTTTTCTAGCTTTTATAAGAAAGTCTTTCATTTAAGTTAATCAGGTGTCTATTATACTTATACGATTAAATTTATAGACAAAATTAATTTTTAAAATTGTTGTAATTAAGGCGCATCGAGTCTTCGAAAATGCGCCCTATAAAAAGGTAAATATCATTATTATTATAGTATCTTTGGGAAAACAAAATTTAATGTTGTTTTCCCAGAGAACATTCATCAAGTGCACAATAGACTCCAGATACGAATGCCTTTACAACGAAAACTATGACAATACATTGTTTCATGCCTCATGATACTTTCTTGCTACCAATCTCCAGTGGTGTCGACGCGGAACGTGCGTCCCGTTTGGCAGTGAGGGACCTAAGGCTGTGGACGGCGGTTACAGCCCGTGGGGAGAATGGAGCGACTGTTCGCATTCTTGTGGTGGGGGACTGATAACGAGAAAGAGGAAGTGTGATAATCCAGAGTAAGTTTGCCCGCGGAAACTGACAATAGCAAAAATTTAAATGTGTCACCAGTCATAGCGTCTAAAGAGTTTTGTTGAAAAAGAAATTAACTTCCCATAAACCCAAGGCGGTTAAGGGGGGGGGGGGGGGGGGGGGGGTTAACCTGAATTTGAGGAGGGGAAATTTTAAGAGGTTTAAAGAAGGGATAGGAAAAAGAAAATTATTTTTGAATTATCAACAGACAGTTGACCCCAACGCAAGGGCACCCCAGGTAGGTAGGGGACTGTTTGGGTATCCATGTAATAATTTTGAACTTCAAATTCTCATTTTAAAACTACATTAAATCTTCAACATTTCTATTTCTCCTAATTTTACTAATCCTTCTAGAAAAATTATCTCTACCCAAATATACCCAAAATTCCCCCCAAAATTTATAAAACACCCCAAAACATACAATAGCAGGATGAGCATAGAGTTTTTGGATTGCTTAAAACGTGAACGAGATATTTCTATTTTAAAAACCCATGTTTAGCGGCGAAAAATCGGCATTCAGGTTAATTCCCTTCTTAATTATCAGTTGTGCGGTACGTATCCATTGTTGACGCTGCTGTACTTTATTGACTTTCAGGCCCAAAAATGGTGGAAAGTTGTGCAAAGAACACTCTGCAGAGTTCCAATACTGCCAAACGCCTGTGAGTATGTGCTCAGTAGTTATACCGGAAGATAAAGTTTATTATTTTGAAATGATTGCCTTCCTATGTCACGTGTTCGTGTGATCTTGCGATATGATTTATGTATAAAAAGTACACGTGCTGGTAAGCAAAGTTGTAGAATTGGCCAAAGGATCTTTTTCACATAATATTTTGCTTTCTGTAGAAATGCCCGGCTGGGACCCCTAGCCCTAGAACAGACCAGTGTGAAGCAAAGCGAGAGATAAGATTCATTGACGGTAACAAGTACCCGTGGACTTTCAATCCTGCTGTTCCTGTAACAGGTAAATAAAAACGTTGTCCAATCAACGCACGTCATCCGATCACGTGAGAACTCAACTGGTTATGTGCATGATTACGTCAGTTGCAGTAATTTCATCCCCAAGCCTCCTCGAAACTTTTCTCAAACCTCTGCAATTTTCATGCTTTTTACGTGGGTATTTTTTCCTCTTCGCTGCTCTAGGATGCGTTTATGAAAAAATAACAAGGTTTGTATTACAAAAACGTGGCTTGTGAGAGGGAAAGTGAAAATAGCTAGTCTGGCGTAAATGTCAATAAGAGCCTTATATTCAAGATCCTTGGGAAGTTATGCAGTTTTCGTTCTTTAGGTAATCTGTACGTTATGATGCGCGCACGTGATATGTTCATCCAATCAGAAAAGCGTTTAATGAATAGAAATGTGACTAGAAAGTGAAAACACTAAGTACAGCGCAAGTGCAGCTTGCTGATGTTTTTTTCTGTCGCCTTTCAGCTGGACAGCAGTGTAAATTATCGTGTATCGCCCAGGTGGGCATTCGTCAATTTGCCAAATACGCATTTGGTTTCGTGGATGACGGGACACGATGCGATGATTTCGATGAAAACAGTGGTCTTTGTATCAGCGGCAAATGCCAGGTAAATACGTATTAAAATCTTCCGGGGCTCGGAGGGAGAGGGGTTAAAATAGCCTTTGATATTGCCCATTCTGAATTGTCCGCACACGTTTTCTGGTCTAAAACATAACAGGGACATTTCAACCCGGAGAAAGACAATCAAAGAAACCTTGAGAGAAAATCCTTTAAAGCAGAGCCGAAAATGTAACGTCAACATAAAAATTGACTTAACTTGGTTACCAGAGTTCATACCCCTCCTCCATGGGAACAAGGTTTAACTGACGTAATTTGCGTGCCAATCAACTGCCCTTACCGTACCTCCCAGTTGGTACAGTACCCACACTCTTCCCCATAAAAATTTGTCAAACATGATCAACACGGAAAAAAGTATCGCTTTAAATTTTTGCGAGTAACAGTTCTTTAATCGAATCCTCCATGGTAAATTAAAAGTTTAATGTTTATGTTGTCTCACCTTCCAGCCGTTAGGTTGTGATAAAGTACTGGGATCCTCAAAAGTGTTTGACCGTTGTGGTGTTTGCGATGGAGATGGAACTTCATGTATCGGCAAAAGGTTAACATACAAAGGTTTTCCCAATCCTATGAAGGGTAAGAGAATTGCTTATATAAACGCTTTTGGCTTAACTGTAGACTCAGCAAGACATTGGGACTGTTTGATCGTCAAGTATTGAAGCCAGAGAATTAATTATTATTAAAAATATGGGTTCTTTTGACAACTGCAAGCTCAGTCTGGTCCTCTGAACCGGAAAGTTTTGTTACCAAGGTTACAGAAACTGTTAAGAAACTTTAAGACCTGTATGGGCTCACTATATTGTCGCTTCTCAAGCTACTGACTTTGTTCTATTTTTGTGTGTGGACAGGACATTATCAGCCGATTGGAGTTATTCCTGAAGGAGCAAGAAATATTCAGATCAGAGAACTGACTGGTTTCAAGAACTACTTGGGTAAGTTTACATTCTTAATGAGCAGTGGGGTGCGCTTACCGAACTTGGATTTTGCGTGGGAATTAGTCCCGGGCATTTACAGTGTTGTGATGCAGGTCACGTAAATAATTATTCACCGACGTGGAGGTAAATATCCACCACTTTCACCAAGACTGAGGTGAATAATTGTTTTAGTATATACCACACAAGTTGAATAACTAGCGGACCAAAACATTACTTTTGTTACCCAAATAATTTTTAATTTTTAATTTGTAATTGTTTGAATACACGTTCACTTTTAAACGAGCCCCTGGCTCATAGGTGATATGTGTTTAAATAAAGTACTACTACTATAAAGTACTACTACGCGCGAAGCCATTTTGTTTCTCTTCGGCTGCCCGGAGGTGAATAGTACTTTGCTAATCACCTCCGAGTTTACCAATCAGCGCGCGCGGAAAGCACTATTCACTATTCATTATACTAAAAGAGAATAATCGACTAGGAGCCATAGTATCGTAACGGAGTGAACCATCGAGAAATGTATAATAATCGGTGCTTGTTAACATCCACAGCTATGATGACCGTCGGAGGCAAAGACTTACTTAACATGGACTTCCGCATCAAACCGCGAATCTTCGGGTTTGTTGGCGCTGGTACGAGGTTCAAATACACACGTGACGAGTTGAAAAAAGAGAAAATTACTGCACAAGGTCCACTAAATCATGATGTGGAGTTACTGGTGAGTTTAGACTTAACTTTAATGTATGTCATCAGAAAACGGAACGACAGTTTTAAGCAACAAGAATTCCGGCTCCATAAGTTTCGGTTAGTTGTGGCTGGGAACCAGTTTGGTGAGCGAGGAATTCTGTGATATTTGAGAGTAATAAGATGGAGAGTGTCAAAAAAATTAAACAAATTACCGAAGCCAGAGAATTCCTACTTCCCACCGTACTAAATCATTTCAAGCCACTGCCATCGGATTTCAAAGGATGATGAAATTGAAAAGATTGGTTAATACTTAACTCCGATTTTTCTACCACCGCCATTTGAAAGATTCCGTGTCTGTCCAAACCGTCCCAGAAACGCTTGCGCGACAAATATTTGAAGCTGAGTGAAATCGTAAGATTCGCTCTGTCATAGTAAAATAACCATCCACTTGAAAACACAAATTCCGCATAGATATATATCTCTCTCCAGACGTTGTGGTGTGTTTGTTGGGATTTCTTCACTTAGTATGGCTTTCCTGTTTTTTCAGTATTTGGTCCAGTCATGGAAGGAAGAATATCAGGTCAGGATTCGATACCTCGTCCCACGCTCTCAAGACGTAAACGCCGCGGACATAAGAATTGCACGCGGCCTGGAACACGAGCAAGTCACTTTCAAGTGGACAAAGCGCTCGTTGGGTTGCTCTGAAAGCTGTGGGGGAGGTTAGTTTAACTTTATGCAATACCACTAACCAACCAGAAAGTGGCGGGAAATTTTACAATATACAGAGTAAATAAACGGTGCAATCAAGGAATTCTCTCTTCAAGAGGTCGCTCGTTTCAATGCATGCTGGATACTGAACCGATAAGAGAATTTTGGTCAGCAAGTCAAAAAATCAATTGTTTGGAATTTTTGCCAACCGCTGTCTATTGCTATGCAGGGACCAAGCTTCTAAAAGCCAGCTGTGTCCGCGCTGATGACGGAACCATGGTCAGTAACCACTATTGTGGGGGAGAAAAGCCTGGTGACGAGACTTTGGAGTGTAATACTAAAAAATGTCCAGCGAGGTAATGAAAAAGTTCACAATTTGAAGTAAAGACTGGAGAATATCACGCAACGATAAGAATATCAATATTACCAATTATCACTTCGCTTATAAGATGCTGTAGATATTTGTCGTCGTCTTGCTAAAAGGGGGCAATATTGCTTTTTTTATAGGTGGAAAACTGGAGAATGGACCGACTGTTCCAAGACGTGCAACGACGGCAAACCAGGGGAGCGGACACGGCAGGTTACCTGCGTTGACGAATCACATGAAATCGAGACTGGAGATCAAGAATCATACTGCGCAGGACCTAAACCCATGACGCGAGAGGCATGCGCAGTACAGGCCTGTCCTGCTGAATGGATGACAGTGAAATCTGGCCCGGTTAGTATGAAGAAAAGCAGCAGACTTTTGTGTTCTTATAACACATCTGTCACTAAGTTTCATAGAAAAAAATAATGCATTCACTAACGCGAGTAAATCGAGAAACATATTTGCTGTATTCAGTCACATCAAAAACATCAAGCGCAAAGAGTGAAACACATGGCAACGGTGGGAAAGCTGTAAAAAATCACGTGATGACTGGCTTTGAATCTAATTAGCGTAAGACTGAAGCACTTTCACTCCGAGATTTTAAACTGATGGTCACAGTACAAGGAACACATAGTTACTTTCTAACATCATCATTGTTCATTGTTTTAATTCCAGTGCTCTGCTATTTGTGGTCATGGGGTGAGAAAGATTGAAGTTGCCTGCGTAAAGACAACGCAGCCCAACAACAAAGTAGAAGTAGCGGATGAAGAGTGCACCGGACAAAAGCCTCCCACTACGGCCTCGTGTGATACTGGGATACCATGTTAATGATGACTCGAATGGAAGTTCATGCTCGCTTTTTCTAACTTGTTAGCACGTTATTACTATTAGCTTATCAAATAATATATTGAGTATTCTCGTTTCACAAAATTGTTTCCAAATACCGGTATTCTTTTCAGTCTTAACAGCAACAAAAGATAACGCAATAGATGTAACTGCAAAGCATTTCAAAAGTTGCTTTAAAATGGACTAGAACGATAATGGTTAAAAAGAAGCTATTTCAAGGACTGAACTGAAAAAGGGCAGCATTAATTTTCGCAAGCGATTAACTCTCCCTGACAAAGTCTTGGCCAGATGCACAGATCGAGAACAAGCGCTTCGGCGTATTGAAGAACAAAAGTGCGTTCCGTAATTTCAATGCCAAGTTATGATCGTTCACAAAAGCGCGCACTTTATGTCTCGCTGCCACATTAGCGTACTGTGAAGGCATTTTGCCAAATAAAGGATGATCATGTGAAGTTTAGTCACGTGTTTTATTGAATAGGCCATTAGTGATTGGTCATCGTAGCAATCTAACATTGCGCCGTCAAGGAGACAAGAGCCATTTAATGTTTAGAATGTTCTGTGAAGGGTCGGCTGAACCCATGGACATCACTCAAATGGCCAGTGAAGTTGCTAGGTAACGTGATGTTATCACTATTGAAACAACCTTATAAAAATCTTCACAAATCTTCGCAAAATGGTCTGTTAACCGGGGTGTTATAACTTGTTTCCTTGACTGTTGAGGTGACATTGCGATAACGTCCCCCACCCCCCGGTCTAAGGGTCAAGGTGGCACAGTTATTGCCGTAACAATGTTGCGATCATTAAATTTAATGATTGCAACATTGTTACAGCAACACCTGTACTACCTTGACCCTTAGACCGGGGGGTGGGGGAGGAGGAAATTCTGTCAAAAGGGGCTTAAAACATAAACAACATATCAAGCAAATGCCACCAACCTTAGTGACTTTATATGAAATATACATCTTGACAGCTGTGTTTTCAAAACTTTTACTTCCTGTTTTTAACGAAAATTTTAAATTTAGTTTTGATTACTTTTAAGACACTTTTGATTCTTTTTTGGCGACATGGAAAATCAAGTAATCCTAGAAGGCGGCTGTTAGGAAATCGCATTAGACCGTATTCGTATTCTCGGTATTGGACTGGAACTAGCGTATAATGAGGGCTAATAATGTGATTTGCATCTGAAAAGAAATCCCTGCATTAGCCTCAACTGCAAGCTAGTTCCAGTCCAATACCGAGAATACGAATACGTCATGCGGTCCTCTTCATTCGACCGCATTAATACTCTTGGAGTTACGTAGAGGGGTCCCTACCGACCGTAAAAGGTTCGAAAATAAAACCGGTCTGATGAACATGCCGGACATTGGCTGTAGTCGCACCTGAGCGACTCAAACTATTTAAACCGCTGTTAAACAACAGACTCATATAGAGCTGTAATTTAACTAAATGACATTAGTAACAAGAGTAGCAGTGGAGAGAAAATTACGATATAAAACAAGATAAACAGTTTACGCGTATTTCCACTGAAACAACATGTTCACACTTATTATGAACTGGAACTTTGAAATGAAAATAGAGGAACCTTCACATCAAAATGCTCACGACTCAAGTTATGCAATTTACACGTTTAACTATGGTACCTTACGTACAAATTGTCACGAAGAGGAAAATACACACTAAAGTACAGGTAGTCTGTCTGTATATTATTTGCTATTTCGTCTATATTGAATTAATATTTCCGATCGTTATGATTTTCCTTATCGTAGCTGTAGTTCCGCTTTTAGCTAAGAATTGCAAACTAAGCGTTAGATCCTAGGAAATGTAGAGAAATTACAATATGCTCCGTGGTTTTCGAACAGGCGGCTTCTGTTGATCCCAAACTAGAAACCAATTCCTATAACATTGGCTTTTAACTCAACTTAAACTATCACAATGTAAAACTAATAATTCTTCAAGTCTTACGAACAGTTGTCCGTTGTATTTCACTCAGTAATTAATTTATTTCTTGTTATAAAATGCGAAGTAAGCACATTCGCAAGTAACACTATTATCTACCTACATTTTGAGCAATATTCTGGAATACATCTTGAACGGAAGATGTCAGTGTTAAGCAATTTCCGATATTGATAAACTCGATGTAGTTGTTTATTTTTTTCCGTAAACTTCATTTAAACTTGTTAACGTATAAAGGTCGCCTTGTGCTGTACAACATTTGAATTACCTGAGTTACCTCATGCTGCCATCGAGTTACCAGTTACTACTACTGTGGTGTCAATAAAAAAGACAGAAGAAATCCAGATCTGATTGAGTCCTTTCTGTTATGCTGTTCGACTGACAAGAGACAACGACCCTGTACCTCTGGAACTAGTAACGAACCTGAGCTCTGCCAAGCTGTTCCTCTGATCAAGTCCAAACCGACCGTTTAAACGGCGCCCCAGCTGAAGTTCATTTGCTCCCTTAGACGCACAGCCTCTGCCAAAAACCCTTACGTTACAAAATATTGAAATCCGTCTATATAAAGATCCCAAATGGTGAGTCGTTACTATCCGTATCGGTTAACATGAAAAGGAGGCATACTACAAAACATGTACAGTGTTCCTGTTGACTAGAAATTAGGTAGTTTTATACGTATTGTAACAGCTCAAGCCTCGGATTTGCTTTAAAACCTTCCACGTGAAAACAGCGAGAGTTGAACTCGTCAGAAGAACTATTTAAAAGCCCATGATGACCACACTGTAGTACCTTACAAAATTAAAGCACTTGTTCGCTTAAATATTTGTTGACATACAAGACGAACAAGAGAAACTTAAAGAAATCTATGACGATTATGAATAAAGCACCGAGCGATACATATTTCGGCTCAGCTCGATCTTTAAACGGCGCAGAAAAGCGGATAAAACGCCACACACGAGTAGACTAAAGTTTCATTTAACTTAACTGAGATATTCAGATCGAGATGAGCCGAAATATGTATCGTTCGGAGCTTTATTCATAACCATCATAGATTTCTTTAAATTTCTCTTGTCTGTCTTGTATGTCAACAAAAATTTAAGCGAACACATAGGGTGGTCTGCTTGTGATTAAAGTAGCAAAAATCAAACTTGCTTTTACGACGTTGGGCAGCAATACAGTCACTAGTTTCCCTCCGTATACTGACAACAAGAAGATTGGTAAACAATATCCCTTCCGTCTTTAGTAATTTGAACTAATGTAAACAAAAATCGACACTAAAATAAACAACTTAGGGTAAGCTACTGAATTATCACCAGTTGGCTTTAAACCTCATGTCTGGAGTGCCATCACTCTTCAGTGGACCACAAGAACTGGCACTGAAGGATGACATAGAGTTGTAGCTTTCACCACCAGATGAATAGCCCAATTGGGGCGATGGACTATTATAGTAGGCCTTGTTTGCAGCATACCTCATGTCTGGAGTACCATCACTCTTTAATGGACCACACGAACTGGCACTGAACGATGACACAGAGTTGTAGCTTTCACCACCAGATGAATAGCCCAATTGGGGTGATGGACTATTATAGTAGGCCTTGTTTGCAGCATACCTCATGTCTGGAGTACCATCACTCTTTAATGGACCACACAAACTGGCACTTAAGGATGACATAGAGTTGTAGCTTTCACCACCAGATGAATCGCCAAGTTGGCGCAATGGACTATTATAGTAGGACTTGTTAATAGCATACCTCATGTCTGGAGTACCATCACTCTTTAATGGACCACAAGAACTGGCTTCAACACTGAAAGATGACCAAGCGTTGTCGCTTTCACCACCAGATGAATAGCTCAAGGACAATGGATTATCATAGCAGGACTTGTTAACAGCATACCTCATGTCTGGAGTACCATCTCTCTTCCGTGGACCACAGAAACTTGATACTAAGACATTTCCTTTCTGGCTGTTAAAAAAGTTGCCAATTTTTTCTTTGTTGATCTTAAACCTCATATCTGGTGATCCATCCACGTTCTGTAGGGCTAATGACCGTCTGTTATCGTTAAACCTCATATCTGGTGATCCATCCACGTTCTGTAGGCCTAATGACCGTCTGTTTTCGTTAAACCTCATATCTGGTGATTCATCCATGTTCTGTACGCCTAATGACTGTCTGTTTTCTCATGTCCGGCTTTTCTTTTCTAGGAGTTTCGTCCCTCTTCGCAGGCCACCCACCCGGGTCATCGGCGACTCCTTTCTGGCTCTTGGGTGCTGTGACGTCCTCTTGAGATAATAACTTTTCGAATTTTTCTTTGTTGGTTTTAAATCTCATATCTGGTGATTTATCCATGTTCTTTAGGCCTAATGACTGTCTGTTTTCCTTTAACCTCATGTCCGGCATTCCATTTCCAGGTGTTTTGTTTTTCTTCAATGGCCGCCCATCCTGGTCATCAGTAACTCCTCTCTGGCTCTTGGGTGCTGTGACGTTCTCTTGAGATGATAAGTTGCCGAATTTTTCTTTATTGGTCTTAAACCTCATATCTGGTGATCCATCCACGTTCTGAAGGCCTAATGACTGTCTGTTTTCTTTAAATCTCATATCTGGTGACTCATCCATGTTCTGTAGGGCTAATGACTGTCTGTTTTCTTTTAACCTCATGTTCGGCTTTCCATTTCCAGGTGTTTCGTCCTTCTCTGATGACCACGCACCCACGTCATCGACGACTCCTTTCTGGCTCTTGGGTGCTGTGACGTTCCCTTGAGATGATAACTTTTCGAATTTTTCTTTGGTGATCTTAAACCTCATATCTGGTGATTCATCCATGTTCTTTAGGCCTAATGACTGTCTGTTTTCTTTTAACCTCATGTCCGGCTTTTCTTTTCTAGGTGTTTCGTCCTTCTTCGCTGGCCACCCACCCGGATCATCGACGACTCCTTTCTGGCTCTTGGACTCTGCGACGTTCTCTTGAGATGATAACTTGTCAAAGTTCTCTTTGTTGATTTTAAATCTCATATCTTGTGATTCATCCATGTTCTTTAGGCCTAATGACTGTCTTTTTTCCTTTAACCTCATGTCCGGCTTTTCTTTTCTAGGTGTTTCGTCCTTCTCTGCTGACCACCCACCCGGGTCATCGACGACTCCTTTCTGGCTGTTGGGTTCTGTGACGTTCTCTTGAGAAAATAACTTTTCGAATTTTTCTTTGGTTTTCGTAAACCTCATATCTGGGGATTCATCCATGTTTTTAAGGCCTGATGACCGTCTGTTTTCTTTTAACCTCATGTCCGGCTTTTCGTTTACAGGTGGTTTGTTTTTCTTCAATGGCCACCCATCCTGGTCATCAGTATCTCCTCTCTGGCTCTTGGGTGCTGTGACGTTCTCTTGAGATGATAAGTTGCCAATATTTTCTCTGTTGATCTTAAACCTCATATCTGGTGATCCATCCACGTTCTGTAGGCCTAATCGCCGTCTATTTCCTTTTAACCTCATGTCCGGCTTTTCTTTTCTAGGTGTTTCGTCCCCGTTCGCTGGCCACGCACCCTGGTCATCGGCGACTCCTTTCTGGCTCTTGGGTGCTGTGACGTTCCCTTGAGATAATAACTTTTCGAATTTTTCTTTCTTGGTTTTAAACCTCATATCTGGGGATTCATCCATGTTCTTCAGGCCTAATGACTGTCTGTTGTGTTTTAACCTCATGTCCGGCTTTTCATTTACAGGTGGTTTGTTTTTCTTTAATGACCGCCCATCCTGGTCATCAATAACTCCGCTCTGGCTCTTGGGTGCTGTGACGTTCTCTTGAGATGATAAGTTTCCGAATTTTTCTTTATTGGTCTTAAACCTCATATCTGGTGATCCATCCACGTTCTGAAGGCCTAATGACTGTCTGTTTTCTTTAAATCTCATATCTGGTGATTCATCCATGTTCTGTAGGCCTAATGACTGTCTGTTTTCTTTTAACCTCATGTCCGGCTTTTCTTTTCTAGGTGTTTCGTCCCTCTTCGCTGGCCACCCACCCGGGTCATCGACGACTCCGTTCTGGTTCTTGGGCGCTGTGACGTTCTCCTGAGACGATAACGTTTCGAATTTTCCTTTGGTGATCTTAAATCTCATATCTGGTGACTCATCCATGTTCTGTAGGGCCAATGACTGTCTGTTTTCCTTTAATCTCATGTCCGGCTTTCTATTTCCAGGTGTTTCGTCCCTCTCTGCTGACCACCCAACCGGGTCATCGAAGACTCCTTTCTGGCTCTTGGGTTCTGTGACGTTCCCTTGAGATGATAACTTTTCGAATTTTTCTTTGGTGATCTTAAACCTCATATCTGGTGATTCATCCACGTTCTGTAGGCCTACTGTCTGTCTGTTTTCTTTTAACCTCATGTCCGGCTTTTCTTTTCTAGGTGTTTCGTCCTTCGTCGCTGACCACGCACCCGGATAATCGACGACTCCTGGCTGGCTCTTGGGCTCTGCGATGTTCTCTTGAGATGATAACTTGTCAAAGTTTTCTTTGTTGATTTTAAATCTCATATCTGGTGATTCATCCATGTTCTGTACGCCTAATGACTGTCTGTTCGCTTTTAACCTCATGTCCGGCTTTTCTTTTCTAGGTGTTTCGTCCTTCTCTGCTGACCACCCACCCGGGTCATCGACGACTCCTTTCTGGCTGTTGGGTCCTGTGACGTTCTCTTGAGAAAATAATTTTTCTTTGGTTCTCGTAAACCTCATATCTGGGGATTCATCTATGTTCTTAAGGCCTAATGACCGTCTGTTTTCTTTTAACCTCATGTCCGGCTTTTCATTTACAGGTGGTTTGTTTTTCTTTAATGGCCGCCCATCCTGGTCATCAGTAACTCCTCTCTGGCTCTTGGGTGCTGTGACGTTCTCTTGAGATGATAAGTTGCCGATTTTTTCTTTGTTGATTTTAAACCTCATATCTGGTGATCCATCCACGTTCTGTAGGCCTAATGGCCGTCTGTTTTCTTTTAACCTCATGTCCGGCTTTTCTTTTCTAGGTGTTTCGTCCCTCTTCGCTGGCCACGCACCCTGGTCATCGGCGACTCCTTTCTGGCTCTTGGGTGCTGTGACGTTCCCTTGAGATAATAACTTTTCGAATTTTTCTTTGTTGGTTTTAAATCTCATATCTGGTGATTCATCCATGTTCTTCAGGCCTAATGACTGTCTGTTTTGTTTTAACCTCATGTCCGGCTTTTCATTTACAGGTGGTTTGTTTTTCTTTAATGACCGCCCATCCTGGTCATCAATAACTCCGCTCTGGCTCTTGGGTGCTGTGACGTTCTCTTGAGATGATAAGTTTCCGAATTTTTCTTTATTGGTCTTAAACCTCATATCTGGTGATCCATCCACGTTCTGAAGGCCTAATGACTGTCTGTTTTCTTTAAATCTCATATCTGGTGATTCATCCATGTTCTGTAGGCCTAATGACTGTCTGTTTTCTTTTAATCTCATGTCCGGCTTTTCTTTTCTAGGTGTTTCGTCTCTCTTCGCTGGCCACCAACCCGGATCATCGACGACTCCGTTCTGGCTCTTGGGCGTTGTGACGTTCTCTTGAGATAATAACTTTTGGAATTTTTCTTTGGTGCTCTTAAGCCTCATATCTGGTGATTCATCCATGTTCTTAAGGCCTAATGACTGTCTGTTATCTTTTAACCTCATGTCCGACTTTCCATTTCCAGGCCTAGGTGTTTCGTCCTTCTCTGTTGACCACGTACCCGAGTCATCGACGGCTCTTTTCTGGCTCTAGGGTTCTGTGACGTTCTCTTGAGAAAATAACTTTTCGAATTTTTCTTTGGTGAACCTCATATCTGCTGTTCCATCCACTTTCTGTGGGCCTAATGACCGTCTGTTTTCTTTAAATCTCATATCTGGTGATTCATCCATGTTCTGTAGGGCTAATGACTGTCTGTTTTCTTTTAACCTCATGTCCGGCTTTCCATTTCCAGGTGTTTCGTCCTTCTCTGCTGACCACGCACCCCGGTCATCGACGACTCCTTTCTGGCTCTTGGGTGCTGTGACGTTCTCTTGAGATGATAAGTTGCCGAATTTTTCTTTGTTGATCTTAAACCTCATATCTGGTGATTCATCCATGTTCTGTAGGCCTAATGATCGCCTGTTTTCTTTTATCCTCATGTCAGGCTTTCTATTTTTCTTTTGGCGCCTGTGTGGAGAACCGTCTTTCAACTGAGGTCGCCGCCTTTCAGTCTGGAGGAATTCTATCAGTAGTTTTCTCTTGATATCTTTGTTATCCCTATAGTGTCGGGGTACAAATCCTGGTGTGTCGCCGCTTTGGAAGAAAGATTGGTCGAGACTATCAAATGATCTTCTGTCTCCTTGTTGTTGTTTCACACGCACTTGAATTAGCTTTTCCTGAGCTTCCTTAACAACTTGAAGACAATGTACTGACTTAAAAATCATGGGATTTTCTTGCAGGCTACCTAAAAACTCAGGACTTGTATTCTCCAGACGAACACACTGCAGTAGAACCTCCATGTAAGGTGAACGCTCGTCTTCGTCAGCTTCCACCCATTTAGCAGCCGCATAAAACACATGCTCCTCACTATTCACGGAGAGATCGTCACGCTATAAAATTTCTTTCAGATCTTCATACTCAAGCTCATCGAATTCATCTTCTTCGCAAACGTCTGCAAAGTTGGTGACGATGAAAGTTTTTGCTTCCCCTTCAAGAACTTTGGTGTATTTAATGTTAGCTTTCCTTGTCAGCCACAAAATGCCGACTGCATTATGGGAATCCAGGTGCAAGGACAGCCAATCAAAACAGGCCATGATAGGCGAGGGAATCTCATACCGGCATGCTGCATTGAGCAGACCAACCACGTTTTCTCCTTCCAATGTGACTTCACCCGTGTATATGTACTCAACAAGATCCCCTAAGATGTTGGACGGGACTTCTTTCAGACGATATTTTGTCTCTTCTCGAGAGAACATGTCATTCGAAAGAATTTGCCTCAACACTGGCGATGCGGCTGCAAGAAGAGGTCCGTGTACTGCAAACTGTCTGTTACCTTCGCCATCTTCCAACAAAGTAGTTGCCAACTCTTTTCTTTTGAACATCTCATAAAGTTGCGAGAGCACGCCTTCACGGTGACGACTCAAACGAACCAACAATTCTTGATCGCTGCTACGTTGATCCTTATCTTCTCTACACAGCTTTTCCAGACAGTTGATACCATACCTCTTGGCAAACGCTTTCAGAGGATCCACCAATTCTTCGTCTGATGGGAACTCGGCCTTGTACAGAAAATCGCGGAAGGCTTTGAGCACTTCAGCAGTGCAATCTTTCAAGCAAAGAATCCCGGCAGTGCAGTCGAAGTGCTTCCCTGTAAGACTTTGTCTGATGACTGGACTGCACGCTGCGATTAGCATGGAATGGAACGGCTCTTCAAAATCTTTTGTCGTAGTGCGCACAACCATGTCCGTCAAAAGTCCTTCGTTGGCCTGCATCTCCGCAAGATTATTCAACAGAAGTTTGGCGTGTTCGTCTTTTTTAAACGAGTAAATCCCTCTTCGTTTGCCCATATCCTTTCCTTCACTCACGGGAAGATCTAGTAGGTAGTACTTAGAATCCATTCCTGAAGCCAAAAAAACTAAATTATTAGCGATTTTTAACTTCACAGAGAGAGATGGCTTTTAGATGAAAAGCGGCCATGATTATTTCCGCAACTGTAAAAGGAAACCGCGAATGCCATCCGACAGTAAAATCACGGACCTCTCTGAGAAAATAGGGTTCTTTTTATTAAACTGGGATTGAAACATCGATACGAATATAATTCCATCATGTATAGGGTCTTTACGGTGGCTCTGAACCCACACTACAGATTTTTTTTTACTTAGCAAAACGTATATCTAGACATACTGATCATAACTGAGCAATAAGAAATGAGGGTCACCGAGCTCGTTTCTGAGTTATAACGGAAGGACCATTATTTTCCTCGAGGGGGGGGGGGGGGGGGGGGGGAGTATGAAACTTTTTTTACTCAGGCTATGGCAGAAAAGTAACAGATAAGGATCAATTGTCTCTCACAGAATACAGTATAGATTTGCCCACTTCTTAAAACAGTAGGCTAGTTTGTCTTGTTTGCTGGCAATTTTACGGTCTTTTTTCCATAATATCTCAGGTGGTTGACAAAAAGATTTTAGGCTAGGGATTTGACGACCAGAACTGGGGCCCGTTTCTCGAAAGCCCCAGAAACTTTTCGGGCCCGAAAAGCAATATTTAGTTATCTGTATTTTAAAAACTGAGAAGTGTACAGGCCCGAAACTTTGTATGAAGAGAACCTCCGTTCATATTAAAAATATCATGGAATTAACTGAGCTCTGTAGTCGTAACGTTTGAGATTTTGATATGGCTTTCCAGGTGCGAAATCTTTTCGGGACCTTCGAGAAACGGACCCCTGGACTTATATAACAAAATTTGATATACTGTGAGAATAATGCCCCATTCACACCAACAAAACATGTTAAGTTAATAGTCCGGCGGCTTACCTCGAAATTTTAGGTGAATTGTGCACTTTTTGATACAAGCGTCATTTGTGAAATTTGGCACACTGAAAGTGGTCACCAACAGAAGTTTTTTCAGATATAGTGCCAAGCCCGAAAAACACCTGTTTCCATGGAAACCGTAATTTATTAAAATCGATGCAATTTCGTGAAATATTTGCTTTTATTATCCAACACTGCTTCGTAGAGTACAAATAACGCCCAAAACGAGTACAAATATCACACGATATTTGTACTCCAGAGAACTGGTTAGACAGGTTTTCGACGTGTTCTCGTGCTCTTGACCAATTAGTTAGCTGGATATCCTGCGCCAATTCCGTTCCGCTTCGCATACTTCTGTCACGCATTCGCGGCAAATCAATATCCGCGAAATTCGCCCGCTTTGACTAGTTTGACATAACATTTTGGCTTGTTGGATAATAAATCTCTTATTAGACGTTTTGTTGTGTAGTATCGCCGAGAATTTTTACTCGTTGTTTATATTTTGACTCGCCCTACGGGCTCGTCAAAATACGGCACAACTCGTAAAAATACTCGGCGATACTACACAACAAAACGTCTAATAAGATATATGTCCTGGTTAAACGACAAATACTATTATGTCAGGTAGTGATACCAGGTCGCACGTACACAATTTAGAATGAAATGCTGTAATTTAGTTTGTTCACGGCCCTCCATATTTTCGTATTTTTCTTCTGTGAGCGAACGGCAAACGCTGGGATCGGGGAATGAATCGCGAGAGACCTGGACGCTAGCGCAAAGCGAAAGAAGCGAGGGCAACAATTTCCTAGTAAATTATTGGTATAAGAAAGATGGTAAAAACATAACAATTATATGCCTAATTTAAAACATTCATATCTGTATTTTTGAAATGAAATCTACAATAAAAGGTGTATAAAAGCGCAAGAAGAAGTACTTCGTGGGAGAGGGGTCTCGTGGCCGAAAATTTCATTGCTGTTAGGAAATTTGCGTTGGCACTATATCGAGAATTGTTAAGTATGTGAACGCTTGTAATCCTGCAAAGTTTGCTGCTTGTATTAAAACTCGCACCATTCAGGAGCTAAGCCGCCGGACTATATATAAACCAGATTTAACAAAATGAAAATCAGCAACAGAAAACTGAAAAGCAAAATTTTGCATAGGGTTTCAGCAAGCGCTAAGTTGTGCTTTAACTTTAATTTAATATTTGTGGCAACCTAAAAGCTAACGTACCTGAACAGAACGACCATGCTGGCATGGCACAAATACTGAAATTTCATCACATGACGGAAGTCTAATATATTGATGTCTGCATGAGATCACTCAAGCTTAACTTCCTCGTGTTCAAAAGTGAAAGTTTATTTATAGACATTATTTGCTTCAACACTAAAATAATACAAGGAAGAGAGTTGAAAATTAAATCCAATCCACAAAAAATCATTTTGTGCTTCTGGGAATTGGGGAAGCAGGGAAAGGGATGGGAAAAGCAAAAAAGAGATTTTTATAACACAGGCAGTTAAATGTATACTAGTTAATAGGCAGCCAACCTAGGTAGCATTTCGAGATAACATCAAACTTTTGCTAGTCAAAGCAATTCTAATTACGCGGAAAATTCGGTTTAATCGGTTTAATCGTTTGATAAGTTCGATGTGTTCGACGTTGTTCGATGCTTTTTTTTAAGCTGTTCGCCTGTTGATTAATTTATTGCAGATTTTCCTGGAGAACCAGTCCAAAGTATTGAAAACAACAACTGTAAAATCTTATCGAAAGCTCCCCACCGTCGAGTTGAGATTTTACCCAAGGTATGCTCGATAACCATCGCCGGCAACTTCCAACTGTCTTTGTAAAAATATCATCTTTTTTGTATACTTTTTTTTCTTTTCTACTCATGTAACTATGTCTTGTGTTTAATAAGGTCTTTAAAATAGGTTAAGTCTGTGGCCCATCAGGCCCGAGCTTATCCGGGTTTCCGTAGCACAAAGAGACTAGGCATATTTCTACTCCCCCCTGGATGGGATGCTTGTCCATTAGTAAATTCACCGGTACTCATTTATACACCTGGGTGGAGAGAGGCACTATGAGAGTTAAGTGTCTTGGCCAAGAACACAACGCAGTGCCCCGGCCAGGGTTCGAACCAGGACCGCCCGATCCGGAGTCCAGCGCACTAACCATTAGGCCACCGCGCCTCCCGGTAAAACCGATAACTGAGTATTTGTTGATTAGCCTTGGTATTCTCTGTATTGGACCGGAACAAGCGTGCAATAGAGGCTAATGCGGGTGAATATCATTACAAAGAGCTTTAGATTCGTATTTGAAAAGATTCCCCGATTCGTGATCATGAACTGCTGATCATGGTCTGCTGATCATGGTACTGATACTCACTCTTCATCATCGTAGATGCCCCAAAAATACACAAGCATAATATTTTGAAGCGAAAATTCTACAGTCAACTGTGCAGCAATTTTTACCCAGCCGATTTCGTTGAAACTTGCTCTCATTAAAACTTGGATTATTGGAACTTGTTGACATAAATTAGAAAAAATCTATCGTCGCGTTTGGAAAATATTCGCGTTTTTTTTCATAAACTGATCTTTTTAAAAGCGCTTATATCTCGTGATCGTTTATTTTGTTCGCCCTAAAGTTTAAAGCTTTATCAGATTTGAACATTTGTTGTTTCGATTGCCAAAAATCAGAGAAATCGGTTAAGATTTACATGCCCAAAAATCGATTTAGAAAATATCACCTCCGTTCCGAAAAATAGCCGCGGGCCACCTTAAAATGTCGACCGCTGCATCATATTTAGCTTCTGTCACGGTGAGAACTCGTATGGCACGCAGTGCAACACCCTGCAAAAAGAGTTCAAATAGTTGAACTTGTCTATTTTGGACAGCCCAGGATTTTTGTAAATGGCGCTTTCTAATGGGCGATATTTGGTTACGTCGCCCCCGAACTTGGGCAAAACCAGCTTCGGTGATTTCGATCGTGTTTGATACGGCACTGACTGAAAAGAATCTGCGTTATGTGTGGGAGAAAACGCACCAGTTGCAGCAGAGGTTCCTGGAATTGATTGATTTAGACTTGTCTTGTGTAAAACATTTCCGACCGGCGCGGCGCGGCGCTATCCTCCGATGCAGTCGTTTTCAGGTGAGGGAGGGTAACCCGATCTCCCCTAAAAACGACTGCACGGAAGGCTATCGCGGCGCTGATTTCTTGCCAAATACATCTTTGAATGTCTAAAACGCATGAAAGTATCTCGTCGGAATCCTCGATTTCCTTCTCGATTTCGTCAACTGCACACATTATCAGTATATGCTCGCCTAAGTCCTTCACCTTCTTAATTTTCTCCTCCAACATGGTCAAGATCGTCTGTAATCGTATTTGCGGGAGGTGTCTGTTCCTTCAGAATCTGATCAGCCGGCCCCTTCGTAAGCTTTTTCAGACAGTGTTCAGATAACTGCTCTATTCCCAGCACGTTTTGCCCGTATTCGGGCATGCTCTTAAGAGTCACTGCTCCTCGTTGGGCGCCATGTCGTGCACGTTTAACGAGTAAGTCCGCAGATAGTTCATCCAATAATTTGGAGGCGTTTACGATTCGATACAAGCAATAATTCGGGACAATAGTCCAATATAATATTCGTAACAGTACAGAAAGACTACTCAAAATTCGTATAATGTACTCACGTTTCGTGGAATTCGCTGCTCTCGTCTAGAGTACACTCGCTCATTACTTCCTCTTACTTCGCAATTACAACAAAATTTCGATACCCGATCATAGTTATATAGTCACGGTGACGTCACTGTCTTTTCAAGTTACCACGTTCGTGACAAGACAAGAGTCACGTTCGCGCGTACGTTTCATGTCGTGACTTTGGAGTCTTGCATAATACTTTATTGAGTGCTTGCATTTCCTTTTTTTATTTATTTGTACGTTTCAAAACAGAATGTGACCGTGCAAGGCCATTCACATCCATCCTAAACGGCCTGGCTAGAAATTCTGGTCTTCCGGCTTTCATTGCGCATGCTCTTAGTTCTAAACGGAAGTAAATCTTCCAGAACGGAAGCAAATCGAGCAAGCTTGATTTCGAGAAATGGGGCTGCGATGGAACAAAGACAGAACTCGAGAGAGCGACGGTCTTGCTAGCCTGCCTGTAATCCGTGTCTTCTGCGTGTGTCCTTGCATGCGTTGTGCAGAGGACTGCTAAGAAATTCTCAAGATGTACAACGATGTTCGCGTTGCTGTTAATTAATATACATTAATTAAATCAAAGGCTTACATAAATTAAATCATGTCTCACAACATATCGTTTGAAATTAGCTTTTAGCCTTTAGATCTTGTTAATAATATGTTTATGTTCAGTATATTTTAATATTTTAAGGCGCTTTTGATCATTTCCATGCTACAAGGCGCACTATAAATTAATTAATTATTATTAAATTATTATTATTGCGTTCGACGATAGGAGAACGCATCGTAATCTTGTGGTGACCTGTGGTCCCGTGGTTGTCCTGTGAACGCGCAAACGAAAGTCGTTCTATGTCGGTATGTATGTCGGTATGTATGTCGGTATGAGGCAGGATGGCCTCGATCTCATGTGAGAAGACATTAGAAGGCAATTAATTGCGTCACACTAAGCCGCAAAGACAGCGCGCGCAAAAACAATTCAATTTAGCCGGAAAACTAAACGTTTCGGCAGTGCTTCCTTCTACAGTAGTAAAAAAAATGTCTGTGCTTCCTCGTGCGCTGTTGGATTAAAATTGTTTTGCTGATAGTTTCAAGTGATGTTGGACGCGTGTTGTTACTGTTTATGTTGCGCGCGCGGCCGTTTCAAATTTGTATGGCGATATAAACAGTCGCGTAACTCGCCTAAAGCCGGCGACACACTTGGCGATTTTATACGCCTATCGCGACTGTTTTGGATTGGCTGTTTTGGATTGGCTTGGATTGGCTGTTTTGGATTGGATTTGGATTCCTGTTTTGGATTGGCTGTTCAAAACAAAGAAATCCCCACGAACGCACTCCATAATCCATGATTACTACTAGTTATTATTATTATTATTGATGGCTAGTGCGTAATGGCTCTTCAAATAACGAATGCTTTCGAGCAAGCAATTTCTTCTTCCTTCCTCGTTGAATTAATTGGGGCTGCTTTCACTGATAAACGAGCAGCGACAAGCAGCAGAATCCATCGTGAACTGCAAAGACGTTCTTGCCGTGCTGCCGACAGGCTTCGTTAAATCACTAATTTACCAAATTCTTGCAATGTTGTAAGTTTGCATTTGGAATCGAACGCTGTCTTCGATATTTAGTTTTGCTGTGATAGGAGAGCGAACGGAGAACTGAATGAAAAATATTCTGGCGAGATTTGTAAGTCAACTATAAATTGAGGTTTCGATCGACCTTGCCCTTGGTGTCGCCGTTCAAAAACGTAGTTTAAAACACTTTTTAATTCACGGTATCTTTCGAGTCAGTCAATGAGAAGGGTAGAACTAAAAATATTTCATTTATATAGCGCTTTACCACGAGTTCTAAGGTGCTTTATAAAGAAAAGTTAAACTTAACTTGATACTTAAAACATGTGGCCATCCAAAACAAAATGTTTTTCAAGGGTTTCCGGTTTGGACGATTTTCAGACTTCCTGGTGGACTTCTATTGTTCCGTGAATGACCAATAGAAAAAAAAGATAGTTTTTCACTTTCCCAGAGTTTGTCCCAGCGACATACCGCTGAGCAAGGAGCTGGCGGTCTCTGGGCACGAGATTGGCTCAACAAGTAAAGAGGGACCGTTTTAGGGACGGACCATTTATACTTTTCTGAAGGGGGGGGTATGAAAAATATTGAAAAAAAATGTTTGCAGGGCCTAAAAAGACAAGAAATTGCTTGCAAACATGAAATGTGTAAAAAAATTAGTTTGCATTTCGAAAAAGAGATGTCTGCAGAGGTGCATAAATTAAGAAAAAAAAAAGAAAAGTTTGCGGAGGAAAATTTTCCATAACCCCCTCCCTTAGTCCACTTTTGCTCTTCATTCTTTTATGTTAAGGGGTGCTAACATTTAATTGTCAATCTAGCACGAGGTAGGTGTTCTATTCCACTCTCGGGCACACGCGAGGTTCACCAGTATGGGGCTTGGGACGGGTTGCCGTTAATTATTTGGTGACGTCACGAAATTTCGCCCGAAATCGGTGAACGGGAAGGGAACGCCTGGGTACTAGGCTGCTGTTTTCTATTAAATTCGATCTTCTGACCCAACTCGTTTCACTTTTCTTAAGAGCAGTGTTAAATAGTGTTTGTAATCATAAATAAACCCGTCAGGTTTTCGCCCAGTCATAATGCGAGTGAAACATTTCAGTTCCCAGCAAACTTTAATTTTGGCCAATAAATTTTGCCCTTCTGCCGTAGTACCAGCCTTGCAATCAATTTGGTTGTCGGTACCGTTTCAGGTGTCGGTCTAAAACTGAAAGATATTGGTGAAGAAAATGTAGACATACCATAAATTTTCTTAGTGAAGACATGTTTTTAGGTTTCTAAACTAGTTTCCACAGACAATCTTCGAGGAATTTGTTCCGAGAACACGAAGACCTTCTAAAAGGCTGGTACTACGGCAGAAGGGTACCGAAAACGGTAGTGAGGTATGTCAAAATTTTCCGGTAACTATCACATGGTAAAACATTTCGCCAAGCTGGAGGGCAAGCTCCGCTTTGGGGCATTCAAAACAAAGGAAAGTCAAACAGCGGCTTTGTTTTGGATGTCCCAGCGCGTACTGCCCTCGATCCCCCCCCCCCCCCCCCTCCCCCCCGCTTAACGCACTTCTTTACGCTACTTTCGGGTTCGTTTAGATAAACACATCCTGCTGTTTGTCTTTCCGTCAAAACGTTCAAAAGGGATCGAGAATCATGGACACCGATCCAATGAGTGGCCATGGTCCAACTCAGGCAAATATTTGTCTCACCCTCGAAAAAATTCCTTCGGGTATAAAAAGGAATCCTATCCCAGTGGGGCAGCCATGCGAATTGAAAACAGCACTGGAGAGAAGTCCCCATCGATCCATCATCGGAGATCCAGCGGTAATTAGTCGAGGCAAAACGAAGTAAACTGGGCCGAAATCGTAGCAACGAAAGTTTTCAAGAAGAGCGGAAGGAGTCCCTGAGAAACGAGTCTCTCCAGACCATTTCCAAACGCTTCTGCGAATGCTGGCTCCTTTCGAGTGTTCGTACAAGGCTTTGTTTGTTTTATCGGCCATAATTTAATTTTAATTTACACCAGAGAGCCGAAAAAAGAGATTGCTGTGAGTTTTTGGGTCTCAATTTTCTGAGCTTCTAATTTGGGTTTTTGTATGGGTTAAAAGTATCGAAAGTACTGGTTTGCAAGTTTTATTTTAGCTTTTTATATTAGTTTAATTTTTTCGGCCAACTGGAATTTTTCCACACTGCGTCTTTTCCCGCACGAGCCGAACGGCCGCCAATGCCCATACACAGGTAAACAAGCCACTGTTTACAATACTTTTGATCGGTCCAAACGGAAATTTCCCGCAACATTTTCTTTTCTGACATCCGAAATGATTTCCTGTGTAAACTAAAATTATATTATGGCCGATAAAACAAACGCCGTGCAGTCGTGTAAGATCACACGAAAGCGACTCTGAAGATTGGGTAGCCTCCTGCCCAGACCTCTTTGGACACGTAACGCGTTCCAAAGACGACCCCAAAGACGTCTGCGCAGAAATAATACAAGACATACATAATCGAGAGACTCGTTTTCCAGGAGCTCTTTCCGCTCTTCTTAAAAGCTTTCGCAGCTACGATTTCTACCGGGTTTACTTCGTTTTGTCACGACTAACTGCCCCTGGGTCTGCGAGGATGGTGTCTGAATAGGTTCAACGCAACACCGCTGAACGTGTATCCTGACTCCAGTTGCAACTGGCCAAAGTTCAGTGTAATTTTTGTGATCAACTCAGCTGGTATTTAAACAGCTGTTAAATAATAGGGACGCATCTAGAGCTGTAGCTTTTACCAGAAAAATAACTAAGTAACAAGTAGCAAGAAAGATATGTTCCCTATGAATCAAGATAAATTGTTTACGTGTATTTTCAGTGAAGTTCAAACGTTACACTAGTTTTAAAGAACTGGAACTTTGAACTGAAACGTCAGAGTCAAAATGCTTACGACCAAAGTTTTGTGATTTACACTTTTAACTACAGTACCTAAGATATAAATGTAGAAATCCATGTGATAAAAAGATTTCAAATAGCAAAGTCATTACAGCGGTTTACGTACAAAGGAGGTATTCTAACAATATTGTGACCCTGGTGCCGCGATATCAGGTCGTTTTACACGTATCGTAACAGCTCAAACCTCGGATTTGCTTTAACAACTTCCGCGTGAACACCAGCGAAAGTTGAGCTCGTCAGTGGCAAACTGCTTTATGACCACATTGTAATACCTTACAAAATTAAAGTGGGAAAAATCAAACTCGCTTTCACGACGTTAGTCAATAACAAAACTACCAGTTACCCACATCCTCTATAAACTGACAATGAGAAGACTGCTATGACAATTTGCCTACTGTTCTTCAGTACTTTTAACTAATGTGAACAAAAACCGAAACTGAAATAGAAGCAGCTTAAGGTACGATGCACAGTTCTGTTTTGATTATCGCCAATTGGCCTTATACCTCATATCTGGAGTGCCATTGCTCTTCAGTGGACCACCAGAACTGGACCCAAAGGCACCTCCACTGGAAGATGACCTAGAGCTGTAGCTTGTAGCACCAGACGAATACCCCGAGGACAATGGACTGCCAGAGGAGGACCTGTTTACAGCATACCGCATGTCTGGAGTACCATCCCTCTTTAATGGACCACAAGAACTTGACCCAAATACACTTCCACTGGAAGATGATCTAGCGCTGTAGCTTGATCCACCAGAAGAATAACCTGAGGACAAAGGACTTCCATAAGATGACTTGTTTTCGGCATATCGCATGTCTGGGGTTCCATCCCTCTTAACCGGGCCACTAGGACTGCTATAGGATGACAGCTGCGATTGCGAGCTCCCCCCATAGCTGCTGGAAGGTGAAGGGGAGGCGGACTGCTTGTTTACAGCATATCTCATGTCTGGAGTCCCATCCTTCTTGACTGGACCCCTTGTGTACGATGACTGTGGCCCTGGGCTGCTTGTTTCCGATGAAGTCACCAGGCTACTGGATTGCTTGTTGACAGCAAAACGCATGTCAGGTGTACCATCTCGTTTGACAGGCGTTGCCGCACTCCCAGATGAAGGCGTCTTCGTTACTGGACTTGATTTACCCCCGTTGGGCGTCTTATTTTCTGCAAAACGCATGTCTGGCGTACCATCTTTCTTGACAGGACCTTTATTTACTTTAAATCGTCTATCAGGTGTGCCGTCCTTCTTCAATGGTCGATCATCAACGACTTCTTTCTGGCTCTTGGGCGCAGTGACGTTCCCTTGAGATGGTAACTTGCCATGTTTTTCTTTGTTGATCTTAAACCTCATATCAGGTGATCCGTCTTTTTTCTTCAGGCCTAATGGCTGTCTGTTTCCTTTATACCTCATGTCAGGCGTTCCATCCTTCCTTTTGCCCCTGCGTGGAGAAACTTCTTCCAGCTCAGGCAATCTGGGTGTCTGCAGGAGTTCTTCATTATCGAAGTGTTGGAGTTTTAATCCTGGGGTGTCGCCGCTTTGGAAGAGGGATTGCTCATGACTATCAAATGAACTTCTTTCTGTGGGTTCTTGAACTAGCTTTCCTTGAGCGTCTCGGACAATTTGAAGGCAACTTTCAGACTTTACGATACGGGGATCTTCTTGAAGCTTACGTAAAAACTCAAGACTTGTATGATTCAGACGAACGCACTGCAGTAGAACCTCCATGTAAGGCGAACGCCCATCTTCGTCAGCTTCCACCCATTTAGCAGCCGCATAAAACACATCTTCTTCACTTTTCACGCGGAGATCGTCATGCTGTAAAATTTCTTTCAGATCTTCATACTCAAGCTCATCGAATTCAGCTTCCTCGCAAACGTTTGGGAAGTTGGTGATGATGAAGGTTTTTGCTTCTTCTTCAAGAACTTTGGTGTATTTACTGTTAGTTTTCCTCGCCAGCCACAAAATGCCGACTGCATTATGGGAATCCAGGTGCAAGGCCAACCAATCACAACAGGCCATGACAAGCGCGGGAACCTCATAATCAAATGCGGCATCAAACAGACCTTCCACGTTTTCGTCTTCCAGTGTGACTTCACCCGTGTATATGTACTCTATAAGATCCCTTAAGATGTTAGATGGGACTTCTTTCAGACGATATTTTGCTCCTTTTCGAGAGAACAGGTCATTCGACAGCATTTTCCTCAACACTGGCGATGCTGCTGCAACAAGAGGTCCGTGGACTGCAAACTGTGTGTTACCTTCGCCATCTTCCAACAAAGTAGTTGCCAACTCTTTTCTTTGGAACATCTCATATAGTTGCGAGAGCACGCCATCGCGGTGACGACTCGACATTTCTTGATCGCTGCTACGTTGATCCTTATCTTCTCTGCACAGCTTTTCCAGAGAGTTGATATCATACCTCTTGGCAAACGCTTTCAGAGGATCCACCAATTCTTCGTCTGATGGGAACTCGGTCTTGTACAGGAAATCGCGGAAGGCCTCCAGCACTTCAGCAGTGCAATCTTTCAAGCAAAGGATCCCGTCGGTGCAGTCGAAGTGCTTCCCTGTAAGACTTTGTCTGATGACTGGACTGCACGCTGCGAGTAGGATGGAATGGAACGGCTCTTTGTAATCTTCTGACGTAGTGCAGGCGACCATGTCCGTCAAAAGTCCTTCGTTGGCCTGCATCTCGGCAAGATTATTCAACAAAAGTTTGGCGTGTTCGTCTTTTTTAAACGAGTAAATCCTTCTTCCTTTGCCCATATCCTTGCCTTGACTCACGGGAAGATCTAGTAGGCAGTACTTAGAATCCATTCCTGAAGCCAAAAAGATCCATATTATGATCGATTAAAAAACATGCATGAATAAATATTGTTGATCTGCATTTAGTGGGCTTCTTGTCTGGTTTTGTTTCGTTTGTTACATTTCGGCTTTCGTCCTTAAAAATTAAAAATAATTCAAGATGCTCGTTTTTATATGGGCACACGGAAAAAAAAATATTGGTGCCTCAGAACTATCGGTCTGAAAGTCGCCCACTGGAAATTTGATGTTCCTAAAACTAGCAAAATATTTGTTTTAAGAAGATAACATTTCCGCGGGGCAACTAGCAGCCGATAGTTCCTCGACAGAAACACTCCATTTAAAGTATCAAACTGGGATTGAACATCGATAAGAATTTAACCTCGACCCAGTCTTCTCTCAACCAAAAGCTGGTTTTAGGTTAAATTCATTTATATATATTTTTTATTTATCATTTTTTATACACGGTAAAAAATTTATCAGGTAAATAAGTTACTAATAAATACTTATCTAAATACTAATAAATATCCCATACTAAATACTAATAAATACTTATCTAAATTATACTAATCCAGCCCCGTTTTCCATGAATGCCACGTCTCATGTAATATATAAAATTAAGATTAAGTAATTTTTTAAATTGATTTAATGATTTTGTCTACTTAATATTGTAGGTTAGACTGTTTCTGAGAGCTGCACCACTGTAGCTAAAGCTATGTTTCAAATATTTAGTTCGTCGAAGAGGTGCAACTAGTTTGTTTACGGAGACCCTTAATTTCATTACGTTTAAGAATTATAGACGGTAAGTATTCAGGAACCGGACCATTCACGGTTCCGAAACTTTCGTAGCCTGTCTGACATCGTTTTACCGCAATAATTACCCCAGACAAGATTGCAGTAGTCAAAATGAGGTTGTTTTAGAGCATTGTATATACAATGCAGTGTAGTTGATGAAACAAAAGGCCTAATTTGTTTATAGGACAAATCCCAGACAAAATGTTTTTAGACAATTTGTCAATATGAGTTCGCTGCGTTAGGTGTTCGACGATAAATATTCCGGGCGATTTGACAAATCTAGAAGAGACACGGAACAGCAGCAGAAATCAATACAAAAAAACATCGAAGTACCTTAAAATTCGCCTGAAAGGAGTTTGACACAAAACGGCGGTATAATGTCCGAGAAATTTAAAAGAACGCAACATTGGAGATTTGAGAAAGTGTTCGAGCATTTCATAATGTTCACAGAACTAGCGGATACTTTTTAACGATTCGCACGATCGACAATCGGCTAGGCACTCTGATCCAGCAAGCATCGGAGAAGCTTCTTACAGAAATTTGAGTTCCTAGCTTGTTTCGTCTTCGAGCGTCAAGTGTAGAAACTTTCAATAGAATGTTAGAGTTGAATTAAGATGACCTAAATATTTCGCACCTGTCTTCTGCTTCAACGATTCCGCTGAAACTTAGCTATGGTATGTATATTAAGTCAATATTAGCAAAAATATATATCATCAAAATTGTTTTACTGGATGCGATTTTGTTCAAAAAGTGGGGTCCAGTTAAATGCCAATATCATTAAAAAATATTTTTCTTCGGTTAAATCGAATTTTATGATATTATTACAGAATGATAGGCGAACGTTTTCCCAAAGTTTCACAGCCATCGCGTCAAAGCCAAAAAGGTTATAAGCTGTAACGCAAAGTTTGTCATGGACGAGTGAGCCCAGAATAACTACGGAGCCGCCTTGATCGTGATATAGGCCCTATCCACACTAATTCGGATAAATTTGAAAACGAAGGATTCGTCCCGAAAACGGATAAAATGTTTCCCGTCCACACTACCTTTTTCGGAACCTTTTCCAATATTTTCACCGTCCACACTAATCCGGATAAATTTGAAAACAAAACGCCAAGGTCAGTAATACCCCCAAAAAATCCCTTCTTAATTCGATTCAAGCCACCCCAAAAAATACTTGCCAAAGTTTCCTACCCAAAAATATCCTTTTATCATCCCTGTTACTTGAAATCCTGAGTATCCCCGCCCCCTGGGGTTTTGACGTCTTCATCGGGCTATTGATAAAGGTTGTAGAGCGCAACGTTCAACTCTAACCAAGCAATCAAACTCGGTAACAGACAAAACTGCAGCATAAACATAAATTCGTCAGCCATTTTGAATTAACGGTCGAAAGGGAACTGTGACGGAGATCATATGGCCATTTGACGTCAGCTTTTTGGAAAGCTCTGTTTTCGGCCGTCCACACTACGGCATTTTCAAATTTCTCCACTGTGGAAGCCGTTTTCGAAAAGATCCGCTTTTGCTGACCGAAAACGCCGTTTTAGTGTAGACGGTTGGCCAATCCGGATTGGTGTGGATTGGGCCTTAGATTACACTGTATGGAGGTCAGATCAGCTCCTTCATATGATCGTATATGTGATGTGGGTGTCAACATTTGCTCAAAGTATTTTTCATTTTTTTCGTTGTTATATTAACATGTTAAAAGGCGCGTTCTAACTTGTATTCACATCTAATGAATTTATCTGGCACTGTAAATTGGATGTAAATGTCGAAAAACCTATGAAATTGTCCGCCTTTAAGGTGGGGGCACACCCGATTTTGAGTGAAATTTTAAGACATTTAAGGAAGGGATAGAAGAAAGAAAATTATTTTTGAAACACTAACAGACAGTTGACCCACACGCAAGAGCACCCACATTCTAATTTTAAAATCACGTTAAATCTTTAATATTTCTTATTCAATTTCTCCAAATTTTACTAATCCTTTGAGAAAAACTATCTCTTTCCAAACATCCCCAAAAACCACCAAAAAATTTACAAAACACCGCTAAACATAGCTTTGTGAAATGAGCATAGAGCTTCTGGATTACTTGAAACGCGGACGAGATATTCGCATTAAACCAAGTTTAGCGGTGGAAAAACAGGCTTCAGGTGTACCCCCGCCTTAATTTGTTGCAATTACCGATGATTATAGTGTGTTTACAATTAAATAGCGCCAGTAATTCAATACTCACGGTAATTTCCTTCCAATGAGGGGTACCGTATGTCTCGCTCGTAAAGCCTCAGTTGTACCATAAATTGTGACCGTGTAGCGGGAATACGGGTACGATAATGCAATCTTTTTATTTTATTTTTTGATGTAATGGACTTAAATAATAACTGTGCAAAGTTTCAGAAAAATGTAATTTAATATAACTTCGATTTTGATGGAATCACCTTAACTACTATTATTATTTTAATTACTAGACTTACCTATTAAAGTACGCATTACATTGCGGTACCCTTACAATTACCACTTTAACACCCACCGCACAGGGTGGTCTTTTTAAAAGGTTTACTTTAAAGCTGTGTTTTTCTGAGCCGAAACCTAATACTACTATTCCTCTCGATCGTGCACACTTGCCACGAGAATATTTCATAAAAGACTTGGCACATATTTTTGTCCAGAATTCGTTTTCAAAGGAATATTTTTCGAAGCTAAACTACACCATACATGGCCGCTTATGACACATGTAAATCTGGTAGACCAAAGTGGTCCTGTATTCTGCAGTTTCTCTGAGTTTTTGTGAAGAGATTCTTTTGATATTTGTGACAACCTAAAAGCTAACGTACTTGAACAGAACGGCCATGCATGGCACTAATACTGAAATTCATCATATGACGGAAGTCTAATGTATTGATGTCTCCCCGGGTGTCAAGTTAAAACTTCCTCGTGTTCAAAAGCGAAAGTTTATTTACATACATTATTTGTATCAAAACTAAAATAGTACAAGGAAGAGAATTGAAAGTTAAATCCACTGATCTAACCTGCGATCAGGCGTTCTTTTTCTTCGCGGCAGGAGGAAGACAAAGAACGCCTGATCCAATCTAGTTTATTACTTCTGTATATATAAACTTTTACACATAAAAGAAAATTATATTAGAGAAACCCGAAAAGATTAGTCTTTCAGTGTTGAAAAAAGGGCCAATCCGCACTAGCAAAAAAGTCAGACTCTCTTCGGTCCTCATCGGGGACAATGCGGAAGCAAGCGCGCGAGCAACGAGAAACGAGAGCCTGCCCTTGTTTATCCCACAAAATTTTGCATATGCATCGTCCCAAGAGAAATTAAAATAGTGCTTATGCAAATAGAACAAGGTGTATTATGAGAAAGGTGGAAATAGCGAATTGAATTTCGAATTCGGCCCCTCGAAATGTGACAAATTGTTGACAACTCGCCACGCTTCATGTGTCAAATAACTAGCCAATAGAAAACAAAACAAATTTATTAACACTCCCCAGCGGGGCTTTTCGGTCTTTAATGGTCTTATATTTTAAAACACGTTTCACTACGATAAGAGAAAATTAGCAATGATGTGGGAACAAATTGGCCTATGATTCGTTAAATTCTCTAGTTTGTCCAGCCGTGACGTAATCCGTGTGCCCAAAAAATCAGAAATTTGTGCAAGCTTTTCAACGAAATTAAATTTCAACTCGTTTCTCGCTGCTTGCGCGCTCGCCGCCGTTGTTCACCGTACTTGGGGGTTCACCTGAATTGCGAATGGTACCTACAAAATTGTGGGTTTCTGAAACGTTTGATCCGATCTCGAAATCTTGGAAGTCTTTGGAATTAGCCTGTTCCAGGCTCTCGGTAGTTGGGCGCGAGCGAACAAAGCTGGCGAGAAAACAGAGGGGAGACTATAAAGGCGTTTTTTCCTCGCTCGCCCGCTTTTTCGCTCGCCCCCAACTACCCATAGCCTGGAACAGGCTACTTTGGAATGAGTCACGATGTTTGTTTCCATCTTGGAGTCTCGAACTTTTTGTCGCAACGTCTCGGAATCTCGGATTTTTTTGGCCGAGGTTCGAAGGGTTAAGGAAAGGCGTTCCAATTTCTAACAAAAGAGATCTTTCTCCGAGTGACACAGACAAAGATGTCGAAGCGGAGGTTGCGTGAATTACTTCACGTATTTCCACCCCTTGAGTCCTTTAAACTAACCAACAGGAAGACAAGTATTTTAATAAGTATATATTTATGAACACATTTTATGCTCCAGCATTGGATGGAGCGACCTAACTGTGAACATTTGATAGCAGATAGATGCTCAAGTAATTTAAAATTGCAAAACCCAAAACAAGCCCAAAATTTGGTACCTTGATTCTACATCATTCGATTTGCGTGTTTTCCGAAAGGTGCACAGCAATTGTCATACATCGCAATCCTTCAAAGGAACAGTCAATTGAGAAAGACAAATCGCCCGAGGTGTTCTTCAATCGATCCACTGATTAAACCAATAAGCAGCTGAACTAAGTGCTAATTTTGTGTTATCTCGAACTGCTAGTCAAAGCAATTTTAATTGCTAGATATTTTCAAGTGTTTTCACACAGTATGAGGACTACTGAGGGGTTTGTTTGTCTTTCAAAAGAAGAGAATATGTATTTCGAACTTGCTTCCATTTAGACTCACCTATCCCAGTTTCCATTACGTTCGAATAATGAATTACGATTCTTTTCCGTTTATTCAGCTAAGTATTTGATAAGGGCACATGGGAGCTAGTTTCGAAAATTGTTAAAAACTAGTAAATTTATTCCGTTAGTCATTAGAGTGGCGACGCAGCATGACGCTGCAGGCTACCTATTAATTAAATTGTTATGAAAAACGGTTCTTTGTTGTCTATTTAAAATATGTCTTGGGCTCCTCTAACCGAGGTTGAATCACGCGACGCGATGGGAAATTTTGAAAATCTGAGCATTCAGAAACGCCATTTTCTGCATTCGAATTCTGAGTCACAATCATATATTTACCGTATATTAACTTGCATTTCTTACTGAGCTGTTATTGGCAAATGCGCAACCTTCAATCATGTCTTTTGTTTGCGTTCATTGTGTCGCTTTCGCATTTCAGCAGTAATCATGTCGCTTGCCGATGTGTAGAAATTTCTGTGTCACCAAGATTCAGAGCTGCGTCGCTTGTCGCTTTTACCCTTAGAAGGCATCATTTAAAATTGTCCGACAAAAAATTGCCACGAAAAAAATGTCGTTTAGTTTTGTCACAGACAATTCCTTCTTTGTCTGCTAGTGCGAATAGGCCCCAACAATTTATCACAAGATAAACCTTTAGATTAAACGATGTCTTTTTCTTTCACTGGCCAACCACCACCCTCATGGTGACCCCCCTTAATTTCGTTTCCGCTTTGGTCTTTGTTGACGAAGAACGTCGGTCTTCTAGAAAGATTTTCCACTAAAACATTTCAGTATTGAGTCGGGGTGTGCAGATTCAACATCTACATGGCTCTGTAAAGGATATATTCTACCATTTTCTCTACAAGTACATTTCTGTCCTCGAGTGAATACAATCATCAGCTCGCACTGCGCTCGATCCGTTTACACCTTAGGCATCAGGAGAACATTTGACAAGCGTAGATAGCAAAACAATTCGTAATCTGAGCCCAAAGTACAAACATTTTGATACTTAAGTCAGAATGAATAAAACGAAAAACTTACCGGAAAGCTTTGAAGATGCGACTTTAAAGCAAACACTTCAGAATCGAGGGTGGAGCTTCTACGCAGACGAACCCAAAGAGCGTCTCCGTAGAATGCTAGGGTGGAGCGGAATAATGAATAATGAATAACCTTTTTGCGACCAGCGAACAAGCACCAGCGCAGTTCGCTGGGAGCAACTCTAATCGTGCGTTGAGAAAGATTTCTGGAACGCAGACTAGCGATTGTCTTTTATAGCCATAGAATTCCTGGGCGCGTGTATTGCTGTGAAGTTATACAGCTGTTTCGAGAAAGGTTGTCGGAAAAACGAGCACGCGACAATCCCGAATAGTACTGTGGGAAGTTTTAAGTTCACGGTTCCTCGACTTCAGCATTTCAGGGAAATGTGAAGAAAAATGGCACGAGACGCCATGGACGGAGGTTTACAAGCGCTAAAAGACTTAAGCAACAAAAGTAGGTTCGACAGCTAGTGTCAGGAACAGTGTATTGACCATATCCCAGATTACCTTTCGGGATCGCGTGCGCATGCTCTGTTTTTTCTTTTTTTTTCCGACAACCTTTCTCGAAACAGCTGTATTTGGAGATGAGCACGTGAACAAATGTTCCTGCTTATGCCATTCTAACTCGATAATCCATATTTTGGCAGTGAACGTGTGTTCGCACGCGCGCATGTTTTCACATCGGTGAACTATTCGATTGAAAATCTAAGGGAAGGATACGGCGTGTTTTCACATCAGTTTCTCAGTTCGCATTGAAAATGCAAGCATAGTTAGTAGAGGGGACTAACTATGATGCAAGGAACGGCTGTTTCCATGCACAGTACGTGCTAAATGTTCAAAGGGCTTTGCCTGGTGTATTTTTAAACATGTACAGTACCCGCTTTCCGGGTAAATATGCAATATTAAGCTCGTGGGGGACATCTTAGGCTCATTTGTAAGGATGTAAACGGCAAGCTGCTTTCGCGTCGTTGCCGCCTTGTTACTAAAGAAATGAAGAAAAATCAAAGGTCTCTGAGACCACGACTATTTTGCATGAAGTATAAGCAACAGTATAAGCAGAAACGATGAAACATTTGGACAAGAATGCGTGGCAATTGAAACGACATTTTCGTTACTACAAGGGTGGACGAAATAATGTTATTTTCGTCTAGATTTTCACCATTTTGGAACTGGTTCACCAAAAAAACTTTGGAAATTAAAAAGCTTAAAATAGTCAATTTTACTCTGTTGTATTGTTAACCCTTAGTGATTTGAATCTGCCTAAAATCGGGTTTAAATGCTCACGTCAATTCAACTATCAAAAAAAAAACCTTAGAAAATTAACTTAAGCTGCAAAAGGGCACACACTGTCATTTTTTGTCTATAAATTTCGCGAATCGTGATTTCCATATTAATTATTTCGTGATTTGCCCGTTAGAAAACCTTGAGATCTGTGAAAGTGAAAAAAGCACGAAATGTGGTTTGTGTGGCAATGAGATGCGAGGGGCAGTGTAATACCGCAAAGCGGCCGAACAGGCTCAATCAGTCATGTAACGTCGATTGGTTTTCTTTCAAAAAACAGTCTGTGTCCCTCGTTTTTTCTCGCTTGCCCGCTTTTTTCGCTCGTCCCCAACTACTGAGAGCCTGGAACAGGCTACAACTCAAGCAAATATCTGTCTTGTCCTCGAAAAAGAAAACCTTCCCCCTGGCTGTCCCACTCCACAGCGGGTTGAAAACAGTAGCGAAGAGAGGTCCCTATACCGATCGTAATGGACCGTAAAAGTCCGGTTTGAATAAGTTCAGTGCGCTGAACACCACTGAATATGATGGATCCAGGCTCCAATTGCACTTAGGCGAAGTTCAGGGTAATTTTTGTGTTCAACTCAGCTAAAATCTAAACGGCTGTTAATAGACTTATCTAGAGCTACAGCTTTCACCAGAAAAAAACAACTTCGAGGCATAAGTAACAAGTAGCAAGAAAGACAAAAAATTGTTTACATGTATTTTCAGTCATGTTCAAACAACATATTACACTAGTTATGAACTGGAACTTTGAACTGAAGCCTCAGAATCAAAATGCTTACGACCCGAGTTCTGTGATTTACACGTTTAACTTCGATACCTGTAGTACTGTAACTGTAGAAATCCATCTAATACAAAGATTCCAAATAGCAAAGTCATTACAGCAGTTTACATGGAAAGGAGGTATTCTAACAATATTGTGACCCTGTTGCCGTTTTACATGTATTGTAACAGCTCAAACCTCGGATTTGCTTTAACAACTTCCGCGTGAACACCAGCGATAGTTTAGCTCGTCAGTGGCAAACTGCTTTATCCAAGATGACCACACTGTAATACCCTACAAAATTTAAGTAGGAAAAATCAAACTCGCTTTCACGACGTTAGTCAATAACAAAACTACCGGTTACCCACATCTTCCTCTATTAACTGACAACGAGAAGACTGATAAGACAATTTGCCTACTATTCTTCAGAAATGTGAACTAATGTGAACAAAAACCGAAACTGAAATAGAAACAGTTTAAGGTACGATGCACAGTTCTGTTTTGATTATCGCCGATTGGCTTTGAACCTCATATCTGGAGTGCCATTGCTCTTCAGTGGACCACCAGAACTGGACCTAAAGGCACCTCCACTGGAAGATGACCTAGAGCTGTAGCTTGTACCACCAGACGAATACCACGAGGACACTGGACTGCCATAGGAGGACTTGTTTACAGCATACCGCATGTCTGGAGTACCATCCCTCTTTAATGGACCACAAGAACTTGACCCAAATACACTTCCACTGGAAGATGATCTAGCGCTGTAGCTTGATCCACCAGAAGAATAACCTGAGGACATAGGACTTCCATAAGACGACTTGTTTATGGCATATCGCATGTCTGGGGTTCCATCCCTCTTAACCGGGCCACTAGCACTGCTATAGGATGACAGCAGCGACGGCGGGCTACCCCCATAGCTGCTGGAGGGCGAAGGGGAGGCAGACTGCTTGTTTACAGCATATCTCATGTCTGGAGTCCCATCCTTCTTGACTGGACCCCTTGTGTACGATGACTGTGGCACTGGGCTGCTTGTTTGCGATGAAGTCACCTGGCTACTGGATTGCTTGTTGACAGCAAAACGCATGTCAGGTGTACCATCTCGTTTGACAGGCGTTGCCACACTACCAGATGAATGTGTCTTCGTAACTGGACTTGATTTGCCCCCGGTGGGTGTCTTGTTTACTGCAAAACGCATGTCTGGCGTTCCATCTTTCTTGACAGGACCAGATCTTGGCGTGCTTTCTCTTGGTGACGACTTCTGGGAAGATGGCAGTGCTAGGGCTTCTTTATTTACTTTGAATCTTCTATCAGGTGTGCCATCCTTCTTCAATGGTCGCCCAGTATGATCATGGATGACTCCTTTCTGGCTCTTGAGTGAAGTAGCCTTCGCTTGAGATGATAACTTACCAAATTCTTCTTTGTTGATCTTAAACCTCATATCTGGCGATCCGTCTTTTCTCTGCAGACCTAATGACCGTCTGTTTTCTTTAAACCTCAGGTCAGGCGTCCCATTCTTCCTTTGGCTCCTTTGTGGAGAAACCTCTTCCAACTCAGGCCGTCTGGGTTCGGCAGTCCGCAGGAATTCTTCCAGTAGCTTTCTCTTGATATCTTCTTCATAATCATAGTGTTGGGGTTCAAACCCTTGGGTGTGACCGCTTTGGAAGAGGGCTTGCTCGAGACTATCAAATGAACTTCTGTCCGTGGGTTCGTGTTTCATACGGGCTTGAATTAACTTCCTTTGAGCGTTTTGGACGATTTGAAGGCAATGTGCAGACTTAACAATACGGGGATCTTCTTGCAGGATATGTAAAAACTCAAGACTTGTGTGCTCCAGACGAACGCACTGCAGTAGAACCTCCATGTAAGGTGAACGCCCGTCTTCGTCAGCTTCCACCCATTTAGCAACCGCATAAAACACATCTTCTTCACTATTCACGCAGAGATCGTCACGTTGTATAATTTCTTTCAGATCTTCATACTCAAGCTCATCGAATTCAGCTTCTACGCAAACGTTTGCAAAGTTGGTGACGATGAAGGTTTTTGCTTCCTTTTCAAGAACTTTGGTGTATTTACTGTTAGCTTTCCTCGCCAGCCACAAAATACCGACTGCATTATGGGAATCCAGGTGCAAGGACAGCCAATCAACACAGGCAATGACAAGCGAGGGAATCTCATACCGGCATGCTGCATTAAGCAGACCAACCACGTTGTCTCCTTCTAATGTGACTTCACCCGTGTATATGTACTCAATAAGATCCCCTAAGATGTTAGACGGGACTTCTTTCAGACGATATTTTGTTCCTTCTTGAGAGAACAGGTCATTCGACAGCATTTTCTTCAACACTGGCGATGCTGCTGCAACAAGAGGTCCGTGGACTGCAAACTGTGTGTTACCTTCGCCATCTTCCAACAAAGTAGTTGCCAACTCTTTTCTTTGGAACATTTCATATAGTTGCGAGAGCACGCCTTCGCGGTGACGACTCAGCATCTCGTGATCGCTGCTACGTTGATCCTTATCTTTTCTGCACAGCTTTTCCAGAGAATTGATACCATACCTTTTGGCAAACGCTTTCAGAGGATCCACCAATTCTTCGTCTAACGGGAACTCGGTCTTGTACAGGAAATCGCGGAAGGCCTCCAGCACTTCAGCAGTGCAATCTTTCAAGGAAAGGAACCCTGCGGTGCAGTCGAAGTGCTTCCCTGTAAGACTTTGCCTGATGACTGGACTGCACGCTGCGAGCAGCATGGAATGGAACGGCTCTTCGCAATCTTTTGTCGTAGTGCGCACGACCATGTCCGTCAAAAGTCCTTCGTTGGCCTGCATCTTGGCAAGGTTATTCAACAGAAGTTTGGCGTGTTCGTCTTTTTTAAGCGAGTAAATCACTCTTCCTTCACCCATATCCTTGCCTCGACTCACGGGGAGATCTAGTAGTGAGTACTTAGAATCCATTCCTGAAGCCAAAAAGATCTATATTATAATCCAATTTTAACTAAGTTGAGAAATGTGGCTCTCATTTTAGTAGTTATTTCCAGCATTTTACTTCGATTTGTTGCGCAACTGAAAAAGGAAACCACAAATGCTATCTGACAGCAAAATCTCGGAGGTCTTTGAGAATATAGGATTCAGGGGCGTAGCCAGGATTTTTCCAGAGGTACGCACAATTTTCCAAATCCACCCACAAGCATCACACCACCACCCCACCCCTCCTCCTTCCTCTCAAGTCCCAATTTTTTTCACGTGATTTGTTTAGGTTTTTAATGATGGGAGTGTAATGGTGAGGTTATGTTGTAAGTGACAGCGTTCCTTCTTGATATGAAATGAAAACGGAAATTTTGTCGTAAATTTAGCCGATTTCCCTTAACAACCACACAGCTTATCCTCAGTCTTTCTTCCCAGCAAACACAGAATGACCGAATTTAAAGTCTAATTCCTGATGTTTATGAACATGTATCACAAATAGCACGATACATGTACATATACTTTAGTATATTTTATTTTGCTTTATTTTCCACTGTTTTTTTTCAGGTACGCACGTGCGTATGTGCGTACAGGTAGCTTTGCCCCCCCCCCCCCCCCCCCCCCCCCCCCCCTGGGATTCTATTCATGGTGTTAAACTGTTTCAGTCATAATTTCATCCTAAGGCTTTTAAAGAAATCTTGATGTTTTGGCGAGTGTCGCATTTTTATTTAAAAGCTTTTAACCCTGGTCAAGAGACTGTGCGTTGCACTCGGTAGCTTTGAATAATAGTTTGTTTAACCCATACACGGGTCTAACAAATTAAATCCTTTATTAAATTAGCGAAAAAAAACCTGAAATAAATGCCAAAACCTGTTTTACACAATTTAACTGACTGCAAAACCCATTTGACTTTTATTTATTATAGAATATGGTTTGGGCTTCAAGTCAACAGACCTGCGGCCCACATGGGAAAAGCAGCTTACTGAATTTTGCTTTTTAACCTATTCAGGTCCTTACATCTTTGTTACAAAGGTGGACGCGGGAGGGGAGGGGGCATGGTCTTTCACTGGTTCCAGTTCATAGACAGTGTGTCCATGCTGTCAATTGACAGTGCTGATTTTTGCTCTTCTTTAGTCTTGTCCCAACTTGTGAAATCAGTCCAACACACTTAACTTGAAAAAATATTTCATAACATACATGAAATACTTTTTTGTGTCCAGTATTTGTTTTGAAGGGAATATTTTAGGTTAAATACACAAATATACAGGGCCTCTTATTTACAAGTCAATTCATAAGAATGGCATAAATTGTTATGCCTGTATTCTGTAGTTCAAGAGATTCTTTGTCGAAACCTAAAAGCTAACAGACCTGAACAGAACGACCATGCTGGCATGGCACAAATACTGAAATTCATCATATGACGGAAGTCTAATATAATGATGTCCGGGATCACTCAAGCTTAACTTCCTCATGTTAAAAGTGAAAGTGAATTCTTAAGCATTTACTTCAACAGTAAAATAACACAAGGAAGGGCATTTAAGGTAACAATTAATTTATCTAACCTTCATATTTGATTTTGAATAATCATTGGAAGCAGCAGTTCAGCTAGCAATCAAAGCTGCCCACCATTCTCCCCCATTCTCCCCCCCCCCCCTGTCATCCTCAACATTGACCTAAACTGTTACAGCACTCATCTGTAGATTAATAGATTAATACTAAATAATTTGGACATTTTTGAAGATGCAGGCAGGCCTTACTCTGAAGACTGCAATAGTTTGTTACTCTTGCCAAAAATCATCTTGTGCTTCTGGGGAACTGAGCAAGCAGAGGTAGGGTGGGAACAAAACACAAAATGACTTTTAAACTTAATATATTTTAAACTTTTAAAAGGTTATTGTATCAAAAACCGGAAATGTTTTGTCCTCCAGTGTTGAAACAATTCATCTTAAGAGTGAAAAGCTACGCGTCATCGGCTTCTTACACTCAGTCAACAACCACTACCTCCACCATCATTGCGACCCCCCCTGGATTTGGTTTCCGCTTTGATCTATGTTGTACAAGAACATCGGTAAAGTGATTTTCCGCGGAAATATTTCAGTGTTGAGTCAGTGTATACGGATGCAACATCTGCGAGGCTCTTTGAAGAATTATTCAACCATTTTCTCTACAAGTAAGCTTACATTTCTGTCTTCGAGTGAATTGGGAGTGAATACAATCAGCCCATCGTACTGCGATCGATTCGATTTCACTTTTAACATTAGATCATTTTGCCAAGCATAAATAGCAGAAATCCGTAACCCAGCCAAAAATACAAACATTTTGATACTTAGGTCAAAATGGATAAAACGAATAACTTACCGGAAAGCTTTTAAGATGCGACTTTAACCAAACTCTTCAGACAAACAACAACGTGCACGCTTATCGTCGAAAGCGAAACCCGATATCCTGGTTGGGCGCGAACGCGGGAAAGTTCATACGGGATAGGTAACTCACACTCACGGCATGAAAATTGCGTGACAAGTTGTCAGCGTCACACTCCCGATAAGGATCGAGAATCATGTAACGAGTGGCTTCTTCAAAGAAAGAGGTTTTCTTTCTTTTCTCAACTCAAGGAAATATTAAACTTGCACTCTAAGGAAAACATCTGGGTACCAAAGAATACCTGTCCCATCCGGGCGGCAGCTGCAACTGAGCTCAATTTTCCACATTTCGCGGTTTTTTTTTCTTCAAACAAAAACCCGGTGCCGTCTGTGGGGGTAAATTCGACTGGGGCGGCCGGTGGGTTGAAAACAGCATTTAAAAAACAGAGGCCGGTTAGTATCGTTTATTTTCAGCATGTCCAAGCATCAAATATAATAGCATCATCTTACAAATACTCAAATATTCCCAGTTCTGTCCCAGATAAAAGTACTATTTAATTCTTGAGTCAGGTGTTGGTCCAACCACAAAATCAAGTTTGATTCGTCATCAAAATAAAGAAAACGATTTAGGATACACTATTTCCAAATCAAAAATAAGTATAAATATATACAAAAAATATGTCATACCATTCACCTTAGTTGACGCAAAACGGGTACAGAAGAAGTACTAGAAAGCTTTCCCTTTTTCCTAGCAGTTTCAGGAAGACCAGATCTTCTTTATTTTTAGCTAATGTTAGCCTGCGTAGCAAGCATATAACCGCCTTTTTAGCGAGCGGAAAGTGAGGGAGGGTGTTTTTTTTTTGCCCTAGCCCCAATTTTCGCGCGGGAACTTAATTCGCTCGGGAACGCTTTCCATGCGGTCTAAGCTGATTTTTTTCGTGATAACTTTGGCCCATAAAAAGTTTTTTCAAAAAAGAAAAAAAAGCATGTAAAAAAAGACATTTTTCAAGTCAAATGCAATATTCTCTTAAGCCCCCTTTCTCAATTTGTCCTACTTTCTGACTCCCTCTTTCCAGGAGCCCTTGTCATGACATTACCATTTTAACCAGTTTCATCCAGTACTACCTGCTCAAACGAAAACCCAAAGGCTGCCAATGGATACAACATTTATGACCCACATATTTATATGAAGTTATGGCAGCCTTCAAGAAGGGCGTGTCCATTTAGACTGCAAACACGGGGTTTGTATCACCTGATAGTTGGCTAGAGGCGTGGTTACTGAAGGTTCCTGTGTAACCTTAACCCAAGTGTGAACATGTTTAAATAATTTTGCCTGTATATCTTGTGTAACACGCCGTAGACGCATGCAAATCGCGATCGCTAACGCTGTGATATTTTGGGTTGCCTTTCGAGCTCGTGTGGTATCTTCGCATGACAGTGTTTCACACACTTGTAAGAGAAACAAAAGATTTTCAGACCATTCAAGACTATCCAATCGGAACACATCATGACAAGCAAGGCCGCTGAGAAATGTTACATTATTTACATTATGTCGCATAGCAACTAAATGGAACATCAATGAGCGCGAGCTCAGTTGACTGATCACAAATCGCATTTGCATTCCCTCATGGTAGTGCTTCTTTCGACTCATCACGCAATCCCATTTCCACCATAACGTGACCAGCAAAACGAATACTACAACGAAATTTATAGCAAAGATTTCCCGCTATCCCAGATTGGTTCCTACACTTCTAAATGCACTTTTTACAGTTTAAGTAGCAAGATTGAATATCATCTAGCAAATCCCTGCACTATCCGCGATACTTGGAGTAGCACTGGCCCAGTCTCTGGATCGTTAATGTAGAATGAACTCGTTGATGGATTTTCAAGCATGTCTTCAAATGCTGGGAAGAAAAACAAACAAAAATGTAACTACATGTAATACCGAGATTACAAAATATTTAAGTTACATGACAAGTGCGCGTGAAAGAATTAAAGAGTAGGGTAACACTGCAGTTTTACAGCAGCTTGCGCCGGTATTTGCAAGAAAACAGGTTTGTATCCTGTTAAACAGTTTGATGTGAATCATTACATTCACTTACCCATCAAAAAGAATTGGATCACGGCCTTACAAAGCGTAACAAGCGAAAGAATTTAGAAGTTGTAATCAATGAATAAATCCACTGCATTACACAGAAATCTACCTGCTCCTACCTATATTCGCAGGATAGAGTAGTTCTCAACAAAGTGTTGTAAACCAAAACCAACATTAACCGCTGTGGCCAATCACAAAGATAACAGACAATCCAGTGAACCAATCAAAACTCGATGCAAATGCATGTAGCCAGCGTGAAGCGCGGGAAAAAGTGTGGTTTTACTTTTGATTGGATGAGAAAGTGGCGCGAAATTTTTAAACCAATCACTTGGCGTAGTAGTGCAAAACCAAAGCAAACGCGAATACCTTTCGACGCTCAAGAGAAAACTGCTGTATTGACCAGCGTTACAAGCTTCGTACAATATATTTATTTAAGAGCAGACTGTTATTACCATACGTACCTCCTAGGACTCGGGCGTTATTAAGACTTAATTGGACTAAGGGGTTCTCCATAATGGCTTGGTACAGCGGACTGCAGAAATATCGAGAGGAATAAAATATAATGTTGTGGTTCAATTAGTGAATTTACTAATTTTTGGATGCTCTTTCAGGTGACGTGCCCCATTTTCAATTCAATCGATATTGAATATTCGTGTCAAGAAAAAATATGTTCGTACCCAGTCCCCTGCTCGTTTAGAACATGGCCAATTTTATCCTTGGTTCAAATGTTATTTTCTTTTGTTTTTGGACATGGTAATGTAAGATAAAGAGTTAAAAACAAAGAAAAATAAAATTTGAACCAAGGATAAAATTGAACCACAACAGATACAAGTAAATCAGCTAGTACTGATAGAAAATGAAACTATTATTGTTCAGAGTGAGGGAAAAAATGTGCGGTTTGCATACCTAGACTGATCAAGGCCTTCGTTGATATCTCCTATTCCTCCTTGTCTATCACCAAGCAACCAATCACACTGCCATGCCAAGCACGAAAACAGCACAAAAATAATTATTACAAATAAGTACTGCTAATAACAGGTTCCTGATAACATGTACCCAGCATAACCAGAATTCCCCCTCAAAATCATGCAAAATACCAAAATTTGGAAAAAGAAAATATACTTCATACCCACGAAAGGCGGAATTTTAGCGTAAAAATACTGAATACCCAATTAAAAATCCCCCTGTATACTGTATACCTAAAAACCCTGGCTGACCCTGTAATTACCATTTATTACTATTTCATTGATTGCCACTTGCAACTGCACTAGTAACGAACCATACAGTGCTACCAAAAACTTTCTAGTTTGAATGTTTAGTGAGAATTTTTGTAAAAGCATTTGTACATATGTATGTCCCTACATGAGTGTACAGTCGATTTTAACATATGTGAGCGTCATTTAAAAGTCAAGAGCTTCAAACTCACAGCGGCTTCTTGATTGTTTCCAGTCGCTTTAAGTGCCATGAGAATTTCTTCCTCTTGAAAACCCATCTCTTTCAAATTATTTACAGCCTGGATAAAAGAGGGGGAATTTTCTTTATTAAAATGAAGCTTTTACTGAAACATCATTTCTGTTAACAAGTATTCCTTGATAACAGTTATGCTAAATAATGAAAAAAAAAAAGAATTGAAGCCCAGAAGTTCCAATCAGGAAATTACTGCATCTGCTGTACTGTACAAATACAACACACTTACACTGATTTGTGACTAAAGCACCGGCTAAACTATCAAACATTTTTTGTCCAACATTGTGTTTGTTGCACACAACATGGGGTAGCTTATTGAGCGAACAACGTTTGATCAAACATTGAACAAAGTGAGTTCACATAATGCTTTCTGCATATTACTGCTGACATTTAATTGACACACGTCGCACAAATTCTGAGTTCGGTTTCTGAATGGTTGCTTTTTCCAACTAGGGCTTGCTTTGTTTGCAGAGGTGACTTAGAAACGATTAAACGTTTGCTCGTGAAACAAAATGTTGGATAAAAATGTTTGATCTAGATCAACCAAGGGAAGCCATTTAAATGCAATGCTGAGAGAGGCGGCTAAACGGTCAAACATGCTCATTCAACACAATCTTGGACGGAAATGTTTAATTGTTTAGCCGGGGCTTAAAGCATGATGCAAATAGAACACCTTACTTCTATCATAATGTTATCAACTATTTTAATGTGCAACTCACCCTAGGATTTGGAACAAACTCCTTTCTTTTTCTGCGAGTCCTACCAGCCCTCGCTCCAAGCACCAGAGGCTCATCAATATCAGCGTCACTTTCATGTTGTAAAAGCCACTCCATAGCCAGCATTGGAGACATCCTGCAAGAATTAAAGGCAAGTTACAATGTTTGAGAAAAAGTGATATACATTTTTGATGCTTTGGACACTGATCAACTGAAAATACATGTAACTTTCATATTTTTGGAACCAAAGTACACCCTCAAATTTTTTAATAAGTGCACATTTTATACCAACAGTGGAGTATAAAATAGAGGAGATGTACTTTTGTGCCGTGCCCTCTAGTTGACCTCTTGGCTTTTTAATTTAGTAACCTGTGAAGGAAACTGGTTTGTTTGTTATTCTATGCTTCTAAACTATGGCAAGATTTTAAGTCACCCTGAAACACACATTGTACTGGGTATGGACAAAACATGGGGTAGGCCATATGGCCTAGGCCATGGTGTAGGCCATGGCCTACCCCATGGCCTACCATTTGGCCTACTCTGTGGCCTACCGGTGGTCAGATTTTATATAATTTTTATTTTTTTATATTTTTTATTTTTTTTAACTAAGGCTAGTTAGCAGCTCAAAGGTGACCCTTCATAACTGTAAACTTTTCTTCCTTTATTTCCGACGCGAGACTTCTTCACGTCAAGGAATAAAATGTTACAACTATTCGGAAGTTAAAAGCGTGCTTAATTTACCCTTTCTGTGGAGGTGGCTAAGTTATAACACTCCCATGGAAGTAACTAATACTGTTACTGTAACCAAACATTATGAAAAATGCCTTAACATGTTACTGCATGTTGTACTGTTATATTTTGGGTGCCACATGATTAGGGCTAATCGTATATAACTAGGAGTCTGTCTGTCTAGCCGAAATTTTGGGCATGATTATTTTAAGAACAGTTTTAAACGTTTTCAGACCTCTGATAGGCCTAGCATTACAGAAAGTTTCTTGCAATTTTACTTAATGTGTGCAATAACATGCTGTTCAATATATGTAACATTTATTCACTGGAGAAGTGTCATTGGAGATGAAACGCATCAAAAATAAACAAAGAGATGTTTACAACCATAAAATGAAGGTTCTCTTTGGCTTGATAGTTCTAGTTAAGAAAAGATAATTACATCTGACCACCGGTAGGCCATAGGGTTGGCCATATGGTAGGCCATAGGGTAGGCCATGGCCTACACCATGGCCTAGGCCATATGGCCTACCCCATGTTTTGTCCACACCCCATTGTACTTCAATTACGATTGGATTTTCATGGCCAAAGATTGGCTTACCTGTTCAAAACCAAAGCTTTCTTAGCTCTGGTTTCTTTGAAACCCATGTCTGTTAGCTGTTTGAGAATGGCCTGAAAGAGGAATAGTGAAAATAGCATCTATTGCATAAGGAAAACAAAACATACAGGTAAAGTAAAACCCAGTTAGCACCTTAGTGTTCTGGACCCCATGTGAATGTTCAGCTTATTCAATATACCACGATTTTCCCTAAGTACTACCTTACTACCTTCAGGTGTTTGGAGAAACTTTTGTACAATTTTCTAGAAGTGATGGAAAGAACTTTCATTGTCTGTCCATTTTACATACATCTTACTTTATCACTTCGTGTGGAAGACACTGGTCTAATGGTTTATAGTGCACTGAGTTTGAGTCCTAGCTAGGGTCATTGTGTTGTGTTCTTGGGCAAGACCCAGGAGTATAAATGGGTACTGGCAAAATAATGCTGGGGGCTAATCCTGCGATGGACTAGCATCCCATCCAGAGTGCGTAGGAATACTCAGTCGCTTAATGCTACAGAAACTGGGATAAGCCCTGGTGGTATGAGCCACTTGGCTCAATGCAGAATTACACTTACAGGATCAACATTTGGCTGAACATCTTCTTCCTGACCTAAAAACAAAGCAACCAATTCATCCACTGTTAAAGCTCAAACTTACAGTACATGCCCCAAAATACACAATGTGTGGTTCCAGAAAATATCCATACCCCCCCCACGGAAGGTCACTGGAAATTCCAAGGGGGAGGGGGGGTTAAACCCAGAAATTTCCGAGGGGTGGAGGGGGTTCACGGGCAGCTCCTTTTCCACAGGGTGAAGAAACATGAAAAAAATAAACAACACACGATCGAAACGAAGCACGAAGAAATACTTACGTACGTTGTTTTAAAACAAAAAATAAAGCTCCTTTCCATCGTGATGAGGTTTACATCATAAGCTTTAATGTTTCTGTTTTTCGTTCGAGTTTCCTTGCGCTTGCTAGCGCGTACAAAGATGCTTCTTTCTTCGTGACCGAATCAAAATGGCGGACGTGACAGCAGAAACTCGTCCCAGACTCCCACTGGTGTCTTGTCTCAGAAGGCCTGGCTGCTAAGCTAGTGAAATTACTTTGGACGATCGAACGTGAAAGATTTGCGATGCGATATTGAAGGCGGCCGTTTATGAAGTTGCTGGAATCCTAAAAACAAAGCTTTAGTAGATTGTAAGACAGATTTTTAGATAAATAACCGGGCCAGCAAGGAATGTTGTAAGTTGCAATTTTTATTTACAGTATCGTTCCGTGCGTGAGACTTGAAATTCTGAAACAACACTTCGCGGAAATTGTAACATATCTTCTAGTACGCAAAGTTAATGACTAAAAGTGAAAGAAATAAAAAGGTCCAGGCTTTTAACAAATTAAAAAAATATTCTAGCGGCGTTGAATGAAGTTTTGAAGCTACATGTTTACTTGCTGATTTCTGATTTACAAGTGAAGATCACGCACGTATTAAACGTTTCTGCCGACTTTATTTAGTGTCCAAATGCTAAGGACACAACTAGATTGTTACAATCGCCCTACGTTTTAAAGTACGAAGCAATTTCGAATTTTCAAAGGGGTGGTTAAAAATATTGGAAATTCCTGGGGGGTAGGGGGGTCCCCACAGACCCTCTGGAACGGAAATTCCCGGGGGGGAGGGGGGTGCAAAACAAAAAGCCTTCCGTGGGGGGGGGGTATGGATATTTTCTGGAACTACACAATTGGGATCTTCGTTCACATGAACTCTTGGTAATGTACATGTATGTACATACCTGATTGAAGAATCATTGACCCATGAAAAGCATAAACCATGAACAATGTGACCCAAATGTTTACTGGGGAATGGGAAAAAAATTGCTATCAGTTACAGAATAAACATGATAATAAGACATGCTCTTAAGGCACTCAAAAAATCCCTTGATTATCAATAAAAAGGAATATTACTAAGGCTACCAATGCTGTCTACCCAGAATACCATTTAGTAATATCGTTCATGGTTTATGCTTTTCATATGGTCAATGTTTCTTCAATTAGGTGTATAACTAGTTAAATAATGACCTGTAAGCTTTATGCGAACAATAAATGGAACAGACATCCCAATGTCTGTGAGATCGCTGCATGAAAAGTTATTAATAGATAAATATTTAGTGAAATGAAACCTAAACAGGTTACCTGGATTGTCAGTTTCTTTTTCTGCATTCACAGATTGTAACAAAATTGAAGAATCGATTAGGGAGATGAGTATTCTTCTAAGTTCTGAATTGAACTAAAATCAGAGAAGAGTACATTTACAAATTAAATTTAATTATTGAATAGTTTGAGTACAAATAAAGAGGATAACCTCATTTTTATGGTGATGACTCTATTATTGGTTGCATAAAAAAGGAACCATTTGCAGGGGTTTCATTAAGGACCAGACACCAGGCAAATTGACCAGTTGTTTTCAACATCTTTAGTTTACCAAAGCGGGTAGGGCCTTGCTGATACTTTGCCTAGGTGCAAAAACCTGATGCTCACCTGCTCCAATCCCCTGCATTTGACATTTGATAGTACAACAATATGCAACAGCACAATATATATTACAGTGTATATGGTGCATCTAATTGGGAATGATCACCCTGTTGCATGATGCTGCAAGATGTTACGACACTGATTTCTAAAATGATCTATTGCTGTCTGTCTCGGCCACACTACACAAGAAGTCCAACTCAATCTGACATGTTCACAACATGATTAAGCAACAGATGGATCTGAGCAGTGTTTGCTCTTAGGCATATTATATTGTTCCAGTACCGTTGCACATGGATTGACAGCTGTGAGAAGGTCCATATTTCATTGGTTAGGCTGTTAATATTTGTTGACTTAATATAAGAAATCCTGAACATAATGATGAAAACTATGTAACTTAAATCCAGTGACAATATAATTTTGAACAAAATGCCAAAAATAACTTTGAACCCAGCCAGAAAATAGTTCTGAACTGAATGATGAATCTTTGAATCTGGAAATGAAAATAATTTTGAACTAAGCAACAAAAGTAAACCTGAACTCTGTAGCTATTATAAACCATTTCTTAACCAAGTGACAACTAGAACAACTCTGAACCAGGCAGCAAATATAATATCGACAAAAGTATAGCATAAAGAACTCCAAATTAACTCTGAACCAGGTAATTTGTGTGCACATTTTTCCCTGGCTGAGAAATGAGCAGAACTCATTGAAAAATGAGTTGTTCTGGGCTCTTGCTCCGATAGTTAAATATAACTATTCATTGGGGTTGAAATCATTACAAAGCTTTTGTGAACATAAGCACCATGGCCAGGATTTTGCTTGGGTGGGTGCAAGCACCAGAAGCTTTAGTGTCTAGGGGGGAGATCCGGGGGTATATTTCCCCAGGAATGTTTGAAAAATCAAGTTCTTGAAGTCCACTTTCCTGCATTCTGAGAGTCATTTTAACCCTCCGGGCGCACCCATCGCACCCCCCTGCCTACAGCCAGGGAAAAACAGCTTTCAATTTAGAGTGTCAGAAGAGTGTCGGTGTTGGCCAAACTGTCAGCTGGCCAAGTTTTAAGGAAGCTGTTCATCACTTTTGCCCACGTCACTATCCAATAACTTACACCTGTTCTTCATGTACTTACATCTAACATAAGAGGGGACAAACTGGCTGACGGCTCCTTCACCTTTCCTGCAGTAAGCTTGGCAGTTAGTTTCTTGACGGTTTTAAGGTCAGGTACGTGATAACTGTTATTTTTACATTCCTGTGTGGTTTTGGAAAAAAAAAACAGATAGCATACTTAACTTTTGAGTGTATTAACTTGGACAGAGCAAACTACTGCTTTCTTGCGGAATTTGTAGAAACGAGGAACAAGTAAAATTAGTTAACTCTTAACTTTATATATTAAATCACCCTGCGAGCAGAGCCCTTTCTTTTTCGCTAATAAACTAAACTAAACTGGACAAGAAAGGGCTCTGCACGAATCGTGTCAAATCTTTGTTGAGCATGCGCAAAGCTTACGCGAGACTTGCGCGAACTTGCGCGAGGCTTTGCCTGGATCCAAAAAATGTAGCGGATTTATAAGCTTCTATCAAAATGCTTTCTTCTTTTGAACATTCATAGAGTAAATTAGCAACAGAAATAGTTTGTTTTTCAAGCCTGTTAGTTCAGGGGTTTGTCAATAACCAAATGTCTGTGAGCAAAAAGATGTGTAAAAAAACTTCGTAAATCTGACGCGTACATTCACTAGCTTGCACGTGTCAAACACAACGCGCGCTATTCAGTACCGTTGACAGCTGAGTTTATTTAGTTGAGGATTTGAACATTAGTTGTGACTTTTTTCTCCCCCAATTGTATCTCAAGATTGTGTCGCTGGTCTTTCCCTGTGTAGGAAAGTAGTTCATGACCTATTTAAAATGACCAAGTATGAGATTATGCAAAGGTTGCTTCAGTCTTCGTGCTGTGGGCTCGGTTTTGACCGTCGGTTCTTCCTAAAAAATAATGCTCGCGCTGCAAAAAACCGGTTTTATCCGGACTGACCAGCCCAAACTTTGGGGCTGCGGCGACTTCAAAGAATTGACGCGATTTAAGCAGAGCCTCTTTTTCTTCCCAATTCTCAGCCGCAGGGAAGTTAAAAGAGGCTCTGCTCGCAGGGGATATTAAATATCGTAGGTTGAAAAAAATGTCAGAAGCCTATAAGCTAAACATTAGAAATTATGTACAAACATGAAATACATCAGCTATAAATTTGTTTAACAACTGATGGCCTTCGATGGTGATGCCTCAAATTTTGACACCAAATATCTTACAATTAAATCAAAACGAGGAATAAAATGCTTTTTGTAAACACAGTTACAAATCGAATGGCTATCAAATCAGCTAGCCTATTATTAGAACGTACAGATATTTTGTTCTTTAGGCTCCTCGAAGTAACAGAAAATTCCAGAATAATTTCCCCTATTAACGTACTTTAAATTATATAAAAAAATATATTACAGACAACACTTACTTTTTCAGCGATATCACAACTTGTGTTGTGACGTTTTTTGAAGAGAATTAATTCGTCTGGAAAAGAAAACAACATTCGAGTGAGGGCCTGGGCAATGAAAATTTAAGAGATATAAAAAACTTACCATTTTCTTGAACATTTTCTTCCTCTAGTGTTTTATCGTCGACTAATTCACGATTTGATTTAGCAAGGATTAGCTTATAGAAGGGAGATTCCTTCGAATATTCGCCTCCAAGTGCTTTATCCTTCACTGCATTAACTGTGTCTCTTAAACTAACTGTTAGATTGCTTTCTTTCCCAGATGAGCTAGTAATTTTTATGCAGATCAGAGGGACAGATCCACGGGATGTTAACTTCTGAAGTTCAAATTCTCTCATCTTTCTCCGTTGTTTTTCATCTCCAAATTTTTTGCAAAAACAAGACTTCGTGACAAGAAGTTGACGTTCATGCGCAGAAATGAACCAAATTTTTGGGCACTGCGCATCCCTCGGCTAAAATTAACGAGATCAAAAGTTATGACCAAATATGGAAGCTATCGTCATGTAAGAACTTCCGTAAATGCTCGACGTTTCCGAGTGAGTCCGAGTCTGTTATCCACGCAGTCATTATTCACGCTTTTCAGTTATGGAAATCAGCTGAATGGAGAACCCTGGAAGAATGTGAATTGAAATCTCTGGATAAAAATATTATTCCGTTGTTGAAAAAGATTTTCTGTTTGAAGGATGGCAGATGACACAAATACGGGTGGTGTTCCAAAAGGATTGAGGCTTGTGGTGCGATTCTGGGGCGCCGTGTCTGGTCTATGTGAGTGCTGCTGTTTGAATATTTGATCTTTCATGATCACGGATTTCTTGTCAAAAATATATTATAAGCTTAAAGTGAAAGATTTATTATTATTGTTTAATCGATTTAAGGTCATGTGTATAAGCTAGTGCTATGGTTTCTTCTATTTAAACAGCATTTTTGCTTGCCGTTTATTTGAGTTCACCGGCAAGGAAAAGGTTACGTCCGTTCAATGATGAAACTGACCGGCTAAGTACATAAATGTCAGTGATTGTCTGTAGATCTTTGTTTATTTTTTGCCCTCTCGTCCTTTCATGTTCTGGCTTCAGTTTATAGTGATCAACGATACCTTCGACCGCTAGATAAAATGCTAGAGTATAATTTCTAATAATATTTTTAAGACTTTGAGAATCACGGCTTCAAAAGTTTAATCCGAGGTGTAAGATGCTTAAAACCGGCAATGAATTTATCAACTTGCCGATGAATAGGGTGACAAACTGAATTGGACGCAACAAAGGGTTTTTCGAATGTCATCAATAGCGTATAAACTTGGAACTAAATGTCGTTTATGCATTTAAGCTTATAACATGTCGCCAAAGTTAAAAAATGCTCATGATTTAGAAAAAAATATATAAAATTTTCCAGAGAAGGTTGAAGCGGATGCCAGCATTTTTGTCTATTTACATTTCTGAAATGAGGTGTTTATTACCAGAAAAGAGCATAAATTCATTCTAAAATGCGAATGAACAACAAAATTTGAATAATAATAATAATAATAATAATAATAATAATAATAATAACACTAATAATTGTAATAAATAAACTAAGGCTGATCCTAATGAACGGCACTTCAACAATTTATTTCAATTTAATTTGCTGAATAGACTCAGACCCAGTTTAATTATCGAAACCGTACCTACTGTCTGTATATATAGATTCGGTGTGCATAAATTCTTTTCTAGAAGGGTGTTCATAAATTACCCATTAATTTTCATTTAGAAGAATTCTACTAGTACACTAATGCAATTGCTGTAATCTGATTGGCTGAGCTATTGAACACTATCAGCCATTAGTGTGCAGTGGCTGAAGGTCGTCTACCGAATGGCAACATTTTCTCCTTTCTCAGAAGTTTCGGAGGAAGTTTAGAAACATTATTGGATAATTCAATTCCCACCAGGACTAAAAGGAAGAAAATCACCGTTGCACAAGTTTAAAACGTAAGTTACTGAATAAGGTGATGGGCCTGAGTCCACAACTGAAAGTTTCAAATGAAAATTCAGTCTGTGTGCGCGAGTTGGCTAAAGCGTGAAGGTCAATACTAGTTCATATTGTAGAAAATTAATTAGAAATCATTATTAATTAATTTTGAAGGAAAATGATTTAGAATTCTACTAAAACAATTAGATTATTCGCTCTCAATTTCTATGAGGTGATAATTGATTCAGCCTTTCGGCCTCATCAACTATCACCTCATAGAAATCTTGAGCTCTTAATCTAATTGTTAAGTATAACCTATTTGTGTTGTCTTTTAGGCTCTACAGCACTTGGTTTCTTTGTTCTTTTTACACTCTCAGCAACATGTTTAGGAATGGGAATATATATGATGTAAGTTATTTTTACTTGTGGGACAAATTATTACTACTTATATTATACGATCAGATGTAAATTGAAAGTATGCTTGGCCATGCAATGGGGTTGTTTATAGTGGCCAATAAATGTATGTATTTAGTTTTCTGCTTGCATTGCACATCTATAATACTTAATTATGGGATCACAAGCGATATTTGATATAAAATAATATTAAATAAAATTAATAAGAATTTGCAGTGGCATATCCACAAAGTGGTTCTTCTATCCACTGTTTCCAAATCAAATTAGAATTTAGAAATTTTTGTTTTTGTGGAGGGGGGAAACTTAAGAGAACTCAGAGAGAAACCCTTGAAACAGGGATGAGAACCAGCAACAAACTTAACCCACATATGATGCTGAGTCTGGGATTCCAACCCACGTCACATTCGTGGGAAGCGAGTGCTCTTACCACTGTGCGGCTCACTGCCATCCCTGTTGAAGTTCCCATGTATATCTTCTTGCAATTTAATCGTCATTGAATGTTTTCATGACATGGTGCTAGATACAAATTTCTGCAAGTTTGTAAGGGGAGCTTTCAGTTTAATACATAAAGCCCTGCATTAATTTACCACCTACAATGTTCCCGCTATATTATGGTCATTATTTTGTTTTAGCCTTAACATCAATGTCAGACTGCATATTGGTGGCTGAGTAACAGAATTATGTTGTACTGGTATATTGATTGACTACCGTTATATTTACGCAGGGGTGAAACAACTGATTTAGGAGGGTCCCCTGTACTTTTTACATAAAGCGCAACAGTCTAAACAGGGATCACCTTGATTTTTGTGTGAACATAAAAACATTATGGTTATCATTTGTGATGTGTGAAAAGGCCAAAATAATATTAATAGGTTAACATGATTCAGTTTTGCAAAGTTAGTTCTTATGTGTCCATGCATAAACAAGTCTGTTGATTTTATTCATGTAGCTTATTGAACGGTGCAACAGAAGCCATCATTTCTTATAATCTCAGTGGTACAATGTGGTGTTAAAGCAAACTGTAATGAATTTAAGAAGTCTGTAAGTTGATGGTATTTATCATATCTAACACTTTCAGAGTGATGGGTGTGCTTATCCTGGGTTTTGAGGCTCCTATGTGCTGTCAGTATGTACCAGCTCTTGTGACAGTGAGTAACTGGATTGACACTCACTTTAGATTCTGGATGAGAGGAAGCTTGTATTTTGTGTAAGTCATTACGACAATATTATTCTTTTTACAGTCAACGCCCACCCTGCAAGCACCTATAAATGCTATTAAGAAAGACCCCATTCAATATACCAACACATGTCGAAGTGAATAAGAATTGCTGAAAATTATAACTCTCACTATTATGGATTTTCTCTGTTATAGATACCAAATGGTGGGAGCTGACTTTATACTTAAATAATGTTTATTAAGCCAAGATATGATATTTATCCACTGTTCTTTTACAGTTAGGGCATGCAATTGGGTTGGGACAAAACTCGGACAAGATCAACTCAGATTACTGATTTGAATAAGAATAGCACTAAATTTGTGTATTTCCTCATTCTTGAATAGCTGTTGTTCTTATTCAATTTGGCGATCTGAGTCGAGCCAGTCCGACTTTTGTCCTAGCCTCCTGTGAGTAGAGATCAATGGCTGTATGCAATAGACTGATAGGCTTGATTTCTGGTGTACTATTTCTGATTTCTTGTATCTCATCTTTAGTGTGATGTTACATTTTGTTCTTGGGGAAAATCTGCATTAATTATTATAAATTAGTTGTAAGCAACTAAATTGCTCATGACTGACAAGTCATCCTTTGACAAGCAACTGATCGCCTAGTTAACCAGGATTATAAATACCAGTAACCTAATTTACTTATAAATAACCATGCATATTGATGTTAATTCTGTTTTGTTCTTATATATTGTGTAGGATGGCCCTTCTTCCAATAATATTTTGCCTTGAAACCTCCACATTTGTTGGCTGTGGCGCAGTCATGATCACAGCAGCCTTGTATGGTGTTTTAGCCATTGGGAAAAAGTAAGTAATTTAAGTAAAAAAATCTGAGTCATTAACACAATGGAAATTTATTGGAGTCAGAGGAACCAGAATGTTTCCGTGTTCTTCTGATTCTTCTTATGACTCTGTCGCTTGTGATCCAGTGAAAACTTGATTGTCAGAGTTGCAAGCAGAAGCAGAAGCAGATCTAGAAGAAAATCAAAATGCTAGTTCTCACAACCTCTGAGTGCCTCATTTCTGCTTGCAACTCTGACAAATGACAAACTGGTTTTCACTAGATGATCCAATCATAAGCAACGGAATCATGAGCGGAATTGGAACTCTGCTTATGACTCTGTCACTTTGATTTTCACACGAACTTAAGGAGGCTCACGATGGTTTCCAGCACTTTTCCAGTTCTTAAACTTTGATGGGTCAGTACTACAAATCATTATCAGTTGCTACTACAATAATGATATCAAAAAAATGTCCAATCATTGCTGAACAAGTTGTAGCCATTTTCATGATGTTATTGGTTACCATAGCAACAGTTTAGCCTGTTAAAAACACCCTTAATTTTGCATTTAAGTGCTTATAACTCAAAAACGAGCACGGTGACCCCCATTTTTTATTATTGAATAATGATAAACACGTTAAGATGCAACTTTGTGCAAAGTTAAAAAAATTTCTATCTAGCAGTTTCAGAGCCACCTTAAATTTCCGAAAATTTAAGGTGGCTCTATAACTCCATTGCTAGTGAAAACCAGCTTTTATATTTGTTAGTGTCCTTCCCAAAGCTGGCAATTTAGGTAGTGACCCAAGAGCGACACCTGTACATTATGTAATTACATGTAAATCAGATCATAATAAAAAGTGCTCTGCAAGACCTAGGCTTATAGTTCAATTTCATTAGCAGAGTTGGAAAGAACTGTAAAATTATGGCATCCACTAGGTTAAACGGTGTGCAAATATTTTTGCAGGGGAGCTGATGCAAACAAGCAAGCTAATTCTGATGACATTGAGATGAAAACTAACTTAGTTGACAACAAAGGTGATCCAAATTATGGAGAAGAAGCAGGACCTTGAAATGCAGTAAAAATATGTGTAAGAGATACACCCTCTACCAGCTAGAAGATATTTAAAGATGTTAAGTTAATACATGTAATAAGGTTATTATGGAGAAATAATCATCATGATAAAACCTGTGTTCTTGTGAAGGGATGGATGCAAATGATGAGCACAGTTGTGATGTCATGTTACAATTATTTTATTTTCTACACTTGACGTGAAAGGTCTCTTCCTATATTTATATAGTGTTAAATGCAAACAACTGATTATTCTTGTCAAGAATAATGTCAAGTTGAGAGAACATTAATAAAGTTTGTTTAAAACCTCTTTAAAGCTTATAGGCAAGCGTTTATACGTAGTTTACATGTAAATTTGTATTTGAATCAGTCTGTGTAAATTAATATGAAGTAATTTTGCTGTGAAATTTTATGTAGTGGTCTGGTGAGGTGGACATGTTGCTAAAAGCTAGCCAAGCGGCCATTTTTAAGGGATGTCTTAATTGGCACACCCACAGTCGCAGTCACTGTGGGGTCAGTTGTTTTCCTGCTCTGTTGAAAACAATATGTCATTAATACAGTCTACAGTGCCATGTTTCCTTGATTAAGTGCTGAGATGCTTACCAGTACAGTGGGATCCTGATTTCTGAACCAGCCAGTTGGGAAACAAAAATTTTTTCTGTCAAGAAGTCGGGGAGTTTGAGTCATCAAGGGTAAAATATCAGTGTTGGACTGATTGAAGGGTAAACACATTTTGTTCAAGATATCCGGAGGTTCTGGTGAAAAATTGATCAGGTTTGAGAAATCGCGACTCCACTATATTTCAAATCTCATATTTCCTTTTTTGACATCTATAAACCAACTTGATTATTATATATGTTACAGGTCAAATTTAAATTCAGGTTAAATTATTTTTAACCTAGGTCATTTTTTTCAACCTACAGGTGTAGGTAAAATTTAGGATTATTATTAGGGTTAGGGTTTTGGATTGGAGTAATATATTTTTAAAAAATAGTGGTTCACCCAACGTTTCCTATGTGGCAAAGTGGATAAAGGGTTGGACAGCAAATCTGGAGGTTGAGGTGGGGGGGGGGGGGGGGGATAATGGCAGATGGTAGGGAAGGGTAAGTAAGATGGTGGAGGGGGCTCAGAGACATCAAGGGAGGGGAGGTATTTTAATTTAATTTTCTACTTATTAACCTAGTAAAAAAAATAAACTAGGTTAAAACAAAAATAACCTAGGTTGAAAAAAATGACCTAAAGGTAATTTTGACCTGTAACATATACACTTAGCAGTAAAGAGACCCCGGCAGGATAAATTCTGTAAAGTGACATGGCCCAAAAAGTAGCAACAGCACACATAATGAAACCGTGACGACTAGCATCCTTTCTCACTGAACTGCAACTGCGATGTCAAGTGACGTTAAGTTTGATAAAACACCAACGTGGGTCATTTTAAAATTCAGACTAGTGACACATACTAGGGCTTGGCTTAATCAAGGAAATATGGCTTTTTTATACAAAAGAACTAGATTTTAATTGTATGTTGTCTGCTAGATACATATAACAACAATCAAGACTTCCACAAGCTTGTTTTTCTCTGCATGCAACTTGAAATCAACCCTTGATAAACTAATGTTTTGATACTGCTTTTAAATTTACAGTACAGCCTGCGCATACAGCATCATTACTGCAGAAATGCATTATACATATGTAAAAACAATTTTATTTTACTTAATGACTTGTTATTTAAGTGGACTCTTATTGCCAGTTCTAGATTGACCTGAAAGGCTTAAATTATTAATTTATTTTAATTTAATTACCGAGAGAAGATTTAATTCTTATGCTAGAACAGATCAACAAATACAAACCTATTCACACACAAAAAAAATATTTAAGACCTGTTGCTGTGAAACGAACTCAACCGGGGCCACCCAACGCTTTTTTAAGCCAATCACAAAACTAGTTTAGAACAAAAGAACTGGGCTTCCTTCATCAGCGGACCAATTACCAGTTCTTAGGTTCTGAGCTTATGTTGTGATTGGCTAAAAAACACCCGGAAAAAACGTTAGGTGGCCCTGTTTGATTCGTTTCACTGTTACTTGGTTTTACTAAATCTGTTTGTCTTTTTAAGGGTGGGATATAAGATTCCACTATTCAAACAACTTATGGAAGATTATCAACCTCAACAGGACTAGAAATTTGAATATTTAACATTAAACTGAAAAGTTTTAGTTGATCAATAAATTATGGTTTACGGTGAACTACGCCGTTTCTTTGTTCGTTGTGGATGTGTGGTTTGGAATTAAAATATTAAATTTTATCATAACAGTACACTTTGTTGCTCGTTGTGTTTGCTTTGAAAACCCATTGAACACAAGCTCTATCCAGGCCCCCTCCTCCCTCTGCGCCCCTCTTGTTTCCAAGATTATAACCAAAAACAGTTTTTAAAAAGCTGGATTACCCATCTTCTGAAATTAATTTTGGTAACCTTTTTGTACGGAACTGTTGGCGCCGCAAAATTTCATACTAACCCAAAATGTAATAATAATCACCGCAAAATGTAATGAAATAAAGTTCTCAATGTACTAGGATGTAACAACACTGGTCATGAAAGGAACATGTCATTTTAGAGATTACATTTTGCGTTATTACATTATTACGTTTTGCGACAACTGAAAAGTTATTGCATTTGCGTTAACAGTTTTATCATGCAGATTTTGGGTCAATTTTATGTGCAAATGCAAAGACAAGGATCATCATTATTATTTTTTCATTTTGCGTTGAAACAGTCAAGCTACACATAAAGGGCGCTTACCATTTCAGAACCGGCCGGCTGGTCCGGTGGTTTTGAATGTGAAATGGGCCTTTTTTCACGAGATTTTCCCACAAATCAACACTATAATATTTACGCATTGACTGATTTCACAAAGCAGATCTGACTAACAACGGAAATCTGTTCCCGAATATACCGGTCTGTCCGGCCAATTCTGACAACTGGAGAGTGCCATAAGTGAGCATAATCCTCCCACATATATTTATGCTTTGAAGTGAGCTCCCAATATCTTTCAAGTTCCTCCCCTTTAGAAGCATTTGATAGAAATGAGCAAAATGAACTAGAAGATTCTTCGTCAAAGAAACCTCAATCAACAGGAATGAATGGGATCCTCGCGAGTTTGCATTACAACGTATACCATGAAAATAATGATCATTAAAATTTATACCGCACAATTTTTATTGAAAATATCAGATCAATACGCTTTACATGGATAAAAATAAGTAAAATAGAGTGGTAGCTAGTGACACACGGTAAATAAACGGAATATGAACGAAAATCAACTAAAAGACAAAATCTAGAGCACCAAGGGAGTCTTAGGGAGGAGAATACAAGTATTTTTTGCTTTGGCTCTATAGTTGCTTGTGACTTGGCCGTGGTAATAAAGAATTTTCATGTACCAAGGAATTTTTTTTCCTTGCAGTTAACAAGCACAGTGCTTTGGATATTAAGAGGGTTAGTTTACATTTCACACCTCCAAAAAATTTCACAATTTATTTTTTGGGACTGTAAATTGCAACATTAAAAATTTAAATAAATTTTAATTATTAATTTCTATTATAAATTTGTGACTAATTTGAACACGTATCCCACATCTGCAAAGCCATTCGCAGTGACGCTTTCACTTGGGTCACATGACTAAGCTATCTGACCAATCACAATGCTCGCTAAATACCCTTAAAAGAAACGCCCCTTCGCAAACGCGATCATACTCGTGCGGAAAGTTCCAGGTAAGGACTGAAAAATTTTCTCTTCCTTTTCGCTGACTTGCGGTACTGTGTTTTTAGTAATATGTTTCTGTTTCTGCTGCAGAGTAACGCGTTCCTTATTAGAGCTTCAGTTTTATCTTCACTCGAGGTAAGATCAGTTATTGATCAATTTAGCTTCCGTACTTTTAACAACTTTTTTATTAAGAAAACCGACGCATTTTAAGCAATTCAAAATTGAAAAATAAAATAAAAATTAGACTGCATCATTTGAATGAACTATTCAAAAGCTTTTATTTGAATGGTCACACACTAGGGTTCTATCCAAACTTAAACGTTTGAACCACCTTGTACAACATAATTAACAGTACTGCTCAATAGCTTTCATTGAATGGCCACTCATTGGGATTTCCACATACTTAAAAGTTGATTCACCTTGTACAGCATGATAAACTGCACCATACGAAGGTACTGCTCGGTAGCTTCCAATTGAATGGTCAAACACTTGGGTTTTAACCAGAAACTTAAAAAGTTAACCCACCTTGTACTGTAACAGAATAATAGACAGTACCACATGAAAGTACTGGTCAATGGCTTTCATTTAAATGGTCACACGCTTGGGCTTTCAAGAGACTTTTACCAGGTGAAACTAATATTCGACTCATCGAATGAAACAGCTAAAATCCGCCGCGGAAATGTATTCAAAAATGTACAGATCAGTTGTACAAAACAGTTACCCGAATTTGTTTTTAAAGATATTTTTTTTTGCAGAGGTCATCGAGAAGGCCATAAAGTCTTTTTCGTTTTTCTCTGATTAGTAAAAAAAGAAGGAAAAATAACAAAAAAACTGGCAAGAAAATTTAGGTTAATTTTTAATTATAAGTATCGCGTGGATGTTCAGGCTCATATTATGTTTATGCTGAAACGTAACAAAAAACTGACTGTCGAGTAGATGTGAAAAGCTTGAAAATAACAAGGAAAACCTTGCAAAGTAGGTTGGTATGCTGAAGTAATAATATGCAACCATCAAACAAAAGACACATTTAATTTACGAAATGAGACCGAATAAATGTTTAATATTTCTTTCGCCGACTGGAACTATTATAATTAACTTCTTTGTCAGTGAGCACCATTTTTAAGACAACAGCTCGCCACCTTATCAAAGCAATCCGACTAAGTTTAATTAGAAGTTGTGTAAGTGAAACTAATTTACTTCATACGTTATAACTGCTTTTAGTTCTCCTAGCTGAACACCATGCAGAAAGTCATCTTTGTTCTGCTGATTGCCACCGTGCTGAAGGTGTCGCTTGTCCAAGGTAAGTCAATTTTCAGAACAGTTCGGTTTACACGCTCCTATGAGCAACAAAATAAATTAATCAGCATGGTCACAATGAAAAGGCGCACCCACATTTTCTTTCCTTCTTTATTGTGACAAACAAGACGCCCGTTGGCCGTTTCCGCGGGATGGGAATGACTTTTCACGGTCAAATTCTGTTTAAAATGTACAAATAAATGGAAATGAAAGTACAAGTACTAAATAGAGTAATTTAAAAGACGCCAAAGTCACAACATGAAACGTATGCGCTAACGTGACTTTGGCCTACGAAAGATGTTGTGTTACAAAGATGCGATTTACATAAATTCCGGGATAAACTGCCAAGGCTAATCAACAAATGACCTTTATCGGTTTTTACAATTATCAACAGGGCGATCGTTGAGAACTCGATCTTGTTTGACGCACGCCTTTTAACCTGTCACTGGCGTAATAGTTGAGAATAAAGTTACATCCAAACTGTAAACAATCGACAATTACTTCTTTTGTTATGTATTCAGTCGCCATGAGCTGTGAAAATCTTGAAAACTTCCACTCCCGCTCACTGATCAGCTCTTATTACGGTTTAAATATTGTGAATGAAATCGGACGTTGCCGACGGGAGCTTTTGAAGTGAATTTATAGTCGCTGTTCATAATACTTTGGACGAAATCTCAGTGAACATGCTACCACGGGAAACAAACACATTGCTCCGTGATAAACCAGTATCTTCTGCAATCAATCAATCGACATGCACACTTGTGACTACAAACTCGATCGAAATAAATCGATTTGCAGAAAGCGCGGTTTCCGCAGTTTCTACAATAAATCCAAACGTACGTGCCCTTACTTACTTTGAGAGAGCATACATTGCTAAATTACCAAGGCTAATCAGCAAAATGGCTCAGCTATCGGTTTTTATAATGACCTTGTCTGCCTTTTCTTGACATGTAACTGAACGTGTTCGACTGAAGCAGCAAGAGTTTCTTTTACTACATTGAAAACGTATAAAATTTACCGTTTAGTGAACAAAATCGTACGTTGCCAGCGATGGTTAGAAAAATTATCGAGCATACCTTAGGTGAAACCTCAAATCGACGAGAGCTTTCGATAGATTTTACCGCACAACATCGAACTCATGGAACTCATCGAACACATCGAACCACATCGAACCACATCGAACCCATCGAACACATCGAACAACATCGAACACATCGAACGCATCAAAACGATCGAGCCGAATTTAATACGCGGCTCATCCCGCGTAAAGAGACAATTTCACCGTCGTCGCAGTTGTTAATTTATTTAGACGCGCTTTATAGTTATCCAGTTGAAATGATAACATTTTCAAGAAAAACATAGAAAACTGAAAATGGCAGTGACTTGACTCTAGCGAAGGAATTTAAAATTTTAAGAAAAGTTCTGCTCCGCCGAGTGGAAGACCGAATGAAAACGCTCCGCACTTGTATGTTAACACGATTAAAGTGGTAACGTTATTATCGTTTGCCCCTCTTTGTAGCAAAAGGTCCAAACGAGACTGATCTTTTTGGATCATCGTGCGTTTTTCCCAGAGGGAAAACGTTGAGTGACTAACTATTGACTTCTATCTTTTTTCTTCTTCTTCACTTTTCGCCAGTTGAAGCATTGCGATGCGTGGTATGCAACTCAGTGGACTCGTGCGCGAGTTCAGAGGTGGTGACGGAGTGTAGCGGCAAGTGCTACAGTTACAAAACAGTGGACCCCGTTGAAACAATCGTGGAAAAGGGATGTTACTCTCGCGACGAGTACCAGAGTTTGTGCACTTGCGAACCTTGCGACAACTACCGGGCTTTGATTGAATTGGAAACAGACAGATGGACTTGTAGCCATCACTGTTGTAATGATCACGATAAATGTAACCATGCCTCGCATGCTCCGAATTGTTATATGCGCAGTGTATTTCGTATTTGAATCGTGGAAGCATTAAACTGATTATTCAAATCAATTCAAATCTTCGTTTTTGCCATTGTCTCGTATCGATGAATTTTTTTTTTCAAGGAGGGAATGAAATGATCGCTGTGTATCGAAGTATCTCCACGGTAAGAAAATAAATAAAAACATCCCTTTGCTCCCACCTTGCTTGACAATTAAAGTTTTCACGTACATTTGAGAGCCGCTGGACTACTCACTTAGTACCTGGTGAATATGCAAATTGTCCGAGATTTATCACTAGAAGCCTCTGAAAAGGCACACCTTGAATATGCCAGGAATATGGGAGGATAGCCCGATTCTTTTTTTTTTTTTAATTGTAAAGCGCTACGGGCAATTAGTGGTTACAGCTTGAACCAGCACCAGTTATATCACTGAAGTTACTAAGCAACGTTAATGTCGTCATTGTGCTACGCTGGCACGTGACAATTTTTTTTGAGTTCTTGGCAAGCTTTTGCACTGTTCTTTGGTTGGATAATTAAAATGGGACCCTTTCTAGTGTTTCAACAAAGATTTGCTATAAATGGCACATGTTCCCCCCCCCCCCCATTGAGTTACTGATTTTCAATTTTGTAGCTAAATCTGTTTGTGTATTTGTTTGCTCGGTGGTCGGTATAAGATTCCACTACACAAAACGTCAACTTACAGACGACTATCATCATTAACAGCACCAAGAATGTAACAACTTAAGGTTGTAACATCAAACGTTTTACCCATTTAAATAGTAAGTTTTATCAAAACAGTGCGTAACTGCGTTGCTTGTTGCCGGTTATGTTTTTTTTTAACCCATTGAAAATAAGCTTTATCTAGGTCCTGCTTTGAAGTAAGCTTCTTAATCGCTTTTGAAACCCTCCCCTTTCAAAAGTCTTCATACCACTGGAATTAATTTAAGATGAAGCACTAGCTAACAAATACTCATAATGCATTCATGAACTAAATTTTGTGATTTACTTGATCCCTTCTGCAAGAGTCTTGCAGTAACACGTGCACTTCGGTCACATGATAAGCTATCCGACCAATCACAACAATGGCTTTTAAAAGAAACTCCTTTTCGTAAATGCAAACGTACTCGTCCAGAAAGCTTAAGGTAAGAACACAGTTTTCTTTATACTTCGTTTCCACTGGTTTACGGAAATTATCTCAAATTCTATTTCGTTAAATATAGTGCAAACTTAACTATGCCATTTGAAAGTAGTGGTTTCCATTTGTGTGGAAAAACCGGTGAGAATTTTCCGGCAAATGAAACAGTACAATCTTTCAGCAGACGAGTGTGCACCAGTGTAATTTATGATGTGCATATTGTCAGTTTACAAATAGAATCGGACGAAAAATGACATAGATTCATCAGACAACCCGCGTAAATTAAAAATATTTTGTTTTACATTATGTTTTTAATCCTTTCGTTGCTAAATATAACTTTAGAAGTCACCGAGAAGGTTGTTTGGTCTTAATTGTGTCTTGGATCTCGGCCGTAAAACAGGAAGAAAAAATGATTTATGTTCTGGAAGAAGAAATTATAGCTTATACGTAGCAAAAACTGACAGTGGAGTAGATATTAAATTGTCGAGGAAAACCTTGCCAAGAAGGCTGGTCAGCTGAGGGTAATAATATGCAACTAACTAAACAAAAGAAACAATTAATTTAAGAAATAAGACCGAATGAATTTTTAATTTTTCTTTTGCCGAGTGGAGCTTTTAAAATTAAGTTCTTTGTTAGTGGTGAGTACCATTTTAAGCCCTCAGTTACAAGATGTTGAAAGAAGCCTAGCCCATGAGAAAACAGCTCGCCACCTTATCAAAGCAACCCGACTTAAACAAATTAGAAGTTGTGTGAGTGAAACTAATTTACTTCATAAGCTATAATTGTTTTTAGTTCTCCTAGCTTAACACCATGCAGAAAGTCATCTTTGTTCTGCTAATTGCCACCGTGTTGAAGGTGTCGCTCGTCCAAGGTGAGTCAATTTTCCATGAACAACAAGACAAAATTAATTCAAAGTCTTTATACTTGACATGATGGAAATGTGCTTCCATTTTCGATTTTTTTTGTTTAAATAAAGAAAGAGGCATTTTGTCGTCTTAGGAGAAGCCGCATTTTTTCAGCTGGAGGCAACTTTATCGATCGGGACAAAAGTTGATTTGCTTCATTCAGTCGCTGTATATCTATGAGATGAAATGCGTAATTAAAGAACATTTAAAACTAAAGGAAAAAGTGCCAGTGAGGGTTAAATAATGCAAACTCTAGGTAAGCATAAGTTTATCGTTTTAAGAGAAAAAAATGTTTCACTAAGGCAGGAAATCATTTGCCTTTTAACCGCTGTTGCAAGGATTTCCTGCTGTTGATGTTTCGATCGTTTGTAGCAAAAAGAATTGTAAACGAGACCTTTCGATCGGATATGTTCCCCGGTTATGCACTAAAGATTGTTTCTTTTTGGATTATAGGATTTTCACGCAAAGCTTTAACCCGGGGGGAACATGCCGAGTGGCCACCCATTGATTTTCACACTTCTCCATCTTTACTTTCGCCAGTTGAAGCGTTGCGATGCGTGAAATGTGATTCATAAACGGGAACGTGCGCGAGTCCCGATCCCGAAATCGTGGAGTGTAGTGGCAAGTGCTTCACATACCACACAGTGGACCGGGTTGATGGCACGCTTGTAACAGACTTGCAGAAAGGATGTTACCCTATCGAGGACGTGGAGACTTCGTGCAGCTGTGAAGCTTGTGATAACTTTCAAACAGTGATTCAAATGTTTACGGATGGGAAGGTTGACTGGAGTTGCAAGCATCACTGTTGCGATGATCGCGATGGATGTAACCAGGGTGATGCCCCGACTTGTAATGAACATAGTGTATCTGGTCAGTAAATTTGAATTAGTGAACATTAAACTGATAATTCAACTGAATTTTTTTTTCGTATTTATTTTTGTCTGATACCTTGGATTCAGGAGCTTTTTGAGTAAAATCAAGGGAGGGAATGGAACCAACTCCACTGTAAAATTAACAAACACTTTGTCTCGCAGTGTACCTGTTTTGGCAATGACATTAAATTATTCTTGTATATATGACATCGACGAAGCAATATTGCGACCTTCTCTTTTTGTCTCATAGCTACTTTAATTCCCAGGAACCTAGTTTGGTTCCCAGATGGCCGAGATTTGAATATTGGATCAGCGACTTCCGAACTATTGATTATTCCAGCAAGCTTTTGCCATTTGGCCTTAAAAAGAGAGTTTTATCCATTTAGTTCGCCGAAAAAGGTAGATGATGTGTGGGAGTGTACAAAACTGATGGTTAGATGATAGTCTAATAATAATCGTGTTGATTTAATTGTCAGCCTTTTTGTTGTGTGAATGGGGATTCATCAAAGATCGAAATTCGTCGCCTGTAGTCCAAATGGAAAAGATGAAGCCAGGAACATCAGTAGTTTGTACAGTGAGATTGTCTGGGTGACAGAACAGCCTTGAAAAATACAGCAACTTATGTTCACAAGCAACTACACAAAAACTGTATTTTCAATGCTTTAATGCTCAGCTTAGAACTATGCTACAAAACTGCTAACAGTTCAAAAGTACTACTATTTATTTACATATCATACAGCAACTGAAATATTGCTTTGCCGCCATTTAAAGGAGGTGCGTCACGGGCGGATTTTAGTCCAATTTTAATGGCCACCAAATTGAGTGAAATAAAAAGTAACAACTTAAAACAGTGAAGAAACATTTCAATAACACAGCGAATGCAAAAGAAGGTTCGGATGGCCAAAAATTCAAGAAGATTAAAACGGATTGCGATATGGGTTTTTGAAAAGCTGTTAAGCTGAACAAGTTAAATCTCGTTTGTTTGTAACTTTTAATTATAACGCCCAGGAGACATATTTGTTTGGGATAAAGCTATGGTTTTGTCATTTAGACCCAAAGAAGTAATTCCTTCGCTAACATTAAGTTTCATAGCGAATATTTGGCAAAAATTAATAAAATTAGACTTAACTCGGCCGCGACAGTCCCTTTTAATACTTACACTTTGATTCACACAAGCAGCCTAGGAAGACTGAGCCTGCAGTGTTCGTCAGAGATGTTGCTAGGCAACATGACATATCCTAATGACGTCATACTAATATATGCAACTTTTGAAATGCTTGCGCTATTTTCAGATTGAATAAAAAATCGTAAATAAGTGCTTGGACCACTAATATTTTCGTTAAAATAAACAACTTGCTTCGCTTATTGCTTCCTTTCTTATTTCGTAAACCAATTAACAATAGAGCAATTCAGATTTCATTCATTTAATGGGATTTGACACCACGTATCGAAAAGCAAGAAAAGTCGAAAAAGGTCCTTTAGACGCGTTTTTAGCTTTAAACAAAAGGAAAACAAAAGCACTTTATACAACAAAGGACGACCACTTAATACTGTAAATGGCTTTTCATATTTAGAGAAAGCAGAAAAAGCTCTTATTCTTCCCCGTATTCATTAACGTGAACGTTCTCTCCCCAGATTGAGTATCGTCCAAGCTGTTTTGCAAACAATTTTGATTTTCTTCAATCTTAACCATACGTGGTTTTCCAAAAAAACTTTACGTGGAATTGATGCCCCTGCTAAGTATTCCGTAGCACAATAATAGAGCTATGTACATATGTAGAGTCAATTTAATTGGAGCTTAATTTATATTCGAAAATTTGCTCCAATCTTGAGATGATTTTAAAACTTTATACAAAAACAAGACGGTTACACCTCTTGTAATCAGTTAAGGTTTGAATAACCCCAAATATAACAATAGCTTTTTTCTTCATTTTAATGAATGGAGGCTGCACCAACAACTTGGGAAACAGCTGGTTTTATCATCCGTTGTTTAAACGCAACCAAAAAGACGACAAAAGCCAGCTGCTTGTTTTGAACACAAGGTTCCCATCCCTTAACATTTTTATACCAAACAGCTATCGACATCTCCCCTCCTTTATGCCAAGCTTGTCACGAGAATATCGGAATTCATCATTGACAGTAAACTCGGCTGCCTTGAAATTATCCCGATCTTGTAATGAAGGAAATGTAAGTAGAAATTTTAAAATCACCTCACAGACGCGGGAACTGAGGGAAGCACTTCTCGAAAACGAACTAATTATTATAAGCCGGTATGCGGTCTAAAAGGTTTAACACAATTAAGAATACGTAAAAATATCACTGCCAATGCAGCTAAAGTGAATTGGCACTCAGTAAAAGCTTGATAATACCTTACAGTATTGAATATATATACGATACACACGACAATTGCAACTCTATAAGAGTTATAGTTATAAGTTCATTTGGTTATAGTAAGTGATTCTTATTAGAACTGTTTCTCTACCTGAACGATCGTTACTATATATGACAAGCTAGGGCTCCTTTCTATCTTAACTATCAAGGTAATTGAACACAATATATATTCCTCGTTCTAAAAGCTTGATTCACAGTTGTCGAAACAAGCCAAAAAAAATTGTATATTCCTCGTTCTAATTATTGCTATTATTTTAACAACACGTTTATTTAAAGCACTTTCTGTAAGTGTTGTCTCATTAAAAAGTACACAACAAAAGGTTACAAATTTTAATCAACGCCCGGCTGACGCAAATTTACACTGGAAACTACAAAACTAAGCGAAATTGGACGTAAAAATTCAATCCGTACGATAGGCTACAGAATAAAATCTTCCGGTATTGGCACCGCCTCGATTTTGACGTTTTCAAGTTTTTGTTTGTTTCTTGACACATGTCCATCATGGCGACTAAACTAACGACCAGCGACACCAAATTAAGAGTCCGTTCCAAATTGTACAACAGGTCTTGTCTGCAAAGCTGTGCGGTTATTATAAATTTATACATGTGATAGTACACAAGAGTCGGGAGAACAAGTACCTCGACGGTTGAAATGCGGTCTCGTGAATTACGGTCATTCCTCTGCGGTCGAACCTGCACTGAAATTTTCGTCAAACTTTGCCTATTGTTGTTTATCTTGTACGAACTTAAATTTTGAAATAATTATGGGAGGTCCCACGACTCTTTTAGGAGCAACATCAACTTGTTTATATGCAATAATTTCTTAGAATATCAATTTGATTATATTCAAGTTTGCTTACTAAATTCACGTTTTTGAGATTATTCTGCACTGAGAATTGGCCTATATTCATTTTATAGAAAGAATGCTATTGCTCAATTCAAAGCGAAAGAAAAGAAAATATGAAAGGTTACCATACTTGTTTATGAGAAAATGACGATTAACCATGTTAACCTCTGGTGTATTAAGAAAAAGCCGCCATTTTAGAATGCGCGCGAGCTAATCACGCGTGAAATTACGTGTAGACGAAAAGCTAGGCTAAGCGTAAAACGTTCAGACTTTTCGCGCTATATTTTGATTGGACAATGAGAATCGAGGATTTGCCGTGTTCTGCCGACTAGTTTCGGTAGTGTATATAGGTATGGGAGGCTTATGCATTCTGACCCCCCCCCCCCCCCCCCCCCCCCCCCCCAGGCCGCCTACTCAACCAACGAAAACCTTGCCTATAAAATAACTAATAAGACACAAGAGCTATTATGAGAGGAATATCCTGACACGTTGGACCACAGGGTTACGACACATTGGACAGGCGGTTAGCGAGCTGGAACAGTTGAAACAGCAGCAAACGTGGCCACAATTCAGCAACACCACATCCGACTGTAAAAGCAAGAAATGCTAACGTCAGGGAAGAAGGGTCAGTAAAAATATTTTCATACTTCTTTGAGAACCCTTAATAAGCAACATGTAAGCCTCTCTCATTTCTCACCGTTTCTGTGAGACTATAGCTCTAAAAACTCGTCGTTAAACGAAAGTCAAAGTAGCGACAGAGTTCAATTCTGTGGCGGGAAATAAAGCTCCTGTAATGAACCAACCAGAACTTTACACCAAAACACGTGACCAGTGCCAAGCGCGGGAAAACTCGCGCACAGCACTTGACTGGCTGAAATTTCTTTTTTCTGATTGGCTAGAGTACGTTGTAAGAGTTTTTTTTTTTAAAAAGTTACCGAGCGACATTCATTCTGTTATGTCATGCAAGGTGATAGTGAATGTACTCTTACCCTTTGATCCATGCAGATCACGCATTCCGTGGTCATGTCACGGTGCTCCAGTACAGGTGCCGATGGTGTGGGTTGTGTTGGAGCAGAGGCTTGAGGAGCAGGCACCTGTCAATCACAGAGAAATCATCAATATATGAATTACAGGACTCAAAAAAACAATACTTCCCGTGTTACAAACCGTGCCGTTTTACAAACCATCATTGCTGGGTTTCCTATGCACTGGGTATGTTTTGCCACTTCTCGAAATCACTCCAAACAAAACCTCGATTGCTTTCCGACAACATGCTAGGCATATTGTGATACCTACCTCAGGTTGCTCAATCTCTTTTTCTTTTCCCTTCGCCTTGGTGTCGAACCGAAGCCGTTCCTGGACCACGCTCATGATTGCCTTGCGAACTCCAAGCTCGTGTATACCCAGCTACGGAAAACGGTAAAGACGGATATATAAAGTTAAACTGATGTTATCGCGTTTGATTTCAAGGAGCTAAAACAGAAGGATACGACGAAACACACCAACAAAACAAAGCGGAAACGAGGTTGTTCTTTGTTCTGTAGCTCCACTTACTTCTTTGAGCTCTTTGTCTGTCATGGTTTTAAGCATTTCCCACGTGATGCGATGACGAGCAAAGTGTGAAGCGTAGTCTTGGGCCTCTGCCTCGGCAAGAATGTCAGAAATGACACTATCGCATTCCTGTTAAATGACAAAAAACAGGACGGTCCCCTCTTCGTCACTAATCTCTAAAATCACTTAATTCTCATCAAGCGAAGAGAGCTATATTACTGACCAATCAGCATGCGACACTTCCCCAGATACGCTACCCAGTTGCAAGGTATTTTAGCCACAACACCTGGAAATTTCGCATGGCCTTTTATGGCCACGAGGTCAAGCCTCTTCGGATCACCTCTATACGTTCCATTGTAAATTCAGTACATTTAGTGACCCGACGGCCACCTTGTGTGGCTATTGCCATGTTGTGCAGCCTTATAGAAGACATACTGGGGTTGGGTGGGGGGGAGAAAACTGCAATTAACTATCACCCACTCAGGATAAGTAGCAATAATCAAATCATGCAGGACTTAGTATCTGCTTGAAGATGTGGTTCGAGAAGGCTTAGAAGAGAAAACGTACCTTTTCAAGCAGAGTAAGTGGTTTACTCTCCAGCAACCTTTGATACTGTATCAGCCAGTAGTCCTCGATATCTGTCTCTCGTTTGTGTTCCATCTCGACCTGGTAAAGAAAAAGTGCGCACCTTTATTCCAACGCCGAGCTCTTGTAAAAACGTCGCCATTTTTGAGTGAACACAATAAAGCCATATTAAATGAGAAACTTACAAGTCTCTTCATCAGCTCATCTTCTCGTTTCTGTTGTTCGCCAACAAGCTGAACCAGGAGGCCAGTCAAAGCTTCTCTCTTCGACTCCAAAACAGTCTGAAAGGCAACAGCACACAAGGTTTTACACTTGCTGCAATTGTCAGCAAACAGTTTGTGTATAATAACATAGAAAACAGGCGTTTGGGTCCCAAGAATTCCTCGCTTGCATGTAACGTGATGCGTAAACCAGGTAAGAAATAAAAGCTATCAAGAAAATAAAGTGAGGAAATAAAGGCAGGCGAAAGAGCAACGATTTCATCGAAAGCATTCAATTGAAACTAAGTTCAAACAATCAAAAGAGTGTAGTAGGGTTCCATATTGTTCGTCATCGCAAGAGTTTAAACAGGTTTATGAAAAGACAACAGTGACTGGCTCAACTGGCAGTTCTTTGCTACCACAAATATTCCAGACGGTGATATGTAGGTACTAACGACGATGTAGGGAAACCCTGGTGTTGGAGAAAAAAACCCGTGCGTTGGATTTTAAGATTCTCCCCAGCGTTTCACTGTGTGAGAACCATTTTACCTGGGGAGAATTGACGAGTGATCGTATGATTTAACAACTGGCATACCCTCTCAACATCCTGCCGTTCATCTCTCTTGTCAAGCTCGGTGAGCGTCAGTCTTGCTAGCTCGTCTTGCAACATTGAAATCTGAAGTCAAACCAGTAGCGTTTTATGTTACAGAGCAGTTTTAAAATGACACTGTCTGGGGAAAAGGGGGAGGCGAAGTCTTTCGAATTAAGCAACTATTGATATGGAAATACGTCGCGTCCACTTTTTGTTAAGGTGTTCCAAAGACTTTTGCCTTGAATGTTGAATTTCAAAAGAAAAACAGCCAGAAAAGTAATTCTTTGCATTTGTATATTTCAGTTCATTACTGACCTGACCGGTTATTCTGCGATGTTTTGCGTCTGTTTGAAGCTGAAGAGCTTGGATTGCTTCCATCTGTGCGCGTTCCTTTAAATCAAAATACGAATAAGACCCTATAAATTACATGACATGAAACCAGAGATCCTTTGAATAAGGGAGACTTAGGGGCAAAGCCAAACAAAATCAGAGCTCACAACGATAATTAGAAAAATTCGCCAGGTGTTCGACTTAATGGAAATGACACAAGCACTCAGCAAAATCCAAGTAAAAAGCAATAAAAACTTTATTTTAATTCTCATTCAGAGCCAGATACTGGAAAAGCTGTTTCGTTAACACTTCCATCTTCCCGTTTGTGAGACTCATGTTGTGAACGTTGTTCTGTTTATTTTTAGCAGACTGTGCATCACTTCACTTCGGCAGTTTGCAAAACCAGTCAAACAGTTCCTCTTATGGTGGAACATCTCACGGGGACCATATCTAAACGGCCAGTTCAAGGAGGTGTTCCCTTAGTGTCGTTGGGGGTACCTTCATGTTCCCTAAATGTGAAGTGTCCCACAGTTTTTGAATAAAACAGATTGAAAACACTCCTATGCACAACCTAATATCTGACCTCTCTGGAGATCTCAGAAATTAAAGAATCTCTGTCTTCATACTGTTCATTCAAAATCCCAAGTAACCGCGCATCAGCTTCTACAGACCTGGAATAAAAATAAACAAACACATGATCAAGGATTTTATAAAACTGTGGAAACTTTTTGCAGCTGGAGTTAGTTTCAGAAACCTCTCACTAGAATGAGCTGTACCATTGTAGATTTTAACCGAAAATTCCGGTTTTTGTATGTTATGGAAAACGCTCCTGACAAGGTCTGTTTCTAGAAAGGACGCATTTTCCAACAAAACTTCAGCTATACACGTTATATCAAGGCTGTCTGTTGCACAAATGTGTTTCAATGTATTATAAACAGAGAGCATCTTGGAAAACAAGGTCAGGAGAAAACGAACTTTAGCCGACAAAAGAAAAAGTAACATATACTCACTCGTTCATGGCCTGACTAGCAGTCCTATTTCTTGTCCGTTCGTATTCTCTTATGAGTCGACTTTGACTTTCTTGGCTTTCTAAAAGGCGAGCCATGGAAGCTACCAGGAATAAATCACTTCATGTTAATGTATTTAGCACTACTGTTCTAATTGAGGACACTAAATATGAAGAAATAAATACTGTAAATCAAACAGAAACTAGTTATAATATCACAACTGGCAGGAGGCTCAGTTGGTAGAGAAACTGGTGACCACCACACAGTAGATTTTTAACAATCGCGTTGAGCACAAACAGAAGCCGGGAGTGAATTATCACCAACCTAGGACTTCCTCTTTTCTTAGTTTCTCAGCTTCTTCTTGCGTCACCTTGATCAGCTGTTCAGTTCTCATCCTGTTTAATGAAATAAAATGTGTAAGATTACTTCATCCACTCTTAACAATTCTCTTATATTTATTCTTATGATTCACGAATCCCTTTTAGTCAGCAAAATGTACCAAGGGAAAGTTGATGGTTTTATGGTTAGAATGCACAAGCAGAAATCTGTGAAGTTACTAGTGATGCGTTCTGGGTGAATACAGTCAAAGCCTACATTACAGACTGAGATATTTGCTTAATAACAGTAGTTATGGTCCTAAGCTCAAGAATTCTGACTGCTAATAAGGGAACCTTCAGTGGTGCCAATGGTGTCGCTATAAATGGGCCTTACACTGCAACCTGCAATGATCCTTTGTCCTATACAGGTGCAATCTCGCCCCAGAGCCCGCTTTTCTTTCGCTCAGCACTAAGAAGGCGGAAAAACTGGGAAAAATTGATCCCAGTGGACAAGCTAATCTTCTAGGTAATTCCAAATAACATGTCACAGTGATTATTACAGGTGTAATTTCGTTGTTTCAGTTTATTTGAAAATCGCTTTTTCATCACCGAACAGCATGCGATTGTGTGATTGTTGAATTCATCAAGACGTCTTAAATGTACCTTTCTTTTTCCATTTCATCAAGAATCATTTCCGCCTTCTGAGCTCTAAAATTAAGGAAACAAGAATCAGTGTTTCTTTTACCACCAAAGAATTGCTTTTAATTAATAATATACTACCTTTTGCAATAATCAATAATTGTAACATCAACAGGTATCTAACTACATGTCTGCATGAAAAAAAAAATGACAGAGGGAAATACTTTACAGCAGAAATGTTGTAAATGCCTTTGTGACAAAGCACAGGAAGAAACTCAACATACTGTTACAATCATACATTTTTAAGAAGTTTCAAACAGCAATTTTTCTTGAATTACCTTTCATTTACTTGCAATATCATTGCTACAGTGTCATTAGTTAACTGTTCGTCTGCAACAAAATTAACAACTCATTAACCTCTTCTGCAAAACAGTGTAAGAAAATACTGAATAAAGAAACCTATCTATAAGTGCATATACTGCCAACAGTTCACTTGACATCGAATCTGTACAATGGCTTTGTCTTTCTGAGATGCAACACAGGTTATGTCAAGTGGCAATGTCACAAGAGATGGGTTGTGCCAGGATAGGCAGGGATCTCATAATATAAGAAGGCAGGACCCGGGTACCAGTAGTACCAGGATACATAAGAGTCAGCACCTGCCTACTTTCAAACTGAACATAAAGAAATTCACTTCAACTGTTCTTTTCAGTGCCACCTACTATCCTGTAGCTGCCATCCTACTTCAAAACTTAACGAAACCCCTGGAGAGGAGCTGTTATTTCCTTGGCTTTGCCACTCAGTGCCTCACATAGTATTACAATCAGGATACCCACTAACAAGCTTAACACACACATGTAACTACATGACAGTGTACCTGCTGCCATAGCCGACACCAATTTTTGTCTTTCAAGATCTTGCTGTTGTTGTTGCCATAACGTGAGGTCATCCATTTCTGCTTCAGCCTGCAAAACACATTTTATTACATACTCTTTACCTTCCTTCCTTTTATATCAATATTTAGGACTAAATGTACAACAGCTGCTATCAGGAGATCCTTCAAAACACCAAACATCCTTCAGTAAGCAGAACACACTGAAATCCAGATTTCTTGAACCCTCAATTTTTTTAACCTCCCCAATAACTCAAACCAGAAGTTGTTTCACTCGGATTTGCTTGATTCCAGCAAAAAATCCACACTGTCGGTGACCATTAATGGATGGGAAGTTTTTTTACTCCCACCCCCCCCCCCCCCCCCCCCCCTTTTCTGCTCAAATTGCCAGGAGTGTTAGAGCCCCCTTCTCCCATTCAAATTACCAGGGACTGGTTGCATAAAGCAACTTAAGATTCAGTGGGATTTTGTGCAGCTGTTCTCTGTGTCCCAGAAGATTTTTTCACACCAACATTGTGCTTGCCCTAGTCTTTTATCCACCTTCTGTTGATTTATCAATAATAGCATGCAAGAAGACCTTTCAGAACGCAGGGAATGGTTGCAGAAAATCTCAAGTAATCTTAAGTTGCTTTATGCAACCGGGCCCAGGGTCCTTGGCCCCCTCCCCATGAATATTTCCAGCATACCATCAGTCACAGAGTGTGGATTTTTTTCTGGAGCTTTTATTCCGGAGTAGAGAAAGGGGACATGAAACTTCACACTCAATGATCCACAAGGTAATCGATGGATGGCTAGTATTCTATAACGACTTCATCAAGAGAGGTGGTGCAGTTTTAAACATTATTTTTCTGTTACCACTCGTATCCTGTCCATAAGGTCATTGCGTTGTTTATTTGCTGCCACAGCCAAGGCCTGCTGTTCCAGCTCTGTTTCATGAATCTGTTTTTCTATTTCAATCATCTGCTGTCTTCTTTTTTCCTGGGGATCAAGATGAGCTGAGGTTGGAGATCATTTCTAAAAAGTCATAATATGCTGTAATTTTATGATGCCATATGTCCCTGGTTATTAATAGCTTTTTGCTTAACAATTATTATGAAATGATCCTTTCATTGTTGGAAGTTATGATGGTATACAGCTGAAGTCTGCGCCTGTCAATAACTGGGACAGTTTACTGACCAACATTCAGCTCTGCCCTAGGCTATTTATTTATTTTTAAAAAGGTTAGGAATTAGGATTTAAAATCAATTAGATTAATACTTTATTATTGTACATTATATTTTTGTTATTAGCACAATTATATTTATTTTTATCAAACATATTTTTTTCATTTATTTTGTGTGCACAATTGGTCTTAACAAGTCACACAATGAGGTTTTAGGTCTCTTTTATGAACCTCCAATGGCTTAAGCTTCATTCCTTGATTTGATTTGATCTGCATTTTGTTATTGCATTGATTTATATAGTATGTGGTTGCTGAGCACTGTTTTTTCTTTTTTGCCATGAATTGTCCCCAGAGAATGATGCAAACAATTAAAACAATGTATAACTTCACATGAATAAGGTCAAAAAAGTGACCACAATTACATTAATTTTATCACTGACATTATTATTCAATAAATGTACTGGTTGCACTGTCTAGTTGCAATCATATTACCAAACTTGAGATGGTTCAATCAGAAAAATCAAGGTCACTTTATCATGTTATTCTTTAACCAACACTTTCATTTTTTATTTATCAAGTTTTTTATATGCATGCGACATTTTTTGAGATGCCCATCATTTGAGAGCTCAATGGTATTATGTGGGATGTGTTGTCCAGAATGTATGCAATGGAAATATGTTTTGATGAACATGTCTGTTATTGTAAAAGAAAATAAAAGATTGAAATAATAAAAAATAAACAAACAATAAAATAAGCAGGATAAAACAACAAGCAAAATGCAACCAATGTGCCAACCTTTTCTGCTTCGTGCTGTGATAAAGTGTTCTGAAATAAAAATTTGGGCAAATGTGTGAAAAAATGTTGAGTGGAAGCTGTGAATGGAAGGAGTTTTGGCTGCTTCTGAACATCAAAACATAAAAAATGCAATCGCCTAAAGCTATGTGTTTGCATCTCAGAACACCTTTGCCAATTCACACCACAAGAAATGAGACAAACGTCTAATCCCATAAGCAAGAGATAAAAACAAATTCCATTCTTGTTATCTCAAAAATTGAACCTCGCTGATCTAAAATTTGATCAGCCAAACCACTTTTTAACTGGCACAAGTTTTTTTTTAATATAAATACTCAGGTCAACATACTGAAAAATAAAGGGAACATAGCATGAATTAGGTTTATGTTTGTGTACAGACATTAAGAAAAGACTGGACAACTCACTGCCACAAGCTGATCAACTGGTGTGGGGTCCAACCTCTTATCTGGAGCTGTTCCAAGTCCCACTGGATCTGTAAGAAATATACTCTTAGATAATGAAATCAAAAGCATGCACTTTACAAAAGAAAATTGAAGTTTCAGTGCACAGAATGCTTCGCAAATGATAATGATTACTTTGACCTCCAACTGGCTTTTAGCCAGGTGGGAGTCCAGGAGTCCTATGGATGACCACTTTTCAGAGAAAATTAATATGAATTAACTGTATACAGAGGTTTTCTTTAGCAAATTTTGAAATCTTTAGATACCTTTGCACTCATAATTGCAGAAAAACACCTTGGATGTTCCTCAGCCCCTCTTATGGGGACAAAGTCTGCAGGCCTGATAAAAATCTTGGACTCCCACTTTTTAAATCCTGGCTAAAAGCCTGTCTCTGACATTACAGCTTCTAATGTTTATGGGAAATTTGCAGGTTGCATTTTAGTTTAGTGTTTGTTTCTTAAACTTCTACAATATTTAAATGCTGTTCCTAAAAAAAATAATCATGGCAACTGTTTTTTGGCCCCTAATAAAACAATTACGGTAATATGCCAGTAACATTTAATAACAAGACAGTAGATAAAATTGTTATTTGGCTAATCATTTAACACTTAATCACTTACCACCGTTTCAATTGATACGCTATGATCGAAATCAAAACATCCATGGAAAGGTTTCCAAGCTTTCCGTCAATCAAAGTTTGAAATGATGTTTCACATTGAGTGATCATGAAGTTTAACCAGTGATAAAAAATTATATGCCAACAGAAGACTACAGAAACTCGGTCAAATTTAACTTAATTACACAAGAAAGACATTGTAAAGATTTTTTCAAGGCTTTTGCGTTTGGAAACCGAATGAAACTTAATTTACAGTTTCACATCTCTTAAGTAAAGATTACCGTAAACACCCGCAGATAAGCCGCACCTTTTTTCCAAAAATCGTCGTTCAAAATCGGGGGTGCGGCTTATCTGCGGGAACATTTCAAAAAGGTGCCGTACATTTCAGTGAATTGACACTTTTATAAAAGCCTTCGTTAGCAGATCCTTGAAACGGTTTATGGCCGCTTTTCTAGAACAGGAAAACGTCACACAGCACAAAATTTCCATTCCCCCACAAAGCTGTTTGCAGTGTCGACGACGGCCTGTAATTAACTTCAACAGTAATCGATCGGCCCGGCCTCCACGAGCGAGAAAATTGCACGTTATTCTCGAGTATTCGTGTGGTCGAACTTTGCCGTTTAGCACTTCAATGACAAATTGATTACAAAGCTATCTTTGTGCAACAAGTTTATCTCCGACAGTTGGCTCTCAAATCTATTTATTTGTGCGTCACGATAGCCACGAACAGCAGAATCTCCCTCCATCTTGAGACTTAAGGTGATTCCACTGAAAAAGAAGGAGTATTTAGAATTTTCTAAGACTTGGTCCAGTTCATAACTATGTTATGAGCGTTACAAAAATGCAATAAAAAATGGGGGTCACCGTGCTCGTTTTTGTGCAACCTGGATGACTATTATAGTAAACATATGACCCACGAGGTTCATACCAGGAACGCTCATAATCCGAAAAGGGAACTATCATTTCTAGACAAAATCATTTCTTGCGTTAAAATATCGAAGCAGTTCAACGAAATAGACTTTAATCTTACATAATGAACCATTTTAATTGAACTGGAATTAAAATTATGAAAGAAATTAAAGATTTTGCTGCGTGCGTGCGTAAGCAGCACTACCTCAAAACGTACTTTTTACAGCATTGAAATAAAAATATCTCAAAGTAGAGTATTTAACTTTTCTTTAAATTTGCAATATATTGTAGTCAACCGGATGTCTTTTAAATTGATGCATTAAAAAATGGGGGTCACCGTGCTCGTTTAGAAGAAAATGACCATTTATTTCTCTTCTGAGCTTAACCTAAAAGAAAAACCGTAATGTTGTGTGTGCGCGCGCGCTCGTGCACGCGCTAAATGACGCGAAAACTCATGCGCAATGCAATTCAGTGGAATCACCTAAGTAAACAAACATCATTCTCGGCCTAGTCCCAACGTGTTCGATCTAATGCCTGGTTACTAAGCTACGAACGTTCGACAAACAAAAACACGCGTTCTTGTTCGCAAAAATCTGTGGAAAAAAGTGTTGAATGAAGAAATACCTGTCAACAAGTACCAGAAAAAAAAATCATATGTCAAAGTTAAAGGAAATGATGCTCATTATATTAAAACGCTAAAATTGTGGGTAAGACGTTCATGTTCAATTCCGTTTCATTGCCATAGTGAGTTACATTCGATGAAGAAGACTTCTGAAGACTCTTTAGAAAAAAACTTTTTTTCCAAAATTTAAGTTGCTAAATTCAGGGTGCGGCCTATCTGCGGGTGCGGCTTATCTGCGGGTGTTTACGGTAATTTTATACAAAGCCAACAGTGCCAAACTGAATGTCATGATACATTCTATGGCTTTCCGAACATAAAAGTTCTGTTCCTTTTATTTTTGTGGTGTTTATTCAGAAGGTATAGTGAGACAAAACCCTACAAAAGAGTTTAAGTTACACCTGTTAAGGAGTTTTGGCCACAGAATAAAATTTATTTATCACCAGTTCCTTTCATGATCACTCGCCTGAAACCTTGCCGGGAAACCCTTCAAACTTTGAGTGATGGAAATATTGGAAACATTTCCATGTGTGTTTTGATTTCGATCATTGTATATCAATGCTAATGGTGGTAATATATTTCTCCAAACTAGTTGTGTCCTACTAGGAAAATATTATTTCTAATATAAGATGAGTGCAGTAAAACAGTAAGCTGACATCTGTGCTTCAAGGTGTCAGCTCTATAATTTGATGTTATTTATAATAATTATTTCATACATGACTGTACATACCCAACACATTTAACAAATGTTTGGATGGAGGAACATACTCAATACCAGCCACTATTGAAAAAAATGCAAGAAAATAACCATCTATTTAAACAAACTTAGATGACAATATTGAATAATTTCAATATCTTAGATAACAGTGATTACAGTATTATAGTTATCACAAGTGATTTACCCTTGCAAAGATATTTCATGATTGATGCCGTTCCCTCAGATGATACATCTGTGAAGAGAGCAAAAAATCAATTTGTCTGAACTCAGCTGAATGTGAATTTGAATTTTGCTACTGCCTCATACAACAATAAAAAAAGTCTTAATCTCTTTAAATTTGCCACCATTTTGAAGTCGAAAATTAGGATCTTGGGTAGATGGATACAGTCAAACCTCTTTGAATAAAGACACTAAAGTGACAGGCCTAGGGGTGAGTGTCTGTGTTATAGCTCTAGGTGTCTGTACTATAGACTGAGGTAGTCAGGGTTTCCATGAATTTTGGTCTCTTTTGGACTGTACTATAGAGGTAGAGACTTTTTGAATTTTGGTCTCTTTTGGACCAAGTGAACCATCCATAATAGGAAGTGTCTGTATTATAGAGGTGCCTGTACTGTAGAGGTAGAGTTTCTATGATTTTTTGGTCTCTTTCTGACCAAGTGAACCGTCTGTAATAGGGATGTGTCCATACGGAGATGTTTGACTGTATATCATTCATATTTTCTAAATTGCTGGTTTGATTATTATAAGAAAAGTTAATAATGATACCTTTGAAAATGAAATTAATATCTAACTTACCTTTAGGTGGAAAAGTTATCTTGTTCACATCAAGAATAATAGTCTGAAAATGTGTACGACTGATTAGATTGACTTATGCAAAAAATAAAAATCAACATAAGCTGAAATTCAAAGTAAAACAGACTGATCGAGGCAAAGGCCATTTTCTACACAGTAAGCACTCCTTTTGCTAAAAACATTTTTTTTTGTAGTCATGGAGGCTGATAAGTTGAAATAGGTGCCTTGGGTCATTACAAAGACTATCCACAGCCCTAGAGCTATTTTCTCATTTTCTGGTATCTATGTGATGTCATCAAAATTCTAAAATCCAGAATCACCAAACCCTTCAGATTTTATCCTTCACTGGCTATTAGATGTCCTTAATATATTCTTGTTGAAGGTTTTTAGCAAGATAGTCGAGCATTTTGAATTTCGGACTTTCATGCCACACAACATCAAGATGGGACTTTAGAAGGCTGTCACGTATGGTTAAAAAATGCCTCATCGTTCATGAGGGTGAACTGATGGCTTGTTAAAGCAGAAGTGAATTCCAGATGTTTTCATTTCTGGCTGACATGTTGGCGCTCCTCTGTATGGGCACCAACATACTGTGCTCTCTAAATTTGTGTGAAACATTTTGACGGATAACTCGAGAAGGGAATACAGTATCAACCTGAGACTTGAACAAGCAGAATAAGTAATGTTCTACAACCTGTAAATATATTCATTTTTTTACTCAATAGTTTTGGATTTACTTTTTTTGCAGCATAACAGTGAAAACCAGCAATTTGTCTTTGATTGCTAAGCAACTGAATGCCAGAGCAAAATGAGAAAAAATGAGAGAAGCAAGAAAAATGTGATCTCTACCTTTTTCACTTGCTTCACTTGCCACCGCCACCGCCACCACCCCTGCCCCTGCCTGCCCCCTACCCCGCCCACACCTCCTGCCCATACCCCCTCACAATTCATCTTCATGCTTGCTTTGCTTGTTGTTTCTCTCACATTTTTTTGTGTTCTTGAAATAAGGAGAGGCTGTAAGCAGTCTACATTACACAACGCTTTTCTTACCTCTAAAGTTCTGATGTGAGCCAAGGTGGGCGGAACTCCTGGTAAGTTGTTGTTTTCTGATATATTGAGGGTTCTCAAGCTTCTTAAATTTCCTATTTCAGGTGGTAGGGAGCGAAGGTCATTTGCTGGAAACAACGACAAAAAATAACATATTAATAAATGTGAACACAAGACCAATAGTGACTCATGACTTGTCTTGATGAAAATAAATGTCATACCTTGAAGGATTAAGCTTTGAAGTGATGCCAAGTTTCCAATGGTTGCAGGAAGAGCTTTTAGCTTATTTCCTTGAACATTCAACACCTGAAAATAAAATAAAATAACTACGACTGGAATGTACGATAACATAATACACACTTAGTGATACACGTGTATTCCTCTGTCTGTCCTAGATCTTGCCCTTGGTTAGTAACCAACTGTCTGTCTGTTCTGTGGTCTGTCAGTCCTTCCATTCTTCCCTTAAATTTACTTAGCTTCCAGTATATTCTGTACTTTGAAAATGAACTTCTTTCACACAAACATTCTGTTAAGTCACTTGGACACTGCAGTAACAATTTTACGAACCTGTAATGATTTCAACTCATCAATGTCAGGTGGAAGTGAGGTAATTTTATTGTCATGAAGATCTAACACCTGTGGGGATAAACACTTTTCTTTAGTTTTCTGTAACAAGCATGGCAATTATTAAAAATCTAAAGTTCCGAGATGTCTCAATTTGCCTCTGTTGAAATTAGGTAAACAAATAATTAAAAATAATTGGTTTTGGAGCAGGAATAGCACAGTGGAAAGAGCACTCGCTTCCCACCAATGTGGCCCGGGTTTGATTCCTGGACCGGTATCATATGCGGGTTGAGTTTGTTGTTGATTCTCGTCCTTGCTCCGAGAATTTTTCTCTGGGATCTCCGGTTTTCCTCCCTCTACAAAACCCAACAATTTCAAATTCCAATTCGATCGGGAATTCAAGGGCCACAGGTTTGTCAGTTGCAAGACTGTTATGTGCTACCCTAGTTAAACAAAGCAGTCCATTTATTAAAAGTTATTTCCCCCAACTACAGGCAAGTTGTAGGAAATGTAAGAACGATAGCTGAGATGTTGATGTTGATCAAGAAAGCTCACAGCTTTTATGTACATGTATTTACAAACGAGCATTGATTAATGATACCCTTGTCTTACAAAAAGGAGATGGTGTTTAAAACAAATACAAAATGCTTCCTCTTCTCTCACCCTTAAACTCGACAGATCCTTTAAATCTCCTCCACCTTTTAGATTTGATATGTCATTATCAAACAGTAGAAGTGCCTAAAATATATAGAACATATCAATATTGTTGTTATTACATGATATAAAAGGTCAACTCTATGTTCAAGCCTAGTGGCCCAATCAGGCCGGAGCTTATCCCGGTTTCCGTAGCATGAAGCGACTAAGAGTATTACTACTCCCCCCTGGATGGGATGCTAGTCAAAATTGGCAGGGTTACCCCCAGCAGTAGATTTGCTGGTACCCATTTATACACCTGGGTGGAGAGAGGCACTATGAGAATAAAGTATCTTGCCCAAGAACACAACGCATGATATGTACTACATGTATTGACAGTGGTTTTCCTGATCACCTGACATGGTCATCAAAATTCTAGGTTTAAAATAATCTTAATCGTGAATCCTGCAAAGTTATTGTTAGACCATACCTCTTTTTGAAGAACCCTACATAAAGAATACACTCCCTTGGGTACCTAAGAAATTGCAAAAAATAAGATCTATGTCATTAAGCTATAATGCGACATTATGTTGTGATATTTGCACTATCTAGATACCAGCAAATTTCACTGGCTTAGCAAGATCTGACATTTGTAAGGTAAACAAAGAGCTCTCAGCCAGCACGTATCAATAAAAACCAGGACATTAACTAATTGGTTGGGTGGCTGAGATTTTTTTCTAATCTTTTTTTTTTTCAGTGCACCTTACTTATTTTTAGAGCTTTTCCCAAATGTTACATTATATAAGTCACATTGCAGTTCACATTATGTGAGCAATCTAGCAGAGATGACAACACAAACTCTGAAATAAGCTGCACAAGTACTAAGGTCAGGTGAAGGAACAGACCAACAAAAAAAACTTTCAAAGGGACTCTTCATTTACAACACTTTTTTTAAGTACATAAAAACCCTTTTTTTTAAAAAAAATAAAAACATTCTATCCTGTGCAGCTGGTAGATCACGTGACACTGTTAAACTTGATACATATATTAATTTGCATATTTAATAATTAAAAGGAGGTTCTCCATGGATCAGTTAACAACAAGCCGACTTTTGACAAGCTGTAAACAGCTTCTTGTCAGCAATTCCAAGTTTAATCCAACTGAACTTAAAATAACCTTTGACAGGAGTTTCAAGGAAGCCATAAAATTGTGCATGCTTTTTGTTTACTGACAGTGGATTTCTTTGCAAACAAAATTTTAAGAGACTACAAAATAATGCAGACCTAGTGACCATGTTTACAAAAGTCCTAAAATCATCACCCTGGAAGGGATATATATATAGTACACTTGATGTACCACCAAATTTTCTGAACCAAAATAATGCAGACCTACTGACCATGTTTACAAAAGTCCTAAAATCATCACCCTTGAAGGGATATATATAGTACACTTGATGTACCACCACATTTTCTGAACAATTTTAAACATTATTTTAATACTTGAAAAAGTCTTTGTTTACCCTTGGTGTCAGACAAGAACTTTATAGACTTAAATCTGGTATATACATGTACACTGTAAATGGCTTTGAATTCATTAAGTTTTGAAGTAGGTGGCTGCAGCCCTTGTGCAGCACTCGCCAGAGAGTGATAGAGTGATAGAAGGAGCTGAAAACATCTCCCCTTTGTAGGGAGCTGGACAAATTTTAGCTGGTGACCCGGAAAATTTTTATACAGGGATGCTCTGCCTCAAGGTATAAACCCTCACCCTTTCATATACCATTTTCAACAGAAAACTAACTTAAAGGTAACTCTTTCATATACCACTGATAGGAAAATTGTACCCCTTTTACACACATATACCTAAAAATAATATATATACCTACACTTGATTTGTTCAAGACCAAGATATTATTTTTGAAAGGTTCTTTTAAAGACATTCCCTGCCACTTTTGTATACTCCAACTCATAAAATCCCAGTACTGTCCTTTTTTATACTGTCAGCCTGATTAAGGTACCCCTTTTGGGTGTAGCAGCCCTGTATAGTTCAGTATATGGGAGTGGGGAGATTCAGAACACCTTCAGCAGGTGTTGGGTCTTATTGAAAGCCCTGTATATGACAAGTGGCATGACATGCTAGTCAGACAAACACAGCTCTTCCTGCATGGCACTTCTACTACTCCCTATAAGAGAGCACCAAACAAACCACAATATTTAGAAAATCACAGTCATTATGTGCTTTAATTTGTAAGACATGTTTTGATTTGACTCATATTGAAACATGTCTTAGATATTTCTGATTGTTCTAAAAATTACTCTCTCATATATTTTTATAACAGACACCTCTGTTGCTCCACACTTTGACAAATCAAAAGCAGGATCTGGAGACTCTCTTGCCTGAAAATAGAAATAAAAATACTGGTCAGCAGTGAAATTGAAGCATGTCAGCGCGCGAAGGAAACATTTGCCATGGCATGGGTTTTTAAATGCACAAATTCCTCAAGAAAAAAGGTAAAAATGTGCATCAAACTGCTCCATACTGATTGAGCTATGTAATGTTCATAGCAGTGGCGGATCTAGGGGATCCAGGGGATCAAGGGGCTGCCCCACCCCCCATTTTTTCGGAAATAGCACATTTTCTTTGAACTGCCTGAATTATCTTTGCATAATTCAACATTCAGGTCTGGATTCGCCACTGCATAGCAAGCGACCAGGAAATATAAGCACAAGCCTCAGCACAAGGCTTGCCATTTACTTAAGCACAAGACGACACAAGCAAGTGTAGTATAGTACTTTAGAAATTCTGATGAACACTGTATAAAAGAAGTCATGTCTACTGCCAAATCATGTGCTCATGCTTGTGCTTATCTCATGCTGGTTCACACTCGTGAAATAAGTACAAGCATGAGAAAAGGAACAGTTTCTTTGCATAATATTTTCCTTGTGCTTAAGCTTATCTGACACCAGTTCAGATGAGTTATCTCATGGTTATGCTATGCTTATACTCTCACCAACACCTAAATCAAGTGATTTACTATTAATATTATTATTATTATTATTATTATTATTATTATTTGTTTATTTATTAGTACACCTGTAGATTATTACCACAAATAAAACATGTTATTTACACACATTTGAAAAATACATTTTCATGGTTATGCGTGGAGAGAATGCATGAAAACAACACTGTACTTGTAGAACAGTGTTGACCAATATTTCATGGCAGAAACAAGATAAGCCTGCCTTGCCTTGCAATGTTATTGTCTCATACTCAAGGGCTGTGCATATAGGTCAACAGGTAGCGAGAAACGATGGCATAACATGTAACCATGGACATTTTAAAGCTGCTCTCAAAACTTAATCAATACTGAAACGAAAATTAACAATTCTGCGGCTGTCAGTATCATGATCGAATAAATATTACAGGATTTGGTCTACTAAGCTAAGTTAACATACTAAGCTCAAATTATCGAATCATACAGGCTTTTTCAATATCTGGAAGCCATTTTTCAAGTTTTTAAGATAGATATGTATCAAAAGAACAGAATCCTTTGAATAACAACCATTATTAGTAACGTTTTTGACTAATTTGCGAACATACCCAAAAAAGGAAATTAGATGTCGATCGAACGTCTGATCAAAACAACTAACTATTCTCAAATAAAAATCTATAAAAGAGAACACTTACTACGACCAGGCATCGTTCCACCCGTTTCTTTGCTTCGTCTTTACTGACTTTTCTTGACTTAAAGAACGGCATAGTTTCTGGGAAGAGGAAGAAATTACTAATTGTAGACAACCAACACCATATTGCTGTGCACAGCCATTTTGAATTCAATGCATTGTGGGTAATAACACACGTACCAAAAAAAACTGCAGGTGCAAGACACCTTGATTAGAATCAAGTGTTTTTTAAGCGCGAAACCAACTTCAGATCTCCACAGTTCGATGCCAGTTTAACTGGTTGAAAGGCTAAACGTCATACTATATTTTTGATCAATGAAACAGCTGAGCCCCCAAGCAGAACGCGTGGGCGGCGAGAGAAAGTCGAGAGACGTACGTAGGTTCCTTGTTTTGGCACCAGCGCGTCACGCAAACTAATGAAGCATCGCGTGACGAATAAAAAAAACGTTTAGCCTCCAACTCTTGACATGCCATTTCGCGGGAATAGCATGAAAAGTCCCCAAATAAAATTTATTAAAATTTATGTCACTTTGAGTGGTTCAGCAACGCTCAAAAATAATTTCTAAGAAACCCAAGACTAGGGCAATAATAATAATAATAATAATAATAATAATAATAATAATAATAATAATAATAATAATAATAATAATAATAATAATAATAATAATAACAGAAATTTGCTTCTAATGGAGTGAAATCCTGATATTTCTCGCAACCTCTACTGGAAACAAAAATTGCTTTGAGAAACTTTATGCTAGACGATTGAAAAATGATATATGCCCACATTTCAGCGTGAAAATATCGCGTATCCAATTTAAAAATACATCTCCTGTACACCGTGCCATGATGAAAGCTTTGGTGGACGCTAAAGACAGCGTGTAAAACAAGCAAAATGTTCATAGTAAAGTAAACTTTTTTTTGCCATTTACGTAAATTTTAATTAACTTTCATTATAATTTGTGTTAAAAATATGCACCTTATTTTAACTTCCATCTTCAACCGTGCTTTTCCTCATCTTTTCCCCTGGGAAGTTCTAAAGTTATAACACTGCCAGATTAGAAGTATGACCGTAGGGAGAAGCCCCTATGACGTCACGACGGCGTGAACTGGTTAATGAAATTCTATAAAGTAAAGTCATTTCACTTTCGGAGGTCGACAGTGCACAAGCCTCGTGTTCTGAACTCCAATCGGTCTCAAAATTCCTTGACAAGCCACAGTATTGTACCAAGGTAGGAAAAACATGTGGTGATCAAAAGCTGTACTTTCAGCTCAAGAAACTTTTATAACATTTTAATACTTTAATTGAAATTGTTTTACTACAAAGTACTTTTCGTCTGCTTGAATTTAGTGATCGATTAGCTATGCCAAGAGAGTGCTGTGTTTAGAAGTGAAATATAAATATTACGCTGTAGATTTCTCTTCATCGTGTATGCCTGCGAGACTAACTTCTTTTCAATTTGTTCATGATTAGAAAACTGGTATAAAAATCAAGGTTGTTGAAAAATGAGGCAGTCACTTATCTCGTGGAAAAAAGGCATTTTCGTTTTGAATTTATGCATATGATTTTATGTTCAACTTTCGAATTCGCACACAATCTTGTATGTAGATAAGACGAGCTTCATATATTTCATGATTTTTGTAGTGAATGCAGCGTTGTGGCTCATCAGTAAAAACCAACTTTAATTTAAGAGAACTATATTCTAAAGGAAACCAAAAGTACGGCAGTTGACGAAACCGGAAGTAGCAGCATGGTCAGCTGTCTCATCGCATATGTACATAAACCATTAAAGCCAGAACGCTCTAACATTACTCATACATAAGGCAATCTATTTAGTTTTTCAAGTTTTCCTTTCGATTCCTGAGTTTCTCTCCTGGTTAACAAATCATTTTGTTTTAATAAACATAATAATACTGAAGTAGGTAGTATTAAGACTCTGTTTACAATCCCTCTTATGCAAAAAATCTTCTTTGACGTGTGTAACAAATTACTTTGTTCGCTGGTTCTTAGCTAATAAAAAATAAAGTTCATTTTTCAGAATACCGTATGGTGTCAACCGTGGCGAGAAATGGCAAGCCGATATTAAATTATTTGCCTTAAATTTAGCTTATCAAATATTAAATCAGTGAACTGAGATATTTTTTATGCATAAAATATCACCGGATGTATATTTGCGCCACAGTAGAGTAGTTTCTGGCCTTTCATTTTGTCGGTGTAAACTTTCCCCCGGAACAATTTCTTTGGTTGGACTATTTCCTCCGCTGGTTGAGAGAGGACAGAGATAATTAATTAATTTTTTTTAACTTTTTGTTTCTAATCCGGAGGTTTATCTCGGATGGGGCCTTGGACTCAGTTTGTAAACCTTCCAAAAGGAGTTTTTTTTTAAAATTGTTATAACTTTAGTTACCTTAGTCAGAAACTGTCAATGTGTTTCTAAGGGGAAAAATTTAAGTAAAAAAAAAAAAATTAAAAATACGGTTGCATCTGAGGAAGGAATTATACTAAGGAATTATACTTTTGGATCAACTTCTAAATATAAACTCGTTTTCTATATCTGTTGCATTAAAGGCCTCTTAAAAGGTGCCGGCCTCGATCGAAATAAATTACGCGCTGTGTGCCTTTCTAAAAACTCTAATAACTTCATCATTTCTGACTCGATTTCCCTGAAACTTTCTCATTTTATACGCAATTTATCGAGGAATAATATGCTTTGATTTGGATGAAATATATTTTTAAAGTGGAGCACTGCTTCAACTCTCTTGTGAACACGGCCTTGTTGTTATTTGGGTTATCTACAGCAGACGCTATGCAATTCAGCCGCTACATGCTGAAGGCAACTTATGCTGTACCGACTGATTGGATAGCACCTGCTGTAAAATCCAAGTAACAACAAGGCCATATTCACAAGGGAGTTGAAGCAGTGCTCCACTTTAAACATATATTCCATCCAAATCAAGGCAGCTCCAGAAACGTAAAATAGCGCAAAGTGTGTGAAAGATATTCATTTTAATGTTCCGGTAGTTTTATTCGATTCCTATATAATTCTGAAAAACGTAAATTTGGCGACTTCGCTACATTTTGACGCAAAAGGTGAATTCAAAATATTAGGTCAATCTTTTTCATCGTTGCAAATAGCCAAATGTGATTTGGAGCTAATAATACTGATACATTGAACCTTAGGTGAAATTTGTAAGCGCTGGAGCGTTCCAAGCCTCGAAGTTCGCCTGGAGTTAATATTTTGATGTTGAAATTATACCGGGGTTTCTGTTCCGATGATTTTGCGGAAACTTGAAGAGTCATAGCAAGATTTTATTATGAGCTAGTTGCAGAAGTTTAAACGAAATCTTAGCGCTCAGTTGTCTGCAAACAGCAATTTTATCCAAAAAAAAAGTAGTGTTCAATAAACGTAACATCGCGCAAAACTAACAAACATTACATCAATATATTGACATGCATATTATTCCTCGCTAAATTTCGTATAATATGCGAACGTTTCAGGGAAATCGAGTCAGAAATGGTGACTTTTTTAGAGTTTTTAGACAGGCACACAGCGCTTCATTTATTTCGATCGATTCACCTAAACATTTTTAAGCACGACCATTAAAGAGATCCGAGAAAGCTAACATAATAATGGTTTTATCTATTTACCCTCCAGCATGTCTTCAAACTGTTCTCTCTTGGATGTGCCTTTCGAAGAAACCATTGGAGATGAGAATGTAACCTATGTTTTCCACAAAGAAAAGCATGCCAAAATTTTGCTAGAGAACCTCGCCGAGATGCAAGCCCATGGATTGCTAACAGATATGACCCTGTGCACCAGGGGAGAGGACTATCGAAAGGACTACGAAGAGGAGTTTCATTCTATGTTGCTTGCAGCTTGCAGTCCGGCTATCAAAAGAGTTCTTATATCGAGGAGCAAGAAGGGTACCAAAGGAAGTATGGCACTTCAAGAACTGACCAAGGAAATTCTGGAGTGTCTCAGGGAGTTCATCTACAAATCTGAAGTCATAGTGGACAAAAACATTCTGGATGACCTTAACAACTTTGCAGTCAAGTACGACATTGACGTGTTGGTAGAAATGTGTGGAAAACTGAAGAACGAGAAAGGAAGAAACCCAATAAGATTGGTGTTTGATGGTCAAGAAGATGTGCTCGCAGACCTTTTTGGTATGTTTTTGGAAAAGGAGTTAACCACGACAGTTTTGGAAGATCAGAAGGGGAAGACTCAGTTTGCAGTCCATGGGCCTCTTATCGCGGCAGCTTCGCCTGCGCTTCAAGAAGCTCTGTTACAAGGTTCATCTGCTCGCGAAAGGAAAAAACTCCGCCTGGAAATCCCATCTATTATTCTTGGAGACCTTATCGGATACATCTACTCCGCAAAAGTCATCTTACAACGCGAAAATGCCGTTGGCCTGCTCAGAGCCGGGTGCATGTACGAGATGCCCGCACTTGCTAAAGCCTGTTGTGATTGGTTGATTCCAAGACTGGATACTTATGACGTAGTTGGCATTCTGTGCTTGGCCCAAGAATTGGATTCTGGATACACAGAGAATCTTGAAGAGGAGTCCAAGAGCTACATTATCGCCAATTTCCGCAAGCTATCGGCAGAAGAGGAATTTAATGCTCTGGGTTACGAAGATCTGAAGGAAATCATCCAGAACGAAAAGCTCGACATTGAGGTGGAAGAAGACGTCTTTGATGTTGTCATGAAATGGGTGGAGCATGACGAGGAGACTCGTTTACCCCACCTGAGCGAGCTGTTGTCCTGTGTTCGCTTGGAGCAGACAAGTGCGGAATTTCTGCAGGAGATAGAGCAGGATCCAAGAATTGCAAATTCTTCTTGTTGCCTTCAAGTGATCGAGGTCGCCCGACAGGGGCTGACTGCTGCTGATGACCAACCCGAGGCCCCCTCTGAAAGCACTTACAGTGATGAAGGTTTTCAAGATGCCGAAAGCCTTGACGACAGTTCTAGGCACTCAGAGGGCACATTTTTGGCCGATGATGACGGCTTATCATCAGCATCCTATAGTGGAGCAACCCAGCAAGTTTGTCTGCGTGACAGCTACTTACGTGACAGCCATCATCCTGACAGCTATTCTCGTGACAACTACCAGCCCTTACAACAGCCTGATAACTACTCGATAACTACCGACAGCTACCAGCCTGAAAGTTGCCAGCTTGACAGCTACTCGCGTGACAGCTATCTTCCCGACAGACACTCGCATGACAGCTACCAGCCTGAAAGTTGCCAGCTTGACAGCTACTTGCGTGACAGCTATCCTTGTGACAGCTCGCAAGGCAGCTACCAGACTAACCGCTACCGCACAAGAAAACCTGGCGTGCGCCGCGACGGCCAACCAGACATGCGCTTTAAACAAAACCGCGAGCTGTATCTGGACCAGGGAGTCAACGTAAACGGGACCCCAGACAAAAGGTTTCGGGAGGCTAGAGTAAAGTTTACACCTCCAGTGAAGAAAGATGGAACGCCAGATATGCGATTTAAAATCAACAAAGAATTACTTGGCCGCACAGGTGCATCGGCTTCAGTAAACAGACCGAGAGCGGTTATTCCATTGAACAAGGACGGCACTCCAGACATGCGCTGTAAGGTCAACAAAGAAGCATTCAGCAGTCGTCGCTCAACAAGTTCAGTTAACACTCCAGTCAGTGGGACACCACGCTTTTCGTGGGAGCTGCCACTCTCCTCTGGTTACATCAGCGGGCCTCTGAAAAACGATGGTACTCCAGATATGCGCTACACGGTGAACAAGCAGCGACACGGGGCAAGTTCCGCGGCTGCAGGCGTCTCGCGCGGTCCACTCAAGAAAAATGGCACCCCGGACATGCGATATGCTGTCAACAGGCAACCCCACACCACCACTCCTTCGCCGTCGTGCACAGCTCGTGGCCCGTTGAAGAAGAATGGTACCCCGGATATGAGGTTCAAAGCCAACCGACGATAGAAAAAAGGGAACGTTAACATGTCCAGCTTCACACTTAGTGCATAACTTTTCTTAATAGTGGATTTGCTGTTTACCAAATGACATGATTAGAATATTACTTGTTGAGTTTAGTGTTTTAAGGCAATGTTTTAAGCTATTTTAAAAGTGCAAAAGCTGCAGGTTTGTGACACCTGGTTATTGACCGGTGACACTGTTGTTAAGAGTCTTTGAAAATTTACTCAAGACGCCTTTCTTGACGCCGGCGGTGAAATCGTCAGTTGCATCAGTTCTTCCGTTTGCAAAGGAGCGATGATTTTATTCTTCACTACCCCTCGTTACAAGTCTTACAACCTCACCTTTTCATGCACCTCTAGGGCGGATATAATAACAGGGGAGTTAACGCTCGATTTCAAATTAAGAAATCTCTAGAAATGTTCTGTAAATGCTCATAGAGGTCCGAGTACAATATTCCGAGTACTGTCGCCGGAAATTGCCGCTGTGTCGTATCGCATTTGAGAGATATCACCTCCTTTAAAGGCAGACAAACCTTTTTATCATGTTAACTTCTCATGCACCTTAACTCCTCGAAATAAAGCTAACTAATTATGGCTCCAATCAATGTTTATCGCAGGAGACGAAATTGGGGGCGGGGGGGAACTGAAGTGGATCATAAGGCGAAACAACCTGAAGGGTGTCCTCGGCGTTGCTTTTAATGAGGCAGTATGCAATCTTAGAAAGCGACGCTAACAACTCTTTTGTTCACTGCAGTGCATCTTCCTGGTGATTTCAAGCTCAGGTCATCCTCAAAGGAAAACAAATGAAAACAGGAAAGATCCAGATTAGGAATTTGCAAAGCTCATTTCTTCCCCCACCATCCCCCTCCAAACAAAAAATAACACCCACATGTTGATTGTTTCACCACCTTTAATTAATCGTCATAAATGTCAATGTCCGGACTAGAGCTAAATGAGGGTCACACTCTGAAACTTAGCAACAAAACACCTCAACGGAATCAATCAGCACATAGCAAGACACGAAATGCTTCAGAACGCTTCTCGATCAAGAAGCCATGAAAATGAACCACTGCATTAGGAAACACGGTTTTCCTACTGATTTTTAAAACATGCACTGGCCCAGATCCCTGACGATACATTAACACACGTTTGCTAAAACAATAGAGCTTTCCACTCTCCTGGCTGAACGTTACCTTGGTAACAACTGATTTCTCTTACTACACGGACATGCACGGTAGAGACCAGATATATATGCGTATCACCCTACAGACTAAACGATCGTAATTCATTGATAGGACCATGTGATCTTCTCATGGCGAGCTGCAAGATTATATTATACCGGTTATTCTTTCCGTAACATTATTCCGTGAGGTGTTTCATGTCTTCACAAAAACATACCAAATGTGTTTACTGTTTATGCCGGACTGACCAATCTAACTAGAAGAGAAGAGTTCTTCGCAGAACGTTTTGTAGTCGTAGGCTCCCGGAATCTCTCGGCCCTTGTCGTCGACGTACGGACTCATCCGATCGATACAGTAATCGGCCTGCTCCTTGGTGAGGGACTGGAAAGAGAGAGAAAGTTGAAAGATTATTATTAGGGACAAATGACTGTGCAACATTCGTGGAAGTGAAGACTTTTCAGGCTAAAATTGGAAATTTCCGCTATAAAACGAAACAAGATGAAATGGAATCCACAGATTTTTGTATAATTACCTGGTAGAGCTCAGCCTCGGTGACATAAAGGCGTTTTCCACCTTCAGTGAGGGCCTTGAAGGCATTGATGACTTCCTGACTCGAACCAACATTTTCCGTCTCACGGCTGATCATGAAGGACATGTACTCACCCATGGATACCACACCGTCACTACAAACAGACACAACAACAACTGCCGTCAATCCCGTGCAAAAGGAATTGGTTAAATGCCCTTAGCTCTTATTTTGGTTTAGCTCTAAGACTACACCTTGGGTAATTTTCTTTAAGTCTGTGGATGAAACCCTAGTGTGTGACCATTCAAATGAAAACTATTGAGCAGTACTTTTATGTAGTGTAATGCTGCACAAGGTGGTTCTTACGTTTGTGATGAAAGCTACTGAGCAGTATTTTCATGCGTTACTGTGAATTGCGACTCAAACACGGTACAAGCCTACTCACCCATTTGGATCCACAGTCCTAAGGATAGCTTGGAACTCAGGATCCTCCTCGCCCTCCTCCACAATAGACAGATCGTAACCAAGGGAACGCAGGCAGGACTTGAATTCTTGGTGATCCAGGTAGCCAGTCTTGTCCTTGTCAAAGTGCCTGAGAAAAAAAAAACAAGTTTAAGTTTATAGACAACCTAAATGGAATTCTCCAGAAAGGAGAAAGAAATGGCGTTCCATGATAATATGGAGGTACACTTGTAAAACCGAAAAAAAAAACCATATGAAAGAGGGTGTGACGTTTAAAGCTAATTAACTGGCATAGAAAAGAGCATGATGGAAAGCGACGGTTTCGAACCCGTGTTCCACGAGAAATGGAACGGGATAAAGTAGATAAGGTAACGTTTGCAGCCATATTATTGTTACGTTCGTGTTTTACGGCAACAAGATTCTTACTTGAACATGATTGTGAACTCTTTGAGTGTCTCTTCGGACACGCCAGTAGTATTGCGGGCCTGGATTTGTTGTTCCAAATTGTGTTTCATACGCATGGCCAGTTGATCCAGCTGATCCCACTGCTGAGCAAGATCCACTGTGCTGTGTTCAGTGTACCTATGTAAAAAATACATTGCTTGTCAAAAATGCACGTGTAATGGAGCAACAAATCAAACGTTAACAAATCAGATTACTAGGAGATGTGTTCAACGGAACGGGAAACCGCTAGTCGAGGAGAAGGTGGGCTCTCGGAACGAAAATAGATACGTGTACCTGGACACCATAGCATGTGCCCCCACCCCTTAAAAAATAATAATTAAAAATCACGTTACTGCACGTACAACCTAAAAAACAACTCACTTGTTGTCCAGGATGAGGGCCTCTTCCATTTGAGCACCAAGGTCCTCAAGGATCCTCAGGTCCTCTTTCCTGTCAGCTATCTCAGCACTCTTCTTCTTGACCTCTGCCAACTGATCTTCAAGATCCCCTTGCCCGTCAACCATTGCCACCCTAAATATAAATGAAAATTCTGGAGTGAGAATTTCTGTTTTGAAGCGCTCTTCAAACCCACCAAATATGCGTGCAAAGACCATCTTCTTTCCACAAGATTGTTCATTTTCAGTCCCGCCTTTTCCCGCGCCATGTTGCATTTCGAGAGGTGTGTTGTGACAAACCAATTTTTTTCCAGCGCATGACGTAGCCAACCCCATTTTCCATCTTACCTTGTATCAGTGAGCCAGGCATGGAAGGAGTTCGCTGCTTGTGCAAACTCCTGCCTCAGGTTGTCGTTGTATTCTTGACGCTGGGCTTCCTTGCGCAGATCATCCTCGCGTTCCTAAATAAGGCAAAAAAAAAAAGGTTATTCCAATTGAGTCTGCAGTCGAGGGCCCAGGCGAAAAATATGGAAACGACAGCAGCTGATCTAAACGCCTCATTTTTCTAGTACAATTAATACTGCGATTTACTTTATTTTCTTCCATCAATTTAGCATGTATTTTGCTTCACATAGTTGAGCAAAAACACATTTTGACCATTTAAAAGTACAACCAATACAACTATTCGCAAAGAAGAATATTAATTGTCGCTCACTGAAATCTTCAAAGATTACAAACCTCGATAATCTTCTGCAGATTTTCCCAGGTATCCTCCAACGCTTCCATAGTGAACCATGTGTACCTAACATAAAATGAAAAGCGAAACGATTAGCTCCATCTCAGGGGACCCTTGTGTAAAAGTCGTGAAACGATATGTTTGGTATACAGGGTTCCTTGATAAGAATGTGGGTTAGTTTTCCTTGATGAGAATGTGGGTGAGTGTGCTTCTCCTAGCTCCCTCTGAAGCATTAAGGCATCGTCACAAGGAAAGCGAAGGTAATTTGTTTGTAACCGACCAGATATGATAACTTTGACTTAGTTTTATGACAGTGAGTGGGAAAACCCTCTAAGACAGTAGTTCGTAAGTGGATGCACGTGGGAATATTGTCACGTGGGAGTATGTTTTAGCGTTCCACAATCATCTTGCAAACTTGTAATTAAAACTGGTGGAAAATACCTTGGTTGGACCCTATCAACGCTTGCCTTTTGGTGTACTTACGGGTTTATGGAGACATTGTAACTCTTGATCTGTCGATCGAGCTTCCTCAGCATCATGATGTCATCTTCGGCTTGGTCCAGAGAAGCTCGGAACTGCGTGTGTCCATCTTGCAAGGCCTGAAGTGGTAAAATTAAAATGTAGGAGAATAACGTCTGTCGCTAAAATATTCGTTGCTCTTTCCTTTTCTAGGGGGGGGGGGGGGGGGGGGATATCGCTCACGGATATGTAACTTTGTCTCGAGAATTGACTCGAGGCCGCGATTCGTGACCCAGGCTCCTAAGTAACATGAAGTAATTTCATGACGAGAAGTTGATGTTTGGTTTGCTGCACGGGCAGGCGCAATTTTCTTATTGGTTCAAACAAATTGTGAACTTTGCATCATGTAATTTAGCATAGATTTACTAAGGTGGTATGGCTATTGTAGCAATGATCAACTCAAATTTCAGATGTCTCTTGAGCGAGGGAAGAATTGAAGCACGCAAAGAGCGGCGTATGTTTCCTAAGATTATAAAACTTACACGTATCTCCTCAACAGAATTGCAGCGCACTGGATCAGTGAGATCTTCCTCCGCATTCTCGAACCAACTGTTGAAAGCTGACGCTTTCTTGGCAAACAACAGGAACAAGTCCTCGACCTTGGATAAAACAGAAAACGAGCTTGTAAGCGGAAATGCAGTAACAAAAACAAAACGATTTGTCTGCGCACAACTTATTTATTTAGGACTGAAATTGCAAGCAAGCAATCACCTTCTTGTACTGATCCTGTGCATGCTGGAGTCGTTCTTTACGAGTCCTGGAGTCTTCCAACAGCTGCTCCCACCTAAAGTCGGCAACAAAACAAGCAACTTCATCTAACAGTCGTGGAAAACAGGCTTCATTGGCCAATGGCCGATCAAAGGGGTTACAAACCTCCTAATAAGGTCATTATGCCAGTTTGATTTGACAAATGATTGGTCAGGGGAGCTACTCACCTCCTAATAAGGTCATCATGACGTTTAATGATGGCAGGTGACTGCTCGTGTTGAGAGGCGACAAGCTCGTCCTTCAGCACTGTCACACGGGCGATTCCTTCATTTTCAAACGCTTGAAGACCTGAGTCAAAGGTTTCCTAATAGATAAAACAAAGCACAAAGTTACTAATATGAAGTCTAACAGAATTTTGAAAGGGCACCGCTGGCCAATCCTATCACTTCATACATGTGTATGATCTGAATTACCTCGTTACTCGCTCACACGAGGAAGGACGAGATGACAAACACCAACGACAACTCTTCTAACATTTTTGCTTTTCTGGAAATCGTTTTCGTTAATCTTTAATGTCCTCTTCAAGTTTGTACAAGAAGGTCTAAAAGACATCTGAATCCTCAGTATGGCCCATAGCAAAAACGTTAATGTTTATCGTCATATTCCTCAACGTATGATATTTTTACCTGCTTAGTGAAAAGCGTTTGTACTGAAGACAAATCGCGTCCCAGGTCATCTGACCGAGCAATTCCTTCTTTGTCACCTAGAAAAGAGATCAATGAAGAAGGCTTCAGTCCCGAGCTCAAGAAATTAATGATTCTGAAAGGTCAGTAGGCACAAAAAACAAAGTCCTAGAAACATGCTCGGCGTTGTTTGAATCAAAGGAAGGGGCAAGTTTCTGGTGCAAAACTGAAAATTGATCGTCCTTGATTGATTCGCCTAGAAGTAAATAGCTCGGGTACATACCAATCCAAGATTCCACCACATCAGCCTTCCAGTTGAACTGTAAGAAAGCTGAGTTGTCATTCAGCTTAGACTTGCGATAGGATGCCATCCTCTCCAATTCTTGCAGTTTACTCTACACAAGACAACAAAAACACACAAACATAAGATACAATTCATAAAGTATTGGTTACAGCTAAATGTAACAGCGATCGACACCAAATTTCTCCTTACAATATTACTGAACTGTCAAGCAGAAAGGTAAGGGGAATAGAGAAATTTATCAACTACAACGTGATTATATTCATTTATTTATTTGTTGGAACACGAGATAATCTGAAAAGTTTAATTAAGTGTCAGTAAAGGGAACATACTTTCAGGCTTGTAAAGGGTTTGGTCATCTTGTGGTAAGAGACGTTGTTTTATGTCCTAAAGAACGACTTCGAAGAATACTAATTAGAACACTGAAGCACAAAAAAAAAAACCTGATAAATTCTTTAACAAGAGACATTACCTTAATGGATGAAATCCTGTGTTCAATCAATTCAGACTGGTGGTTTCCCTGTGCAATGTGAACAAAAAAAACGAATAAATAAAAAGATGAACAACACTCTAGTGTTCACATTGTCGACAATTACGTCTTACTGTTGGGGGGAGGGGTGGGGGGGATAGAAAGCAACAATTTAATCATGTTTGTTTATATCACGCACAGAAATTTACCTTTTCAACGAGCTTGTTGCCAGCATCCTCAATATCTTGCACTCTCTCCCTGTGAACCTCCAGATCTGTCTCAAATGCTTCATGTTTCTTCAAGAGACCCTAAGAAAATGACAATACGAAATGAGCTACTTTTGTTTGGGGCACAGCAAACGTTGAGTAGCAAATCTAGAAAACATCTGCCTTTAGTGAAGTACAACATCCATAAAGGCATTTCTGTTACCATTTTGGGACAATGTATTTCGAGGGTCAGTTGACTGTTGCCTTACTTGAACTGCAGCCAGTGTATCGCCATAGTCGTCACTTCCAACAAGAGTGTTCTTCTCGTTGATCCAAGATTCCTCTTCACCAACATTTGCACTGAACTGCTGGTAAGCAAGAGACTCGTCCAGTTTGTGCTGCCTCTGTTCTGCAAGATTTTTCAGCTCATCCCAGTTTTCCTGCAGCTGGTCACAGCGAGCCTTGATTTCATCTGAGCTGCCATGTCCCTCGTCGATAAATTTACGGCCACACAACAGCACAGCCTGCAGGAAAAAAAACATGATTGTGGATCAAAATTCTCCATACACTTGATGAAATATCTTCAGCCATGCTCAAGTGAGAATTTTGATGTTTACAACTGTATGTCTTCTTACCTGAATTCTTGCCTCGTGAGTGTTCAGTTCAGCTTCCAGACGCTGATGCTTCTTACGCAAGTTCTGCACGCCAGTCAAGTCTTTGCCATAATCCTCAGAGCTTGTCAACAACTTTTTCTCCCTGGTCAAACAAAAAGACGGAAACTTAGGACATGTCAGTTTAAATGCTGGCACGATCATAGTCTAACATGCTACTCACTTGATCCAGGACTCCTCGTCGTCCACATCCCGGTAGAACTGGTGCAAAGCATTGGACTCGTCCAGTTTCTTGTGGCGATCAGATGCCATGTCCTTCACCCTGAATTTTGAGTTAAAAATATTCAGAGTAAATGGTGCTCAAGGACCGTACAAAACATTCGTTGCTGCTCAAACTTCTAATAATTTATACAGTGCAGTCAACAGCACATTGACTAATGTAAGCGAAACAAACAAAGTCGTCTTTCTCTGTATATTCTTGGAGACTGTTCCTTCACTGTAAAATGTTACCAACACAACATGTTGCAGGGTGGATTCAGAGTATTTTAATAACTTAAAAGACTCACTTGTCATAGCGATCAGCAATTTGACGGGATTTATCCTGCAAAGAGTCGGCATCAAAATGGCCAACTTCGGCAAAGTGCTGGGTTTGAGCTTGTAGGTCTGTGATGCGATCCTGCAAAAAACAAAATCACAAAATTGGATTACCTTTCACGTCCATTACTCCTAGCTACCTGTAGGTATTAATGTTACAACGATAAATTTAGCCTTGACTATAATACACACCTCATGAGCGGCAATGTCTGCTTCCACAAGCTGGTGCTTCTTGATCAGATTCTGAACACTGGCCAGGTCACGTCCATAATCATCATGAGACAGGGAAGCTTCAACCTATAAAATATACCACAATAAATGAGAAGAAATCCTACCATAATAACCTTAACGGTTTAAAGCTAACGCCTTACGGTTAGGCTAACGCCTCTAACGCTTTTGGGAAAATGTTCTAACGGATGGCTAACAGATGCTTAACGGCTTTGATGGATAAGCGTTAAGGTACGTTTTCCCGTTCACATTTTCTTGGGGACTGATAGATGCAATAATGAATGTATTAGTCAGCATTGAAGATCCAGTAGCTTACAAACCAAAGCTCAATATTGTCCACATTGCTCCACAAATGACATACGTACTTCAGTGCATTTTGTTCTATAACCATCCTCATCAAACCAGCCTCTTTCTTATCACAAAGAAAATATTTCCAAACCTTGCTCATCAGACATCTCAGTTTCAATATATGTATACTGGTAAGAAGCAGTTTAACTGGCTCACCTCTCCAAGCCAGAAATCCAATTCCTTGACATTGGTGTTGAATTGTTGTTGCTGGTTTGATTCCTTCAGATGTTGACTCTTCTCATTTGACTTCTGTACCAGATACTCCCACTGCTGCTGGAGCTTTGTGATCCTCTCCTTCACAATCTCTTCACTTCCTGCACACTTGCGCTGTTCAATCAGGCCTGTGTGGACAAGATACAATGTTACAAATACCACCCTAATTTGAATACCAGTTTGAATGTCATTAAGTTCAAGGTGGGGGGACTTAATTCCAGACATTGGCAGTTTGCATTTTAACATTCTCTGAGTATTTTCTGAAAAAAAAAATGCATAAGAGGAAACAAGCGCTATCATAGTGGTTTATAGTCTGAAATTTCGTCTCACTGCGATATGATACGATACGATACGATACCTTTGTTTAGACGCGGTATTTCCAGAAGCCATTTTAAAATAATTGTCCGAGATTTGAGGACCTTATTTTTGTGCGGAGGAGGGATTTACTGCCAGGAGAACATGATCACTTACCCTCGGCTAAGTTGATTGTCTCCAGAACCCTTTCTTGATTGGCCGACACTTCAGCTTCAAATGCCTGATGTTTCTGGAACTTGGACTAAAAAACAAAGACAACAAATGATCAATAAACTATGTTAAAGAGCATTTATTAAATCACGCAAAGTGCTAAGTACTGCGTAATATTCCTAGTAGAACTGGTGGAACAACTGTGAAACTGCAAGAGTTATCAAAATCAGAAAGAGTTGCTTGAATATGTTGTACATGCATGCTCCTCTGTACTACAAGATCAATGGTTTTGTGTGATATGAAAAAGGTCTCATAGGTAGTTAGGGAAAAACTCAACATACCTGCAGGTTGGTTGGGTCCTTGTAAGATTCATCCAGAACAGTCTGTAGCTTTTCACTGACCCAGGCCTCAATATCCTCAGCATCACGGCTGAATTGCTGAATGGTTTTGGATTCACCCAGCTTAGAGCGGCGTTCAACAAGGGCTGCCTTCAATGTGGCCCACCTATGGCACAAAAAACAGCGATATAAACGATGAGGCACAGATGACGCTTTTCACTGGATAGATAGATCACTATCCAGTGGAGAACGTAGTCCACTTTGTTAACACTTAGGCACTGGATAGTTATTTGTTCAGTGGACAGTGTCAATCTTTGAACAGGGCCAAAACATTAAGAAAAAAAATGATCAAACAACGATCATCAATCAGTTTCAAACTCGAGATCCTCACTTGTTCAAAAGACAGTGGATGAAGCTGCTTGTCTGGGAAAGTGTAAATAACCTTGGCTTGGGTATACTTACCATACCTTGATTACATTAAGTGCTCTTACTCTAGAGGGATATTTACAAGTGTAATGTGTTTGCTATTTGTGAATATTTTCAAAAAACGTTAGCATTACCTGGCCAACACAGCATGAATCCTCTCGGCTATAGCGGGGGAATCGTAGTGATTGTCGTCGATCAGCCTGTCAGCATTGTCCTTCAGAGCATTGATCTTCACATCTTGCACAGCAAGTGTCTTGGTGAAGTCCTCGTGTTTCTTGATCAAGGCCTCTGCACCCTCAGCGGCTTCTCCTACATCCTCACTCTGAATGATGGCCTCACGGGTTGCCATCCACTGCTCCAGCTGTTCAGCATCTCGGTTGAATAACTGTGAAAATGATCAAGAACACACTCAAAATATTCACTAACAGTTTAGACAATCCTTACTTCTCATCAAATCTGAATAAGACACATGTCACTATCTGACCACCATCATTGTCTAAACAATCAAATGCAGTTGTGAACTGAAACAATGTAGAAACTAAGTGACAACAAACCTGCAACTCCAGACATTCATCTAGCCTCTGTTTGCGAGCTGCCCAAGCCCTGAAAAAATACATTATATAATTTAGTTTGATTATTAATCTGAGCTGAAATAGGGTTAAAGACATTCAAAACAGGTTTAAAAGCTTAAAAGTAAAAGTTCAGGGATACAAGGTTCATATTTTACTCTTCTTACTGCTGGCGATAACAACCAAATAATTCTGTTTAAAATGATTTAAGGTGCTTGCCTTCAACTAAACTAAAGGTGTGTGTTTGGTGGGTGCATGATACATTGTATGTGTAAAAACTGTAGCAGCCAGCACCCCACTATCATAACTACTCTCGAATTCATTCATTTCTACAAGGATTAAATGATAAGTTTAAATTTCACAGAAAGATAGCCAACACCACAAGTCTTCTTACTTTTCCAGTTCTTCTCTCTCTGTGGCCATTGTGTCCAACTTCTCACGGATGTCAGGACTGGCATAATGCTCTTTGTCCAACAATTCCTTGCCAAAATCTTCAAAAGCTTGGAATGTGCTGTCACGTGCATCAATTTCTGCACGGTGCTCCTGTCAAATACAAATACCAAAGACCAAAACATAAAATTAGGGTTCCAAAGTTTGGGCCGCCAGAGCATCCAGGAAAATTTGCGTCGCATAAAAGAGAATGAGTTAAGTAGACATGGTCTTTCAGCTGGAAAAATAAAAAAGGTCAAGAAAAGTCAAGTCCTCAGGTGCTTTTTTTTCTGTCTTCTGCCTGTTATTTACATCCCTGAGTGTCTATCCAAAAGTAAACCTAGTCTGCAATTTGGTACCTGTTGGGACAAAGATATCCTTTAGCAAAAGCTCTGCCATGCTAAGTATGGGTTGTATGAAAGTAGTTATATATTCTGTGGGGAGGGGGGGGGGGGGGGGGGGTGTTTACCTGGTGCCTGTCCAAAAGAGCCTCGGCACTTGCCACATCCTTAGCAAGCTCATCTGATGTTACAAGTGCCATGATGCCATTGATCCAGGAAGTAAGATCTCTGAAATGATATAAAGCAAGTTAAAATCCAGACAGGTAGGAAGTCGACTTTTATTTTGCTGTGGAATTCAAATGCCCAAGTGAACAAGGAATACTTACCTGAATTCATTTAGGAAATGGAAGTAGTCGTACGAGTCTCTCAGTTTGCCCTTTCTTGCTGCGGCCTGAGAGAGAAATGATACAACTGAACATCTCACAACCAAAACTGTATATTTAACCTTTCATCATGGAAAAGAAAACCGTAAAAATAATAATAAAAAAATAAAATACCTGTTCCCTGAGATTTGCCCAAGCTTCCTCCAACTCATGTCTCTTCCATTCAATGTCTTGTGCTGCATTTGGATGACTGGAAGTCAGTTTGGCAGCTTCCACATTCAATTCACGGACCTAAGAACAAAAACAGAATTGTTATTAAATTGTTATTAGCCCGCACTTTAGCTATACTCACAAAATTTAGGCATTAGACGTAGACAGTTTGACTGATCAAATTCTGCTGCAAACATCTGACTGGCATTGAAATGTGCTCAGACAAGGATTATGAAATGACTTGATCTAACAAAACTGACAGTAACCACAGCAAAACAAAGGTGAGGAAAGGCAGATGTTCTGATTTTATTATTTTCTAGCACTGTTAGGAAATTTCAAGAATCTTGATAACAGTATGGTTAGCATCTGTAAAACTTATGTCAGTGAAAGAGCAAATTAAAGAGCTTGCAATGGGGTACACTCTGGTTACCATACCTTCTCTTCCAGTGCAGCCAAGTCCCTCTCCAACACCTCATGTTTTCTCTGCAGGGCCTGGACACTAGCCAAATCTCGGCCATAGTCTGAAGTAGATAGTGCAGTGTCTTTCTCTGAGATCCAAGCCTTAGTGTCATCAGCATCCCTGAAATTAAAAAACGAAATTAAAATAAGACGATACTGAGAATGACACAAACATAACCTCCAATCTGTTTTTAAAAGTGTTGCAATACAGGCCTTTCTCATGGTCATATTATTTTTACTGTGCCTTTTATAGCCAAAATACTCAGCACGTGCTGGCTAGTATTCCGGAATAGTTCTGATTAACGGGGGAATGGACTTCATTATTCATTTCATTATTTCACTATCGTGTGAACCAGCTGAAGAGAACGTCTGTTTCCTGAGAGGTCCACTTACAATAGATGCTTGACAGCAGCAAAACATGTAATCATTAAGTGAACAGAGTTTGCATGCCATTGAAAGGCAAAGTAATAAGCTTAACATTACACTGCAAGCTCAACATCTCTGTAGGAACTGGATAAAAAGAAAGAAAACCAAAACATCTCAACATTACCTGTGGAACTTCTGAATCTGCTGAGCATTGTCAAGATTCTCTTTCCTCTGCTCGGACATGGTCACAAGATTGGTCCATTTTTGTTTCAGTCTCTGTTGAAAGAAGGGAAAGTCAACAAAACAATCCAGAAACACACGTCTCGCGGCAAGGTTTTGTCAGTAGATGATCCCAAACATGGCACTGGAGGATTGAATGATTGTAAGTTCTAACTTCGACAGATCACTTACAGTGAATATTGTAGTGGTCTGAGTGAGTATACATTCAGTTTTTACCTGAAGTTAAAACATCATCACATCTATCATATTGAGCTTTTCAATGTGATTACAAATTAAAGTTAGGATATTCCATAAATTTAGAAAAATTACTAACTAAGAATGAACTTAACTGTTGTGCTTCAAAAAGTTAAATTGAGTTGATTTTACTAAGATAGGTAGAGTTGAATCAGATAGATTTAATATATGCTACGGCTGGCAGGGAATTATCATTTCTCACACACAACTGGTAGCCATGCCAAGCCGAACCACACAGCCTGACCTTTATTAATACTAAGATTGTAACAAAACATTACAAATAGCAAACAAAAGGAACAAATGTTACCTGAAAACAACCTCAACCAACTAAGCTCATAAAAACAAAGCTCACAACCAACGAGAGCCTCCCAAAAATGAAAAACAAGCGACACCTAAAATTCAAACTTACAAAACTTTAGTTGGGTGGGTGGGGGGGTCAGGCAGGAGAACGGCAACAAGAAAACCGAACACTTCAGAAAACCATGTGACCTAGACCCCCTGCACACTAACACCCAGACTCCCAGATGTGTGTGAGAAAAATGTTTTCCGCTTCATGCGTGCCTCAGCCAGCAGAAAACAATACGTTTAGAAAAACAGTGGTATTGTCACCACTAGTTAGTTAATCAGCTGATGTTTCATGAGTTTCCTTTATACTTTGTACATTTTTAAATTTTATTTTTAAGCACTATTCAACCAATGGGAGATGGTGCTATAAAAATTACTATGATTAAAAAAAAAAAATTATTATTATTATTATTATTATTATTATTATTATTATTATTATTATTATTATTATTATTATAAATATTATTATTAAACTTCCTCACCTCAATCATCTCACGGATCATCTCGTATTCTGAGTAGTGTTCTTGTTTTAGTTTCTCAGCCAGTAAAGTAAGCTCTCTGATGCGAACTTCTTTTGAGATCATATCCTAAGTAACACATGTAATCAGAATGTAAACTTAAGCACACTATTTCTGGTGTAAGATAACAACAATTGAGAGAAATGTGGTACAAATCTCAGTGGGGTTTAGTGAATCATTTCTAATGTACCTTCTCAAAGTCATCAAACTTCTTTTGCTGTGCTTCCACATGCTCATAATCCTTTCCAATCTCCTCAGATGTGACGATGGCTTCCTAAAAATGAGAAAACACAACCCAAATTAATTAATTTAAGTCTAAGTTATCAGAAAAGAGAAAGATGAGGAAACAAGGTCATGTGATCAATACTTTTCTTCTAGACATTTGTCAGTTCTTGGTACATATGAGATCAAACTTGCCCAACAAGCACCTTATTTGTCACTAGCACAAGTTTTCCTTGATACAAATTTGCAATGATCTATGGTTTGGACTGACCTTGTCGTTGATCCATGATTCCAACTCGTGGGCATCACGCAAAAGACTGTAACGTTGAATGGAGTCTTCCAGTTTCCTCTTGCGCTCTTCACCTTTGTCCATCAGATCTTGATATCTGAAAGAAAATAATTTGCACTTTCCCATCATCAAATCATTGACTACACTGGAGAAGCATCTTAAAGGGACACCGTCAACCAGTGTCATTTGCAAGCCTCTGTTGTTGTTATTTTTGATATTGCACGAACATATCAGCCAAAACACAGCAAAAATGAGACATTTATATCAGCTAAAAGAGTTAAATTCTGGAGATATTGGAGTTAAAAACACAACATGCAGCTTGATGAAAGTTATTATTATCCCTTCTACAAAAGATCCATAATTTCTGTATTACAGAAATTACGCAAAGCATTGTGGTTGGCGGTGGCCCTTTAACAAGTTATGAACACTTAACATGCTGGGCAGGAGGGGACGAGTGGAAGTAGTAGTCATGCCTGCTATTTGGCTGAAACAGTTGGTGCTGACCTCCAGTTTACGTAGCATAAAGTGACTACTATTCCCTCTGTGCTTTTCATAAAAACTGCTAAGTCCTGAGACAAGCAATCACCTAAACTAAGCAACCTGTAAAAGTGGTGATAAAACTGCACAGTTGTTGGTAAGTCCTAAAATGGTGAACCCAAAAAAGTAGCAACTCCCTTGAAGTAGTGATCTGCAAAAAAATGCTGCTAAAAAGGAAAGTGACTAAGGGACAGTTTTACTCACTTGTCATCCAAGGCCTGCTGCCTTTGTGCAACAGAGTCCACTTCAGGAGCCTGCGAGAGAAGCTCCTGTGAGGCTTTGTGGGAGTCGATCCTTTTGACGTATGCTGCTGGAACAAAACCTTGCCTGTCATTTGTTTCCACTTTCCACCAGTCCTGTGAATTAACAGATTACAAGACGTTTAACTTGTCTGACTTCACCATGTAAATGACTGTATTGAAGGTTTCAGAGGCATCAGTAGCCCATTTCTTAACTTTCACTCTTTTGAGCATAATTAAAATTTTTACTTTAAACGCTGTGACAAACTTGGATTAACAATCCAAGATAACGTTTTTGGCAAATTGCCTCACCTTGTTGCTGGAGTTCAGGAGGGTCAAAATGTCGCCTTTCTGCATGGAGACCTCCCTGGCAGTTTTTTCTTGGTAGTCATACAGTGCCAATACACATTCCTTATCGGAGATGTCAGCAACATGAGCTGAAGGCTGTGAGAGAATATTTCATAAGTATTTCTGACCAGCAATTAGTTTGTTTTAAAGAAAGCAAGGTAAACTACAGTAGCTGCACATTTCAAGTCAAGCAGCTTAATGCTGTACAAACTATCATCAAAGAAGACATCCGTTAATTAATCAAGGACACTTAAATGTACATTTTAGAAAGTGAGATTATCAGGAACAGTATTAACCATTTGACTTACCTTACAGTGTTGACTCTGCTCTCTTAACCCATCAATAACAGTTCCATAAGCTCTCAAGTCTGACATGATGGCATCATGTTTGGTCAACAATGCCTACAAATATGCAAAGTGTTGTCAGTTTAACTCGAATGTACACACAGGTTTGGCAAACATGAATAAATACTGGGGATAATAATTGCAGGACTGTTCAAGCTAACCTGTGCACTGTCTTCATCTTTGCCGTAGTCGTCACTGGTGACAAATGGTTCTTTCTCCTTCAGCCAGGACTCAGCTTCAGCCACGTCAGCCAGATACTGATGAGCTTGTAGGGAGTCATCCAAGTGACCCTTGCGCACAGCTGCTTTGTCCTATACGTTCAATGAAGAATATGCTAAGGCCATGTTTTATTGATAGATACACTGTTAATTAAAAAAACTGTCCACCTAGGAGAATTGTCTGCTTAAGGGAGATTAAAATTTAAGTGTTTGTATGTGGCTGGGACCAAGAAGAAGTATGTGCTTATGAAAGGTCTCTTTTACCAGGTGTCCATTACAGGAATTTGACTGTGTTAACCTTTCTTGGTTGAGGCCCTATGCGCCAACTTGGCACCAGGGGACAGGAACTAGGAACCTTTCTTGGTTGATTTGATTGGAAGTGCAATTTAAAAAAATTACTTTTTACTGGGCAGGTATCAAACTAAAACTGCTGGCAATGTTTATAAGAGCAGAAACCACCCTTTAAAGGAGGCTTAAATAATAACACTTCTCGGTTTAGGATTTGCCCAATGGTGACTGCTATACCTCCAAAATTAAGTAGCCATCTGTACTGCACAGGATTTACCTCTCGAGTACCTCATGCACTGTACTTGTACATGTGCACATTCTGCAATTCAGTGCTACGGCATGGTCACCAAGGACAGCTTTATTGAAAAGAGTTTTCCAAGATCTTGTTTAGATTATCAAGATTTTATTGTCATCATTGACTTTCTGAGGGTATGTTCGTACCTTGAATTCAACCCATCTCTGGTCAAGATCATCAATCTTCTCTTTGATCTCATCAGCTGCATAATGCCCTGAAACAAAACACAGTGTAAACAATTCTAAGCCAGAGTTTCCATGACTTATTCTGTATGGTACTATAGATACATGTACAGTGTGTACATACACTTGATTGAAGAAATGTTGACCACATGAAAAGCATAAGCCATGAACTATATGACCCAATGGTATCCTGGGTAGACAGCACTGGTAAACTTAGTAATTTTCCGTTTATTAATATTCAAGGCATTGTCTTTATTTGATAGTCTTAATGGCATGATTCATGCAACGTGTTTTATTATCATATTTGTTCTGTCACAGATAACAATTATTTTCCTGATTTCCCAAGAAACATTTGGGTCAAATCGTCCATGATTTATGCTTTTCAGGGGTCAATGGTTCTTATTTACAAAGCAATAATTTTACACAACTTACCATTGTCAATCATCTGCACACCATTGTCACACACAGCTCTGATGCGTGGCTCATGACCAGCAATTTCAGTCTGCAAAAAAAAAAAAACAACAACAACAACAACAAAGCAATGAGAAAGAAATACTCATGAAAACCACTGATGTGGCTTGAAGGTGAAACTAAAAAAAAGGGATATAAAATATGATAAAATGCTATGGGATCTAAACTGGCTTAAAATTACAGACAGAAAGAAACAAAAAAAAAAATTAGTCGATAACTATAAGCTAGAAATTGCTAGTTTTAAAGAATAGGTCTTGATCAGGCATTTAAAATTTCAGCTGTTAGTGTGAGTAGCTTCCTTTGCATGTAAAATCACACATTGTAGGAATTTTATATTTAATTTTAAATTAGCATATTTCAGCACATACTTTAATCACTAGTTAATTATTGGTATCTCTATTTCTTCTATTCACATGTAAAGTCCATAAGAGTACACCAGGTAGCATGCACTATTAAGTTAATAAATTATCATTATGCACTTACCATTAATGCCTGGTGTTTCTTTGACAGATTTTGGGCTCCAGTCAAATCTCGGCCAGTGTTGGTGGATGAAGCAATAGGTTCCTTCTCCCTGATCCATGCTTCTTCATCTTCAACATCATGAAGGAAACGCTTAAGTCTCTCTGCATCCTGAAGCTTAGCTTTACGAGCAAGAAGAGGAGCCTGAAATTTACAAGAAAATTAGAGCTCACCAACAAAAGATATACTGCAAGATCATTGTTAAGGTACACCCTGAGATGTTAACAATGAATACTATACATTCATCACAAATAAAATTTACAAGGCTGTTCTCTAAGAGAAATTACAAGGAGCCCAAAGGTTCCAAACTATGAGATCCAGGGCACCCAGCATAAAGCTTGTACATGTATGAAAGAAATAAGATTATCTGGTCGCTCAGGCAAAAGTTCGCCTGAGGCATCCACGCGACCTTTAGAGCACAGCCCTGATTTACATGTATAGTAAGGTAATAAAATCGGTGTGATAATGGGTGATTTATGTAGGACTACCATTACCTGTATCTGCTGGTATCTGGCATTAAGAGTCTCCTTTTTACTCTGAATAGTTGGAGAATCAAAGTGGTCAAGTGCAGCAAAATTGTCTGCTTGGGCATTGACAACTTCAATCTTCTCCTAAGGTGACAAAATAACAAAAAATAAAGTATTCTGAGTAAACAGTGGTAAAATATTATCACTTAATTTTAATCGTACTGAGAAAGACACTAACTGTCCAATACTACAATCTTGGACAATTCAAATGAAAAATTAAGAGCACCCCTCCCCCCATTTCAATGATGAAAAAATGGGCGCGTTTTGGTTTTTACGGGGATTCATCATTGATTTGGGGGGAGGAGGGGGGGGGGGGGTCCTATTTCTCTTTTTATTCTGTCCAAGATTGTAGTACTAACAGTAACTGTGGAAAAAATTTTCACTTAGCTGGAAGCCCACACATCTAGTACCACAATGCGGGGGTGGAAGTAATATAGTGGACCATCAATATTGTTCTGTTGGCTCCTACGTACTTCCCATCATAATGGGAAGAGAAGTGGTGGAGATAACAGAAAATTCAAACAGGCAGCAAAATGGGAAAGCAACAAATAATAAGACAAGCTGTGACATTGGTTGTTAAAAGACGGTTGCGCCAAATGGAAATTGTAGGCTGACATGTATTTTTCACTTTGCTTGCATTCTGTATTTGCCAGGGTCAATCTTTACTTCTGTAGGGTAAGTTCAGTTAAAAAAAAAATTAATTAATCCACTTACTGCACGAGCAATGACATCAGCCTCAATCATGGCATGCTTCTTTTGGAGGTTCTGCACACTTGTCAGATCCTAAAATTAAACAGTAGCAATTTAAGCTTACCAATGGAAGCGTAACAAAACACTGTACACCTAAAGTAAAATAAACCCCAGACACCAAAGATGATGAACCAGAATCAATCTCTTTCTGTTCCATCAGTCTCCTCCACATCCTCTCCATGCATACTGGGAGTCCTGTGCAGCCATCTCAGGCAGGGCTAATAAATTTCTTAAAAAATAGCAAACTTTTTTGAGAGGTTTTTTTCCTCATAGACCACTGACAACCAACCTTTCCAACATCCTCAAGAGCAAGGAGGTTTTCAACTTCAGTGAACCACAATTCAACATCCTCAGCACCTCTGCAAAGAAAATAATTAAAAAAATATACGTATTTTTATTTTATTCCTACTGTCAGTGGTATGCCTGGAGTCTGTTTTAAGGGTCATACTACAACAGTTATTGCATTCTCAATCACAGGAAGAGAACATGTTACTTTATGGATTCATGACTTGTAAAAATAAAGTTTTATTGTTGGATAAATGTGCTATCAAAGGCAAGCAAAGTATATATTAATAGTTTTATTACTGACAGTACTTACCGGTTAAACTGCTGTTGCTGTGCTGCATCCTTTAATTTCTTTCCTGAAAAATATAACACAATAGATTCCTTAAGTTGTAAGTTGTTTCATTTGATTGTCTATTTCCAATCAAACATCACAGATTTGATGTTAAACATGTAGCCTGCACTAGTGCAAGTTACAATTTTTTGGAGAAGAATGAGGAGAATTGGGGGAAGTCAAAAAGTAAGAGGAAGGAGTGAGGCAAGAAGCCCTATAAGTTTTTGGTTTTCTCTAATTTATCCCCTTGTTTATAATGCCTTGACTAACTGCCAATATCTATGTTTATTATTGTAACAATCTAACCTTTATCGTTTGATTTCTCAAACAGATAGGCCCACAACTTATGCAGCTCATCAAGCCTTTCTCTGATCTGTTCCGAGGCATAATGTTCATCTGCAATCAGCTGTTCTCCAGTGTTATCTACTGCATCAAGACGACTTTGATTGGCATTCAGCTCAGCCTCAAAAGCTTGGTGTTTCTGGATTTTTCCTTGCAGATTAGTAGGATCCTAGTAAAAAAGACATTATTTCCTTATTCAAACATGTGTAAGGGCATCCAATAATAAACTAGTGGGTTTCAAAAACCCTTTATGGATTGAAGACAAAGATCACAATTCTCCATAATGTTTTCCACACACTTCCAATTCCCTTCCATGGGAGAATTTGGTGTTAGGCTTTCCTGAGGTGAATAGGCACAATACTCTAGCAACTAACCTGTTTGAAAGTATAGCAAAGAATACTGATTCTGTGTTGATTACCAGGAACTAACTACTTCAAGACTAGAACTAACTGGCTGCTGCAGACCTATACTGATATCTGTGACCTATCCACACATTTCATTGTATCCCACAAACTACACTTTTTTTCACCTTGTAAGATTCATCACAAGCAATTTTTAGCTTTTCTGTGATCCAGCTTTTGACTTCATCAGCATCCCTCTCAAACTGCTGCAGTTTACGAGACTCTTCAAGTTTTGACCTGCGGGCCTTGGACAACTCGTCAATGTTTTGACGCCTTTCAACTATTCCATCTCTCCTTTCACGAACTTCATCTGAGGCATAATGATTACTGTCAATGAGACGGTTTGCATACTCGTCAATGCTCTAAAAGAAAAAAGAACAATGTGTTACATGGTAGAAATGTTTGTCTGTAATGGTTTATGTAAAAACATATACAAAATATGGTGATAAATAAAGAAAGATGGTAAGTTTTAAGCTTGGTAGTGAAATGCAAATGATATGTTCATCATATTTATACAGGATGAATATTTTATCTTTCATATGATAGCTACAAAATTAGTTTATGCAATAGGATAGGGCAGTTTTTACTTAGTGTAGAAAGTAATTTGCATTTGCTTTGGATTTGCATTAATATGCTCAGTGTTTTGGTAAAAAAACTTGAAGCACTTTCTCAACCAATCATAAGTAAAACCAAAACGAATGGTGACTTGCTTGCACACATTTTCCCATGCTTTGTGCCGGCTACACACTAGATTGTCCGTGACCTTTGTAATTGGCCAGTGATAACTTTAGTTTGATTTTATGACACTCATTTAAAAACTGCTCTAATTCATATAACTGCTATTTAATTAGACTCCCACATGAGGTATAAAATGATACCACTTGATTAACTTTTACCAGTAACAGCCCATGAAACTCAAACATGTCAGCTTTTGATTGCCATTTTGCAGTATAGCACAACAAGTGAGAAATGTGGGAGGAAAACAAAAGAAAAATTCTACCAGATTTCTTTAGCTGTAGAGCTTGTCATCAGCTTTGTCATTATCACTCAGTCACAATAAATGCCACACTTTACTTACATTAATCTTCTCTGCTTGGGCAGCAAAAGACTTCTCAAAGTCTTCATGCTTTCTGATCAATGCCTCCACTCCATCAAGGGAATCCCCCAGGTTATCATCAGCAAGGAATGCCTGTGTAGTAATGGTAAATATGTTCAGAAGACACATTGAGGCAGAGGTTCAAGTTAATTTAATTTATTAAAGATTATGAATTGTTGTTGTATAAAATCCCATTGCTGGAAACATGTCATACCTCTTGTTTGGTCATAGTAGCATCGGCATGCTCACAGTCTCGATTAAACAGCTGCAGTTCCATACACTGCTCAAACTGGACACGTCTCCTCTCCCATAGCTCAAGTAGTTCCATCTTTTCCATCTCCAGGCTTGTGAGCTAAAAAAATAATTGAGCCCAGTTATAACACTTGTAAACAACATCTTCTCTGGAATAAGGTAAATTTTAAACGACGACTAGTCCACATACCTTTTCTTTGATCTCATCACTAGCATAATGATTGGAACTGACAAGTTCTTCTCCATCATCAGCAAACTTCTTGAATCCATCCTCTGAAGCATCAATGTAACCCTAAAGCCAGAAATAAAACATATTAAAAAAAAAACTGTAGTACAATATTATATGGTGCCAAACAAAGCAAGAACGAAATTTTGCTAGTCAGAGACTTCCTAATGTTCCCAAGAAAATATAACATATCGTTACCTTGTGCTCTTGGTGTCTCTCCAGAAGACTTTCTGCACTTGCAACATCTTTTGCCAGCTCATCACTTTGGATCAAGACTTTCATTTCATTTATAAATGAGATGTGGTCCCTAACGATGCAACAGTCGAATAAGAGTCAACATGGCACAGAGGCAAAGATGAGAAAACAAAGTATGATTTTAATAACAAGTTAGCAAATCCAATGATTTTATTTTGGCTAGCAACGTAATGGGGGAGAAAAGACTGTAATGGGCCAGAATAATGACTGTATATAAAGGACTGTTTCTTGGTTTACCTGTAGTCACTGATGAATCTTTGAAGCCTGTAAGAGTCCTCAAGCCTTGTCTTCCTTACTCCAGACTGAAAGATATCAAACACAATATTCAGGTCAGTACATGTATACAAACATTGGTGCAGCAAAGAAAATGAATTCAATGATAAACCCTAAACAAGAAGCACACAGTGTTGACGGTTAGCACTGTCCTAATTCATGCATATACAGTATATGTTGTTTTGATCTTGCCCCTTGAAAAGTGTTGTGTGGTCAAGGTCAATACCACAAAGATCAACATAAACCAAGGGTTAAATGAAGAAGTGTTCTCAAGTTTAGTCAACTTTACACAGAAACCATAATTTCCGAGCCCCCAATTGAAGTCGAACAAGTTACCATTCCACTTATCATTATAAACCAAGGGTATTATCAAAATGAATCAGTGACTTGTTTCACAACTGAAGCATCCAGGCATTTGGAGTGAGCACCTTCCAGTAAAAACTATTAGATCTACACATGTATATAAAAACACACCTTATCCTTGAGGTTTCCCCATGCTGTGACAATCTCATCTTGCTTGGCAGCAATTTCATCAGCACTGTCGGGATGAGCCTCTTGTAGCTGATTTGACTCCTGGCCAAGGGCTGTGACCTGTGCAGTTCAGAAAGCAAAGGTGAGTTTTGACTAACACCTTTCATTAAACTGCTCTAGAGTCTTAATTTAAAACCAAGAACTGGGATGAAATACTGAAAAGGTTGAGATTCCATCTGCACTGTAAGAAAAAACTGTCAATGATTCTCAGGTGTTGGTACACACTGTAAGATACACCAACATCTTGATATAATAATGACTATTAGGGTTTTGAAAAAAGGGATCTTCACCTTATCTTCCACAGCAGCCAAATCTCTTTCTAAGGCTTCATGCTTTCTTAGCAAGGCATTGACACTGGCAAGATCCTTTCCATAGTCATCTGAAGACAGCACTTTGTCCTTCTCATTGATCCAGTTCTTGGTTTCATCAGCATCACTGTTAAAAAAGTATTTTAGAAATGTTCATTTTTCTTTTTCAATAAAGATGGTTATAGGAGGTCTTTAATGATGATGACGATGACCAGGACTTGAACCTGGACTGCTCAATCTGGAGTCCAGGCACTAACCATTAGGCCATTACTGTATCTCCCACATGCATACATGTATATAGCAACATTTAATATCTGTTTATACATGAGCCTACTTCAGGGAGTTGATTAAGACATGCTCCTACTAATGGATAATCTGTCGTGAATTGCCAGCTAAAATTAATGTAGCTCCTTATAAAAGGGACATGTTTTCATCATCTTATATTGCTCTCCAGGAGGTGATGCACAGAAGCAGCCAGGTACTTCACATCTAATTGAAAGCCCTGCCACTTCAATCCAATAATATTATTGTCATGTCTCTAGTAAAGCTTCAGTATCAGCACAGAACTCCTTACCGATAGAAGCTGTGAATCTGCTGAGCTCCTGCAAGCCTCTTCTGACGTTTTAATGCCAACATCTTCAGTCTCTCCCATGCTTCATTTACTTCCTGTAAAAAAACAGTTTCATTTCGCATAATCAGACATCTTGGACTGCAAAAAAGAAAGTTTAAAGCTGGCAAATGCTGCACACTGGAATGTTATGTGACTTATAGTGAAAAAGATTTAGGATTCCTTACCGTCTGCTTTGTGCTGATCAGCTCAATGTCTGGATGACCTTCATCACCAAGTTGATGGGCAAGATCGTTTATGTATGTCACCCTAGACTCATTTGCCTGGATGTCCTTCAAGAAGTCTTCAAATTTCTTCTGCAGCACTTCAACATGTTCCAGGTCTCTTCCAACCTCTTCTGAAGTCGCGATTGCTTCCTGAAAGGTAACAGACACATTTCAAACTTTCACATAAACTTAAGTTAACATGTCAAATTTTCCAATTAATTTTTCTAATTCAACCTACTCGTAATGGGAGTGGATGGGAAATCATATTTTGTAAATAGGTAATCTGAATTTTTTGAAGATTGCCAATGACTTCTGACTTCTTCCCAAAAGGTCTCAAAAAATGTTGGAACAGTTTGCTTGAACATTTCTGCATGTTCTCATTTTCTCTAGGGCAGTTTGTGTGACTAAGGAAAGAAACACACTCTCTCTATCAAGTTGCGGTTTTACATGTACAAATGAATTGCACATCTTAAGTGTGAACCTGATTATCTAAAACAAAACAATGGTTCAAAAAATGTGTCACTTTCTTGGTATTGCAGAATCAATTTTTTTCACAATGAACAAACAGGCCCTTACCTTCTCCAAAATCCATGACATGACTTCTTCTGTTTCACGTAGGAAGTGAACTCTCTTCTGGGTGAAAAGAAGCATGCGGCCTTTCTCTGCCGACTTGGAAAGCAGAAGCTCCCATAGCTTGATGAGTGAATCAAGACGTTCCTGTTGGATATTTGCAGCGTTTAGTATTCAGTTTGAAAAAAAAAAAGATTACAGTGACACAGAGAATCAAAGCAATTTTACAGTAGTCGGATGGAAAATTCACTGTACTACATGTAGTCAATACACACAGTTCCTGTCCAAAGAATAACAGAACAAAAACAAAATGGGAGTATAAACATAACTCACCCTGATAAGATCAGAGGCATAATGTGATTCACTGATCATGCTTTCTCCATTCTCTTGAAGTTCAACTATGGCATTGCTGTGAGCTGAGATCTCTGCTTCAAAAGCTTGATGTTTCTGAAGTTTTCCCTGAAATAATAAAGAGATCACATCAAGATCATGTTGACTTCAAACTGAACTGGTTACAAAAATCATGTCATGTATTCCTTTGTTAAATATTTCTGTAAAGAGTTGCAGAGTACAGTATTTTTTACTCAGTACAAAAATATTGGAAAAAACTTCTCAAACATAACCCACATTGGGCCGCTGATGTACATGTATGGTATTTAAAAAAAAAAACTTTGGAACTGAGCATTTTTGTTTCATTATATACCACAGTAGGTTGGAGGTTGGATTGGAATAAGTTAGGCCCGGTTCAAACGCCGATCTTTTCATGAGCCGAACCTAATTCCTTCAATTAAGTACATGAAAAGATCGGCGTCTGAATCAAATTAGAACGACTATTTCAATTTGGAACGGCTCACCCGTTCTTCCCGCCTGGCTTGGCCGAGAATTTCGCCTGTGGAACGCCTTTCGAACGGCTTTGATTCAGATGCCGTACTTTTCATGTGCCGATCCTAATTCATAAATTATCATAATGTATTTTGCCTGGTTTTATTGGAACTGTATTAGGAACGGCCAAAAAGTACGGCGTCTGAATCAAGAGGCGTACTTTTGTCAATTTGGGTCGGTCCAAATTCGAATTGAATTCGGCTCATGAAAAGTACGGCGTCTGAACCGGGCCTGAATCAACAAGTTCAGTTCCATGATGTGGAATGCTGCAAGCTTCCCCCACCCCTACCCTAGCCCTTCAGCGCGATTCACTGCCTTGGATGAAATTAACATGCAATGTCCCTTTCACAACATGCAAGCAAATCAGACTAATAACTTAGCCTTTCAAATGGAATATTAAATAATTAAAACATCAAAAGCTAAAGAGCGATGACGACTGGAGACAAGAAAAATTCCTTCTGCCCTGTGAACAATCTTTTATGTTCTTCTTGCCCAATGACCAAAAGCGGTAGCGTGAAATTGAATTAGCATGCAAGAGCGCATAAAAATTCTTTTGCTGCTACGGCTTTCAAAGCCAGCATACGAAAACCTTTCCCTGAAATATTTTGTCCCGATTTGCTTTTAGCGCACTTCCGCTTGATGCATCTTAATTATGCTTTAAAACAGTCGAAGGAAACTTTGATTCTGCGAATCAATTTATGCGCAATTTTGCGCATCGTGTGTTAGCTGTTTGGTCACGCTCGCGAATTGATTTCCATTGGATTGGATTTACAAGCCAAGCTTCTTTGATATAAGCTTATTTCTATTTTCCTTCGAAAAAAATACACACAGAGAAAATCTTCTTCTACTAATATAAAATAAAGTTAATAGACGACATGCAGATCTACTGTACATTCCACGTAACTGCAATATTATTCAACTAGACAGATTGAATTTTGTATTCTCGGGTTTGCGCGGGGCGTTGTCGAAGGAGAAGCAATTTCCTCTTTAGCCGTGAATTAAACACCATTTCTCTGATTACAGTTCTCAATGGACCCTTTAAAACGTTACCTGAAGGTTAGTTGGATCCTTGTAGCATTCATCACAGGCGATCTGAAGCTTCTCGTTGATCCACGCTTCGACTTCATCAGCATCACGCTTGAATTGATGATAGCGCTTCGCATCTTCTAAACGCTGGCGCCGGACTCGAGTTGCTTCTTTGAACTCTGCATAGCGCCGTAAAACTTGTTCACGCCGGTTTTGTATGTCTTCAACAGTTTCTAGAATGGCTATTTGACGAGCCTCTACCTCAGCCATTTTAGAACTTTCCACTCCAAACACAACGCGGCGACCGAACACCAAAGAACGAAGGAATCGCCCCTGCGAAGCGCTGTGATCACGTGATACAAATATGACAAAGAAATACCCAGCGGTAGTGGGAGGGTATCATTAATAAGGGATACACCTACTGCAAACAGATATTAGTACCAAAATGCCTCTTTCTTTGTGTCTACCACATAAATCTTCTATAAAGTTCGCATAGGAAAGAAAACTTAGGAAATGTTTTACCAAATTGTGCCATGTTATTGTCTATAATTTCCCTACCCTACCCCGATTATAAAAATTTTTACACCAGACAGCCTCAGATTCGACAGCCTCGATCTCGAGTGTTCGCGTGGTCCCGGCAAAATGGCGGCTTCCCAGTTCAAAAACTTCTTGTATGCTTTTTGTGGAAAACGTAAAGTGAGGCCCATTTACACAGAAAGACCCTCTACGCAAGGAACGTTTAAGTTTCAGGTAAATATATTATTCATAGTAACTTTCAGCTTAAGACACATAAGAATGTTTTTATATGTATTGAAAGCGGAAGTAGGAAAGGTGGTGCTTTTGTCATTGAAAATATGTTCACATTGTATAAGATTAGACAAATTTGTCGGAAAGCTTCTCAGAGGTGCTTTCATTCATGCTTGGGGATCTTTATTTCTTTAACCTAAATAACGATCGAACGAGATCAGATGAAAAATCAAACTAAAGTTCAATGGTGTCATATAAGCTTAAGTTTATATCTACACATGACGACTTCAACACGGACAAAGTGTGTAATTCAGCGAACCCCACTCAAGTGGGGTTCGTGCATATTTATGAGCCTTGTATCTTAGTAACGTTCAACGCTTTTTACGTCACGTCCCATTGGGAGTCTCAACTCGGGACTTATTTTCAAAACCGGTTTTTGCGTTCCAAGCATTGAAAATATTTCCGGTGGTAAGGTTTTGACGTTACATTTAGTGCATACATGTCTTTCGAAGAATAGTCGGAAGCCATTTTAATGCACGCATATCGAACGCATTAGAAGAGGCGAAAGAAGTTAATTCTTGCGCCGCAAGAACAAGAAAGCCGTTCAAAGAAGTTAAAACCTCATGTTTTTGGTGTGTACCTGCAAGAACTAACAAAAATATGCAAGAAGTTGAAATCTAGCCTCTTATCGGTTCGAATGGTAGCGGAATCTTTCTGGCACTGAAGTTTTCTGTTATCTGACGGCGAATCTAAGCAAGCGCCTATGTGTAAACAATCGTCGCGATGATGTTTCACGAATCTGTTTCTCACAATTCTTCATATAATCAAAGAATGATAAGAGGCTACAACCTTTTGCAGCCAAAAATGGTCAAAAATCTCAAAAAAGAAAATGCCGATCAAAGGAACTAGAATGCTGAATGGCGAAGGAGGAAGTGGCTTTGCCGCTGTTTACATTTTACAGTCAACACCGAACAGTTGCCGATAAAAAATGTAAATAGGTGGGAAGAGTGAATACTCAAATGTCTGAATTTGTCTGATGCATTCATGTTTAATATTTCACGAAAATGCACATCGAAAAACAGATTTAATTGTTATCCGCAAAGATCACAAGCGAGTCAAAAATTCTAGTCGAAACAAACAACTGGCTTGGTGGAAGCCGACATTTGCATAATCACAACTCTGTCGGCATTTTGTTGAACCAAAAGATCACACATTCCCTTCAAATATTGACATCAATTTCTTCATCTTCTGTGAGACTTTTGGTCAATCATAATAAACGTTCAGACAGTAAGAAACAAACTTTTAATTTGAGTCTTTTCGTGACTTCGCATTATTATTCGCGAAGCGCAAAGATAGACGGACACGCTGTCACGCTCAAATGTTAAATAAACAACTGGAAGAAGCTTATATTTGCATAATCACAACTCTGCCGAAGATGAAACATTCACTGCAAATATTCCCATCGATTCTTCCATCTTTTGTGAAACTTTCACTTGAGCGTAATAAACGTTCACCGAGTTAGCAAACAGACTTTTACTGCGTGGCTTTTCATGACTGCACGATAGGTCCGATAGCTTTCTCGCGAAGATGTCGAAGATAGCCGGACATATGTCACGCTGAAATGTTAATGACCAGTCTGTTTACAAAATGTTCATGTAACGATAAGCCTACTTTCAAAACAGTTAAAGGTTTTCGTGTTTTGTCTACACAGCGTAGCAATTTTTCTTTGAGCAGCACATTCAGGTGTAAGCATCGGAGCGGCGAGATCAATCTTGAAGCCGCCACGTGTTCAATCGGAGTCAAAACAGGTTTTTAGCGGACATTAAACTGGGCACTTGATTTTCGAACCTGCTTTTAGTTGCTAAGATACTAAGTACTGACAAGTGTCCCTTGGGTAATTCTATCACTATGTTGCGCATGTGTGAACTGAAAACTGAATACATAATGAATTACACACTTTGTCCGTGTTGAAGTCGTAATGTGTACCTGACAGCTGTAGACAGCTGTAGGTTTGAGCAGTCAGTGACATGCAATAAGCTGATCACTACAATATACATACTGCAAAAGCTAGTATTGATACTGTAGTTCCAGGATATATGTATCATAGATTCCAAGTCTCACGCTTTTGGCGTGAGACTCGCGCTTTTTGACCCAATCTCACGCTACCACGCCATTAAGACAAAATATCACGCTTTTTTCAAAATACTGCAAATTGAGGAAAAAGTCTTAATTGATTTAAATTAAAAGACATATTTTCAGCTGTACTTTGGTAGAGGTGAACGTTAATCAACCCTAATCGTCGATATACTCACCGTTGTAGCTGGATCTCATCTATTGAACTTCAATCCCGTACCCAGATCTTCCAGTCCATGGTCGTGGGAGATCTGGGAACAAGATTTAGTCAATCTTTACAGTGTTCAAAATGGCCAGAATGAAGGAAATTACTTCTCTGCAACTTACATTTTTAAAAATTTTCTGGGGAGGGGGGGGGGGGCATGCCCCCAGACCCCCCTAGAGGTTCGGCCCTTCAGGCCTCACTCTTGCCCCTTCGGGGCAAAGCAATTTCTCACTCCACACCAACCAAAAAACTTGGCATCTATGATGTATTAGGACAATTAATGTCATAGAATGCAGTCTGGATAGCACAGGAAATTCATATCATACAGGAAACTGATTTGTAAAGCAATAAGATGGTATCCAATCACTTTGATACCAGGGAGTCACACCATCAAAGAACTCTCCACCTAGAGAAGGCTATGCCTACACTGATATCCCCTCTGCCCATTCTGACTTCCTTCTTGTTCATAAAGTGCAATGAAAGGGTGAAGTGTGACAAGATTGACCAAACCAACCAAATTTGGTGAGGTGACCACAATTCAGTGAAATAAGACATTCACCCCATACTAAAACCAGTGTAAAACCAGGAACACCAGAACATGCGGGAGCACCCTTGAAACATGTTGAAAAAGCAAACCCTAACTACATGTAGCAATTGCTAAGTAACCACTGACATCGACCTAGCTAGATTGAGAACCTAAAGAGAAGTAGATACTGCAACTAGAGATGGAACATCTTGAATAGGAGGATCAGATTAAAACAGAGAACAGATTAAAATGATGTCAAATAGCAGGGGCACCTATATTGTCTCGCTATCCATTCTGCAATACATATGAGGTGTTTTATTCCAGAATCTGTACCTGAACAAAAACCTTTCTGGTACAGAGTGTAAGACCAGTCAAGAGAAAATTACTCTGGCTAACAAACTGGGCAGAATGAGCGTTTTGTGTGAACAGTATAATACTAAGTAGGCATACCTGTTACATTGTATGTTTTGATAGGACAGTACAATTTCCATGATGAAACAGTAAACGATGTTGTAATATACACCTGTAGTACTTATTTAACTTGTTCTTTTCCTACTCTCAGGTTCAGATAGAGGGATTTGATTATGTGGGTCTTGGAAGTGCTACTAACAAGAAAGATGCTGAAACAAATGCAGCCAAGGATTTCTGTGGCTTCTTAATTGGAGCTGGAATTATCCCTCCAGACTCATTCCCAGATGATTTATTTGTGAGTATTGTACATGTAATGGTTACTTTATTCTCACATATATAACAAAGGATGTTGTTATACATTGCAGACAAACCATTTTCAGTTGCAACTTGAAATTGCATTCTGTACATCAAAAATGAGATCAATTCAATCTGCAACTGATTTTTTTTTCAATAGCAATGTCAGTTACATATTTGTGTCTTGAGACAAGGTTAAAGCCAGGATTCGTTGAGAGAAACTTCACCTACAGCTTATTTTTGTAATAAGCAAATATTCTAAATTAGATAGTTAAGCAAAAGATGCAAGGGTGATGTTCTTCTGTGGCTTGACTTGCTAATTAATACTCACCTGACTCTAAATTTTCTTGTATTGTTTCTTTAATGGTAATTGATGTCTGCACTATTAGTTGGAGGTTTGTAAAGCCAATATAATAAAGCACATTCAAATACTCTTAAAATGCTCTAGAATTCTTGAAACTGTTCTGAACTTCAGCTGAATACCTAATACAAAGCAGAATACCCACTCAGCTTGCCAAAACTCCTGTGAAGACAATTGGCATTGGAGCTGTACTCAACAAAAAGTGTTTGGTAAAAATTGTTTGATACCTGTGCATTATATGTATAACAAAAAATATGTTTTTCTGGAAAACAGGGAGAAGGACCAACAGCACCAGCAGCAGCCATGCCAACTCAACAACAACAACTTCCATCATCTGCCGCACCAGCACCTCATGCACAACTCATGCCAAATCAAAACCAGCAGTCAGGACCAGCCCAGGGTAAATCGTTCCCTTCACAACCACTTCCTCTCATGATGCAACAGGGTATGTAATACATTAGATTACAAGGTTGGAATTAATAATCATAAATATCACTTGCAGGTAGTTTGTCACTGTGCACAGAATGCAACCCCATTACAATAACGTTCTCATTTCTCCAAGTTTGTGATCTCAATAATGAAGAAAAAAATTTCATCAGTATAGCTGGAGGATACTGTTTTCAGATGATGAATCACCAATTAAATTTACGCAATGGAGAGAAATGTCTTCACCATTGTTGTTAATGTTTTGGCAAGTCCTTAGCAAAACCAAATTTTTAATTTGGTACCCTATTATTCAATCATGATTATCATAATAATGTGCAAGTACTTAGAAAGTTGTTACTTTTTGTAAGTTAAATTAATATTGTGTGTGCTCACTCAGGTGGTTCAGGGCCTGGTGCTAACCAAATGGATGGCTGGAGTGGAGCTGGTCAAAGGGATTACCACTACAGTATGTATAATAAACGGAAGTTTGAAGAGGTATGTGCATGAGCTTAAAATTAAAACATATCATTCTATGCTGTTAAATTAACATGTTCTATATTTATGTTGATTGTACAATGCATCATGGTTTTGTGCTTGCAATATTAATGCTTCTACTTTCAACTGTTTTAGTCACCATGTTGACTTAAAATATTGTTTTTGCCAAGTAAGTTACTGGTCGAGGAGAATATTGCAAAAGGATGGTCCCAAGATAGGTTTTATTTCTAGATTTCTTGCAACCAGGTTCTACCAATTGTGCCTTACCTTTTTATTGTCACTCATATGAAAGCTGTAAGGAATACATATGGATGTATAGTTGCATGATAGGATCTGACCTCCAGACCAATCAAATACCATGACCAGCAACTCTCCTTAGACTTTCTTCTTAAAGGTCACTTGTTGAGTACGTTGTGGTATAGACTGTCCTGTTTATGCACTTCTGTTTGACTATGAAATCAATTTATCTTGTGGTGTATTATTTATATCTCAGGCTGAAGATGTGGATCTGAATGCTCATCTCCATGGAAACTGGACATTAGCAAATGCCAAGTCTCGGCTACACCAATATTTGCAGCAGAACAGGCTTCCTGCTGATTTTAAGTACTCGGCAGGTGGTCCAGATCACAACAGGTACGTGTCCCTGTTGAGTATTAAGTAAAAGACCAGCAGGCTCAGTAAATGTATGCTTGGAATTCTAAAGAAGCCAAGATTCCAAAATAACTTTATGAGGATTTACTTACTGTTTATCTTGAAGAGGTGGACAAGAGTTCTACTGTTTTTAATTTACTCTATTTGGGTCCAGGATAATTCTGAGTCTGGTTCAGAAAGGTTTCTATCCAAATTTTTTTCTTTGAGTTATTGGTTCATTCACTTACATGTCATGTATAACATGAAAAAAAGTTCACACAGATTATGAAAATTATTATTCAATTCATCTTTTAAGTTCATTTATTAATAAGACTTTTGCTACTGTATGCATTATGAAAGATTGGATATTGATATATGTTGTTGCCCTTTTGTAGACACTTTGTCGCGGAATTATCTGTATTTGTGAAGTCTCACAGAAGAAGTAAGTGCTAGAAATTCCAATCAGCTTACACATAATGAAGGATGCTGTAAAAGATGTTTATTAAGCATAATTTTGAGAAGCTAAAAAACAACTTAGATTAAAGGAAATCCTCAACAAGTGATTTAAACTCACAAGGAAGTGAGAAAGATACATGGCTAATAATGAAACATATGCACACAGATTATAATCTGTGGAAAAATAAAGCTTAAAAATGAGTCAGAGACCTGATAAGCCAATCCTATACTATTGTGTTGTACTGTAACAGTATTTAAACTGTAGCCTCAAGAATTTCTTCTGTCATAAGCAAAAAGAACTAAGCCAGACAAATTTTGATAATTTAAATTTAAATGAATTTAACTAACTGTTCTTTTTTAGCCATCAGTGCTCGTGAACATGCTTCCACAAAGAAACAAGCTGCTCAGAACACTTCACTAAGCCTTGTTCGACAATTATTTCACATGGGAGCCCTGGAGGCTGCTGAGCCAGGCCAGCTTCAACCAAAAAGGAAGAAAGTTGATGAGGTAATTACTACATGTAAACAAATGCTAACTAAAGGCATTTACTGGTAGTTTTAAGAGGGCAAATGGTCAGCTAGGGAATATTGACTAATAAATCACCAGATTGTCAGAACTATGTTGAACTTCTGAGCAAAGCCTATTCGTCATTAAGGCGAAATGATATTCTAAAACATCAGATGCAAGCCAGCATTTTGATACAGTTGTCTCTCCTCTTCTTTTGATCCTTTACATCTCCACATCAAGTCCCATCTTTTTGCACCCATCCAACAAATATGCTACTGGAGGGTAAGACCTTGCCCTCCAACAACATTTTCCATACAAATCGTTTCAATTTTTCAAAACTTTAAACCATCATAAAATCTCATTCTTTAATGCCAGTAGCCTTGAATTTGGTGATATTGCTTTTTTTCGATGCGCTCTTTCCATTTCTGCCATTCTTTAAGTTATAGCCCCTAATAGAATTTTTTTAGTAAAAATTTGGTTACGGACATGTATTAACCATTATATTAATAAGACTTCTTTGATTCCGCGGAACACTTAGTTTGAAATAATGCAACCTAAGTTAAACAATAAGCTGTGTTGTAAATTCTTTTGATGATCAGATTGAGCCATATGATGTTGGAATCAGTCCTGACATGGAACTGCAAGTTTCCAACCTACTTCAAAGTCTTGAAATTCAACCAGTTCCTCAGGTAAAGTGCTGTTACAGTACAGCTTTTAAAACCTGCATGCACCTTGGCATCTAACTTATTTATTCACCTATTAGATGAGGGATTTTTTTACAAACTGAAACTAGTTTTTGTAAGAATTTTTGGGAGAAAGGAGTTTGACTGTTAAGAAAAAGCCACTATATATAATTTATTGAGTATCAATATTATTATTATCAATTATGTAAGCTAGGATTGGCTTCTAGCTTTGGTAGGTTTATTATGATCTGTTGATATTAACTGAGTACATTATTGTTCCAATCAACCTCATGTGAACTGTAAGCAATGGAGCACAATTGTTAAGCTTGTGATTGACATGTCCTTGTTGAGTTTTTCCAAGACCTTGATGTGTGATTTGTTTTGCACCAGCTAACCATAGATTGCATGGTTTGTTACGTAACTAACGATTTCACTTTATTTGCCATTGATCATAATATGGCAATGGCCAATGAACCTTGAAAAACAGAAACAAACAAATGGATCAAGGTGATTGACAGCAGCGAAAAATGTAACCATTGATTGAACAGAGTTTATGTGTTATATGGACTGGCACAATATTGCAAAGTGGGGATTTCAAAAGGGTTATCCAGGAGTGTGCACTTTCTAGTTTACATCATAGAAAGACTTCACTCCATTTAAAACACATGTATAATATGCAAGAAAACCTTGTTGCCATGTTGGTGTCCAATGCACCTGAGGTTGGTGGGTCTTATACCAAAGGGTAAAGAGGAGTATACACTCTCTGAGCTTTCTTCACAGAGAGAGTTCACTCCATTTTTATTATTACAAGACAACCTGGTGCATCAGTGCCCAATTTGTCTAAGATTGTTGATTTTAATGTCAAAAGATATTGAGGATTGTACATTCTCTAAGCTTGCATCATAGAGAGGGTTCACTCCATTTTACAGTGTCCTAGATAAAGATAGCCTTAATTGTGCATTTCAGTATAAAATGTGCAAGGTTGGGTCATTCTCTCTGTATATGAGCTTTCAGAGAGGCAAGACTGCATCCTTGAAGTGACAAAAGAGCTAATGCCTAATATCTTGAAGATGTTTGATTTAGCACTGAATTTACATCCACGTTATCTGCCCCAAATGTGCTGTCCACTTCAGAACAGTGTCAGCTGATGGCCACTTGAGAATTATACATTCCAAGTACTTGATTCTTGTGCTTGATAAATTAATGTGACCATCGACTGTAAAGGTCCTATTGGAATTATCAATCACATAACGCTTGATCATCATTCCAGCAAATGATCTGAAAAAACTCTCTTACTAGGCAGTTTGGTGTGTATGTTGGGTCTATTTTACCATAATTTCTGTATTTTTGCTTGCTTTAGATGCAAGCCAAAAATACTAGAAGCCATCAACTGTAGTATGCACGCCAAACTGCCTTTTAGGATGTGTTGTAAGCAATACCATTTTGCAAAATGTGTATCTCAGGGCTTTATCTTTGTCAGACTTGCATGTAGGAAGCCTTCGGGTGCACATTGTGCAAGTGATGTTTAATATGGACTGTAGACCTGCATCTGACACTGTTCTTGTCTTGGACAGGGGCTTTATGGCAAATGTCTGCTTCAAGGGTGTAGTCTTTCCTCTTTGTTATAGCTTCTGTTCAAGGAGAGTGATCCCACAAGTGGAGCAGACTATTTTTCTTGGCTAAGGTAACTTGGATTTCAAAGAACTCTCTTTGAGTTTAAAACTAAATACAATTATATTATGTAGTATCGTGAAATAGGCCCTCAAAGGTAATCTAAAAGTTTGAAATTTTTAATGTAAAAAGTGTTTTGTACATTCCTAATGGTCTAAATTAGAAACAGGAAGTAAGTCTGTGGTAAAGCTGTGTATTAGCATGATCACTAATGGTTGGTTCACATTTTGTGAGATCAGCCCAAGCACAAGATGGCATACGCATGTGCATTGCATTCTAACTTCTGACAGATGAAGATTGCCTGATAGTAGTCACATTAACAGCCAAATCTAGTACTTTTGCCTTTGCTTATCTCATGTTAGTTTAGAACCAGGAAATAAGCACAAGCATAAGAAAGGAAAAAAGTATTTTCTTATTTGTTGTGCTTATCGCACACTGATTCACATTCAAGTTTTCGGCACCCTTAGGCTTGTGCTAATCACACAAGTATGAACCAGGCTTAAGTCTTTTAGTTTTTAAACAGTAAAAGAAATAAATTTATAATTCAATTATTGCGCCATTTTACCATATAAGGGCAAAAGAACGCGCAAAATATGCCATGTTATTACACTGTAGAACAGGGCAAAAATACAGACTGAAAGAGGAGCGTCAAAATGGCCAAACCAAACTTTATTCTATTAGTGGAATAATTAATCCCTTATTCAATGGTTTAACATATAATACATGCAGACATTTTGCTCATTGCCTGTATTTTTACGCAACTTGCAAAATATCCGCACGTATTATATGTTAAACCATGGAATAAGGTGTATTTATATGGCAATTAAATTAATGTAAAAAAGTGCAATGTAAGACTGCTGAGGAGAGATGGCCAATAAGCTAAGTGTTTCAAAGGTAAGCTTTAGACACAGTAAGATAAGAACTTAATTCACAATCAGATGTTGGCTGTGTAAAATGTTACACTCACACAGAATACTATTAAATGAGAAATAATAACGCAAGACATTTCTAAAATTTGCCTAAGTTTTAAAATGCAGGAGCAAGCTACTATTAGCCAACCTAAACTGCAGCAGAATTTTTCCAAAACCTAGCCAGACCTAGAGAAATAAATAGATCTACTTTACAAGTACTTTACTTGTAAAATACAAATAATTGTCATTGTTAGTGACACTTTTCAGAGAGACTTGATGTTTCTATCTGACAACATTCCCTAAAACAGCTGCAAGTACAATTACTAAATGGCTCTGAATCTATCTTTAGTTACTAATAAAATTAATATAGCCAGTTCTAAAGTTACGTTATGAAGATTTAAAGCTTCACAGATCTAAAGTTACTAAGGAAGATTGGAAGCCTCACAGATTTTTCCATCTGAAAGAAATGGGACTAAACCAACCTTGCTTGTGTCGTTTTAGCCTCAAGACCCAACCCAGGCTGTATCCATTGTCCTCCCCCCTGGAATGGTTAAATTTCAAGATGCACAGCATGAAGCAGGCTCTGGTATAGTGGAGTGGACTGCACCAAATATGAACTGGAATCCATGGATTAACCAACCTATGATTATTGAGGGCGCCGAGGAGTATCAAGTAAGTGCCATGTTTAAGTCTAGCCACCATTATTTTGTAATATTATTATTACTTAACAAAGTGAGTGGAAGATAAAGATACTTATTAAGTAAGTGTGCAGATTAGTTTTACTCATTTCAGCAATTTCAACAACCCTGTAAAAGACTTGCAACCAAACTAAAGATACATTACACTGTACTTGGAAAAAATTTGGCTGATTTTATTTTGGACAAAAAAGTGTCCTGAATAAAACTGTCCGAAATATGTGCAGTACAGTTAATTTTTCAGTATGTACTTTTGTTTTCTTTGGAGCTCCAAAGCTTTTAGTTTCCTTTATGGAGTGAACTCTAGTTAAGACACTGTTTGAGATACATAATGGCTAGATATAATTTGTGTTGTGTCTGTAAAACCTCAAGGGTGCAGTAAAAACAGCCCATTTTCACAGAATAATAATGTTGTTTCAGTCTTATGTGTGTTTGTGGGCATCAACTTACTTTAGCTATGTTTCAGCAAAGTGTCTGAAATTTGTTTGAAATGAGACAAAAAGTATTCAAAAATTATGTCCAAGATTGACTGCTAATGAGAGAAATGGAATGCAGGCTCTTGATGATAGGTGACACAAAGTGTCCTCACTGTTACATGTAAATGTTTACCAAAACAGACATAATTCTGTCTTGAAAATATGAAGTACTTTTAATAACTGAGGATATTTGATCATCTGAATTGTTTCATAAGTGTCTCTTTGTGATCTAGGAACCTATCCCAACGAGTCAGGATTACCTGAATGAGTACAGAGAGAAGCATCAAAATGTTGACATGTACAAGCGCATGTTGGAGCAGCGTAGCCAGCTGCCAGTGTTTCAGTACAAGTCGGCACTGATTGAAGCTATCAAGAACAACAGGGTTGTCGTTGTGAAGGGAGCAACTGGCTGTGGAAAAACTACTCAGGTGTGAACGAGTACTAGTGGTGCATTGTGATTTATCTTGTTCTGAATTAGAAATGAATGTTTGATTAATACATACCTATTCTGTACTATACAGAATAGCATTGCAGTTATTCTACCCTAATAATCAGAGTGGCAATAGCATACATGTATTTGTGTAGTATAATACATAACTATAGAATTTGCAGAGGCAGTTTGTGTAGTCTAACTACAAACAGCAAATATTAGATAGACTTTCAGTCAAATTGCTTCTGATCAATTGCTGCCTACTGTTATTCTTTATAAGCTTTGAAACACCATGTTCTCTAACCCATAACATAAGTTTAGTTTCTGTCTCATTAACAACTCAACTCACCAATTGATGTTAATATCATCATTCCTTATAGGTTCCCCAGTACATTTTGGATGATTACATTGAGGCAGGCTATGGTGCAGACTGCTGTATTGCAGTCACCCAGGTCAGTTGTGTTTTGAATTATGTTATAACCCATTCACTCCAAATAAGTGCTAAAAGAATCCTCAATATTGTAAAACTAGAAGTACCGATGAGAAGCACATGCTACCAGAAACCCATAAGGGTTGAAACGTGTAACTCCCTATGATTCGCATTGTACAAAGCGTTTGAACATTCGTTTCCAATAAGTACCATATTTGGAAAACCACGAGAAAAAAATCAACCAATCAAAATTGCAATATTTGGATTATATTTACAGCGCGCGCTAGCTCGTGCTAAATGGCGTAATCTTGTTTGGTTAAATAGAGTTAAATTTGGTTAAATTCCTCTGTTTCATCGTCATTTAATGGTCCGGAGAGCTTCACTTGGATACTCTTGATGAATTTCTTTAGTTTCTGCGAGTAATTCACGGCGTTTAGGTCGGAATTCAAGTGATTTACCGCAAAAGCGAAAATTTTCTTGCGTGTGTCGTTACGTGTGTAAATCATTCGCGTACAAGCTCCTTGTGTTTCCAAATATGGTACTTGGCAAACTGAATGTTCGAACGCTGTGAACGTGCGTTATACGTTTCAACTCTTTATGAGTTTCTGATGCTACCCAATGGCTTTCATGGGAATGGTCACACACTAGGATTTAATCCGACATTCAAAAGTTAAACCGGTAACTACCTTGTACTCCACAATAAAGTTGTACCGCATTTTAGTGGCCGGAAATAAAAGTTACGTAGTAACACTTTTATCCACAGGCTTTAAAGTAAACGTAGTAACACTTTTATCCACAGGCTTTAAAGTAAGAACTACAGTAATGGACACAGGATTTGGTTCTCAGAGTAAAAGAGTTGAGCTCATTACTTTTATGCAGTCATGCAAATGTGTTCTGTTGCTCAAAAGTTCTTGACTGTTTTTGTAAAATCTTAGAAAAGTCTTTCAGTTTGCATCCCAAGACTTCTTGAACCAGCCATGATTTTGCCGATTTGTTTTAATGCCAATTATTAACACAAATTCTTGTTTTTGTGATTTTGTTAATAGCCCAGACGTATCAGTGCTGTTAGTGTAGCAGAGAGAGTAGCAAGTGAAAGAGCAGAGATACTAGGCTCAAGTGTTGGTTACTCAGTCCGGTTTGACACTGTTCTACCAAGAAGCCATGCCTCCATGCTCTTCTGTACAGTGGGTAAGCTTGTGTAATTTAGTTAATCTTTTGGGCCAACTTAGAGTCATAGTAGCATAATGGGAGAATGAAAACATCTAGTTGTAGAAGGGTATAGCTTAGAATGAAAACATGCAGTGGTTGCCGTAGAAGTGTAGAGTTTACAGTGAAATGTAGAGTTGAAGAAGTGTAACGTTTAGAATGAAAACATAGACCACTAGAAACATGCAGTTTAGAATAAAAATGTAGAGACGTAGAAGCGTAGAGTTAAGAACAAAAACATAGAGCCATAGAAATGTAGTTTTTAGAATAAACCTGCCAGGTATATAGGCCCAAAGTACTGTACACTGAAATTATGAGTACTTTCAGTGCAAACATTGTTGGAGTCATACACACACATCTTAAAATTGTGTTGTTCCAGAAAATATCCACATGTCCCCCACAAAAGGTAATTTGGTTTTGAAACCCCACCCCACCCCCACCCAACCCCACCCCACCCCACCCCTAAGGGTTTTGACATGCATTTACATGTTGTTACTACCAGTCAAAAAGCTGGTCGCTCACTACCTCTCAGAATGAGTTACTTCATTGGTTCCTAAAACAATAGATAACAGGTCATAACAATGCCCCTAACCCTGAATAACAATAGAGGTAGTGTTTACAGTGGGCGAATGAAAATAGAGGTTCCAGAGAGGTAGCATCTTACTGCTAAAATAATGCAGCCAACCATTATTTTGTTGACTGTTTGTTGTCATTTCGTTTTTCTCCCATAGGGGTTCTTCTCAGGAAACTTGAAAATGGTCTCCATGGCATTTCTCATGTTGTTGTGGATGAGATTCATGAGCGTGACATTAACGTAAGTTTTGGGAGATAGCATGTTCTAATGAAACACACTGTTAGCAATGTCATCCAGCTCTCATTCCTCATTGGTTATTTTGTTTCTATATGTTGTCAGGAGCCTTGTGATGTAGTCATTCATTCGTCTTCACTGCACAACGGGACACTAAGGCCTAATAATAGGCCACATGACTTTGAAGATGACTTCCACTCAGGTTGTCAAAATGTCAGTCACCAATAACAGTTCTTTCCAGAACTACTCTCACAAGGACGATCACACTAGGCTTCATAATGTAGTCAAACCTTCTGTATTTTCTATTATGTGGACACTTTTGGACCCAGATTTAACTGTCTTCTTATGAGAAATAGGGGGCACATTTTTCTAATGTTTACTGCATTACACTCTGGACCAGGTCAAGTGGACCAGCTTTGTGATCGAGCACTGGCTGGGGTCATAGTGTTGCATTCTTGGGCAAGACACTTGACTTTTATAGTGCCTCTTTCCATGGTCGAGTATAAATGGCTAATGGAAAACTGCACATATATGAAGTGACTCTGCAGTTGTGTCAGAGCTTGATTTTACAGGATTGATTGCCAACGAGTCAGGCCTTCTGGAAGACCAGAAGGCCTGACGAGGCGGCAGATTATAGAGCCGTGAGAAGATTTGTATGTGCGGAAAAAATCTCACAAACACTCCAAAATGTAGAAATGTAAGTAATGTAATGTAATGTAATGTAAGGTAATGTAAGGTAATGTAATGTAAGGTAGATCGTGACGACACAATGTCTGATGTTTTTAGCCAATCTGTTGAGCAGAAACTGTTCAGCACGTGCACAATTTGTCATAGTTTTGGCCAATCAGCGCGCTACTTATTTGTTCAGCACGTGCACGATGCATGATTCATGGCGTCGATACGTGATCCGCAAACTCACATGTGTGTGAGAACCTAAACAACGGCCGGTACGCGATATGCTTTTAGCCAACGAGAGGCTCTTCCGAAAAGATTTATTCAAGAAAATCTGCCCAGAATCAATGGAGAAACAAAGAAGATGACCTCGGATACAGGCAAAGTGAAAACTGCTCACGTTTGTTGCAGTATTGAGCTGAGTGACACTGAATCGCTGCAGAATTATTTCCCTTCGCATTGCCAGTAGATTCTTCCAGTACCAAGTAAGCTTTATTGAGATTATTTGACATTTTTATTTCGATGAAAAGTGCGTTCTTTGCTTCATTTTTCCCCTACTCGCTAGTAATGGCAATCTTTCGGAATGAAAAAAGATCGAACTGAAAGCATTTAGAATCTGTACGTGACCGCTTATCGAAACAATCTCCGCAGGAATTCCAAACCCCGGTATGGAAATCGCCACGAAATGTTCATTGCTCTAGTTCTACATCTTGTATTTTAAGAGCACTAAGTACTGTATATATATACTCTGTATATGTGCTTCTAAAAGCAAATAAAAAGGAAATTTATTTTATGGAGTTGTTTCAAATGACGACCAATGACGCATATGGCGACAGGAGCTTGTAATTGTAATTGTGGCTTGCGCCCCCACGACGCGAGGTCATAATTTCAAAATAAAGTATTTCTTAGCTGGATGACCTCGACAGTAAACATTTTATACCTGTTTCTACCGGTATATTTTATTTTAGGGCGCGAATGCCCTAAATCTTTTTGATTTTCGAACGATTTTCTTCAGCGCCAGAATCAAAACAATAACAAACACTCGCAGTCGACAGAGAGTCTTTAATATTAAATTTAGTAATCAATTAGTCTTGTGAAGCGGGTAGGGGGTTGGGTAAAATGCAGCCTTTATTTGTGTTACTATATATGAAGTAAACAAAGGCTATATATTTTCCGAGTTTCAGTGGCTCACAGCCACTTTGATTTAAGGTCTATTGGACTTAAAAACAGCTGACATCTTTCCAAAATAGCGGCATAGAACTGCAATGGCTTGCAACCCTCAAATTACATGGATTTCACAAGGTTTCTCACTACTTTAGTATCATTTTAGAACTCCTTCATTAGGCCTTCACCAAATCGCATCAGTTTATTCCATAAACATTCCGCAACGAATACATGCAATGTACATTGATCACACCCACATCATAAAGTGTACTTTTAGTCAAACATTTACAATAAATTTATTATCCTCACAACCCTTCTCTCTTGTTGTACTCGTTGGCACTTCTACCGATAGGTACCACTAGTTTAAATACTTAGTAAGAAGGTGGTTTTTTTTTTTCACTGCAGACTGATTTTGTTCTGGTCATCTTGCGTGATATGATTCAAGCGTACCCCAACTTGCGAGTTGTTCTTATGTCAGCCACCATTGACACTCAAATGTTTACAGAATACTTTGGTAACTGTCCTATTGTGGAAATAGAAGGGAGATCATTTCCTGTCCAAGGTACAATTATAGCTCTTCTATAAATCATCTTTTGAAGAAGAAAGCAACTATTGTCATTTGATTATACAGCCAACTGTTACTAAAGTAGACTCGTTTTAGACTACCACTCATTGATTGCCCTAGAAGACAGTAATGCCTAGGATTGAATGCAGCTTTGATAATTACAAATTTTATGATTTTTAGCAGGTTGTGTGTGATAACTATCAATTACACAGTTTTTGCACACACACTTTGCCAAAAATCGTAAAATTTGAAAATTTGTAGCTCTGTTCAATCTTAAACATACATGTCACAGATATAAGTGCAGTTTCAACAGCTGGAAAATTATTTTTGTATATTTCTGCTTGCACAGAATATTACCTTGAAGATGTGATCCAGATGCTGAATTTTGTTCCACCCCTTCCTGAGAAAAAGAAAAAGAGGGATGATGTTGATGATGACGAGGAGGTGAGAGTTACATTGTTAAAGCTATCAGTATCTAAAAAAAGCAAAGCTGAACTTGCAGTGGTTGATATTTTGTAACTGGTCAAGCTTAATACCAATATTGTACTTTCTCTTAGGAAAACTGTAACTTAACATGCAGTGATGACTACTCATTCCAAACCAAGAATGCTTTAGCACAACTGAGTGAAAAGGAAATGTCTTTTGAGCTTGTGGAGGTAACCCTGTTTACTGTAAATAAAAATTGTTAGTGTGTTTGGAATGGGATTATTCTTTCTAGTGTAGTAGATGAACAGGTACATGATCACAAGGTAGGCTAGTATGAAGATGCAAAAAGTTGACAAGTCTGCAATGGTTTGTTTCAATAAGCTTCACACTGGTCCTTCCACTCGAGTTTTAAACATTTATTGGTGCCATTTCTGTGATGAAACATTGTAGTGGATTTGTTGATAATGAAAGCATGTTATGATATAGATATGAAATAAATCAAATGTTTGATTACTGTGGACAAGCAATGGCATTGGTACTGACTTCCGACCTATTATTGTTGAACATTGCAGGCTCTTCTAAACTACATATCTGGCCTTAATATTCCTGGAGCTGTCCTGATATTTCTTCCAGGATGGAACTTAATATTTGCATTGCACAAACATCTGAAGATGCATCCACAATTTGGTAAGACCAACAGGAAACCACCTCAAATTTTGCCATATGACACTGAATATCACTATAGAATATGTTGTGTAAAGAAAACTATCAAGTTGTGCTGAACGTATTGTCTACAAAAAGTCCCAACAAATTAGAAATTTAACTTTTTGTATAGATCTGTTGGTAGTGGAAAGAGTTTTATTATTGCTTCATGAGAGTAGATTATAAAGCACAGACATGAGCCCAGTCTACGCGCACAGAAGATTTTCAAAACACTGTTTTCCCGCAAAACAAAAGTGAATTTCTCGCTGCCGGGCAATAAACCATCTTAAAGGCCTTAGCATTGGTTTGTTCTGCTATGGTTGAATTGGCTATGAGTGCCACTTGGTAAAAACTGAGATATATTTTGTACATTTATATGGTAAAGCCCCCTTTTTCGCTTGTTGACTCATTCTTGTGGCTTCTCCCTGTTCTCTGCTCCAACTTAAACATGAATCTGCTCGCAGGCTTGGTGAAAGAATGACCCATTCTAACGCAATGGATAATAGAAGGCCATCTGTAGACACAATATTTTTTTCTGATGTTGTAATTTCTCTCTCTTTCAGGGATCAGTAGCAAGTATCGTCTGCTTCCTCTGCATTCTCAGATCCCGAGAGAGGATCAGCGGAGAGTGTTTGAACCTGTACCAGAAGGAGTTACAAAGGTGGGTATCGCACACAAGAGGGGAGAACATAGGTATAGTTTTTATTCAGAATTGTTAAACTAGTGAGAGATGCAGTGGTGTAATGGTTAGTGCATTGGACTCTGGATCCGAATGCTGGCCTCGGTCAATGTAGGCTGATCTTGGGCAAGACATTTCACTGCCACAGTTTAGGTAAAACTGTGTAGCGCATGTATGACATGGACAAAGTTAAATAAACGTTTTGTTAAGGCGCTAAAAATGAAAATTGTTTACGGACGTTTCGAGACTACTGTCTCTTCATCAGCGTAAAAATGCCGTTAAACGACAGCACGCGCTAGTATTTTTTAAAAATATTTCAAATGCGTCTTTGACATAAGCACGCGCCTGAAAGTCACACAAAGGCAAAGTCAATGTTTATCCTGCTTGGATGCAGGGTCTTCGGCGTCGATCCCGTATGCTTCTAAATCCCGCGCAGATTACGGAAACCAATATGTCGTTGACTGTGTGGCCAGTGGAAGAGAAGTGCTTCGCGACAGGGAGGTCTGCGCTGTTCCTCACCGATCTCGAAATCTATCTCCGAGGCGTCTCCCCGTTTCACCAATGTACGACATAGGGCAGGCACGACAAGCAGTAATGTAAGCTAAATTGCTTGTCGTACAGGTATACCTATGTGGCATTGTTAGTTGGCGGCCTGGAGTTTTTGTGTCTGCGATGCATTGGTGTGGGGCAGGTAAAGCAGCGTGGCCGGCCACAAGGGAAGGTTCCTGCCTCCTCGTCCCTTGGTTCGGTTGTGGATAGACTGCTACGGACCAAGGATCGACATCGCACGGAGGTAAGGTTAATTTTCCAACATAAGGCCCTGCATCTAAGCGGGATAAACATTGACTTTGCCTTTGTGTGACTTTCAGGCGCGTGCTTATGTCCGTAAACAATTTTCGTTTTTAGAGTATTAACAAAACATTTAATCACTGCCACAGTGCCTCTCTCCACCCATGATTGAGTATAATTGGATGCAGGTGATCTGCCAGGGAACCTGACAAAATACTGGGGAGGGGGGGGGGGGGGGGTGGGGTTAACCTGTGATGGACGATAGTGTAGCATTCCATCCAGGGAGCAATGTTACTGGAAGTTTTGTTCTCCAGAAACCAGGAGAATCTCGGGCTGAATAGGCAAGGTAGCCCTTTTGCGAACTGAACTTGGTTTAAGCTAGCTGATGAAGATTGTTTTGTATCTTTGCAGATCATTCTTTCTACCAATATTGCGGAAACAAGCATCACCATTGATGATGTAGTGTTTGTCATTGATTCCTGCAAGTGAGTATCTAAAGACCTGTATTCACCAGCAAGAAATGTTATGTAGAGAACATAGGAATTAGTGACTTCAAGCCTGCTTTAATTGCACAAGGTTGAGGCAAGTCTTCCACTTGCAATTTCATTAAACAATGTTTATAAACCACAGGAATGTAAATTTTATAGCGAATTCCATTCTCTGATACCGGACCTGCAGTTTTCATCTCCAAGTTGCAAAGTAATTGTTCGCACCATGATCATGGCGTGACTGTTTTCGTAGTATTCCTTCATCATTCATTAGCTTCCACAGTAAGAGTGCTTTACCTTCTCAGTTTTATCAACGTAACGGGTTCTGTCGTTTTGTCATCAGAGCTAAAGTGAAGTTATTTACATCACACAACAACATGACAAATTACGCCACTGTGTGGGCCTCCAGGACGAACATGGAACAGAGGCGTGGCCGCGCAGGCAGAGTTAGGCCTGGATTTGCTTTTCATCTGTGCAGCAGAACACGTGCTTCAAGGTTAGTTGGCTGGGACCTCAGGAAAAGGAAGTAAAGATTGCTAAATTCCTACGGATTGGGACTGAAGGCAAAATGTCTTGACTTGGAACAAAATCATTTGCTCTATCAAGGAAAGTGCTATAAAATGTGGGCAAAATAGTGGTTTTTAAGATATTCTTTATTGGGATAACTTTTGACTTCAAAATATCTTGAAAAGATAACTGGGAGCATTTAGTAGTCAGCGAATTAGAATCTTCATTATTTCCCACACAACAGACTTGCTGAGCATGCCACGCCAGAGATCCTGCGCACACCTCTTCATGAACTGGCACTGACCATCAAGCTTCTTAAACTTGGAGACATTGGAGAGTTCTTGAACAAAGCCATTGAACCTCCACCTCTGGATGCTGTGGCAGAATCAGTTGCGCTGTTGAAAGGTATGCGGTCTAACCTTTCATGTTTATAGTAGTCGGAGACTGAGCGAATTTGTAGGTACTATTAATAGAGCGATCTCCATCGAGTGTCATAAAACCAAATCCAAAGTTATCAATCTGGCCAATCATGAAGGACGCAGGCAATTCAATGAAAACTAGCAAATACATGCAGCTGGCGCGAAGCGCGGGAAAACGAGTGTGAGCGAGTCGCGATTGGTTTTAATCCTTTTTCTGATTGGTCAAAAAGGTGGCGCAACTTCTTCAGACCAATCACTTGGCGCAGTAATAACCAAAGCAACGCGAATTTCTTTCGACTCTCAGGTGAAAGCCCCTCTAATACTGGGTAGAGTTAAAGATAAGTTGGCCACCACTGAAACCCATACGTGGTTCTGTCGCTACTGTAGATTAAAGGAACTTCATCACGGATGGCTTATAATCCTTCTCAATTTTCCTCTTCATTCAATCAGTCTGATAATCCTAACCATCTATTTTCCTTTTTTGTTTATCGACACCATAGTGTGTTTCTACCTTTCCTACCTCATTGGCACAACGTGATTGCGCGATGCAGTCGTTGTGCCACATATTGACCCATAATTGACCATTGCTCACCGCTAGAGTTCTCAGTAGCTCGGTGATTAGAGCATCCGACTAGTGAATGGAAGGTCATGGGTTCAATTCCCATCTGCATGTGAACTCATAAAAATTTTTTTCTGAGTTCTCTCCACACAATCATTCCATTATCATTTAGTTAACGTTTATTTGACTTTAAATTTTGTGTTCCTTCGTCTAGATATGGAGGCTTTGGATAGGAACTTGAACCTAACACCGCTTGGCTATCTGCTGGCCAAGTTACCTATTGAACCACGGCTTGGAAAGATGATCATTCTAGGATGCATCTTTTAGTGAGTATTAACTGTGATTTGAATGAATCCACTGACCGTTTTCACTTAAGTATACCTGTGCCACACTTTCTTTTAAATACTTATTGAAGAATCGGATGAAACATTTCCCCAAATAGTTTTTTTTCGACACTCGTGCTTCTGTTTCTCATTGTTTGTGTTGCTAGGCGGTACCAGGCTTTACTTGGGGTTTGATGTATTTTGTGTCATTTACCTCTCAGTTGTGGAGATGCCATGTGTACTATAGCTGCCAGCACCAGTTTCCCTGAGCCGTTTGAGACACCATCTGACCGCAAGAGACTGGGCTGGGTGCACAAGCAGTTTGCAGGGTCACGTCACAGTGACCACATTGCGTTACTCAGTGCGTACCAGGCTTGGGAAGACGCCAGGTACAGTAACTCGGGGAAATTTGCTTTTTTCGATAATGCAGTACACTATAACCAAAGTCTGCTTGATGCAACGGCACTGTTCATTTATTTTTGTGCAGTCCATGGAGGAGTGGAGAAGAAGGACTGCAGTAGAACTCGTCCTTATCATATTCCTCCATGATTAATTTTTTGGATCATTTTTTTTTCTTGTTGCAGGTCGGTGGAAGACGAATCTGCAGAGTTTCACTTTTGTGACAGTCATCAGTTAAACATGTCCACTCTGCGCATGACATCAGAGGCCAAGGTATGATTACCACAGTCATACCAACTCGTGCACATTGTTACCACACTTTTGCATAGTTCTGTAGCCCTAACATGCTCGCCCACAGTCATACCACACTCCTATCATAAGTTGTACTATACTGCGGCACATTCCCCAAACTGCCACAAAGCGCTTTTGATAGTCATATAGTGACGGTCACTAAATATATGGCGTCCAACCGGTATCTGGCAGGTCATGGATTCGACTTCAGTTTGGGAACTCGGAAAATCTTTTTTCCGAGTATTCGACGCTTCTTCATTTATGTCACTTTATCCAAGTCACCATTTTGCTTATCACTTAATCAGAAACCCATGACTAAATATATAACAGAAGTACCCAACGAGAAAAATTTCAAAATTGACTTGCCTTTGCTCGAATCGTTTAATTGACATGTAATAAGGGGATTACAGTTAATAATTAACTATCCTGGGAAAATAATATCCGCTCTTCAGAGCCAGCTAGCACTGGATACATAAGGGAAGTTGCCAGCCAGAATCCGTTTAGAGGATGCTTTTTTCCCAGCCAGCAACACTTATGAAAGGTGATTTTCCCAGCAATTTTTTTTACCTGACTATTTTGCCAGCCAGGAAGTGTAGAAATGATTTGCTGTTAAATCATTTATAAACCAATTTTACTTTAATCTATTAATTTATTAAATTAAAATTGGTTTTATTAATCAATTAATCAAATGATTAATTAACTTAAATTAATCAACTAATTAATTAATTAATTAATTAATTAATTGCTGCAGTTATTTTTTTTAACTAAAAAGCCAAAAAAACAATACTCGCCTCATGAAGTAAACACTACAGTTGTCAGTGAAGCATACTCGGGATAGGACACCTCTTAATCCAAACAAAGATACAACCAGCAGTAATGAACAGCCGAGGGTAAAATAAAATGTCGCTGAATGCATATTAATTATGTTGAATCCATGACCATAAGTGGCTATAACTCAGTGTTCCATTCAGCTTTTAATGACACTACAAATTTCCAGTCTGCTCTTTTGGTAATAACTTTATTTAATAAAATAAGATATTTGTTTGAAAAATTGAAACATATTTTACACAGAATGGCGATCATTTGATATGCTAATGTTGTTTTTCTTTAGAGCTGTCATTTGGTGTCGTTAGCAAGCCAAAACCGCCAGCTATAAATTATAATAAGATTTACACTCATTGGTTGTTATCACTTTGTCATATTCAGGCGTCATCTCGACATTTTCGGTCACCCAGGCCTCACCAAATGCTTGCGTCAACCCTATCTAGGAATACGATAGGAAAAGGCACAATTAAAACTTATTGCAAAAACAAACTAAATAAGTCGACGCTAGGGAGTGTTAATTCCAAATCAGTTCTACTTTATGAAATATAGGTGTATTAATTTGTTCGTCTCGATGTTTAATTGCCAATTGTCAACACATGCCTTTATTATAGAAATGTCTAATTAACGGATGTACGAAAACTTACTCTCCTATACTGTAAAAGGAAAACACCCTTTTTACAACTGCTTATAAAAACAAGGCTAATTTTATAGCAATTGACACTGGACATGCTCAAATTTATTACTGCGTGAGGTCTTGTTATGCTTAATGAAATATAACTTCTATGATAAGCAGTCTAGAAGAAAAAGTTAACTGAAGCAGAAGAAGCAGACAATGTTTCCCTATATGAAGTGTTTCACTGTGGTGAGAAGCCTATATAAAGAAAAGGAATTTAAGAATTGATCACCTGCTTACCATAAGGCGCTAAGCCTCAAATTGAAGGGCTTTCTGTGCCACTGCACAGGCTACATTTTACGACTGCAAAAAAAAAAAAAGCGTCACACGTATTAGCTCATGCAAGTGCTTTTCAACATTGCCAACAAAGGTGATATGGTTGACTAAACAAACAGGCTCTTACTCACGTAAGATAACATATAATTCATCCTTTTCATTGGAAGGGTATTCCCAAACAAACAAGGATGCAAAGAAAGCTCACAAATAACAGGTCTGCAAGCAAGGTGCAGCAAGGACAAAATAATAGAAAAAAATGCCTAGTTCGATCAAACACGCGACGAAATATCGATGACATTTAATTGAATGAAAAATATCGGTAGGCAATTATTTTGCCGTTCCCTGGAATATGGTCGCAAACAAGGATGCAAGCAAAGCTCGCAAATAACAGGTCTGCAAGCAAGGTACAGCAAGGACAAAATAATTGAAAAAAAATGCCTAGTTCGATCAAACACGCGACGAAATATCGATGACACTTAATTGAATGAAAAGAATCGGAAGTCAATTATTTTGCCGTTCCCTGGAATATGGTCGCAAAGAAGGATGCAAGCAAAGCTCGCAAATAACAGCTCTGCAAGCAAGGTACAGCAAGGACAAAATAATTGAAAAATATGCCTAGTTCGATCAGACACGCGACGAAATATCGATGACACTTAATTGAATTTAAAAAAATCGGAAGTCAATTATTTTGCCGTTCCCTGGAATATGGTCGCAAAGAAGGATGCAAGCAAAGCTCGCAAATAACAGCTCTGCAAGCAAGGTACAGCAAGGACAAAATAATTGAAAAATATGCCTAGTTCGATCAAACACGCGACGAAATATCGATGACACTTAATTGAATGAAAAGAATCGGAAGTCAATTATTTTGCCGTTCCCTGGAATATGGTCGCAAACAAGGATGCAAGCAAAGCTCGCAAATAACAGGTCTGCAAGCAAGGTACAGCAAGGACAAAATAATTGAAAAATATGCCTAGTTCGATCAGACACGCGACGAAATATCGATGACACTTAATTGAATTTAAAAAAATCGGAAGTCAATTATTTTGCCGTTCCCTGGAATATGGTCGCAAAGAAGGATGCAAGCAAAGCTCACAAATAACAGCTCTGCAAGCAAGGTACAGCAAGGACAAAATAATTGAAAAATATGCCTAGTTCGATCAAACCCGCGACGAAATATTGATGACACTAAATTAAATGAAAAGAATCGGAAGTCAATTATTTTGCCGTTCCCTGGAATATGGTCGCAAACAAGGATGCAAGCAAAGCTCGCAAATAACAGGTCTGCAAGCAAGGTACAGCAAGGACAAAATAATTGAAAAAAAAAAATCAAACACGCAACGAAATATCGATGTGATTGTCACTTAATTGAATTAAAAGAATCGGAAGTCAATTATTTTGCCGTTCAGGAAAAACATGGCCTAATTCGATCGGACAGTCTTAGAAAAATTTCGAAACTAGAAATTCAATTATTTTGTCGTTTACCAGATATAAGATCGCAAACAAGGTTGTAAGTCGAGGCTCACAACGAAAAACTAGTCTGAAAGCAAAGGTTTAGCAAGGACAAAGTAATTGAAAAAAGAAAGCATTAATTAGCATCAAGAGAATCGAAATTCAATTATTTTGTCGTTCACTAGATGTAAGATCGCAAACAAGGATGTAACTCACAAATGACAAGTATAGTAAGAACAAAATAGTTGAAAAAAAAAATGACCTAATTCGATTTGATATTCAATGACTACCCGAGTTGAGATTGATATGCATTCTACAAATAAATTTTCAAGAAAAAGCAAAATAAAAAAGTGTAACTTACCAATGTGCTTTTGTCTTGTTTTTATGACATCCTGGATAAATGACACAAACGTGCGGTTTGCGCAACCTCATATTTCCCGCCAGGTGTTCCTCTTGTTACCGCTTGTTGAAATCGCTATTTATCTGGCTACTACTCACGTCAATTTTTTCCTCGGTCCAGATGTTCATGTACAGATGTAACAAACAAGTCGATTTTGCGCTCGGCTTTGTTGCGGATAATCAATAATCACTTGTTTTTGATACAAGAATGTGGCTCAGGCTTGATAGTGTTGCCAGCAAACTTTTATGAAACTGTAATCGTAGTTTTGTGGTCTCACCAACGCCTATAGGGACATTTTAAAGGGAAAATTTCATGAGAAGATTCACTGAATTAATTACGACCAGATGAGACCTTTTTTAAAACCGCGAACTGCAGAGAGTGCGTGACAAAATTAACAGATATTTCATGTCTCATTTCCTGGCATACGGTAGAAAATCTTCTACAAGATTAAACGACCTCGCAGAGAAATTGATGAGGCTTATGCTTGTCATGTTATGCTTTAAACTGAAAGGAATGACATTAGGTAATTACCTTTCAGTAAAATGAAGCAAATGAATAGCCGGTAGTTGTTTACGGCGTCTCTTCCGTCTTGTTTTGGTTGGTCAGTGCCTTGTCACGCAATCCGAAATTGTGTCACATGCCAGAGTCCCTTAGCCGGCATTGCAGCATTATTTCATGTACATTTACTTCAAAATGCCGCCATTTCAGTTGACTTTACGATATATTTTCACCCCTTCAATAATTTTTTCTGTAGAAAGCGACATGAAAATACATATATATATTAAATTATTTAACCGGAAATAATAGGATAATGTTAATTCAGCCAGATCTTTGATCCTGTTTCAGAAAAATCAGAAGAATTTTTCGTGAGACCATTTTTTTGACTGCAGTACTTAGTTTGAAAGTCCTTCAGGCCCTTTTGATTTAAGAACATAAAATAGGTACTTTGCTAGAACGTAAGTGACATAAAAGGCCAAGAAACCTGAGAAACAGCAGCCGGAGTTTCTCTATCACGCGCGCGCCTAAATTCAAACTGAAACGTACGTTGTGTAACTTGCTAAAATTATGAAAACGGGGGCTATTATCAGTTTTTATTTAACTTAAAGTTTTATGTTCATCATCTTGTCGTCTATCCACTATTGTAAGGTCGACGGCTAAAGAATTAAAATAAGAAAACTGTCTGCTAATAGCTATTCCGGGTCAAATAAATTGACTCTTTCAATTTCCGATTTTGTTCCGCTCGAACACAATGAAGGTGTGTTCATGACTCATCCAGCAAACGAACATTTGTTTCACGCAGGTGATAACTACCCAAATAGCATGTTACACTGTACTTACAATTTGAAGCAGATCCATAAAAGACCCCATAAAATATACCGTAATACTTTCCTTGAATGACTTGAATCATCCCATCGTGCCGGCAGGCTGAAAAGTTGAACATGATATTAACATCAAAAGCCGCTCAAACTGCTCAAAGCTACTTAATCTGCAAAGGGAGTAGACTACTAAGTACTCACCAAGAATTGTATTGGTGGAGCTGATTATCCTGTGCGAAGTTATTCCATAAAATGATGGATACAACTGATACAACTGTGGATAGCCGGGTCGCAAAAACCTCGACGCATTCGTTTTAGCCGCTCGATCAACTGCCACTAAATCATACACATGCTCGTATTACACAGAAAAAGGGGACAGATCTGGTTTAACTCTTCAGTGACGGCAGAATAACAAAACAATAGAAATAAAGTAATAAATAACTTTTTTGTCGTTTACATTTTAAAAGTTAAACTGAATATTATTTATCACTGCGCGTCGTTGCATGTGTTCTGTTTTCAGTGTTTTGCCAGCAGAAAGATTTTGGTTGTTATTTCCCAGCCACAGTCGATATTCTACAAATTCCCAGCAAATTTTTCTCTGAGAAAAACAGTCCCAGCAAACACTCGATCTCGTTCCCAAAGTTGCCAGCCAGCTCAAGGTCAGCCTGAAGAGCGGATATTTTGTGGAGCGGATCCGTTGGGTACTTCTGATATAATTGATCCTTGTTAGTGAAGTCTGTTGTTTTTTCTTTACAGCTTCAGCTTAAAGATCTTCTTTGCAATGCTGGATTTCCAGACGGTAAGTAGAAACACCATTTTGTCCATGTTGGTAGATCAAACCATAGCGATAGCTGCTGTAAGGTTTACGGCTTATTCATCCCACATGTGATTGATTTCCTTCGTAACAAAATTGTAGTGTTCAAGCTTCTTCACATTTTAAAAAATGCTGGTATTTCACTGCACGCAGTGGGGATGACAAATGCTGGTTGTTAGCTCTTGTTGGGTTCGTGTCTTCCTGGCCAGGTTTTTGTACTGACATTTGCTTTATATCATTGTATTTGGACAGAATGCATGCACCCTCAGCCATTCAACTACAGCGGACCTGACTCCAAACTGGATATGGTGAGATATCTAACACTTCTTGTGACTGGCTCATAAAAATATTACCCTGTAAGAACCAGTCAAAATTGTGTTCGGGCGGGATTTTGGATAAAGCAATAATGGCTGAGCTTTAAGATGGCCTCTCAGGTGAACCCTACAAAGACGAGGCGTTTTTGTTGAAAAAATTCCCAGTTGTCTAAACGCAGCTATCTTTGGTATTGTCACGGGAACCTTGCGTGACGCCCACCGGGAAGGGTTGCGTGAGATCCCAAGAAACGGCAATGAAGGGGAGGGATCTAACATTCAGCTTTGTGGTAACAGGGTCCGAAATTGCGACTCACTGGTCGCCAATGCGACCAGAATTTTAAAACTGGTCGCCAGTAGGCGACTAACATTTTGTCCCCTCGGCATTTGAAATTCCAAGGTAAAAGGGCTTTTTTTAAAAGAAAACATAAAGCTCCCGTGGACAATTGTAGTAAAACGAAGCGATGATTATACGATCGCAATATTTACCCGGCGCCATATTGATTCAGCGGCTTCTCCCATTACGGATACCGCGGGCGAAAACGTCGCGTGGCGAAATCGTTTTCGTTCTGTTTCGGCAAAGAACAGATCCTTTAGTTGCACACTTAGTTGAATCTATAAGACGGCCCACATATGTCTTATACACAGAACTTAACAGGATACCAGCATATTTTCAACTAAATGGAAATAATAAGAGAAAGAAATCTGAAGCCGTCGCAAGAACGTTGACAAACATGCTAGTACGCTCATTTAGATGTGACTCTGTTACCATTGAACGGCTTTTGTGAGTTTCTCCTTTAATTAATAGCTGTATGTGTATTGCGTTAAATGAAAACATTTTGTTGAAAGGTTAAATTTTTTGCTTTACTGTAAATTAAGGTAAATTATACCCTGGGTTCCAGAGGGATTGTTTTCATTGGTTTACGGCAAATTGAGCGGCGAAGCCGCGATTGTGGCGTGGCACGCAAGAAACCAAAAATAAAACACTTGTCTTTGGCGACCAAACCCTTCCATTTGGCGACCAAAATTTTTAGGTTAGTCGCCAGTTGGCGCCCTTAGGAAAAAGTTAATTTCGGACCCTGGGTAACCTGTTAATTTTTTTTCCAGGTTGTAGCTCTGCTGTGTCTGGGTATGTACCCCAATGTTTGTGTTCACCGCGAGAAACGAAAGGTGCTGACAACAGAAGGCAAGGCTGCGCTGATCCACAAGTCTTCAGTGAACTGCTCCAACAGAGAGCAGACTTTTCCTTCTCCATTCTTCGTGTTTGGGGAAAAGGTAAGTATCAGTACACTTGCGAATAAATGAAGGCGGATTCTTTTTGTTTATCTGATGTCGCTTTTGAATTTGTTTTCTTAGATTCGTACTCGCGCTGTATCGTGTAAACAGATGACCATGGTCAATCCACTCCAGCTGCTTATGTTCAGTCAGAGTAAAGTGGAATCTGAAAATGGAATCGTCAGAATGGATGACTGGTAAGGCAACTGGCATGCAGATTTGACGAACACATTCATGTTTAGCGTGACTTCGAGAAGGTTGAAAACCTGCATGAAACATCATGGGGAACCCAAAAGTAATGGCTTCATTTTGTGTAACAAATGATATTAAACAACTAGGGGTGAGGGTGATTATCGACGGCAGTGATGGAATAGATTACAATATGGACAGACACTTGAGGCTTCGCTCGGAATCATGTCATGTTGGACCTGACTCGTCATTGTTGAAAGATATTGACGAGTGCAGTCCAAATGAGTTCTACGCTTGGCAGCCATTTTCTTCGAGAATATCACTGACTTCTCTCCTTGCTTTTTCTCAGGTTGCAGTTCCGTTTTCCTCATCATCAAGCTGCCATGATTGTAGCTCTGCGCCAGGCGCTGGATTACCTTCTAGTCCGTGCTGCCACAACTCCATCCACGATAGCCGAACCAAGTCACACAGATGAGAGAATATTAAATGTTATTAAATCACTATCACGAGCTAACGCCGGCACCTTTGGTGTGACTCGCGGTGGTGGACACCATTTTCAACCACGAGGACGACCTCCCCCAGGGTAAGTTCAACTCTTCACTGTTTTTCACTTTACCGTTATATATCGCTGTTGTGCAACTCTCTAATGAAAGTAAAGTACGCATATTTTGTGCGGTAGAACTTATCCGGCTTTTTGCCTTGTTCCTGAAACCTCAGTATTACCGGAGCAACCGTCCTCAACGTTCCAAGTCGGTTCGCTACCACCATTAAACTATCCTTGTACAACTACTTCTTACGTCATGTAACTCACTCCAGTGTGTCTTTCCCAGGTTGATGCACAGAGGAGGGCGTGGTGGCCCCCCTCCCAGACGCGGCTACCAAGGCCCCAGGCATTACCGCGGAAACAACCAAGGGGGTGGATACCGCGGCGGCGGCGGCGGATTCCGAGGGGGACCCCCTCGGGGAGGGTTTCGCGGATTTCGCGGTGGACATTATTAGAGACAAATTGCCTGAATTACTGGTTACCAAGGACACTGTGTCACTCACTCTGTGGATTAGTTCTTCTCTTTGAGTTAGGCAAATGGAAATGACAATTTAAGAAGTTCTGAAGGAGGATTGACAATTTTCGTTTATATATTTAAATCCCTGAGGGGATCAGTAGGAGAATAGTGCCTACTTAATTCTCAAGTAAAATTGCAAGAGATCTGCGAGTAAATCTCTCGGCGTTCCAAGTTTCAAACCCGGCATTCCTTACTATGGATTTCTTCTCCCTTCTAAGGAGCGACTCTTACTTTCGTCGACTAACCTAATATCCGACGCTAAAATCGCGGCGTTAAATAAAGAAGATTGCCAAAACCATGCCTTTGTTTGTTTTGCTCCTTCTTGCCTCGGTAAATTGTGGACAATCGAAAAAAAGTGCCGTTTGGAACAGCTGGAAAGATCATTTGCCCCAGAGCTGGTGAAAAATTCAATCCTTGCCTGCTTAGGTACTTACGCCTTAGCTTCCTTGAATGTTCCGTTGTGTCATTCACACTTCCCATGTTCTGAGCGCCCCCCAATATTTTATGCAACTTGGAGAACTTTTTTTAAAAGTTAAAACCCCTTAACACACGACTGTAAATTAACATGAATCAGTCAAATGGTAGCAAAAATGTTTATTCAACATTGAAGAGTACACATATTTAGGTTCTTATGAATATTTACAATGTACCCATCAAAAAATACTGTTCACCACAAACTTTCCATGACTAGTACCCAGGCGTTACCTCAAATCTCTCTTGCGCCTTATTCTCGGGAAATAGGCAATTTTCATGGTAACGCTATACAACTACTGTACCAGAATCTTAATTTTTACGTGCTACTGAGAGACATAGTTGGTAAATTGTATAATGCCCAAGGAAAGATGAAATTAATTCTGGTAATTGAAGTCAAATAACATCATGTTTACTAAGTGTGCTCTCTCTCGCCCTCCTCGCTAGAACTGACAAAACCTAAGTACAGAAATAGATTTTTTTAGTTTTCTAAATAAGTTATGCAGCTTCCTCCAACAATGACTCCGTGACTTATTCACCCTTGAAGCCTAACTTATTTAGGGCCAACTGTCTAATAAAAAAACAGCTATGGATCACCAACAACAACACCGCAACCTCAAGGCTGAAGGGTCACGAAAATATTTTCTTGGCTAAATATTTCCTTGCACCTTTCGAGTTATCCCGTATTCGTATCGTCATGAAACATGCTGTTTGATTGAAAATTTCATGCAAATATCAAGTAAAAACTGAATTACTCCAAACGTTTTTTCTAAGCATTGCTGATGGTTTCGACGAAATTGCATATAGGAACGAATCATATTACTTCCTCGAAATGGTAGAGTTGAACAGGAAAATAGAAAAATTGAAAAGATAAATAATACTTCAAATGGTGCATTTTAGAAATAAGTTAATAAAAATTCTACTCGATAGCGAAGCTTATGGAACAAAATCAATGAAAATTTAAAAACTTGCTTTGATTCCTTGTTTTAGTCCTCAAATTATCGCTATCAAGTAGAACTTAAAGGTGGTGGCAAACAGGACACATCATTGTGGTCACATTGCGGACATAAATGTTTCCCTGTTTGCCCGCGCGCGTAACATTTGTCGCGGACACAATGTTTCTGATCTCTTTCAGAAACATTTAATTTTTGTGTCCGCAATAAGTGTTTCTCGGTTTGCGCAGCATGGATTTGCCCACCCAAGAAACATCGTGAGCAACAATGTGCCCTCGTTTACCGCTGCCTTTGCTTTTTCATCACGAGGCTTGTGCTGCGATGACACACAAAAAGACGTTCCCCTGAAAAACACCCCATGTAGGATGCCTGACAGTGATGAATTTGAACCCTTTCCCTGTACAGTAGACTGTGAGACGAAACTGATTTGATTATAACTGAGTCTGTGGCTGAAATCTGCTTACATGTAAGTGCGACCATTCATATGAAAGCTCACGAGAGCTACTTTCCCGTGACAGCGTTACATTACCAATTTTTCCAAATAGAAATTTTAGAAAACTCGATGATAAAGCCATTCAATGTTTCTGTAGCATCTACAGACGGGATAAGAACGTTTGAGCTGCACCCAGCAATCGCCTCCTCGTAAGAAAAATCTTGCGTATGAGTGTGCGTAAACAGTCGACCATTTACATGACAGCAACTCGACACTGTAAACAGATCTTCAAGCTTAGAAGCGCAAGTGTGGTTTGTTCTTGGTCATGAATCTGAAAGGAAAGTAGAATCTAACTTTTAGTACGTACACCACTGAAGAAGAAAACAATAGGTCAAGCTATAAACTGATCTACGCGGCGGTTTCACCTAGATTGTTCAAACTTCAAGATCCACCCGAGTTTAATACTTTAATTATTATTTTTACGCCAATTTTGGCCTTCTTTATTTTATTTTTTTCTATGTGTAATATTTGTAAAATAGCCGGTCACCTGTCGCGGCCCTTGATCTGAATTTTGTACTGAAATTCAAAGCACGATTAAGCTAATCCAAGATTAGCGTGAATTTTGGTTTCAGTTTTTTAACTTTTCAGTGAGGTTTTCTCTTTATATTTTCTGTCTTCCAGTATTGTCGTCGACTAATCACAAACTTCACAAAACATAAGTTAAACACTTTTTTACAAGAAAAATTGAACCTTCAATCAGCTTCAGTTTTAATCCTGGATTAGTGTTAATCGGCTCTCCGGTCGAACAGCTCAGCCTAGAATGTACACCAACTTACTTGTCAAGAATTTCCCAGAATTTGATGATGGAGGCTTTATCCAGATGTCTTTTATTACGGCTGATCTGAAATTAATAGTTATCACGGACGAGTCAGGTAAACAGTTTCATCCATCATGCACGGGCCAACGACAATGGAAAGTCAATACAAAGGACTTTGGTAGAATAACTTACAGTAAGAATTTGAACGTCCCACTTCTGTACATTAGGATCCGTCTTCATCTCGTCGTACTTCAGATAAAAACCCTTGGCTGCAACACAACAAATACACGACTTAACTCAATGTGAAGAAAATGCGTACGCTCAACCATGATGTTTTACATGCCAGCGCAGTTTTTATGCCGCTAAACTCACTAATCAAGAATTTTACCAAAAAAGTTGACCATAGATTTAAAACGTACTTTTGATGAAAATGTCGACTGGAGAAGTGTAGGGCCAACCTTTGAATTGCCAGGCAGGGCCTTGAACAAACACGGCTACCACACGATTCCTGCGAGGAGGAAAAACACAGTTTAACCAACAAGTCGTAACACACAATGGACGACTTGGAGTAAATTTCCTAAATCTTCATTAAACAATAACTTTTTACGAGTTTACGTGGTTAAAACGTTTGTTTCTATAACCTCATCCCAAGCCTCTTTCAGCGCCCATGGATTAAAATTTGCACAACTTGAAGCTGGTGTTACCGTGTACGTTTAACAAACAGAATTAAACAGCAAACTCATAAAGGAACGTGAAGTTCAAACTTTTGAATGCAGACGACTCTTATGTAATTTAGAAGAGCTAACTAAAAATTTACGGTGTAATATTCAAGTTCATTGTTCGTAATTCCCAGCTGAAGCTAGCCTGCTTACAGGCTCTCCACGCAGAGAGCCTGTGAGCAGGCTAAGTCAGTTGAAGCCATACGTATAGCTTTATAGTTTAATTTTTTTCTGACGTTTTTCTAAGTTATTTTCTTCAATTTGAAGAAAATTCCATACATTAAAAAATTACTTAAAGTAAAGATAGCATATCTCAGTCTTCAAAGTACGACTCGGACAGAAAAAGAAACACTTGTTTAGCAAGCAAACTTAACGCACCAGTCATTAGGTTGTAGGCGGGCTGGGTTGTCAATCACTCTGTAAGGTACAGTGACTGTGGTTGATGTTGCTCCCGGTGCAGCCTGGGCCTGACTGATTTCTTTTCTTCGCTGAATCAGAACCTCATTTTCGCGTCTCGCACCTTGAGCCTTTTTCTCCTCAGAGCTAATAAACCTTTAAAATGAAAAGAAAGCTTTAAAATTTAAGTGAAGTCCCTTTTGTATTGCTGTAGAGTCAAGGACGAATGCTGCGTCCTCGCCAAAACATCCGAGTAGTTCACGATTCAAATAAACCAATCAGAGACAAAGTTGTCGGGTCAACTTGTTGTCATAAAGTTTAATTGACGTTACTAAAAATAGCTTATCTCATGAAAATGAAGCCGTGAGTTAAGACAATTCTCGAAGCGATTCTGACAGCGACATACACTTGGTGCAACGAGTAATTTGAGAGCGAGAAGCGAGTGCCACGTCTAGTAAAAAGTTGAAAGTCTTTGCCACTGTTCTACGTTTTTCTTACGCTGTACTTACTTGAAATCTTGCAGAAGATCCTGAGCATTGTAAAGTGTTATAAGCGATGTTGCACCAGCAGGAATGATGATGATAGGAGTGCGTGATTCTGGAAATGGATTTAAATTAGGAACTGAAAGTACGCCTTATCCACAAAGGAAATGGGTTAGAGCTAGATTCACTTCTCATTCGCTGCATGTAGTTCACAAACCGTTCATTCAGAGCTTGAACTACTGACAGAGAAAACAATTCACTGTGGGTGTTCATTACAGGAGGACGTTCACCCGGGGGGGGGCACTTCCTATAAATGGGCTAATGGGGATGTGCCGCTGGATGGGGTCGCATTTTCACGACAGGACTGACTATAATGGGGCCGCTTTTTCAAGCACTTTTTATAGGGTGACTAGAATGGGGTCACACTTTTCTGGGATTTTGAGGGTAAGAAAATTCTGGCAAGTTGTGATTTATAAACGGAAAGATTCGCCAAAAAGAAAAAGTTACCGTATTCATTGCTGTTGTTTAATATTTGACAAACGGCTCCCATTACGTGACTAAGTTGGGGTCATGAAAATTACATTTACCCAAAAGTGACTAAGATGGGGTCTATAATTGGCCATAGAATATGACTATAATGGGGTAGGGGTTCTGAGAGGCTAGCGGCACATACCCAGCAAAGATTGGCCCAAGTAACCCCCCCCGGGACGTTCACATTCTCAAATTTAAAAGCAAGACATTAACTGTGGACCTCTGTTTTACACTGTTAGTTGAGTCACTAACAATAATGCAGGTGTTAGAGTCTTCTATCTCCCTTGCACCGAAAGCATCAACTTCTCAGTTCTGTTACAACCTAGTCTCATTATTTGGGTCGTCACACAACACTTCTCCCCACTTAGCGTCCACTACCTCTCGGAACAAGTTACTTCATTGGTTCATAAAACAATAGATAACAGGTCATAAAAATGCCCCAAGCCCTGAATAACAACAGAGGTGGTGTTTACAGCGGGCGAATGAAAATAGAGGTTCTAGAGAGGTAGTGTCTTACTGCACTTGGCAGGAACAAGCGTTACGGAGAGACCCAAACAACAACTGCAGGAGACTATTTTAGTCTTGGGTTGATGATGTTCAGCAGGATTCAAGCCAACTGAGGTTACCAGACAACAGAATTCAAAAATTCCAGAGCACAATTTGAAAACATTACAGTCTGACAGTTTTATTTTCTGAATATTCTTACCTCGCTTAGGTGGCTTTTGTGGGACTAAAAAAACAAATTAAAAAATCACGTATTAATTACCGGTGTGTTAATGGTTAATTGAAAATCATTACCAAAAGCTTCACTTTTATTGTAGCATCCCCCTTCCCCCTAAGTTTAAACAACAAATGAAAAACAACAAACCCTAAATCACTCAAACTGGTGGAAGCTTTTTCATTGTAAATAAAAATGGCATGTACTAAAACCTGAAATGAAACAAATATATAGAGTACTGCCCCAACCAACACAGCCGTATGCACTACTTAACATGCAGAGGATAAAGGCAGGCCCCAACCAACAAATAAAAGCTAACCGCAAGCAAACCCAAATGAAAGTTAACTGCAAGGAAAATAAAGTAAAAGCTAACTGCAAGTTGCATTTCATTTTGGTGGTTTCGTTCCATTTTGTTTAGTAATTTTATGGAAGTGTAACTGTAAGTGGAGCAGAATACTTCAAACAAAGCCACAAGATGTTGTGCAGCAAATTTAATTATTAACAAAAGATTTGTGAAGATAACTTGAGCTAAATATCTATTTTGTTTGTTTATTGGACTGTACTAGCAATGCAGTAGTAAAAATAAATAAAAGCTGCTATAATAAGCATGATCTGTTGTCACTAGTTTCCAGTACTCACCACTAGGCCTGGGTGACTTGCTCGGCTGTGTATGAGGGGAAGGACTGGGTACAACTCTCCTTGGTTTCTGGACTCCCTCCTGTGATCAGATAACACAACAAGCTTGTGAGAAAGCTTCTAATCACTGCTTCATGTAATTACACACAATGTATAACCACAGTCTGAGACAATCCAGCCAGGGGAACAAGTGTTGTTACTTAGGGGGTTTCCAAGTTTTATATTCCCAGTAACAAAATATACAGCAAGATCTTTCAAGTACCCCAAATTAAAAAATAAGATGTACAAAAGGTATGCCGACCGCCAGAGTTCCACTGGTTACTTGATAACATGTTGCCAGTTACTCTGGTCATAGCAATTGCCTCGCGACAAACATGCTAACTTGTCACAGCCGCCTACTCTTTCAGGTGATGATGGCTACTTCAAAACATTTTGAAACCCTTGAGACTGGCAAGATATGGATAGATTACATTCCACAGTGAAAAACTGCAAATTCCTACTAAACAGAAGTTTACTTATTCCTACAACTGGAAAATAGAACAATGTCAAAAATGCCATGAAAGTCCAACAATTGTGTAGACTGCTTTTAACATTATTAAATCACTGTCAATCATTCTGGCTTCTGTGGAAAAGTGTTCCATTCTACCGACAATAATTAACTTGTCTTAGACAATTGATCAAACGTTTTGGAGATATTTAGGTTCACTAAGTGAATGCTAAATAGCATATAGTTTAATAATATCAATATTTCATATTCAATGTTTAAAACTTTTACACTATACCTTCACAGATTCTAAACTGAGACCATGATATGTTCCCATTGTGTCAATTTTGAATCCCTCAGTTTCTGATAACAAAAGGCAAATCAAGAAATTAGAAGAAATAAACAAATCTATGAATAATGAACTGTTTCTATTTTCAAGCTAAGAGATGGTCTAGGTCACTCCGAGCAGGTGGTCCAATAAACTTTTTCCATAAACCACCAAGAAAAGATTTGTTGAAAAGTTTTGGATTTATCAGAAATATCCATAGAGACTGTCGCATTTCCAGGTCAAAAGAAGGCATTCATTGTGATCACTACCACATGCAGAAACATGGTAAAAGCAGGTCAGTACTGCATAGCACCTTCTTTTCCTCTAAATCTTTCTTGATCATATCTGTTGTATGGCACTGGAGTTGCAGGCTTCTTTCTGATCTCCTGTTACGAGATCAAACAAAAGGACAAAGCTTAGAAAACAAGAGCCTATCATCACCGGCATACACGGCATGAAAAATGCATGATAGGCATGCATTGCTTGCAAATGATGGCTACAATAAGACTTCTACCAGGACACATTTGGGAACTAGGGCTGTACCTTCTGAGTGAGCAATGTGATATGACTCATCACACACACTGCACATTAACATTTACAACAAATTTAATACAGTCATGAATATGCAACAGAAATGTTATGTCTACTTACAGGGGTGGCAAAGGGATCCTGATTCTGTTGCTGTTTGACTTTTCCTTCTTCCTGAGCCTTCACTGACTGGAGAATGGCCAACACATTCTTCAGAAATTGCTGAAAACATAATTCAACAATGCTACTGTTAAAACAAGAAGTTTGATATGTATAAAGTTTGGTTCAGGAGGTGGGAGTGAAAGTGCTAAAAAACATCATTAAGGATAAGTGCATGGGGAAAGCTGCAGTCCAAAGATTTATCCCATAAATATCTGTTATCCAAAACACTGCTTGCTAAAATACATGTATAATAAATTATATAGATCAATAACAACCATATCCCCTTGTGATTACAAACCTTGCCAGAACTTTGCAGGACAGATGTTCGTGTACGTAAAGGGCGCTCACGACTAACTATGTCCCTTGTCACATCAACTTCAGCATCCACAAAAAACCTTTGTTCCTACAAATTAAAGTAAACAAAAATAATAATCTAACGACCACAAAAATAACTGACTGAAGTTTACATCCACACACTTCTTGAGTCCCACTGTTTTTCTACTTACCAAAACACCTGCTTCCAAGTCATCATCCACTTTAATGGTAGTCCTTTTCTTTGCTAGACGCTTGGCCTTGATGGCTGCAATCTTCTCAACTGACATAGCATCACTCAATGATCTAACAAAATTTGGAGGAAACTGGGAATCAAACTCAGCCTGCCAAAATGTGACAAGGAAGTTCTAATAAAAAGATGACTGGTAAATTTTCTTGGGATATGATAGGAAAATTTCCCTTTTTTTCTACTTTTTAAAACACAAAAAAAGCTTGAGGATGCTAAAAACCAAATTGATGGGGTAGGGCAGGCACAGAATTTAGAAAGTGCAAATATTAGATGGTAATTAATATCAAATAAAAATTATCTTAAAGCATTACATTTAAGTCCTAACTCTGAAGTTGTTTTCTTCACACACCTCCTTATTCTCTGCAACACATTTTTCAATTAGTATTTATACAGTCTATACGTGTAGTTCCTATATTAATCATCCCTGAAGGATTTGAATTTAGACCTGCAGTGTAAAGTTCACCTGATCTGCTCAGTAGTGACAGTTCCCTCCTTGTGGCCTTCAAGTCGAGCCTCCAATCTTTTCTAAGAATAGAAACAAAAACAAAACATTCATAACTTGTCATATACAGGAATATAAAAGACATTTAATTTAACAATGATATTTTGTCTTTTTTTTCTGACCAATGAATTATCTTTGATGGGTGACAGGGGAGTTAAAAAGTTCAGTTTATGTAAACATCACACACCTTATCCAGCCGTAACTGCTCAGTCTGTAAAATACAAATATAAGAGTAACAGTTAGTTTTACATTTTATACACTGTAGATAACATAGAGGGTATAATATCTGTCAATCCAGGCAATACAAAGAAGGATTTGGTCACTTGGTGCAGTAATGATAGTGACACCAATGCACATACAGTATAATCTGTAACAGATAAACATTAAGTTTTAGTAAAATACATTTGTAATGATCTCTGCAGTGTTCATCAACTTGAATCTCAGATGTTTGTCTTGCTAGTAATGAGCAGGCAATGAGAGACAATTTTCATATTGCCACCTCTGTTCCTGTATACTAACCTCAACTCTTGGCTTTTTGAACTCTCCACCCACAGAGTCATCCCCTGGCCTTTTTGCTATCATTTGTAACAAATTTATAATAAGCAATCAATTTCCATACAAATAAAAATTTGCATTCTAAATGTAAAGCATGGCAGTGATACATGTAAAAGCGACTGTCGCAATGGTACATATGATGATAAATTGATCAAATACCTTGCGCCTGTGCAGCAGCTGAACGCTGGTTTGGCATCTCCAGTGGGACACTCTTGTCGATACTACTTGAAGTATCTATAAGATAATCAAGACAAACCTGTTAGTGGCTAACTATAAAAGCAGTTCAATCACGAACGTCTTGAAAACACATGTCCAGCAATGCAAAACACTTCCTTTGTGGCTTTAAGCAATTATATTACCCTAATAAGTTATAAATGTTGACTTGAATACTCACCTGCCTCGCCATTGAGATAACTAAGCAATCCCTGAAACATGCAGTGCAAGAGGTTATTTCATGTTATCATTACTAAGATCAAGTCATACAATTAAATGAAACATGCATTTTGTAAAGTGAATAAACAGTGCTGGTTCTTCATCAGAAAGTTGAACTGTGATGCAAGTCTGCAAATAACAGCTTGTTGTAAGACCACTATAAATTTGGTGTTTTGACCTGTGTAAATCTTAATCTGGCCTGACTCACAGTCCAGGTATATATGTAGTTCTGCTATAAATGATTTCAAAAAAAAAAAAAGAAATTGCTTTCCTCCTGTCAAACATGGAAAACTTCTGTAGTTAAAATTGAACATCAAGCACCATAAGATATACAAAATGTAAACCATGGGACAAAAACTTGTCAAAACCACACTGACTTCTCATCTGGTTGACACTTTCTCTGCATTGACAAAGTCCCTTGCTTAGAGAAGAAAATTATTTGCAGGTGTGTGACAATTAGCTCAAGCTCCAAAACATGCATATTTCTTTTAATGTTTATGCATCAGTCAATTCCAGCAATGCCCATCCCCCCTCTGGGGCAATAGTGGCACATTTTCCCATGTCCATCCCAGGGGTAGGGCATTAGCCTTCCACCAAACTACCCTGAGGCATTTGATCACCTTGGTTTCTTTTTTACCTTTCAGCATTGTCGCTTCTATTATTCATCAATTTATGATAAGTTTCTGATCTTAGATGTCTACATGGGACACAAATAAGATGCTAGACCTGCAGAATAACCAACTGTTGCAATTTAAGGCCCGTTCCAAACGCCGCTCCACTCATGTGCCGAACCTAACTGGTGAATAAAGTACAGCAGAAGAGCGGCGTTTGAATCAGTTTGGTCCGGCAGTTTTAATTAGGTTCGGCAAACAACGTTAAGTTCGGCAGGGTCTGCCGCACTATGCGGCATTGGAGCGGCGGCTGATTCATACGGCGTTCTTCTCATGTGCTGAACCTAATGCATGAATTACTGTAATGTATTTTCGATATAACAGCGCTCATGATAGGTCTAAAGTGGAGTGGCGTGACTAGGTCTGACCAGTCATGCATGAAGCATGACGGCATAAAATTCCGGGAAAATTACTTCGCTCACCGGGCTTGCATTTTGTTTATCTTTTAAAATGTTTCAGCTCAAGAGAAGCGGAACTTCATGGGAAAATTGTTTTGGTGGTAATTCCTTTTTGCTGTTTCCTCAATTTGTGAGATCAGATTTGTAGATTAGCATTTACAAACTAATTCTCAAGAGAAAACCAGTTTAAATAATATAAATCTCGCAGAATGAATTTGCTTTTCCCGGAAATATTATTATTATAGCAAAACTTGCGTAATAGTTTGCTGATTTTGACTGCAAAAACCTTTTATCATCCTCAACGCAGACGTTCAGTCAACATTATTATTGTTAACGACTTGTTTCCGCGAATTAAGTTCGACAAAAATACGCCGTTTGAATCAGCTGTCGCTCCAAAGTCGCTCCAAGGTCGAACCTTACTGAGTTAGGTTCGGCACATGAGTGGAGCGGCATTTGGAACGGGCCTAAAAGAAATGTAACATAGGTCTGAATTAGATGAAATTTTGGTAGAAGTAAGATGATAGATAAGGAAAGCAACTATCCCTGGGCATTTGAAAAACTAGTTTGTCCCGCTAGTGGGGCATTTGCCAGTTGGTTTTAAAGTATTCTAATTCCTGGGGGTCGTCCCGGGGAGGGGGGGGGAGCATCTGCACCGCAGGAATTGACTGATGCATAAACTGATCAACTTTCTGATGGATGATGATTGTTTGCATCTGTGATGGTAAAAATATTCCAAGCCCAAAAAATGAATAAAACATACACACCTTTCTGTCAGGATATCTCACCACTGGGATCTTTGTACCCTGATGACAGGATAGACAAAATCAACGTTACGACAAGATATGTCTCTGGCAGATTTTTAAGAGGCAAGCGTTGTAATTATCCTACAATGTACTTATCCAATGTTGCAAGGTTAATAAAGATAACAAAAACAAACTGAATACTAATGCACTGATAAATCAGACTGGAGCTTCTAAATTGTCATGATATAATTAGATCAAAACAAGATTGCGACCGAATATCTCAAGTGTTTATTCATAATAACAGATAATAAGAATGTCTTCATTGCTCACCGCTGCACGTTGGACATAGATTGGATGCGATAAATGCACATTCTTCAACAGAAACAACAGTGACTCCAAAGTATAGTATTCTTTCGGCTGAGACCTGAGAAAACAAGAATTATAGCAATATATCACAAATTCAGCGAAACGCAATTGCAAGTAAACGGAAACGTTGACGCGGGTAACTTATAGCTTTCAATACATGCAGTCGGAAGTTTTCAGAACCGCGGCACAACAATCTACTCACTTGAAAATGACATAATTCGTCTTTGCTGTCCTTGGAAATGAGAACTCGTCAAATATAACCTCGTCTGCTCTTTCTATGATCTCTTTCTTGTTTATGTTGTACTGACGAAGAAGCGACAATGGATCCGCCATGTTCGCCACTCACGTTCGAAGACCTGGAAGGGGCGGTTGCTGAGCATTAAGTAGCGGTTACATATTCCCGCTACCACGAAACGCGCGCGATATAAAAAGCGCCGCGCGAACATCCCGTTTGCACCAACTAATTTACAAATTATTGTAAAATTGTTCTTTCGTTCAAAAACCACAGTGGGTAATTTTTGGAAGTGGCTAAACGTTCGCCTCCTTAACGTTACCAGCCCCAAAGCATCTCTTTTCCACTGCAGGGGCGGCTACAAAAGGCGAGAGGTTGCATATTCGCAAAGAAGTGCGGACCATTGACAACAATTTGACAACATAAACAAAAGTCAAAATTTCTGTGCTCGCTTCGAAATGGCCGCAAATTCAAAATTGACCCTCTCAGTTAACGTCTTTTTACTTTGTCTTTTTTTAAGAAGCTCCTTATCGGGCCCATTTACCCCGGAGGATGTTTTGGTAAAGGACAATTTATTTACTACCAGTGAGATTTGGGACATGAAGTCTCTGCTCAGTCAAGAAGAAACCGTGTGGAGTTTCCAGCCAAATGAACCGAACAACATCGGACCTGGGACATCGTCAGCGAAATCCTGCTACTCTTGGTCTGCTAACCTGGCTTCCCCAACTTTTATGAGATCTGCAGCTTGGAGAAAACTGTCAGATACATTGTCATCGCACTCTAGAACAAAGGGTGACTGGAGGATTCAAGCAATGGAAGGGCAAATCAACATTAGAGCAAGCCACGCATGTAGCAAGCAGTTGAGTTTAAATGGAAATGATGTTAACAGCTATATCGGTGTTATTTTTCTTGTGCACAATTGGCAACGCAACGGTTATGGTGAACTAGTTGTGTATGAGGGTGGTGAAATTCTGAAAGCTGTGTATCCCAAGAGGGGAAGGCTTGTAATTTTACCCACATCCCTGGAATTTGTGATCAAGCCCCCAGCTATTGACATGGCAGAGCGCTTGTATTTAATGAAAATTCAAGTGTCACAGTCTGATGAAAAAAGGCAATCCGAAACTGAAACTGCGTCAACGACAGGAACTCACTATTTTGAGCATTATCCAAGTTTTAAACTTTTGACTAAAACTGGTACAACACCTAGTAAAAAGCTGGATATCAAACAATTTATTACTAGGAATTTTACAACCAGTGATGGCCATTGCATCATTGTGTTGGATAACATCCTTCCCGCTAGAGAACTTGATGCTCTAAGGCAAACAGTCGTGAGTAGTGGATATAACGACAATGCCGCTGGTATGGACAGTACAGACAATGTGCAGTGGATTATGGCATTTGAAGTTGACGACTTTGTGCAAACTTCCCTGTGGCAGCTGATCAGTCAGATTGTAACTTTTGTCTCAGGAAAGGAAGGTTATTACCCGTACGACATTGGATGCAATAATATCCAAAGTGTAGACAGCACAACTATTCACACAGATTGTGCAGCTCACGAGAATGAATTGACTCTGTTAATTTACCTCAATCAAAACTGGACTGAGAACCATCATGGTGAGACAGTGTTCTTGAGTGATATGGAGGGAAATGAGGTCATCTTTGCAGTGAGACCAAAATATGGGCGTGTCGCTATTTTTCATGGGACAATCCCACATAGTGCCAGACCACCACCACTGACATATGAAGGTACAGAACCTATTTATCCTCTTATTTAGTCCCAAGGCATCATAAAAAAACCTCTTTAAAACTTTGAAATATTGAGAACTATTTGGGTGGTGAGGGGAGTGGAGGTTACCTGTGTGATAAAAAAAGAAAAAAGATTATATTAATAAGAATATTTTTCATTTCATGCCTGGTCAGTTGTAACCACCAACAAAGTGTAACACTGTTTGTTATTTCTTCACATGCAACCCTAAACAAGACCTTGGCAGCTAAAAATGTAACCTAAGTGAGACCAACATCTAAGGGAGATAACAACCATCCCACCAATTACCTCCTTACTGTATTACCCGAGAAGGAGGCACTCACAGGTGGCCTGTGGCCTGCAGAAAAGGAAAACCCTGCAGTTCAAACAAAAAGACGTCTGAAAATTATCAAAAATTAAGCAAATAGTTTGCTACAGCATAAAAAAGGTTTGGTCTATGTTGGGCCTAGTGGCCCATGAAGCCAGAGTTTCCACAGCATTCAGCAACCTGGATGGTATACTAGTCCAGTGTTAAATTCAGTAGTACTCATTTATACACCTGGGTGGACAGAGGCACTTGTGAGAGGCAAGTGTCGTGCTCAAGAACACAATACTGTGACTCCAGCCATGGCTTAAACGTTACAGTTTGTAGCACTGTAATATCCTGTTTACTCGCCAGGTGCAAGGTTCAGTTTTGCAGTCAAGATGTCTCCATCTAAAGAGGTTGCACTGAGAAAATCTAACATGATGGACGTAGAAGTTCTTCATGAAGCTTTGGAAACTTTGCAAGGAGATGAAGCAGAAAAACTGAAAAACACAATTCAAGAAATTAAGGAGGGGAAAATGGATCGAGAAGCAATATTAAAAGTGGTAGATGAGTATGAAACACGTTTGGAAGAACAGAGAAAACAGCTAGAAATGTTTTAGAAACATTTGCTGCATTGCCATTTAAAATTATTGTTGCAACAAATTCATAGATTTAACCTAGGGTTATAAGATATGGGCAAAAAACAGTAATTTTCTTAACGAGCATTCGGTTCTTTGTTCCACTAAATGGAACCATAAACAATAGAAAATCAGTGATAGAAAAATGCTATGTAAACATTTACATTGAATAAATTAATCATTTTAAGGGCGTTGCCAGGGGAGGGCCCGGGGCCCCACCCTTTTTTTCGGAAATGGCGCATTTTCTTTGAAGTGCCGGAATTATCTTCGCAGAATTCAACATTCTAGTCAAGCGGGCCCCCTCCTTAGCTGAAGGTCTGGATCCGCCACTGGAAGTAATTCACTGCGCCAGTGGTGCACTAAAGCCGACGCGCTTTGAATAGACTCTTAATGAAGGCAAAGCTGTAGACGAACATCTGCCATGGACAACACTTTTGTAGACGCACTTTGAATAAAGGTCAATAAACCATTAATGAAGGCAAGGCTGTTGCCGAACATCAGCCATGGACGACACCTTTGTCGTTAGTTTCAAATATGTTATAAGCTTCCCTTACAAAAAGCTGTAAATGCTCCCCTCCACCTTTAACAATGAAACATTGTTGCGAAAACATTCAGTTGCTTTCTAATAGTTTCCTTGGTGCTGAAATGGAGAATTTGTTGCGGAAGCAAAATTTCTCTAAAATCCGTCAGCAACTTTTTTTTATCACTGAAAAATAAAACAAAATCGCCGCTCCGCTGAGTTAAAAACTAATACCTTCGTTGTTAATAGTGGAGAGCAAGTGATTGAAATTCACTTTTTTAATTAAGGTGGCTCCATATAGTTTTATTACCACACGCGTGCTGATGATGCGAGCGTTCTGAACCTGCACGCGCGAGCTGACATAAGCTCAGGCAACAATGATTAAAACCACGAATTTTTTTTAAACATTTCAAAGGAAACCTTTATCCGCAATAGATTTTTAGAACATACAATGCTTCCAAATATTATGAAATTGTAGATTTTCTCCATGGGATTGCATAAAACGCCCAGTAACCACTTTAAGCGAGCCTAAGTAGTTTCAACGTTGGTGCGTGCTCAAATAGCGATCTTGGCGAATTTCTGTTCTAATGACGTAATTGGTACAAATATATGGGGCAAAAATGGCAACTTTCGTCTAGTTTTCTCAAATTTCCTTTGGTGAAATTTCGTAATAGTTGGCAGAGAGGTTATAATTATTTTGCAGAGGGGAAAGACACAAATTTGCAAATAACAAAGAAGCTGCCTTTAACAACCCCCTACTTTTTTCTGTTTAAAATTCGTTTCCAGGTAGTATCCATGTACTGCGAAAATTTTGGAAGATTCCACCGAAGGCAATTGAAGTCTTAATTCACGACAAACCCAATATTTTTCGGGATTCCAGAAGGCCGACAATACGATCAAACTTGCCACGCGAGTCCAGCAAGTGGATGCCCCTTCCAGTTTATTTGGGTGAAGAGGAATACCGTAAAATTCCGGTTATAACTAAGCCCTGGGCTTATACAACTTCGTAAGGGGTTTTGGGTTGGCTGATGAACGGATGGGCTTATATCCAGGGGAGTCTTGTAAACGGAATGAAAAACGTTTCGAAACGAGCCACGGAAGTGTTGATCGAAATACGTTTTTAAGTTAAGAAGTCATAGTTAAGCAACATTTAGCCCTGTTCAGTACTGTCATCCAGCAGAACGGGGCTTATATCCGGGGGATAGCCGGATGTATTTTGTTTGTTTCCAGGGAGATGGGCCTATAACCGGAATTTTATGGTACCTCAACCCCCAAATAGCTGAACACACGTATCGATATTGTTCTGTCAAACAGGCGAGTTGGGAGGGCCCTACATATGGAAGTCATACAAATAGGGTAACAGAAAAATTTCTGCCATAATTGTGTTTGAGGATCCACTAAAGCAAATTTGCAGTGGCAGAAAAGATGAATGGAGCTGAGTGTTTTCCAAAGGGAAGTGCCATATCAATAAAATATTTCCCGCGCCACTTCATATTTAGCTGATAATGATCATCAGAGTAGACTGAAACATTATGATAAGCGATTTTCACGTCGAATACTGCTAATAAGTTTTCCTCTGCCGTGAAACATATGCATGACTCCATCAATAACATCATCCACCTTCATGACCTTCATGTACTGCTGAAAAGGGTTCTTTTGGGATGCCGTCATTGACACCATGGCCTAAAGTACTAGACAAATCCAAAGCCGCCATTTTCCAGGCTGGTAGTTTTCTGGGATAATAGACAAGGGACCAGCTACACCTACTTTGATTCGCCGGCAGACTTCAAAGAAACAGCCAGAGAGTTAAAAACAAGACGAAATAGAAAAATAGAAATAGACAAATAGAAATTCCGTGACAGATGGGTTAGTTGACCGAGAGCTCTGGTTGTAGCTGGCAGAGGTCCGAAAGGGGCAGTTGACACGTGGGTGATCTCGTTCACATTTCTCACAGCAATGGCGGAACTGGCATTGACCAAAGGGCCAGGGACAGGTGCTATCATTCCGAGAGCGGCAAAAATTGGAAAAAATGGCCACCGAAGTTGAAGCTGGAGATGAAGTGGTTAGCCGCTGGCTTGTCTTAGGCTGTGGCGAAAGTTTACGACTGACCGACCATCAATTTTTTAAATGCTCGGCATGAAAAATGAGCTTTTCATGCCCAGCATGAAAATGAGCCATACCCCTCATGGCAACGACGCCATCGCTTAATTTCATCAGGCGAGCGGACCGGATCTGTTCTCTGTTGCGCGCGATCGACCGATCAACAGAGCCGAATAGGACTGGGAACTAACCATAGGAACTGAATATAATGTTTCGTGAACTGAAATCGACTTTAACTCAAAAAGAAATCACCGCGTTGAACACAAAGAAAACTACGCCCGGGCAGTACAAAGGATTAATACAAAGAATAAACGAAAGAGATAAATTATATTTGACGAGCTCTATCAGATTTAGTAGACAGAAATTCTTTTAATTAAAAGGCTATTGGGCTTCATGTCTTGTGCCAATGTCTGGAGCTGTATGTAAAAAATTGAAAACGTTTCGCGTCTTTTTATTGCCTGCTGGCGACCTTGCTGGCTGCTGTGTCAAACATATCGAAAATTGGAAAGCGTACAGCTAATTTAAAGACTCTTCACCCCAAACACATCATTCCTCTTTAGCACTTCTTTCATCCACTAAAAAATAAAATAAAAACTCTTTTTCTCGCCTTATAAAAGTTGCGTTATATTGTAGCGTGACATTACAGTCAAGCGCGTCGAACCGTAGCCACCCGTACCCGACTAAGTTTTTAACATCTTTTTGACAAGTTTTTGATTAGTTTGATGGCTTTCAGTTGCACAACGGTTCATACGAACGATCTGTGAAACGTTCAATTTCAACCGGTTTTACAAACCCAGAAGACATTTCCTGTACGAAAAGTTAAGTTTGACTAAATTTTTGTCGGCATAAAATTTATTTATCGCCAGTTGAACTTCGCATAATCGCTCGTGCGAAACGTTGTTTGAAACCCTTTCACACTCTGACGTTTGAAGACGAATCATGCAACGGTACACGGTTGATACCCAGCTTTCCATTTTTCAAGGCATCTGATTGGTAGTTTAAAGCAACCGGAAGCCGTAAAACTCATAAAAGTAATCAAAAACCTGTCAAAAAGATGTCTAAAACTTTGTTTGGTGGCTACGGTTCGAGGCGCTTGACTGTAACAACACGATATACTGACTCAACAGATTCTATTAAGAATCGTACCAGGCTTTCCACGGAGCGATAAACGTGCGGGAAGGCATGAGAATTTTTCCACATGTCACCAGCATGCTGTAACGCATGTTTTTACCAGTAACCCTGATCTAAAACTACCTCAGATGACCCTCAGATCATTTTCTTCAACAACAGGCATGAAGTAGACCCCTCACTGCTCATGTAAAAGGAACCGACGGTTATAAGTACTAGATTTCCAGTGTAATGCCCAGGGAATTAAAAATTAGCTTCAATTTTTAAAGACTAGCGCAAAATACTTCATTGCCCCCGACACCTCATAAGAGCTTTTTATGTCTCGTTGCACGTCTTGAACCAAGAGATGGCATGAAATCGGTCAAACATAATGCCCATACTATTGAAAGTGTAAAAAATCGAACTTTCTAAGTTGTTCATGACCTCAGGTTACGCTAGAACGTGACAGATTGCCATACACGCTGGAGCGAAAAAATGATATTTAGACTCCAACTCTTTCTCACTTTCTTATACACCAGTGCCAACCATCAAGGACGATTTAACGACGTCGATGTAAATGGAGCTGCCGACGAGGGAACCGAACTCTTTATTCCACAAAATCCCCCTGGCCGTTCACGTACTTCTCTTTGTCATCTGCTTAATGGAGAACAGCATCGCCATATTTATTCTGTACAAGGACATCAGGAAAGGGAGAAAAATTTTTGCTCGATACACACTGATCAGTGTGGCGTGTACAGATATTTTGAGAGCCCTTCTTTACTACCCGGAAAAGTTTGTCATACTTAAACATGGCGACTTCGTTTGGCTCATTCAAGGTCAGGCCGGCGATTTTCTGTGCAAGATTTATGTCTTCCTAGTTCAAATTCCTGGCAAGGTTCTCGTTCTGTGCTTGGTTGCTTTAGCGTGCGACGTGGCCAGGAATTTGTCCTCCAAAGGGCGACGAGAACACACGCGAAAATTCAGCACAATTTTAATGTTCTTCTTTTGGATCATCGCCGCTGGTCTCTCGGCCATGTATCCTGTTATAAGCAAGGTTCAATCTGAAGAGTGCGTGATTGATTCGTCGAAGCAGATGATGGCGATCACGATGAATTTAATTCACTCCCTCGTGTTCGTGGTCGTTGCAGACTTAATTCTGACGATTGTCAATCTTGTCATCTTTTGCCGAGTAAGGCGGAGAAAGAAGGAACTAACTCGTTGCAAACGAGAGGTAATGAGGGCTGGAAGAATGAAAGTACAACGCCAAACGAAGCGTGTCATGGACGTGAAAGCCGCAGAAGCTGAGCAGTTCACTGAAAAAGCCCAGGAGATGCTGTCAAGCAGAAGCTGTGGGCCTGGTGAAGAAGACTTTGCTGTTGAAACCAGCCAGCAACGTACTTCAAGCAATCCCCCTGAAACCATGATTGAGATGTCCACTGAAACTAACGAAGGCTGCGACAGTAGTGACATCGATGTTGACGAGGAAGATCAATCTGCAATAGAGGAAAGTTTCGACATGACGCGAGAAGAGGCGAAGACTGAGGGCGCAACATCATTCCTTCTCGTTATCTTGTCATTAACCATGCTGATTTTGCCGTTTATTTGTGCCTTTCAGTGGCACGAGTGCAGCGAGTACGTGTTCTTTGCCATGAAAATCGCGGTGGACATCTATGCAGTCATCAAACCTGGTATTTACGCTATTACCGATAAAGAATTCAGAGAGAGATACAAGCAGTTATCTCCCTTCGCCTGCTGTTGCTTCAGGCGGATACGATGCCGCACAGTTGTACCGCAACAAGTTGGAACTCCAAACACTGGTCTTTCTAGCCAAGAAGGCGAAGAGACCACCTTGTAAGTGGGCAAACAAGAGTCTGGACTGCCAAGGATTTATCGTAGAACTTTTACTGCTTTGCTCTGTTTTGCTTTTGCTTATTGAAATTTACGATGCAGCTGTCATGGAACTGTGAGGCACATCCGGGATTCTAGCCAAGTTGAAACCAGGTGGCTAAAAAACTAAGTACTCGGACGTAAATCCAAAACGTACCCAGCTAGCTTAGATTGCCGGGCAAGCTACGATTAACCAATAAAAACTAAGTAAATACGATTATCATTTTAAGTGAGAGTTAAACTTGGATCTATGCAAGAGAGGTAGTAGCCATGCTTTCAATTGTTGCACATTGCTGTCCTGGGGGGCGGGGAAAGAGACTCTCATATGAAAGGGATTGGGATGCTCGTCAGAAAATTTGAATTAAAGACCAATCTGGGCATATCTTAGAAGCTTCTTGAACCCTTCCATTCTCGACTCCAGAGTTCTTTCACGCACGGTCAAGCGCGGCTGAAAAACTGAAGGTCTTGGGTCGAGAATGGAGTCGTCGCCAACTCGGAATGACAGCGTTTGTTATTTCTTCTGCAGATGCAACCCTAAACGAGGCCTTGACAGCTAAAAATATTCGTGTGAGACCAAAATCTTTAGTTTACATCCCTAAGCGAGACGGCAAACATCCATATACCATTCACACCGGAGTTCCTCTCCCCCCTTTTCCTCCGGGAGTGCTTTCTGCATGCTGTACCTCTGCCAATTAACACAAATTTTTGATTACCTTTTTTAAAACAACTTTGTGATGGCCTTTGCTGGAACTGTTTGCTTCCTGGCAATAATTTAATTGTCAACTCCACCGCCCTCAATCTTGCACTTTGAATGGCCCGTTCGAAGCAAATACAATCAGAAAGCTGTCAAAAGTCAATTAAAACTTTAATGGCATCAGGCTTATCCCCGTTTCCACAACATTAAGCTTCTAGGAGTATTCCAACTCCTTCCTGGTTGGAATGCCAGGCCGTTGCAGGGTTACCCCGAACATTAACATTTGCCGCCAATACCCATGCATTTATCCACCTGCATGGGTGGAGAGAGAGGCACTTATGAGAGTTTTAGTGTATTGCCCAAGGGCACAAGGCAGTACCTCCGGCCAGGGCTAAAACTTAGCAAGGCGTAGAGGGTGAAAACAATTCGGTGCGTGAAGTGTGCCGAACTCATTTTCACCCTATACCTCTCAAGGGGGGCTAAAAGATGTTTACGACTATAAAGCATAGTCAGTACTCTTTAAATGCAGTGGTAGGTTTTAACAATTATTGGTATATCTGCTGAGAAAAAATTATTTCATCACATTTTTTAAATTTTTTTAATCTTGTGTTACAAAGAATTGAACACACGTTACCACGAAACTTTTAAATAAAACTGTAAGCATCACCGCTGTAAGGGACTGGTCACTATTTAGAGAGGGGGGAGGGCTAGTGCAATAGGGGGGGGGGGGGGTGTTAAAGATTTTTATGCAGGGAAAAAAGGGAGGGTCACGTAAATACATAGAAGCAAATACATGGCCTCCCTCCAACTGAACGAGCGCTCCTCTCTAGCTCTACTTCCTCTAAACAATGACCGGTCCCTTAAATTGCAAACTAATTCCTTGTTGTTATTGGAGAGCAAGTGATTGAAATTCACTTTTATTATTAATTGTCATAATTGCTTTCCTTAATGTACACAGGTGTGTGGGCCAAAAATAATTAAAGTGAAAACGTTTTACCTGTAAAAGGATAAACAGAATGCTTTCTTGCATATAGCTTCAAAACTGTTGCAGTTAACATTAATTTTTTGAAGTGAACAGTTCATGAATATGGCTTCTCAATATGCAGTGTTTCTATAAGATAGAGTTTGCGTTTTGTGGAAAAGTGAAAGGCTTTTTTGCAAGTTACAAGTATATATCTGAAATAAAGAGCTTTAGAGTTTGCCACTAATGTTTTACTTCTTAGTTTTGTAATACTTAACATCCAAACTTTTACCTCCATGTGCCAAACATTTTTGTTCAAAAAACAGTTAGTCTAATTATCTTTTATGCATTAAAATGGTCACTTGATGGGCACGAAGGCAGTGTGTGAACACATTGCAGTGTAGCTAATATGACCTGGCCATTAATTGTAGCACATGCCTGAGTACACTGTCCAGTTCGATGAGGGTGTTTTTTGCCTGTAAATCTCGTCCAAGAAACATGATCGAAACATGAACTTTCAGAACAGAAAACGTCGGTACAGCAATTCGACTTCCCTGCATTATTAACTGATTTTTGCCCTGGAACAAATCAAAAGCCACCGCTAACCATGATCAAAATTTACCAGCCTACCAAGCAAATTTTACTTGGCACTGATAAAAGGGGATCAATTTTAGTAGGTTCTGTTAGCGATGAGCTATGAGCAAGTTGAGGATGCTTGGCGGAAAATTCCCTAAAAACACTCATGGAGCGAAATTCTATATAGTTATTACGCAAAGAAAATATAGAGGAAGTAAAGGTCACATATCCTTATTTAGATTGAAGTAGAGATCACGGAGCTCTACCGAACAATTTAGTGAATAAGAAGATATTTGACTTGTTTTTTTACTTATTTTTTCTTAATTCATGGCTACTAACTTCGCAGAGTTCATCTTTAAAAAACCCCGTTAAATTGTTGGGACATTGGGGGAGTAGCTTTACAGCTAACCATGCTAAGTGAGAGGTACCAAGAGTCAAGGATTTATTGTAGAACTTCTAGTGCTTCTAATGCTTTGCTTTGCTCTGCTTTGCTTTGCTCTGTTTTGCTCTGCTTTGCTTTCTGTGCTTTGCTCTGCTCTGTTTTGCTCTGCTTTGCTCTGTTTGGCTCTGCTCTGTTTTGCTCTGCTTTGCTCTGCTTTGCTCTGCTCTGTTTTGCTCTGCTCTGCTTTGCTCTGGTTTGCTCTGCTCTGCTTTGCTTTGCTTTGCTCTGCTCTGCTCTGCTCTGCTCTGCTCTGCTTTGCTCTGTTTTGCTCTGCTTTGCTCTGCTCTGCTCTGCTTTGCTTTGCTCTGTTTTGCTCTGCTTTTTTTCGTTATTGAAATTTACAATGTTTAAGCTTTTATGCTAACTGAAGGCACACCCGGCTGGAATTCTAGCAGTGATATAACCAAATTAAGTGATTCAAAAAACAAAATACAGTAAAAACCCGCAAGTAAGAACCTAACTTTTTAGAGCCTGTTAGGCTAAAATGTGCCAGTTAGATTCCATCATCCACCTTCATGACCTTCATGTACTGTACTGAAAAGGGTTCTTTTGGGATGCCGTCATTGACGCCATGGCCTAAAGTACTAGACAAATCCAAAGCCGCCATTTTCCAGGCTGGTAGTTTTCTGGGATAATTCCGAAATGACTGACGTGGAGGTTTGGAATAGGGGGCTATAGAGAAGAGACCAGCTACACATACTTTGATTCGCCGGCAGACTTCAAAGAAACAGCCAGAGGGTTAATACCAAGACGAAAGCCATTTTTGTGAGACCTGAAATCACGTAATCCACTTGGGTTTGATCAGGGTGAAAACACAGTTCATACTGAAGTTTCTCAGCATCTATTAGGGTTACTCTAGATGGAGAGACCAGATCTTGCTACAATTCGCCCATGATGGAAAAGGAGTTAGAGGACGAGGTCTAAAGTGCCATAACAGGGGGCATGTCACTACAAAGAGTATCTTATGTCGAAGGGACAACAACATTAACAGGAACAGGAAACAAAACATTTGAAGCTGAAAATGAACGTGATGAAAGTACATTATTTACAGGCGATCTGTATCACACTTCGTGACGGGGGTATCACTGCTTCTTTAATTCGTGACGGGGTAGTCGACCGGGAGCGCTGATTATAGCAGGTAGAAGTCCGAAAAAGGCAGTTGACACGTGGGTGATCTCGTTCACATTTCGCACAGCAATGCTTAGCAATGGCGGAGCTGGCATTGACCAAAGGCCAGGGACAGGTGCTATCATTCCGAGATCGGCAAAAATTGGACAAATTGGCCACCGAAAGTTGAAGCTGGAGATGAAGTGGTTAGCCGCTGGCTTGTCTGAGGCTGTGGTGACACACAGGTACAGAAGGAGTCGAGGTGGATGCAGTTGAGGAACCAAAGGAGAACTGTGGCGTGTAAGACTGGCTGGCGGCGGACGGCGCTCCGTTCGCGGCACCACGAGAACCAATCAAGGTTGGCGACGATAGAGAAGAATTTCCTAATGTGCAGTATGTTGAACTACGACCAAATTACCTGTGGACAGGCCTGCAGGGGATAGCCTGTTCCAGGCTCTCGGTCAGTGGGGTGAGTTCATTTAGAGTTCATTTATATTCATTTCAGGGTCATTTCACAAGGTCTGGAAGACGAAAGATACAGTTAATTTGTCCAAGAACGAGAGCGTGTATATCTTATCTACGAATTTGATCGCGATAAACGATAAGCAAGAGTCAGTCCAAAACCCCGATTTGCCAGATACAAACTACTTGACTAGGATTAAAGGCTCAATTAGTCCACCGGTCGATTTTTGCAAGACGACAAGCGGCATGTGTGGTAAGCAAAATGAAGATTGTACCTGAGACTTGACTGGAAAACGGGAGCCCGTTCAAAATAGTTCTCGAGATAATTCGATTCGCGATAGTCGTTTGCATTGACAGAGATGAGACATCTTTTAGCATCCTTTTCGACTCAGCTCTATATTGCAATCCTTGCTTTAGCTCCAAGCCAAATATATTGAAAACAGTTGGGCTCAAATCGTCGTTTAAAACGTTTAATTGGCTGTAACGTAAGTTAAACAAGTTTCTTTCAAATTCCATGTCCTCGAGAAGAGAAGGCCAAAAGCGTTATGTTAGTTTGTCAGCACAAGTCAAGACGGGAGTAATTTAGAATACACGCGCCGCCATTAAGTGTTTCCTTCTTAACCCCCCCCCCCCCCCCCCCCCCCCATCCAAAAACATGTAACTAATGGAAGAGCAAAAATACCAAGCCAAAGCATTGACTATAGTTACGGATGTGTTTTAAAACGGATTAACAGCGGACGCAGATGTAGTGATAACAGTTAAGTTTTTGTTATTCAGCATGTAAGACCCTCTAGCGCTTACGACCTCACTTCAATATGTTTGATATATTGTGCGAATGGCGTTATGGTCAGCGGAATTACAAACGAAAGTTTATGACTGACCGACCACCAATTTTTCTCCACAGACTATACTCCTGTTTTGCATAGTCAAAAACAGTCGTAAAAATGAGCTTTTTAAATGCTCGGCATGTAAAATGAGCTTTTCATGCCCAGCATGAAAATGAACCATGCCCCTCATGGCAACGACGTCATCACTTAATTTCATCAGGCGAGCGGACCGGATCTGTTCTCTGTTGCGCGAGATCGACCGATCAACAGAACCGAATAGGATTGGGAACTAACTAAAGGAACTGAATGTTTCGTGAACTGAAATCGAGTTTAACTCAAAAAGAAATCACCGCGTTGAACACAAAGAAAACTACGCCCGGGCAGTACAAAGGATTAATACAAAGAATAAACGAAAGAGATAAATTATATTTGACGAGCTCTATCAGGTTTAGTAGACAGAAATTCTTTTAATTAAAAGGCTATTGGGCTTCATGTCTCGTGCCAATGTTTGGAGCTGTATGTAACACATTGAAAACGTTTCGCGTCTTTTTATTGCCTGCTGGCGACCTTGCTGGCTGCTGTGTCAAACATATCGAAAATTGGAAAGCGTACAGCTTATTTAGACTCTTCACCCCAAACACATCATACCTCTTTAGCACTTCGTTCATCCACTAAAAAATAAATAAAAACTCTTTTTGTCGCCTTATAAAAGTTGTGTTATATTGTAGCGTGACATTACAGTCAAGCGCGTCGAACTGTAGCCACCCGACTAAGTTTTTGATTAGTTTGATGGCTTCCGGTTGCACGATCTGTGAAACGTTCAATTTCAACCGGTTTTAAAAACCCGGAAGACATTTCCTGTACGAAAAGTTAAGTTTGACTAAATTTTTGTCGGAATAAAATTTATTTATCGCCAGTTGAACTTCGCATAATCGCTCGTGCGAAACGTTGTTTGAACCCTTTCAAACTCTGACGTTTGAAGACGAATCATGCAAGGGTACGCGGTTGATTTCCAGCCTTCCACTTTTCAAGGCATCTGATTGGTAGTTTAAAGCAACAGGAAGCTGTAAAACTCATCAAAGTAATCAAAAACCTGTCAAAAAGATGTCTAAAACTTTGTTGGGTGGCTACGGCTCGAGGCGGTTGACTGTAACACGACAGATTCTCTTGAGAATCATACCAGGCTTTCCTCGGTACGAAAAACGCGCGGGAAGGCATGAATAAATTCTCCAGCATGCTGTAACGCATGTTTTTACCAGTAACCCTGATCAAAAACTGCCTCCGATCGTTTTTCTTCAACAACAGGCATATGAAGTAAAACCCTCACTGCTCATGTAAGACCATGTAAAAGGAACCAACGGTTATCGTTATAAGTACTGTATTTCCAGTGTAATGCCCAGGGAAATAAAAATGAGTCTCAATTTTTAATTATAAAGACTACGGTGATCAGACAATCACATATTATGTGACTGTATGTACACCCTAAAGACTAGCGCAAAATACCTCAATGCTCCCGACACCCGAGCTTTTATTTCTCATTGCACGTCTTTAGCCAAGAGATGGCATGAAATCGGTCAAAAATAATGTCCATACTATGTAAACAATTGAACTGTCTAAGCCGTTCATGACCTCAGGTTACGCTAGGACGTGATGGATTGCCATATACGCTGGAGTGAAAATTGATATTCGGACTCCAACTCTTTCTCATTTTCTTATACACCAGTGCCAACCATCAAGGACGATTTAACGATGTCGATGACATTGGAGCTTCCGGCGACGGAACCGAACACTTTATTCCACAAAATCACCCTGGCTGTTCACGTAGTTCTCTTTGTCATCTGCTTAATGGAAAACAGCATCGCCATTTTTATTTTGTACAAGAACATAAGGAAAGGAAGAAAAATATTTGGTCGATACACACTGATCAGTGTGGCGTGTACAGATATTTTGAGAGCCCTTCTTTACTACCCGGCAAAGTTTGTCATACTTAAACATGGCGAATTCGTTTGGCTCGCTCAAGGTCAGACTGGCAATGTTTTGTGCAAGATTTATGCCTTCCTCGTTGAAATTCCTGGCAAGGTTCTCGTTCTTTGCTTGGTTGCGTTAGCGTGCGACGTGACCAGAAATTTGTCCTCCAAAGGGCGACGAGAACACACACGAAAATTCAGCTCAGTTTTAATGGTCTCCTTTTGGATCGTCGCGGCTGGTTTCTCGGCTGTGTATCCTATGAGAAGCGAGGTTCAATTTGAAAAGTGCGTGATTGATTCGGCGAAGCAGATGATGGCGATCATTTGGGGTTTAATTGACTGCTTCTTGAACAAAAAGTGCACGACAGCGAAGCAGATGGTCATCATGATGGATTTAATTCAGTCCGTCATGTTCGTGGTAGTTGCTGACTTAATTCTGACGATTGTAAATCTTGTCTTCTTTTGCCGATTAAGTCAGAGAAAGAAGGAGCTAACTCTTCGCAAACAAAATCTTAGGAGGGCTGGAAGAATAATAGTACGACTCCAAAGGAAGCGTGTCATGGACGTGAAAACCGCTGAAGCTCAGCAGTTTACTGAAAAAGCCCAGGAGATGCTGTCGAGCAGAAGCTGTGAGCCTGGTGGAGAAAATTTTGCTGTTGAAACCAACCAGCAACAACGTACTTCAAGCAATCCCCCTGAAACCATGATTGAGATGTCTACTGAAACCATGATTCAGATGTCCACTGAAACTAATGTTGACGAGGAAGATCAATCTGCACTAGAGGAAAGTTTCGACATGACGCGAGAAGAGGCGAAGACTGAGAGCGCAACATCATTCCTTCTCGTTATCTTGTCATTAACCATGCTAATTTTTCCGTTTCTTTGCCAAATATTTGGCTTTCAGGGGGTCGAGTGCAGCGAGTCAGCTGTCGCCGAGTACGTGTTCTTTGCCATGAAAATCGCGGTAGACATCTATGCAGTCATCAAACCTGGTATTTACGCTATTACCGATAAGGAATTCAGAGAGAGATACAAGCAGTTATCTCCCTTCGCCTGCTGTTGCTTTAGGCGGATACGATGCCCCCGGCACACAGTTGTACCGCGACTAGTTGGAACTCCAAACACTGGTCTTTCTAGCCAAGAAGGTGAAGAGTCCACCTTGTAAGTGGGCAAACAAGAGTCTGGACTGCCAAGGATTTATCGTAGAACTTTTAGTGCTTTGCTCTGTTTTGCTTTTGCTTATTGACATTTGCAATGGAACTGTGAGGCACACCCGAGATTCTAGCCAGGTGGCTAAAAAACTAAGTACTCGGACGTAAATCCAAAACGTACTCAACTAGCTTAGATTGCCGGGCAAGCTACGATTAACCAATTAAAACTTAGTAAATACGATTATTTTAAGCAAGAGCTAAACTTTGATCCATGTAAGAGAGCCTTAGTAGCCACGCTTTCAATTGTTGCACATTGCTTTCCTGGGGGTGGGGGGGGGGGGGGGGATGGGGTGGGGGAGTGGACTCTCACATGAAAGAGACGGGGATGCTCGTCAAAACATTTGTATTAAAGACCAATCTGGGGGTATTAGTGAAGAACAGCTCCCAGAATAACCTGTCGGCCGACTGTCGGCCAACTGTTGGCCGACACATTACCGACACATTACCGACAGTCTACCAACAGGTCACCGACAGTTGGCCGACAGATACCTTACAGTGGTGAAATCTTTATATCTGTAAATGTTGCCCACGAACGAAGCCAAAATAGGCTGACTTGAAACGATGGAAACTACACATTGTTGTAATCTCACCGAATGAAGCTCATTCAACGAAAGATGTCTCCAAAACTGATCCCACAAACTTGAAAAATCTCTACACGTGTTGCAATTTCCCTTGGAGTATTTATTAAAGGGAAAAACGAATGTTTTTGAGGCCAATTACGCGTTGTAAGACGTAAATAATCCAGTGAAGTTTGTATCGCCCTATAATGCATTGCGAACCTTGTATGTCATGTATGTGTAAATAATGTGTCAAACCTTTAACCTTTTATTCTTATTCTGTCTTAGATCACAGGTTCTGGTGCTACTCCAACCCGCTTATTTCTGATAAGTTAGTTAACTTATTAAACTTACAAGCTCCTGTGTATGGGTCGACAAAATTTTCTGAATGGTTCACCATAAGATGAATGTATCCAACATCGTTTAGATTGAAATAAGGTGAGAATTTATCAGAAATAATCACTGTTCCAGGTTCAACGAACTCGCGGTAACCAGGGTTTCTCTGCTTCGATTCGGAACACGGAACGCAAGACTACGTCCAGTACATCTTTCCACCATTCCGAACACCCAAGTGCCTTCTGAAACACGACCGCGATTGTATTTGCGTTTGGCTCCGAACATTGACTCGTCGATTTCCACAGTCTTTCCACGGCCACCCAGCTTGATGTTTCCGTTCAATATCTTCCAGGAGCAGACGTTACGAAGTTTCTCGAGCGTTGTCACGACAGTTCGAAGAGATAATCCAGTCAGCAGAGAGAGCCTTTTGTTTGATTCATCAATGGACCACAGGAAAATGACATACAGCCACTGTCCAAGAGGAATCTTTGAGTCTTCGAAGAAAGACCCTGTCCTTACATCCCTAAGCGAGACGACAAACATCCATATGTCAATCATAAGGGAGTTCCCCTCCCCCGTCTTCCCCGGAAGTGCTAGCTGCATGCTGTACCTCTGCCAGTTAACACAAATTTGTGATTACTTTTGACAACTTTGTGACGACCTTTGTTGGAACTGTTTGCTTCCTAACAAAAATTTAATTGTCAACTCCACTGCCCTCAATCTTGCACTTTGATTGGCCAGTTCGAAGCAAATACCATCAGAAAGCTGTCAAAAGTTAATCAAAACTTTAATGGCATCAGGCTTATCCCCGTTTCCACAACATTAAGCGGCTAGGAGTATTTCAACTCCTTCCTGGTTGGAATGCTATTCCGTTGCAGGGTTACCCCGAACATTAACATTTGCCAATACCCATGCATTTATCCACCTGTATGGGTAGAGAGAGAGGCACTTATGAGAGTTTTAGTGTATTGCCCAAGGGCACAAGGCAGTACCTCCGGCCAGGGCTAAAACTTAGCTAGGCGTAGAGGGCGAAAACAATTCGGTGAGTGAAGTGTGCCGAACGCATTTTCACCCTATACCTCTCAAGGGGGGCTAAAAGATGTTTACGACTATAAAGCATAGTCAGTACTAGTAGTTAACACGAGTCTTACAGACAATAACGTCACGTCTAAACTGACCAATCAGTTACAACGGACCAGACTTATAACATCACCGACTGACAACAACTTTTCACTTGACTCTGAAGATGACTTCCGCACAGGTTGTCGAAACGTCAGTCACCAACAACAGTTCTTCTCAGAACTACTCTCACCCGGACGATCACACTATACGAACTACTGATACTCCTGGGTTCAAACCATTTACTATAGTCAGTACTCTTTAAATGCAGTGGAAGGTTTTAACAATTATTGGTATATCTGCTGAGAAAAAATTATTTCATCACATTTTTTTAATTAATCTTGTGTTACAAAGAAGTGAACACACGTAGCAACAAGACTTTCGAATAAAACTGTAAGCATCACCGTTGTAAGGGACCGGTCACTATTTAGAGAGGGGAGGGCTAGTGCAATAGAGGGGGGGGGGGGGGGGGGTAAAGATTTTTATGCAGGGAAAAAAGGGAGGGTCACATATATACATAGAAGCAAATACATGGCCTCCCTCCAACTGAACGAGCGCTCCTCTCTAGCTCTACTTCCTCTAAACAATGACCGGTCCCTTAAATTGCAACCTAATTCCTTGTTGATATTGGAGAGCAAGTGGTTGAAATTCACTTTTATTATTAATTGTCATAATTGCTTTCCTTAATGTACACAGGTGTGTGGGCCAAAAATAAATAAAGTGAAAACGTTTTTCCTGTAAAAGGATAAACAGAATGCTTTCTTGCCCGGGTTTCTTGCATATATCTTCAAAACTGTTCCAGTTGACATTATCATGAATATGGCTTCTCAATATGTAGTGTTTCCTGCGTTCATTATAAGATAGAGTTTGCGTTTTGTGGAAAAGTGAAAGGCATTTTTGCAAACTACAAGTATATATCTGGAATAAAGAGCTAGAGTTTGCCATTAATGTTTTACTTCTTAGTTTTGTAATGATTAACATCCAAACTATTACCTCCATTTGCCAAGCATTTTTGTTCAAAAAACAGTTAGTCTAATTATCTTTTGTGCATTAAAATGGTCACTTGATGGGCAGTTCATACTTGCTGTAATTAGAACTTAAGCAAATAAAAGCCCAATTGTCGTTAAATTGCAAATTAAATACATCAAAGGTCCATTTGCAATTAATGTATAAAGAGATGTCGGAGTACCTTTGGTGCTAAACGTGACAGATTGCCATATATGCTGGAGTGAAAAATGGGTTCTTCAACTCCAACTTCCCCGTACTTCTCCTGGTCAACCTCTCCGACAACGTTTCCTCACATCCTGCATATGGAGAATTTTACGATGCCGATGCCGATACAACTGGATCCGCCGACGAGGAAACCGAACACTCTACTCCACCAAATCAGCCTGGCTGTTCGAGTAGTTCTCTTTGTCATCTGCTTAGTGGAAAACAGCATCTCTATTTTTATTCTGTACAAGAACATAAGGAAAGGGAGAAAAACGTTTGCTCGATACACACTGATCAGTGTGGCGTGTACAGATATTTTAAACGCCCTTCTTTACTACCCGGCAGAGTTTGTCAGATTTAAACATGGTGAACTCGTTTGGCTCGCTCAAGGTCAGGCCGGCGATTTTCTGTGCAAGATTTATGTCTTCCTAGTTCAAATTCCTGGCAACGTTCTCGTTCTTTGCTTGGTTGCTCTAGCGTGCGACGTGGCCAGGAATTTGTCCTCCAAAGGGCGACGAGAACACACACGAAAATTCAGCGTAATTTTAATGTTCTCCTTTTGGATCATCGCGGCTGGTCTGTCGGCCATGTATCCTGTTATAAGCAAGGTTGAACTCAGAACGTGCGGTATTGATCCGGCTAAACAGACGACGGCGGTCACGATGAGTTTAATTCACTCCTTCGCGTTAGTGCTACCTGCTGACTTAATTCTGACGATTGTCAATCTTGTCATCTTTTGCCGAGTAAGGCGGAGAAAGAAGGAACTAACTCGTCGCAAACGAGAGGCAAGGAGGGCTGGAAGAATGAAAGGACGACGCCAAAGGAAGCGGAAAGAGGACGTGAAAAACGCCGAAGTTCAACAGTTAACGGAAGAAGCCCAGGAGATGCGGTCGAGCATAATCTGTGAGCCTGGTGGAGACGCAACCAACCAGCAACAGGGTACTTCAAGCAACCCTGAAACCTTGATTGAGATGTCCACTGAAACTAACGAAGGCAGCGGCGGTAGTGATGTCGATGTTGATGAGGAAGATCAATCTGCACTAGAGGAAAGTTTCGACATGACGCGAGAAGAGGCGAAGCTTGAGAGTGCAACATCGTTCCTTTTCGTCATCTTATCAATAACCATGCTGATTTTGCCGTATGTTTGTTACGGTCCTGAAGGTCCTGAGTGCAGTGAGTACGTGTTCTTTGCCATGCAGATCGCGGTGGACATCTATGCAGTCATCAAACCTGGTATTTACGCTATTACCGATAAGGAATTCAGAAAGAGATACAAACAGTTGTCTCCTTTAGCCTGCTGTTGTTTTAGGCGGAGACGATGCCACATAGCGCCGCAACAAGTGGAAACTACAAACAGTCTTTCTAGCCACGAAGGCAGTGTGTGAACACATTGCAGTGTAGCTAATATGACCTGGCCATTAATTGTAGCACATGCCTGAGTACACTGTCCAGTTCGATGAGGGTGTTTTTTGCCTGTAAATCTCGTCCAAAAAACATGATCGAAACATCAACTTTCAGAACAGAAAACGTTGGTACAGCAATTCGGCTTCCCTGCATTATTAACTGATTTTTACCCAGGCCCTGGAACAAATCAAAAGTCACCGCTAACCATGATCAAAATTCACCTGTCTACCAAGCAGATTTTACCCGGCACTGATGAAAGGGAATCAATTTTAGTAGGTTCTGTTAGCGATGAGCTATGAGCAAGTTGAGGATGCTTGGCGGAAAACTCACTAAAAACACTCATAGAGCGAAATTCTATATAGTTATTTCGCAAAGAAAATATAGAGGAAGTAAAGGTCACATATCCTTATTTAGATTGGAGTAGAGATCACGGAGCTCTACCGAACAATTTAGTGAATAAGATAGATATTTGACTTGTTTTCTTACTTATTTTTTCTTAATTCATGGCTACCAACTTCGAAGAGTTCATCTTTAAAAAACCCCATTGTTGGGACATTTGGGGAGTAGCTTTACAGCTAACCATTGTAAGTGAGAGGTACCAAGAGTCTGCACTGCCAAGGATTTATTGTAGAACTTCTACTGCTTTGCTCTTCTCTGTTTTGCTCTGCTTTGCTCTGCTCTGCTCTGCTCTGCTCTGCTCTGCTCTGCTCTGCTCTGCTCTGCTCTGCTCTGCTCTGCTCTGCTCTGCTCTGCTCTGCTCTGCTCTGCTCTGCCAGTGCTCTGCTCTGCTCTGTTTTGCTCTGCTTTTTTTCGTTATTGAAATTTACAATGTTTAAGCTTTTATGCTAACTGAAGGCACACGCGGCTGGAATTCTAGCAGTGATATAACCAAATTAAGTGATTCAAAAAACAAACTGCAGTAAAAACCCGCAAGTAAGAACCTAACTTTTTATAGCCTGTTAGGCTAAAATGTACCAGTTAGTTCCCCTCTATATAGGAACCTCTTAAGCCTAAAATTTGGAAGCAGGTTCTAATTTTCTAAAATCGATTAAAAATGTTTACTTTTAGGGAAATAAGATAAGTCGACATTGTAGATGAGCTTTGGAGACACATAGGAGCCTTATCGTTCCAGATTGCAGCATCAACGGCAGTATATAATGCTATGTTCTAAATGTGGACTTAAAAAATTCACGTCCTTAGTTCTTCAATAGTTTATATTAACATTTATTTGGTATGAAAATTTCATATAAGGAAAATGCTGAATACCAATAAAAATTCTTTTAGAAACAATGCAAATTTTTTATCAGAAAATAGGAACCTTTTAAAAACCTAAATAGCATAAATTTGCGCTAATTATCATCTATGTGGGAACCTGTTTAGGCTAACGGGGGAAAATACGTGTTCTTACTCACAGGGTTTTACTGTACTCAGGCGTAAATGCAAAACATACCCAGCTTGGCAAAAAAAGTAAACTAATCAAACGTAGGTAAATACGACTATTTTAAGCGACAGTTAACCTTGGATCTTAATAAGGAAGAAAGTAACCAAGGTCGCAAATTTCTCTTCATCTTTCAATGTTGATGTTGCTTTTGTTTCACATTACAGTATGTCGGCGTTTGTCATTTTTTCACGTGCAACCTTTATCGAGGCCTTGACAGCTAAAAGTATTCGTGTTCTGGATTGACCACCCTACGTAAACCTAAGTGAGACAACTAGCATACACATCTCTGTAATTCTTTGTAATCTTGTGTTACAAAGAACTGAAACTAGAGCACCATCGCTCTAAGTTAAAAAATAATCCGTTGTTGATAGTGGGGAGCAAGTGATTGAAATTCACTTTTTTTAATTAATTGTCATAATTGCTTTCCTTCATGTAAACAGGTGTACCCGAAATGATTAAAGTTAAAATGTTCAAAAAGGATAAACAGAATGCTTTCTTTAATATTCTCAAAACTGTAGGAGTTGAGTTTACAATGAGTTTATTAAATGGACAAATCATGAATTTGTTTTCTCCCCACAGTAGGCAGTGTTCACTGCGTTTATTATAAGGTAAAGTTTGTACTTTGTGGAAAAATGAAAAGCTGTTTTTCTCTTTTTTTGTGGAAGTTCGTTGAATAATGACGTTTGGCAAAGTAAAAGTACATATTTTGAAATACAGAGCTAGAGTTTGCCATTGATGTTTTATAACTCAGTTTTGTAAGAAGACGATTATTAAATCTAAGTTAGATTCACGCTTAGGTTAGGGATAGGGATAGGGTCATCCATTATAGATGTAACAGTAAGAAAGTCACCTTATATAATTAAATTTTTCAGGGATTTGGCGGATCAATGTGGTGGTGTGGTGGTGAGGGAGGGATGCTAGCATGCCAGAAGTTCCAGGTTCGATTCCGGGTGCTGACGTACAATTTCCATTTTTCTTTTTAGTAGAAAAAAAAATTGATGACCGTGAAAAAATATATACCAGAGCCAGCCATCCAGCACATCATGGAGAATGTTACGATGCCGATGCCGATACCAGAGGAGCCGCTGATGAGTGAACCGAACACTTTTCTCTACAAAATCATCCCGGCTGTTGACGTAGTTCTCTTTGTCATCTGCTTAGTGGAAAACAGCATCGCCATTTTTATTCTGCACAAGAGCATCAGGAAAGGGAGAAAAACGTTTGCTCGATACACGCTGATCAGTGTGGCGTGTACAGGCATTTTAAAGGCCCTCCTTTACTACCCGGTACAACTTGTCAGATTTAAACATGGTGAACTCGTTTGGCTCGCTCAAGGTCAGGCCGGCGATTTTCTGTGCAAGATTTATGTCTTCCTAGTTCAAATTCCTGGCAATGTTATCGTTTTTTGCTTGGTTGCTTTAGCGTGCGACGTGACCAGAAACCTGTCCTCCAAAGGGCGACGAGAACACACACGAAAATTTAGCGCACTTTTAATGTTTTTCTTTTGGATCATCGCCGCTGGTCTCTCTGCTGTGTACCTTGTTATAACCAAGGTTATAACAAGGTTCAAAATGTGCATGATTGATCCGGCTAAACAGACGACGTTTGTCATTATGGATTTAATTCACTCCTTCGCGTTCGTGGTACCTGCCGACCTGATTCTGACGATTGTCAATCTTGTCGTCTTTTTCCGAGTTAGGCGGAGAAAGAAAGAACTAATTCGTCGCAAACGAGAGGCAAGGAGAGCAGGAAGAATGAAAGAACGACGCCAGCGAAAACGAAACGGGGACGTGAAAAACGCCGAAGTTGAGCAGTTAACGGAAGAAGCCCAAGAGAAGCTGTCACAAAAAAGCTATGAGTCGACTGGGCCTGGTGGAGAAGATTTCGCTGTCGAAACCAACAAGCAACGGCGTACTTCAAGCAACTATGAAACCTCGATTGAGATATCCGCTGAAACTAACGAAGGCAGCGGCAGCAGTGACGTCGATGTTGACGATAAAGATCAATCTGCACTACAGGAAAGTTTCGACATGACGTGAGAAGAGGCGAAGCTTGAGAGTGCAACATCGTTCCTTTTCGTCATCTTATCAATAACCATGCTGATTTTGCCGTATGTTTGTTACGGTCCTGAAGGTCCTGAGTGCAGTGAGTACGTGTTCTTTGCCATGCAGATCGCGGTGGACATCTATGCAGTCATCAAACCTGGTATTTACGCTATTACCGATAAGGAATTCAGAGAGAGATACAAACAGTTGTCTCCTTTAGCCTGCTGTTGTTTTAGGGGGAGACGATGCCACATAGTGCCGCAACAAGTGGAAACTATATATACAAACAGTCTTTCTAGCCACGAAGGCAGTGTGTGAACAAACTGTAGTGTAGCTGATATGACCCGGCCATGATGGAGCACATGATCGAAACATCAACTTTCAGAACAGAAAACGTTGGTGCAACAATTCGGCTCCCCGGCATTATTAACTGATTTTTACCCAGGCCCAGGAACAAATCATAAGTCACCGCTAACCATAATCAAAATTCAACTGCCTACCAAGCAAATTTCACTTGGCACTGATAAAAGGGGATCGCAAATTTAGCAGGTTTTGTTAGTTTAAGATGCTTGGCTCAGAAAACTCACTAAAAACACTCATAGAGCGAAATTCTATATAGTTATTACGCAAAGTAAATATAGAAGCTTATAGAGGAAGTAAAGGTCGCATATCCGGCCTTAATTGGACTGACGTAGAGATCACGGAGCTCTATCGAACAACTTACTAGTGAATAAGATAGATATTTGACTTATTTTTGACTTATTGTTTCTTATTAATGGCTAACAACTTTGAAGAGTCCATTAAATTGTTGGGACATTGGGGGAATATTGTATCAGTTCTTCTAATCCTAAAATGTTCACTTGATCGGCAGTTCGGTCGTTGTTCTACTTTTAAGTTTTAAACTTAAACAAATAAAAACCTCAATGGCCCATTTGATGTTTATAAGGAGATGCCACAGTTTAACGCTAGGACGTGACGGATTGCCGAATGCACTGGAGTAATTAAATGGCTGCCCACCTGGGAATGGATGATTGCTCTCCAACTAATTAATATAACTAGGCCTGGTCGACCTCCCCCGACAACTTTTCCTCCATTAATAACAGTGGCAACCATCCCGGACTATATAGTTATACGATGCCAATGGTGCCGCCGACAAAGGAACCAAATACTTTACTCCTCACAATCATGCAGCCTGGCTGTTCGAGTAGTTCTCTTTGTCATCTGCTTAGTGGAAAACAGCATCGCTATTTTTATTCTGTACAAGAACATAAGGAAAGGGAGAAAAACGTTTGCTCGATACACACTGATCAGTGTGGCGTGTACAGATATTTTAAACGCCCTTCTTTACTACCTTGCAGAGTTTGTCAGATTTAAACATGGTGAACTCGTTTGGCTCGTTCAAGGTCAGGCCGGCGATTTTCTGTGCAAGATTTATGTCTTCTAAGTTCAAATTCCTGGAGGGAAACTCACCTGGCCCTAAGTGAGATCAAAATCCTACACATCTCTTTCATATGGGACTTCCCGCTCCCTTCCCCCCCATCACAGTTTTTAAATTAGGGTTTTCCGATTTAGCGGAATTTCGCGGAATTTCACACCTATTTTCCGCGCTAATCGAATCTCTGTGAATTGGACGCAATTATGATAACTTTGTTTTTAATTCAAAGCCACTCGCGATTTTGTTCTGTAACGAGACGTAGCTGTAATTAGTTGGCCATACTTTATTCTCAAATTATTTATACATGCGACTGTTAACCATTGGGGAAAAGTGTTTGCTTACATGCACTACGTGGACTTTGCTTTTTTGATACACAATGAAGATCGCTGGCGATGTGGATCGAATACCTAAAGCACTGGTCGTGTCTAGTAATTTTTCTATTTACTCGAGTTGGGCACACATATTCAAGCAAGATACACATTAAAATCAACTTGATCATCCGTAAAGCATCCGTTCAACGGGGAAAATTGCTTGAACGTGGACCGACCAGACATGAACTGGAAAAGGACGCCAATCCAACTCGAGGCTAGCTTGATCAACAACGTTTGTAAAACACGAAAGCATTTTGTATCGCAAAAAACAGATCGATTAACGTGAAAATTTCATTGATTATGCCCGACTGCCGTTACCATGTTAAAAACTCGTGCCTCCTCGTATTCATCATCTGGGTTGGAAAAGGCCAAGGCTCGTGCATTCCTCACTTTTCTCGTGTTTGGCAACCCGTCAGGATGAAAAGAAGTACTGTTTTTTTAAATGTTATAAACAACAACGTTATGAATTCGATGTTATGCCCAACGATCATCAACGATCATCATCCATATATTAAAGAGAATTAGAACAGCTGTAGGCTAAAACATTACAGACATTTATCGTCACCTTGCTTTTCGATGGTACATATGTTGTGATTTTTTGCTGCAAAGTCCACGTGCCATGAGGAAAAAATAGCAAAGAATGTTGTTTGTTTTGCGCTACATAAACTGGAACTTTATTTAAGTTCCTTACACACTCGATTCAACCATAGAAGACTTCGGAGAAAACATCTTTTTGAATGCAGCATTTGGGGGGAAAATACAGCAGCCAACGACGTCGAGCAGTACCAGTACAAGTAACTGCACCAGAACTTATACTCGGGTCCAGCGCTACCAGTTCTAATTCGCGCAGGCCAAATAAAAAACTTTAAAACGAGTGCGAGTTTTTCATCAGGGGCTCCAAACACCGAGAAAAAGATGCCGAAGGCGGAGTGCTTTTATTGTTTCGAGGTGTTTGGAACCCCGGCCTGATGAAAAACGAAGCGAAGCACGAAAAACGAAGCACGAGTTTTTTCTCAAATGCAGTGACATGTTTTGTCAAATGAAACAATAAGAAATTATGCAGTGTCAAATTTTTGCCCTTTTCCGTAAGAACGCGATTGCATGCATGATTCATTAGCGTCCCAGCCGTGAGCGAGGAAGGAGCGGCGTGGTTTAGGAGCCGAAAATGGTTTACGAGGAAGAGAATTAAGTCAAGAAAGCCGTATTCCCCGTCAACAAGGTATAAAAAAAAATACGCGTTAACGTTTTTTAACAATGGCGAAGAACTCGGGTGGAGAAAAATTTCCATTCTTTAGGAGTGGCGAATGGCCTTTCAAAAATGTTGAGTCTCGGCAAATTTACGCCGAGTCTCGGAATCTCGGCGCTTAAAAATAGCGTCTCGGAATCTCGGATTTCTGGAAAGATGACGGTCTCGGAGTCTCGGATTTTGAAAATTTGCATCTCAAAGTCTCGGATTTTGAAAATTTGGATCTCAAAATCTCGCCAATGGGAATTCAATTTTTTTTTCCGCAAGCTTATCCGAAACGAGAAATTAAGAAATTTACCCCTGCCGGAATCTGCATTTACAATTGTTATGTAAAATATATATAGGAAACCGTAATGTCCACTTTATAGAGGAAATCGTGTCATGATAATAGTACATGGGTACCCAACGACAATCGTTTGGGAATTGAACTGTTTCTCGTATTTTCTGATCAAGTGCATCTCGGGCTCGGATTTTTGTAGCGCTAAGTCTCGGGCTCGGATTTTACAAACAAATTCAAGTCTCGGGCTCGGATTTTTAAACTAGGGTCTCGGCGTCTCGGCAAGGCTCGGATTTTACCATTCGCCACCCCTATTCTTTCAGGAGGCCCGTTTAGAGATTACAATTTGCATCAGGTTTCGAAGCGTTCCACTCTCTGAATTGTTGGCAAAGCAAATTTGTCATTGAAGTAGAGCAAAAAGAACGAAGAGTGTTATCTACCAAAAACAATTTATGTAATAGTATTTAGTATCCGACGCTATCTGTATTTATGAAATTGTTGTTAGCACTATTTCCGATTTCATGAGTTGTATTGTTAAAAAATTTCAAGGTTACTACGGCATAATAAATATTCATTGATTAAAATTCAGTGAAGACTGATTAAAATTCAAGTTTCTTGATCAGTGACTTGATCAGTTTTTGAACTAATCGAATGTGTCTTGATCGGTATGTTCATTGGGTATCAAAATTGGGTATCAAACTGACCGAATTGATGCAAGCTGATTGGGTCATCAGCTCATGAATCATTAATGAGTTTGAGAAGCGTTCGCAAAGTGCAGTTCGTCATGGCTCAAAAGATAGTCCTAAAGAAAGCGCCATAAAAAGGTATCATCACTAGTAGGTTAAGTGATTCTCACTTCCAAAAATTGATATCAGTCGGAAACCGGCAAATTCCTTTTCCGCCGATCTTCCGCTAAATCGGAAAACCCTATTAAGCTTGTGTTACAAAGAACACACACTTATTACGAAACTTTCGAATGATTGAAAGCACCATCGCTCTAAGTTGAAAGAGAGATCAAGTGATTGAAATTCACTTTAATTATTAATTGCCATAATTGCTCCCCTCCCCCCGCCCGTTAATGTACACAGGTGTGTGTGCTCTAAATGATTAAAGTAAAAACGTTAAAAACAGGATAGACAGAATGCTTTCTTGAATAACCTCAAAGAACGGCTTAGAAAGTAAACTTTTGATCAATTTTTAACAATATTTATCGAATGGGCATGATTTTTAACAGATTTCATGCCATCCCTTTGTTAAAGACATGCAGTGAGTCATAAAAAGCTCTTTTGAGTCCTCGAGGGCATGGTCACATGCCACGTGAGAAGAATTTTCCGGTAATATTGAAAAACTGAAGCAAATTTTTAAGTCCTCTGGGCATTCCACTGGAAATACAGTACTTACAACCGCTGATTTCTTCTACCTGGGCATTGAGCGTTTTATTTCATGCCCGTTGTTCAACAAAACGTTCAGAGATAATTTTTAATCCGGGTTTCTGGTAAAAACATCTCTTATAGCAAGCGTGTGAAATTCTCATGCCTTCCTTGCACGTTTTTCGCGCGGCGGCCTTTATCAAGCGACCAAGCAAAGCCTGGGTACGATTTTCAGGCGCCCTTAGATTCAGCCATGCCCGGCATGAGAAATGAGTTTTTCATGCCGGGCATGAAAAATCAGTTCATTTCCGTTTCATGCCCAGCATGAACCGGAAATGAGCCGTTTCCATGCTGGGCATGAAAAATCAGTTCATTTCCGTTTCATGCCCAGCATGAACCGGAAATGAGCCGTTTTCATGCCCGGCATGAAAAATAGCAAATTTCATGCCGGGCATGAACTTGAAAATGGGCTGGCTTTTCATGTCTGGCATGCTAAGTCAGTTTTGATGCCCCTCATGATATATTATAGAGAAAGTTTCTTACACCGGCTCTTTTTTATAACAGCCTAACAGCAACAAACTATAAAGGCAAACGTGGTCGGCCTTTTTTCAAAAAATGAAACATGGATAATTTACGAAGTTCTTTATTAAAAAAAACCTAGTTGGTAAAATTTTACATGGCTAACATTGTCCGCTTTTATGAAGCCGTACCGTTGCATCTTTTTTGCTTAATTTAAGCTACGCTGATAAGCAAAAACAGTTAACGAATGAAAATGCACTCAAAACTGAAAGGAGATAGTGTAAAATCGAGGTTGCTACAAAATAAAAATCTGGCAAGACCTTAACTTGATGTGTTAGGTTATAGACGTGAAAATGTGACACGTACACTGACTTTCTGAAAATCAAATCACCATAAGACTGCTCTTAATGGGCTTCTACATTATTAACAAAGCTAAAAAATCAACATGGCAAATGTTCTTTATAATGTTCTTTGTCCTCTCTCTCTGACACTTCCAAGGATTTGTCTGTCATTCCTCACCAGCAACACTGAGAACTAGGGCTTCTGAAAGGTAAAAATAAAAGTAAAGTTGGATTTCAACATGACTTAAGGATTTATTTTTAAAATTTACAAGTACATTTAACTCAACTAACTATTAAGTTTACTAATTAACTATTATCCTTCAGAACCACTCGAAATATCGCCTGATTCTTAGTTGATGAGGCTGTAGGCCAAGATTCCACAAGATCAAGCAATGCTTGTTTGATTTATTTGTGTGCAGGAATAGTTACAACACTGTGGGATGCCATTTTTAACATTAAAACCAAGAAGTTACGCAACTCTCTAGGTTTTAATACTGCACATCAACAATGATCCAAATGAATGGCCCAGTGAACATCCTAGCATATGCATAAGCACATGAAAGTTTTAACAAACAGACTGAGCAGGCGAAGGCTGAGAGTGCAGAAAGCCATCCATACGACTGACTGACTCAGGAGGGTTTAACTAAATAGTAAAGTGAAGTCTCTATAATTATGTTTATCATTCATTCAAAATATCTCTCCATTTCTGATTGGCTTTCAACGCCCAGTGGACGATTGACATCAAGCAACAACAGCTTTGATACTGCTGAGCTAGAAAGTGCAAAAATGGCCACTAGGTTTGAAAATTAATTACAGCGAAAAAATTTCCAGGCTATTAGGTGATGAAGATACCAAAAACACAAAGAAAGCTTCGAAGGGAGGTCACTTGATTTTAAAACTTAGGGATGGACCATTAGAAAAGTGATGGGGGGATGGGAAAAAAAAAAAAACTTTCATGCAAGGAAAAACGTAAAGAAAAAAATTCATGCACAAGATGGGCTGCATTTTGATATTAAACCAAAAATTTAATTCTTCTCGAAAACTGTTCCAAAATGGACCAAATGGCATTAGAGCGTGTCTAAATTTTCACATTTTTCTCGGGGGAGGTTTGCTCCAGACCCCCCTACGGTTCTGACAGGTATTCTTGGTTTTCAAGTGACCTCATCAAAATTCAAAAATCCAGAATTGCAAAAACCCCTGAGTTTTTATCCTTCACTGGCTATTAGAGGTCCTTAATATAAATTTTGTTGAAGGTTTCCAGCTCGATATCATCCGCTGTCTTTCAAAGATAGAGAATTTTGAATTTTGGAGTTTCACGCCACACAACAAGCTAACCCCCCCCCCCCCCCCCCCATCACTTTTTCTAATAGTCTATCCCTTATCTTCAGAAGAGAAATATCCAAAATCCAGAAACAGCAGAATTGGCCACAGTGTTTTGCGAAAATTCTACACCGAAGTGAGAACCAACATCAGTACCAATTCAAATGCATTTTGTCTTCAATGCATAATAACAAATAAAACAATGATTGAATTTGGCTTCTGTATTATATCTGTGTATCCAAAGGCTGAGGCAGATAACACCCTCCTGGCCATAGATCTGCATATTAATAATATTCTTCAAATCATACTCAGCCTCTGATAATTGTTAATTGTGTAAATAACAGATGCAATCAGCAAACTGAATGAATGGAAGAATGAACAGCCAGACAAGTGCATAAGCACTCGAATGCTGGGCAGACAAACTGGACAAACAAGAAAGCCAAAAACACAGAAAGTCATCTATGCAAATGACTGGCTAAGGTGCAAAATAATGCTGGGGGGAGGGGGGGGGGGCGGTAACAAAGCTGTGATGAACTGGCATCCCATCCAGGGGTCTGGGGGGGGAGGGGTGGGGGAATAGAAATACTCTGAGTTTCATGCTACTGAAACCAGGATAAGCTCCCAGGGGGTACTCTGGATTTATGCACATGGCACATAAAAAATCTCTTGAACTAAAATTATAAAACCCCAAAAAATCCCATGTTGAGTTTTCGAGACGTAAAAGTACTCAGGAAAGGCTAAACAAAGAGCAACAGCACATTCAAATGGATTGCTCGCATACATTGATTTATTAAACTATCTGCAATAAGCTTTGGCTACTCCGTAAAAGTCCCCAGTAAAATTGATCTGCTCAAAAAATACTATTGAAAATTTTGTTGTCCAAAACGGTCCCCAAACTGAAAACTTCAAGCCCCAGAAAATCCTTCCCACCTGATCCCTCTTAGCACAACTCCAGAGTAACCCACCCCCAACCCTTGGGGATAAGCGATGGTATGATGGACCACTAGCTACCTGCAGCCTTTGGAAATTGAAATAAATAAATGAATAAAATGGTTTTTGTTGTTTGTGTTTTGGGGGCTTATTTTCAGGACAGAGCTGGTATTATGAAGATTTTGCAGTACATAGCTGACTAAGAGAATGCTTTAGATACGCAGAATTGTCTACGAAGAATGTCTTTTTGCGAACTTAATTTGCTGTAACACTAAATAGCAACATAAATTACCATCTAAGTCTTAGTGTACAGGTTCCCAAAAGGGTTCAGGGTGCAAAGGGATCCTGGCTAAAAAACCTTAGCCTCAAGGGCTTCAGGCTCTGCAGCAAATGTTTTCAGGTCTCCACGCTCTGTGGCAAAATTACATTTACCTAGGCTCTAAGAGTAAAACAGTGGGGCTGCACTCTCCACTCTTGCAGACATGTCCAGGATTGAACGCTAATGAGATGCACGTTCCTCATGATAGGCATCACAAAGTGTCCTCCTTAATAAAATTTCACCAAAACACACCGAATTCCGTCAAATATGAAGACAGAAGTAATATGGAAATGTCAAATAACCAAGTTAAACATGAAGTACTTATTAAACAATACTTGCGTTCAATCCTGGACATAAGTGCAATCTTGAGACCTTTAGGTCTCTCTGGCTCCAGGAAGCACCCATTTGGGTCCTTAAGTACATTTGAGGCACAATTTCTAATTAAATAAAATTGACACTTACACAAAGTACCCGGCACACCAAAATGCCAATTTTTGTCCTTGTCAGTTCTGTGGTACAGACTGTGTTATCTGCTAGCTAGGAAGCCATTTGTCTTTTGCTTGTGTCTGTATGAAGCACTTGATTTCCTTTCAATACAAAGCACAACAAGCAAGATAATTTTATTAGAAGAGAAATTTATAACAAAATTAATGTTCAGAGAATGGCCGTTTTTATACTAGAGATGTGCTTCCCGTCTGGACGAGCTTCGGCAAACATTTTGTAATTCGTCCGCTTATCCATCTCTAGTATAAAGACAGGCAAAAGACGCGTTACCCGTCTAGATGAGCTACTTTTCGAAATCCGTCGTTCAAGACGTGTTTCGAACAGTAGCTTATCTAGACGGGTAACGCGTCTTTTGCCCGTCTTTATACTAGAGACGGATAACCGGACGAATTACAAAATGTTTGCCGAAGCTCATCCAGACGGGTAACGCGTCTCTAGTATAAAAACGGCCAATACTTGGATCACACTGATAGCTAAAGATGATGCCCTAAATAAGCAAAATCAGGTCTAATGCATAAAATGACATTTTTCTCTAAAATAGGTATGCAAACAAAACTATTTCAAGCCAATTTTAAGGCATTACATATTATTTTCAAATGCTGTACTGGTTGTTTTTATTCATTTCTGTACATATAACAATCACAATCACCCATGATTTAGGTATCATTATTATCATTACTTTCATATAAAGCAAAACATTGCTGCTAGGTGGGCACTTCTGAAATTGAGTTATACAAATTCAGTCAGAGATTGAAGCAAAGTTTAACTTTTTGGGCCAGTCTGTACTCATTGCATGATTCCTCAGAGTACTTTCCAGCTTGCACAGCTCCTAAAATCTAGTCATTCAGTTGAAAAATTTATGGTGAAGAGTTCAACAACACAGATCTCATGTCAATTAGTAATCAAATTCACTTTAATCTGTGAAATTTCTTAAAAGGGGAAGGGCAATGCTTTCATCCTTTCCTTTCTGAATGTTTATTGAACGGTCGCCTTGTCAAATTGAACTTAAAAATCAAGTAGGTCAAACAACAAAGGAATTGTCTCACCACAAATGTACATTTATAAGCTTACAAGACCATAGGAGACCCAAGCGTAAAATGTAGGGACTGGAACTGAAAATTGAACCTCATCAAAAGTATAGGTATTTTCTTGAATAAAGTTTATTAAACACTGCCTGGTGTCATTTTTTGTCATTCTACCGAGTTTCAGCGAGATTTGAGCGATTTTAGGTTTTTTAGCCCTACAGCGTTATAATAAGAGACAAGGAAGGAGACTTTGACGAGTTTAACTTCAAAACACGCTTCGTAAACGACTCGAATTTTCACACGAAATGACATTCACTCGTATTGTTACTCACTCAACTCAAAGGATAATGCCTCCAGATTCACTCCCTGCAATCCAACTGAACACACTTCGCGATTTCACGGCGCAAAAGGATAGAAGAGATGAAATATCGAGCAAGAAAACGACGCCAAAAATGCGTGACGCCCGAAAGTTGCCACAAAATGCTGTCGCCATTCGCGGCCGAGACTGAGTACGAGGTTCAAATGATACCTCACTCAGGGAGGGAACGAGATTTTAATGCGAATGGCGACAGCATTTTGTGGCAACTTTCGAGCGTCACGCATTTTTGGCGTCGTTTTCTTGCTCGATATTTCATCTCTTCTATCCTTTTGCGCCGTGAAATCGCAAAGTGTGTTCAGCTGGATTGCAGGGAGTGAATCTGGAGGCATTATCCTTTGAGTTGAGTGAGTAACAATACGAGTGAATGTCATTTCGTGTGAAAATTCGAGTCGTTTACGAAGCGTGTTTTGAAGTTAAACTCGTCAAAGTCTCCTTCCTTGTCTCTTATTATAACGCTGTAGGGCTAAAAAACCTAAAATCGCTCAAATCTCGCTGAAACTTGATAGAATGACAAAAAATGACACCAGGCAGTGTTTAATAAACTTTATTCAAGAAAATACCTATACTTTTGATGAGGTTCAATTTTCAGTTCCAGTCCCTACATTTTACGCTTGGGTCTCCTATGACAAGACCACAGGGCATGTTTCGTAACAACTGTTTTCTACCACTTTATGGCGAGTATTTGACCCGATTCATGGCATTGTTAGAAGACAACATTTTAAGCTAAAAGTTCAAGACTACTTACATGTAAGGTTGGTAAAGACCCTGCAGCTGGAGCTTCCATTCCTTGGAGATAAACAGTGGACGATCGTGGACAGTAGTGGGGAAAGCAAAAGAAAAATCATCAGACAAAACTATTGCGCGAACACTAGTGACTCTACAAATAATACGCCATAAAACTTCGTCCTGTTCCGAGCAAACTTCGGCCAACACCGGAGAAACAAAACCCTTTGTCGCACGAGGGATCGGGCAACTTCGGCTGACGCAAACTTTACGTCAGGCTGCTTGTTTACGCAATGAATTCATCGCAAGCAAGATAAAATTTTCTCGTGCAGAAGGTGATTCATATCAGTCTCTATCCTGGAGTATCGTTTTGGCGTGTGAAAAACTTACGACATGTTTAGGAGGACGGTAAGTAGGTTTTACATTCCTGCACATGTACAAATCTAACAGCTTCTCAATTGAAACAAGCTTGTAACGTGTCATGCAATTTCGTTTCCACCGACGCGAAACGACAGAGATTTTCCTCACTTTTGTTGACTATATATTGCAGGATAGCATTCCCCTTCAAACAAGTTGTACTAGAGAACAAAGAAGGACGGCATTTGCCTTTGGACGAGAGACACTGTTAAAGATCCGACAGAATTCTTAGGAGAAAAACTAGGGGGACCGGAACGGAGCAGAAGACAAGGTACGTTTAAGTACCATTTTACTTACCTAGTTGATGTCTTGCTCCCGCTGGGTTCCATAGAGCTTATTTGAGTTAATAAGGTGATATTTAAGTGAGGGCCCTCATTCAATTAAATATTTTGGCGTGCATATTTCAGATGTTTTGAAGCACGACCACAACCGCCGCCATTTTGCATGATGGGGAAGTCCTGGGACCTGGGAGCAAGTCCCCCAGGGCCCACATACACCACCGCGGTCAAAGGTCTCAGTCAGTTTTTTGTTTAAAATTGTAGAGATTTCATTTATGATGAATTGAAAGTAAGGAGAGAATATATAAATTAGATGCCGAGGGTAAATATTACTTTTCAGTTCTTTCTTACAGACGAGTTCTTGCTATTCCAATGCTCCTCGCCCGAACAAAAATTACCTTCACAATGGTGCGGCGCAAACAAGTTCGCATTTAATGTATTTGGCGTTTTCAATCACTTGGAACTTTTTTAGTAAACTCTTAAAAAGTTTAGTAAATTGACAGGATTTTTGTTGACTATCAAACTTCACACGGTGAAAATTAAAACCCTATCTTTTCAGTACTCTTCTTATTTTTTGCGTTTTACGGCGGGTAAACCCACATACACATCGCAGTGCAACATTGGAGTGCAACATGGCTTACGATATCAGCATTGTCTGTGGGCAAAAAAGCATAACACTATCTTTTAAATTAGGTAATTCCATTGATATAGAACTGCGGCATGGATTTTCAATAAGACGTTATAAACTGAGGATTTTAAATTCTGAAATAAAAAGGGGCTATTGTATTCGTTTAGGAGCAGGAAGACCTTGTATATGCCACATAATTCCTTAAATCTACCATCATCCGGAAACATTTTTGATTGAATCATTCACTTTACACTTTGCTAGAGCAAAACAACAACAACAACAACAACTTTACAACAGGCCAAGCAAAGCGTGCAAATTATGCAACAAAAAAATGTATTGCATTGACGTCAACGAAGGCTTTAATGTATGTTTCATGCGCACGCACTTTTAATTGACAGTGACTAAATATGTTCCAAGCACGCAGTATTCCGGCTCAAGGCCTTTTTATTAGTACTGGCAAAGTGAACGTTCAGGTGATAATTTATTTTTCTGCCATAGAAATTGATTTGTATTAATTTTATAGAAAGAATTTGATCGCTGTACAAAAAAGTGATAGGTCACCGCATCCGTTTACCAGAAAACGACGATTTATCTCTCAAGCCAAGCCGCGTAGATGAATCCGCCACTTTTTTGTATGTGCTCGCGCTAATTGCGCGTAAAATTCCGCACAGTAAAGGAAGCAGTAGAGGATACAACGCACTATTGAGGAATCACCTTATATAGGGGGATAGGGGTATATAAAGACCACTACTCTTTTGTGGAATGGTGGGTTGATCCAGTGTTTTGACCATTTCATCAACTCTGAGTTGCACAATGTGTTCAGCCTCTGTTGTCCTTCTTTGCTGTCATCCACACTTGATAGACATCCAGTGCTAAGATCTCGAAGTCTTGCAAAGCGATGCATTACCACAGTTTTTCTATCCGCATTAAAATGAGTGGATTAATGAAACGCAATTATCCTACAAGCACTAATAAGATTGTCTACGCGTGAATAGTAAATTGTGTAATTGGACAGTTCTCGTCTTTTAAGCGTTCTGTTATTGGAGACTTGCCTATGAATCTTTGTCAAAAACAACTAAAGAAATGTTTTGGACATGGATAGCGTTAGAGGTTTTTCTGCACAAAATGTTGAACTTGACGTTCATGTCGGCGGGGGAGGGGAGGGGGACGAGCAGGAGAAAATAAAACACTGCGCTTAAAAACGAGGGAACAAGAATCGGAATGAAGAGTACGGGAAGCGTGAAGATTAGACCCCATGCCCTCCTTCTCTTTCCAAGTTATCGGTAGCTCAAGACCAAACTCCAGCACACTTTCTTGTTTTCTATTTTTAATTTTTTTTGTTCTTTCTATTCACAGAGGAAGTTGCAAGGGCATTGTTTGCAAGAATATCAGTGTTATTGGAGCTGAGGCTGACACTGACCAAATAATGTAAACCATGTGTACTGCGTTCCTGGGTGAGAGTGAATGAGCTAATACGACAAAACGTGAATGCTTAAGTTTCCGATGTGTGAGTGGTTGACCACACAAGATTACATGCAACGTGGGTGCTCAAGTGAATTATAAGTACAGCTGCAAGTGTGAGTTTGAATCAGGGTTCGGAAAACGTTTACAAATAAAAGCCTACGAAATTTCTTTTAAAGCGTTGTTCATTCACTGTGACTTGTTGAGTTTTCGGGTGGAGTTCAGTTAAGATACCAAACTACGTGGTCCCACAACTCATATCAATTTGAGTACCTTTAAATTGGGCTAGGGGGAGGAAATGTATCAAGCACGCTTATCAGGTTAACACAGTGTTAGGAATGCCAGTCAATGCAGACTTTGTTTTTGACTGAATGTCTCCTTCTATCTCGCAAGTCGTCTTGTCCAGCATGAAGCCTTTTTCGAATGAAGACTGTGTAGTAGCTAGAATTCTTTAAAATATAACGCTAAAAAAACGTCGATATATATTGTCGAAATTAAGATCGCAATGGGAAAGCCAATGCCAAATTACATACCACCGCATGAAAAATAACAAAATGGCATGAAAAACGGCGCGAAAAGAAATTTTCATGCCATCAACAACATTTACCCTTTTTTTTCGTAAATGTTTACTTTCTAAGCCGTTCCATGTAACGTATTTAGGATGAAGAGTCTATTTTTTATTAAAATTAATTAGCTTTACGCTATTCAATTTTGGATATCTTTGAAAATGTTTCATTTCCGTTTCATTCAGTCATCTTCAGCATGAAACGGAAATGAGCAGTTTTCATGCCCAGCATGAAAATGAGTTATTTCCAGTTCATGCCCAGCATGAACCGGAAATAAGCGCTTTTCATGCCCAGCATGAGAATAGTTATTTCCGGTTCATGCCCAGCATGAAACGGAAATGAGCAGTTTTCATGCCCAGCATGAGAATAGCTATTTCCGGTTCATGCCCAGCATGAAACGGGAATGAGCACTTTTCATGCCCAACATCATGAGCGTATCCCAATTCCAGCCCCGCATGAAAAAAACGAATTCCAGACGCGAAAATAAAAGTCCCAGGGCATGACGCTAAATTTTTCATGCCCTAACGATGGTTTTTTCCTGTACTTAATATTTGCCATTAAACTACATGCCCAGAGCACACAAAACCACTGTCTACGCAAAAAGCTTCCATATAACTCTGTTTTTTGACGAGCTGTTCATGGACAAGAAATTTTCATGCCATCAACAACATTTACCCTTTTTTTTCGTAAATGTTTACTTTCTAAGCCGTTAAAGCTGTTGGAGTTTACATTAACTTTTTTTAAATGGACAATTCATCAATATATTTTCTCAGTAGGCAGTGTTCCCTACGTGTTCATGAAGATAGAGTTTGTGCTTTGTGGATAAATGAAAAGCCAGGTTTTCACTTTTTTTTATAGAAGTTCGCTGAATAGTAACTTTTGGCAAAGTATATAAAATTATATATTTGAAATAAAGAGCTATAGTTTTCCCGCGATGTTTTACTTCTAAGTTTTATAATATTTCACATCCAAGCCATTACCTATATATATGTGTCAAACATTTATTCTAAGACTAATCGTTTATGCAGTAAAATGCGGTCACTTGATCGGCAGTTCATACTTGATGTGACTAGAACTTAAACAAATAAAAACCTAATCGTCGTTTATTTCCAAATTTAAACACATTAATGGTCCATCTGTTGTTTATAAGGAGATGTCGGAGTTTAGTTTATGCTGGGACGTGACGGATTGCTATATACACTGGAGTGAAAAATGAATGATTGGACTCCAACTTACTCCTCGTCCTGGACAACCTCACCGGCGACTATTCCTTACATAAAAACAGTGGCAACCATCCCGGACTACAGCTTATATACGATGCCACTTGTGCCGCCGACAAAGGAACCAAATACTCTACTCCTCACAATCAGCCTGGTTGTTCATGCAGTTCTCTTTGTCATCTGCTTAGTGGAAAACAGCATCGCTATTTTTATTCTGTACAAGAACATCAGAAAAGGGAGAAAAACGTTTGCTCGATACACACTGATCAGTGTGGCGTGTACAGATATTTTAAACGCCCTTCTTTACTACCCGGCAGAGTTTGTCAGATTTAAACATGGTGAATTCTTTTGGCTCGTTCAAGGTCACACCGGCAATGTTCTGTGCAATCTTTATTCCTTCCTCATTCAAATTCCTGGCAAGGTTCTCGTGTTTTGCTTGGTTGCTCTAGCGTGCGACGTGACCAGAAATTTGTCCTCCAAAGGGCGACGAGAACACACACGAGAATTCAGCGCAATTTTAATACTTTTCTTTTGGCTCATCGCCGCTGGCCTCTCGTCTATGAACATTGTAATAAGCAAGGTTGAATTTAAAATGTGCGTGATTGATCCGGCTAAATATAGGACGGCGGCCGTGATAAATTTCATTCACTCCTATATGCTTGTGTTACCTGCTAACTTGACCCTTACGATTCTAAATCTTGTCATCTATTACCGAGTAAGGCGAATAAAAAAAGAAATAACCCGCAAACAAAAGGTAAGGAAGGCTGGGAGAATGAAAGTACACCGCCAAAGGAAGCGGAACGGGGACCACGCGAAAAACGCCGAAGCTCAGCAGCTGACAGACGAAGCCCGGGAGATGCTCTCGAGCAAAAGCTGTGAACCTGGTGGCGTCTTTCCGCAACAGATGTCCACTGGAACTAAAACATTTAACGGAGGCAGCGACAGTGGTGACGTCGATGTTGTCGAGGAAGATCAATCTGCAACAGAGGAAAGTTTCGGCATGACACGAGAAGAGGCGAAGATTGAGAGCGCAACGTCGTCCATTTTCGCCTTCTTATCAATAATCGTACTGATTTTGCCGTATATTTGTGACGGCCCTGGGTGTAGCGAGTACGTGTTCTTTACCATTCAAATCGCGGCGAACATCCATGCAGTCATCAAACCTGGTATTTACGCTATTACCGATAAGGAATTTGGAGAGAGTTACAAACAGTTATCTCCCTTCGCCTGCTGTTGTTTTAGGCGGATACGATGCCACACAGTGCCACCGCCAGGGGGAATCAGAAACAGTCTTTCTAGCCAAAAATCAAAGACAGTGTGTAAACACACTGTGGTGTAGCTGACCCGGCCATGATGTAGTGTAGTCCTCTAAAATGCCACTGTCCAGTTCGATAAGTCAGGACAACTCGGATTAATATTAATCGAACAAATATTAATCCTAATGATTATTATAATCCAGTAATGGATTATTGTAATCCAGTATTTGAATATTACTGAGGTTTAGGATCCTTCCATTTTTTTGCCGTGCCTTAATCTATTACTGAATTATAATTATCTATGAACTCTTGTTTTTAGGCCTTCCTAACTTCCACGGTTTGCTTACTACAGCTGAATCCCGATCACTCGAATCCTCAATAACTCGAACCTCCCGCTAACTCGAACCTTTTTCGATTGCAATCCAGGTAATTTTCTTACTAATTTTACCCTCGATAACTCGAATCCCCGATAACTCGAACCTTTTTCGATTTCCCTTCAAGGTTCGAGTTATCGGGATTCAACTGTATTATAATAATCTATTACTGGATTATAATAATTTATTACCGGATTATAATAACCCTATTATGATCTATTATTATTATAATCGACGGATTAATATTAAGGTGGGAGTACACCCGATTTTGAGTGAAATTTTAAGAGATTTAAGGAAGGGATAGAAGAAAGAAAATTATTTTTGGAACACCACCAGACAGTTGACCCCCCACGCAAGAGCACCCCAGGTTGTCAGGGGACTGTTTGGGTGTCCATACACTAATTTTTAACTTCAAATTCTAATTTTAAAATCACATTAAATCTTTAATATTTCTTATTTCTCCAAATTTTACTAATCCTTTGAGAAAAACTATCTCTTTCCAAACATCTCCAAAAATCACCAAAAAATTTACAAAACACCGCTAAACATAGCTTTGTGAAATGAGCATAGAGCTTCTGGATTACTTGAAACGCAGGCGAGATATTCGCATTAAGGTGGGGATAAAGGTGAATTTGAGTGAAATTTTAAGAGGTTTAAAGAAGGGATAGAAGAAAGAAAATTATTTTTGGAACACCACCAGACAGTTGACCCCCCACGCAAGAGCACCCCAGGTTGTCAGGGGACTGTTTGGGTGTCCATACACTAATTTTTAACTTCAAATTCTAATTTTAAAATCACATTAAATCTTTAATATTTCTCATTTCTCCAAATTTTACTAATCCTTTGAGAAAAACTATCTCTTTCCAAACATCTCCAAAAATCACCAAAAAATTTACAAAACACTGCTAAACATAGCTTTGTGAAATGAGCATAGAGCTTCTGGATTACTTGAAACGCAGGCGAGATATTCGCATTAAGGTGGGGATAAAGGTGAATTTGAGTGAAATTTTAAGAGGTTTAAAGAAGGGATAGAAGAAAGAAAATTATTTTTGGAACACCACCAGACAGTTGACCCCCCACGCAAGAGCACCCCAGGTTGTCAGGGGACTGTTTGGGTGTCCATACACTAATTTTTAACTTCAAATTCTAATTTTAAAATCACATTAAATCTTTAATATTTCTCATTTCTCCAAATTTTACTAATCCTTTGAGAAAAACTATCTCTTTCCAAACATCTCCAAAAATCACCAAAAAATTTACAAAACACTGCTAAACATAGCTTTGTGAAATGAGCATAGAGCTTCTGGATTACTTGAAACGCAGGCGAGATATTCGCATTAAGGTGGGGATAAAGGTGAATTTGAGTGAAATTTTAAGAGGTTTAAAGAAGGGATAGAAGAAAGAAAATTATTTTTGGAACACCACCAGACAGTTGACCCCCCACGCAAGAGCACCCCAGGTTGTCAGGGGACTGTTTGGGTGTCCATACACTAATTTTTAACTTCAAATTCTAATTTTAAAATCACATTAAATCTTTAATATTTCTTATTTCTCCAAATTTTACTAATCCTTTGAGAAAAACTATCTCTTTCCAAACATCTCCAAAAATCACCAAAAAATTTACAAAACACCGCTAAACATAGCTTTGTGAAATGAGCTTAGAGCTTCTGGATTACTTGAAACGCAGGCGAGATATTCGCATTAAGGTGGGGATAAAGGTGAATTTGAGTGAAATTTTAAAAGGTTTAAAGAAGGGATAGAAGAAAGAAAATTATTTTTTGGAACACCACCAGACAGTTGACCCCAACGCAAGAGCACCCCAGGTCGTCAGGGGACTGTTTGGGTGTCCATACACTAATTTTTAACTTCAAATTTCAATTTTAAAATCACATTAAATCTTTAATATTTCTTATTTCTCCAAATTTTACTAATCCTTTGAGAAAAACTATCTCTTCCCAAACATCTCCAAAAATCACCCAAAAATTTACAAAACACCGCTAAACATAGCTTTGTGAGATGAGCTGAGGGTTCTGGAAATGCTTGTTATGGGAGCGAGATATTCGCATTAAACCCAAGTTAAGCGGTGGAAAAACAGGCTTCAAGTGTACCCCCGCCTTAATCAGAGTTGTCCTGATAAGTGTAGGTAACATGATGGAAACATGAACTCTAAGAACAGCTGAGGTTTTTGCAGCAAATCGCTCCTCCGCATTGGAAACGGATTTTTTCCCTGCAACAAATCAAGTTACAGTTAATTAACAATGATAAAAAAAAATTACTTACCCACAATGCACATTTTACTTGATGCTGATGTACGGAGATTGCAGAATTAGCAGGTTCTGATTACTCACCATAAGCTATCGCAAGTTGAGGATGCTTGGCTGAAAACTCACTTTCCATCCATATAGCGAAGTCTCTATCGATCTCTATATTTCTGAAAAGGAAAATGATGAAAATAAACGTCACATATTCTTGTTTAGTAATCACGGAGCTCCATCGAACATTTCAGTGAATAAGATCGAGATTTTACTAACAATAGTACACTAAAGAAATCACTAAAGTAAATTACATTCAGCCCGGCCTCCCAACCAGTAATACTTTTTTACCATATGCCGATGGTGCTAGAATATTGACTTTCAAGTCTCGCCTACTTGTTATTGTATAAACTCTTTGACACCAGCATTTTTACGACACTCGATATAAGTTGATATTGACAAGTCAAAGGGTGAAGGAAAGGTATAAAATAACAATACGCGCGTGCAAGCTGAAAATTTCCCACCCCACCCATCTCTTTTCTAGTGGGCCGTCACTTATTTGATATTGGCGATATGTGCAAGGGGCTAGTTCACGCAAATATTAGAGAATTTCAGCACCGACCAACTGGTCATTAAATTAACTAAATTATGACAATAGTGGTTTAAAACTGCAGACAAACTCAAAAGAAATGAACTATGCAAATCCATAGGGGCATGGATGGGCAAAATTGGAGAAGATTTAAGCAGATTGTATTCAGCTAATCTTGAAACATGTCGTCCCGTATTTGGCCTTACTTATTTTTAACATCTTCCAGGCGTTAGGGTAGTTGAAAGCAGCGAGAAAAACGGGATTTTGGGGCGAAGAACGGCGAGTGGAAGCTATACTCTTTCATTTCAATTGTCCAAGATTGTGGGTCTTTTAAACTTTAAGGAGCTGTCTTTATAGAACACACTTAACAGTCAAAGAGCATCGGTGGATAAAGCTATTCTTTAATTGGCCATGTTCTAAACGAGCGGGGGACTGGGTACTAACATATTTTTTTCTTGGTACGAACATTCAATATCAATTGAATTGAAAATGGGGCACGTCATCTAAAAGAGGATCCAAAAATTAGTAAATCTACCGAATTTGATGGTTATTGGTTTAAACGCAAAGGCATGGTACACTTTTAAAATAAGAGAGCTTAGTATGGATTTGGGTTTAAACCAATAACCGTCAAATTTGGTGAATTTACTAATTTGTGGATGCTCTTTCAGATGACGTGCCCCATTTTTCAATTCAATCGATATTGAATGTTTGTACCGAGGAGAAAATATGTTGATACCCAGTCCCCTGCTCGTTTAGAACATGGCTAATAGATAATTGACATGATTGACACAGTATGCATTTAGCGCGCTCCCAAGTACATCATGGGCCGTCTGAGACAAATAATGCCAAACAAAGGTGGTATGTGCTAGAACCCCTCGGATGTTTGGATGTGGTATCTGTGGTTTAGAAAAGTAAACCACGCGTGTTTTTTTTTCATTTTTTGCGAAAATAAACTAAGCGTCAGTGGTCGAAGATAGTTACCGGTAATTAAGCAGATTTCATTCCAGTAAGCTTGTTAAATCCCTTTTTACATATGTCCGGCTTAGTCGCCACTAATTACATTTGATTAACACAGGAGGTAGTCAAGTCGGCGATAAAACTATCAGCGTGGTCATCAATGGTGAAAGATTTCGTTTTAGCGTGGCAGACAAGGTTATTTTGAAGGGACCAGAAGCGACTAAATTTAGCAGTTTAACAAGGGCGATTTTTAAATAGAACGAGTACCAATTTAGCGATTTTTCACAATATCAGATTTAAAGTAGATACTGAAAAAAGCCTTAAGCTACCAGTTGTGTAGTTAGACCATGTTATGTCGCATATACAGACAAACAAAAAAAACTGTGGAGAATATGCCATAACAACAACAAAGCAGAGAAACATATGGAGCTCTAAATTCGCTTGGTTTCCCAGGAATTTACCTGATAACCATGGGGAGCATAAAACTTGACACCTTGGTCTTTTCGAGGCTCTTCATTACCTGAGAGGTGAGTGACCTGGTCTATCTGTGGGCATGACAGCTGCCATTTTTAGAGAGTTAATTGAGTGTTGAGGGAGTACCAACCTATGCAGGCATGTGATATCGGCGTTTTCAAATGAAATTGTATGATGCAATTCCCAGTCAAGAGATAATTCTTATTGATAGGTCAAAACCTTTGTTCTTTGTGGCTATAAAAAACAATTCTGTTCTGGCGTCTGTCTGTGAATGTGATGCTTTTAACTCCAGCGCGAACCGCTAAACCATGGTCAAACACCTTTGTCAACCATGCAGGCGTCACGTTTACGGTTGGAAATCGAAGTCCAGCTGAGCTCTCTTTAGCAAACAATGCAATAAGTCGGATTTTTAAGACTAAACCTGAAAGGCTTGTGTTCTTCTTCAGACCGATCAGACTGTGATAAACAAAGAGCCGGAAATATTCCACATAATCACCCAAGATTCCGATCTAATCACGAAAAAACAGATGGCCCGTTCGTTTGCTTAAACGGGGCTTAAACCTGGTTCATTCAAAAACAGTTCTAGCCAAACCAAGCTAAAAAGTTGAAAAGCAATGACATAAATCTTGGATACTGAACTTTTACACATGGAGTTTAAAAATAAGTTAACAGCTGTGGTTTCGTTATGAGAATATTTAAATCGGCAAATCTCACTAAAAGAAACACGTGTTCAGCTGATTCAGTGTGAACGGCGTTGTCGAGGAAACGTTACCTGATACGAGTTAAACAGGCTTTCAAAAAAGGTCGCATACCCGGATGGGGCCATGACAGATTTGTTTATCCGATAAAACACGCAATAAATCAATCAATCACACACATGCTTCCACGCAGTCCATTATTTAATTAGGCTTTTATGCATTTCCTAACAAGCACGCTTCGCTTAACCTCTTTTGCCACAGTGCTAGCTAAGGCCGGAGCAACTTGAGAGGAAGATCGCGCTTATATCGAAGCTGAAAAAGGGAAGAAAGGAAATCTTTCATTGTTCGTGGAGGAACATTTTTGTAAAACTTGCAGAGAACCGACCAAGATGAACAATACTGACAATACATCTGACGCTACAGGACCTTTCTCCTTCTCAACAAGCTTCGTGTATCCAGTCGCGACGTGTCACATATTAATCGTGGCAGTGGCAATCGTTGGAAACCTCTTGGTTTGTTACGCTATACTCGCCCACAAAAACCTTCGCAAAATTCCAACAAACCTCTTTATTTCCTCACTGGCATTCTCGGATCTTCTCACAGTGACCCTCGCACTGCCATTTGACATAGAAGGGCTTTTTCTAGGAGGGGTTTGGAAACATGGAGAAATAATGTGCAAAGCCTGGATCACCGTGTACCTCATCACTGTACCCACCTCGATTTTGACTCTTTTGGCTGTCAGCGTTGATCGATACAAGAGCCTCAGTGATCCTCTGAATCGCTTTCGCCGTTGCGGATTCATGACTCGAAAAAGGGCTTTGATTATCAGCTTCGTAATCTGGCTATACAGTTTGCTGTTTGCTTTACTTCCAATCATGGGCTGGCGAACACACAAAGAGTTCGTTTACAATGGCGTCTGTTACTTTCCTTTCACGCCGATTTATTCCACGCTAAGTTCTTCCCTGAATTTTATTTTACCACTACTAATGGCGTGCGGCATTCATATCAAGATTTATCATATGGTGTGTACGCAACTTAAGTCCTTCCAAGGAAATGAGAACGAGCGTTCCTCAAAAGAAAGAAAAGTTTATTTCAAAAACGTGCAAGCAGTTAAAACTACCACGATGTTTGTAGGGGCTTTTATTTTCTGCTGGGTGCCATTCTCCTCGGTCAGTATTGTTGCTGTTCTTTGCAAGCCTTGTGGGTTAAAAATCCCGGCCGAAGCTAGAGTTCTACTGCTGATGTTTGGTTATCTAAATTCGGCGCTAAATCCTTTTTTGTTCGCGTTCCGCAGCAGACGCTTTAGAGCTGTGTATCCGAATATGTTCAATTCACACAGACTCCATCCTCGTCCCGATGGCACTCATGATCAGGCTCCCCCATGAGGTTAAACTGAAAAGCCATTACTGAACATATTTCAGATTACTCATGTCCATTAACAATTTGACGAGTCGGTGGCATGCGAGCCAGCTACACTATACGGTGTTGAATAAGCGTCTGGAAACTCGCAAACAATTAAGGCGCGTTCGTTTGGGAATATTCTGGAATAAGAATATATTCTGGCATATATTCCGGCTATTCTGCTCCTGGGAGCAGAATAGCCGGATTGGAAATCCAAGTATTCCGGAATAGGAAGAGCAGCCAAACGAACGCTAACTTGCATTATTCCAATTATTCTTATTCCGGATTGATCTCAAACGAACGTGCCCTGAACTAGCGTGGATTTGGAGGAACTGAGGACTGAGAAGTTATATGGATTTAGTAAGATATTTGAGCTTGGTAAACTTTTAAATTAAAAAAAAAGATGACATCTTTTCGTAACCTATAAAACTCAGGACAGGATATGTTTTTGAGTCACAGAATGAAAGAGCCGGAGTTAAAAGGCGACCTAAAGATCGGCTGCCAACGAGGCTTGTAGTCGACTGAAGGCAGGGGCCGATCCAGGATTTTTCTTAGGAAGGGGTGCATATCGAGGATTTTCTTATGAGGGGTACACTACGCATAGTTTTTTTTTCTTTTTCGTCGCAGAATACCAGTTATATTAGAAGGCTGCTTGGTCATCTCAGCAGGGGGGGGGGGGGGGGGGGGGGAGGGGGGGAATGCACCCCTGCATCCTCCCCCTAGATCCACCCCTGGAAGGCAACTTAAATAGAAACTTCAAAAGAAAGGACCCCCGACTTAGACAAGCGGAACTCTCATGGCATGGATAAATCAAATACAGAACTTATAACTTTACTTTATTGCTGGTATAATACGAGAAATAGCCTCTAACGAAGTCAAAATGTCACCAAATTTTACGATAGTCCAATAAATCGTGGTATAAACCGCGCGGATTCTAATGAGCGTTCATTGCTTAGTCTTTCTCTTCCCCTTGCGGGTTTTATGCTTTTTCGTCTTGGAATCCACAATCTGTTGAGAGTAGCGTTTAATGGCGTTCCTGGAGAGAACGTCTTCATCATCGCCGCTATCCTCGTCATCTGTAAAAACAAAGTTGAAATCATGAACAACGCGGTAGCGAACGACTATGGACATCAGCCCAGGTCAAGGATATCAGCACGATCATACGAAAATTTATTGACTTGCAAAGTGTGAATAATTGGATAATTCCAGCTGATTAGCGGGCCCTTAGCGGGTAAATCTGCCAGAAAAAAAAACTACATGCAGAGTTGATTAACTGCGCTTTAGTCTTAACTTACCGTCATAAACAGCCAGGCGATCAGAAGTCATGGGTAGCTTAACTCGGGTGTTGTGCTGTGGCAGTTTGCCCTCCATTGTTGCACGGAACTAAAAAGCAACAGACATAATAAGCTTTTTCTTCCCATCAGTCCAGTAAGCAGCTTACAATAACGTAGGACGCACAAATCTCAGGGAAAAAGACTATTGAACCCAAAAATCTTTATCATCATTCTTGACGAATATAAAGCAAATGCTTTTGCTTACTTTCTTGAGTTTCTAAGATGAACACCTAATTGCAATAACGAAAGAACAATGAACAAAGCCAACTAGGGGCCAAATAGGATTTGCTTTCAGCATTTTCAGGAAACTCTCGAGTTTGATTCTGTACACATATTAATCGTGTTATAAGATAAATTGATATACGTGTGCTGTTTTGACGCCGTTTCTTTGGGCGAATTTCAAACATCTCTCTGTGATGCCTAATTACTTCCTGTTATATTTGCCTTTTTTTCAATTTGCTTTTTTCTATGACAACGTTATTGCAATTAGGTATAAGTCTAAGGAAAATATATTCTGGTGGAAAAATTTGACATTGAAGTCCACTTAACTCTGTACAGTGCAGTAAGAAATGTTTTTCCCACCAACAACACAGAGTAGAGAAAATTGGAAAAAGCCGTGAGAATGTATGGACGGCTTGCGTCTGTGGGAAAAAAACTGGACCACATTCAACTTTTTCTGCAGACGCGAGACGTCGACACCTTTTCTCTATTTCATTTTATGCACGTAAAGCCAGTTTAATCCACGCCCGTTAACCTACGCGAAATGATTACGCGACAGTGGAAAAGCACCTTAACTCAAGAATTTCAGGCTTACCTCAGCGTCTTCCATTTCCTTCATGACGTCATTGATATCCTTTCCTCCCAAGTCATCCATTAGCTTGAGTAGCTTCTGTTCACAAGTTCCCAGTAAGTCCAGGATGTACTCGTCGGAGGTTGGGGACAACTGAGCTTGAGGGACGTGACCTTTGGGCTAAACAAACGGAAGTTTGTCTTAGTACAATACAGGTGATACTGGTCATACTGGAATTGGGCAAGTGGTAGGTTACAGTAAGGACTGAAAGCAAAAACAAATGTAGCTGGCGACGTCTAATATATGACGGGTGATGAGCGCGGGAAAATATGTAACGGGTGGCGAGCACGAGATGTCAAGCAAGATCGAGTAACAGTAACGGGTGCAAAGCGCGGGAAAACACGCAAGGGGTAACTAGCGCGGGAGAACATGTAAGTAACCGATCTCCAGCGCGGGAAAACATGTCACGGATGGCCAACGCGGGAAAGTCGCGTGTCGCATGTTTCTGCTTTGAGTTCTGATTAGTTGATAGGGGTATTTGCGTTTATTACGCTTGTGATTGGCCAGATCAGTCTCTGATAAACGACAACTCTAACTACCTTCGAAAGTGAATAAAAAAGCGCTGTATACAATACGAAAGATTCAAGATCAAATAATGGTTCATTCTTTTCCTTTCAGTTTCGCTTGTATTGTTTTAAAAACCCGGCCGTAGACGACGAGTTCTTACCGCTTTCAGGTGCTGCAGTTTATCAGCAAGATGCTCAATTCCAGCTTTCACGTTAACAAGAGTTTTGTTAGCTCGGTCCTGACGATCCTGTGCATCAGCGCAGCTAAAAAACAAAACAGACAAATCAGCAACATATAATTACATGAAAAAAAAAAAACATTAACCGGAGGATTCTATCATATCAGAAGTTCATAAGATCATATGAAATACATCAAACCACGGTTAATGTAAAGAAAGTTACCATTTACAAGTAACTTTTCTTACCGTTTCTCCTCTTGGGCAAGACGTTCCTGAAATTCCTCAAGCATTCTCTGTCCACTGAAAAACAGAAACACAAAAAGTTACTGTAATGTATTTCACATTTCACAGCACAGCCACTAACTAAACTGTTTCACATGTGTTCAATGTGTCTCAGAGTTGTTTATGCATAAGATGAATCCAAGCTGCTGGAATTAAATTGAAAACTTACGTACATGTAAACCCAGATAGTTTATGTGTAAAACTCCAAAATACTCACCCATAAGGGTTGAACAACCCCTTATGAGTTTCTGATTGTATATAATTTATGATGACTACGCTTTTGTGCAGCCCAGTGACAGTCAAACTTGTGAAAATAAAATAAACAAATCTAAAGGACAACACACAAAAAAGATTCGGTCTATAGCATGCTGAGTATACACTTTTATAAAATTTTCGAGTAATTGCGCGCGCTGTGATTGGTCAGTTCGAGTTCATTATAGCTCCATAAAGCACGCTGCTTACGTCACGCGCGTGCTTTATGGAGTTATAATGCACGCTGCTTACGTCACAAGTTTTAGCGCGCGCAATTTCTTTAACATTTTATAAAAGAAATAAAGAACTTGTCCTCGTGCATTGTTGAGTTATATAAGCACTTGGGAATTTTTAAGAACACTCGAGAAGTGCGAGAAGCACTCGGCTACACCTCGTGCTTCTCTATGCACTTCTCTCGTGTTCTTAAAAAATTCCCGCGTGCTTATATAACTCAACAATGCACTCAGGCGCGTTTTTTATTTCTTTAGTAAATCATAAACTAGATTTGTTGTACCTTGACAGCTTGGCTTCCCCAGAATACTTCATCTCTTCATACTCCATTCTTAGCTTCTCCTAAAAAAGCAAATCAATGAAACAATTAATGAACGAACAAATTTGTGAAATATGAATGAAAGTTATAGTGGGAGAGACAGAAGGGTGGGAGCCTGGGGAGAATAGGGGGCAGGAGGGGTATGGGAGGCAGGAGAAGAGAGGGCGGAAAGCAGGATTCCCAAAATAGCAGGAACCGGGAGAAATTGAGAAAAATTTTGCAACATTTCATAATATTTTGTAATAGAAATGAGACAAACAAGCGAGAACCAGGAGTAAAAGGTATGGGAAGCAGGAGGTTTAGACCCCTGGGCCTGATAAAATGTATTATTTGTCAGTTTTACATGCATCAAAACTGTGAAAAAAAAAATTAAACAAACTCTCATCCTTGTCACTAGTACCTTTTCTTCCTTTAGCCTCACAAGCATCTTTTCATTGTTAGTCTTGAGCTGTTCCAGGTGCTTCTGTGTTTCACCTTGAGATAGGAAACGCTGCACCACTTCCTTGATGTCAGACACCCCTGTAGTGTCCTTTATTTTGTTCATGGCCTCCTCGTATGTTGTTATCTTGCGCTCTTGTTCCTCGCCAGACAGAACTGCTTTCTGTTCTACTGAAGGGCAAGAAAACACATTTGCTTATTTGTTTGCAAGTGAGATTATTATTGCTATTTGACACAAAAAGCAATAAACATAAACATGTATATTGTTTTTTTTTCTGTTTTGTAAGCTTATATAGAAGAATGAGCACACTCTTTTTTTCTTATGCTGTCCTCAGTCACTAGGGCAGCATTTATAAGTTGCTGGGTTCTAAATATGTTGATACATATCTCATGACTCACCAGTGAGATCCTCTTGTTGAAGAGAGCTTCTCTGCAGCTGTTGAACAGATCAACAGAGAACGTAACGGTCAACACAACAATTACTTTACATACTTATACTTGGACTTATAAGATTCTTTCATCTTTAAGACTCGGGTTTGCCATTTAATTTTTAAATCTGTATGTTGAGCAGAAGGTGCAAACCATCTTGTTATGTAAACCTCTTAATTTCAGTCACGTCCTCAGGCTGGTACCTTAATAAGAGAGTTCCCCTGACCACCAGGAATAATAAATTGTTTACTCTTACCCTTTTTTCAACTTTCTCAGCATGATCTTTCTTCTCTTCAGCTTGTTTCTTGTACTGAGCCAATTCTCTCTCTCTTTCCTTTTTCCTTTCATACACCGACTGCTCCAGTTTTGTGAGTTCTGCCTTGGCAGCTTCACGAGCAATCTGAGCATCATGGTTCATAGCGTTCAGTTCTTTGAGCTCTTCCCTTTGAGCTTGAATTGCTCGCTCAAGGTTATTGAGCTGATTAGGCCAGGTGCGGCGTTCTTCTTTCAACTGCTCCAACAGGCCCTCATAGATTGTCTTGATTTTCTTTCCCTCATTACACTTCAGATTCATTTTATCCAGACTGTTCTCTAAAGCACGCAGTTTCTGGGAAAGGGAAAAATGTTTTGGAGTCATTTACAGTATACACTAAAAAATTCAGAGGAGCACATATTAGGTCATTTGACTTGTCACAAGTTAAAGTTTTTTAAAGGGAAGTGTAAAGCTGGAACTTCCAGAAAAGGGGGGGGGGGGGGGGGGGGAGGATGGATACTTTCTGGAACAACACAACCACATAAATTACACCACGTTTTTTTGTTGCAGCAGAAAATTATGCTTTACACTACACTTGGTAATATGACCCATTATCTAGATCTTCATTGTACATGTAAGATAAAAGTTCTTATTCGATACCTGTGCCTCAGCTGATTCTCCAGCATCTGTGCTGGACACTTCTTCAGCATCTGTGACCAGCTGATTGTACTCAGTCTGCAAAAGTTCCAGTTTCTTCTGACGAGTATTTTTCTGGTGTCTCAAAGCATTTAACCTCTTCACTGCCTCGCAAACTTGTTGGTCCAGTTTTGTGATAGCAGCCTGAATACCAGATAAATAATACAAAATAATGTAAACCATCAAAAAGTCATTCAAAGTCCAGTGTATTAAAACTGTTTACAAACATGTCTTTAACTTTGCTTTGTGTTGTCATCAAAAATAATTTGTAGTGTGCTTTATATCACTGTATTGGGCACTTTGCAATGTTTAACAGAACAATAATATCAGATTCTGGAGGTCAAGGCCTTGGTTTGTGTTATCTGCCTCAGCCTTCAGATACGTAAGAAAAACTTAATAAAACTAATTAACTAAGAGACATTGACTGATTCTGTTCAGGCCTCCAGGGCCAAATCTGAAAGTTAGTTAAACTATCAAAGTTAAATAATTGCCGGGATAAAGACTGAAGTCGCTACATAACGTCAGTAGAATGACTCTAGAGATAGGTTTGCATGTGGCGTGGCAAAGAATCTCATTGTCATACCTTTCCTGACATGCCTCTCATTGCACAATGTCTTTGAGGATCTCTTTCTTTGAATGCCTCATCAATTACTTGTTCATCTCCCTGAGGGAAAAAGATTACAATAATTTAAGAAAAATGTGAAATGCATATCCATATTGATGGGGGATCCAGGGAGTCTGGTAAAGAGATTGAGCCCCGTATGCCATGAGAAGTTGTTTGATTGTTTTTTGAGGGTCCCCTATACTTTTTACGTGAAGCATGATTGGAGTTATTTATTTTTCCGTGAAACGTGATTGACGCTTTTATTTTTTCGTGATTCGTGATTGCCAATTTCAAGATCTTTTCACGTGCACGTGAAAGCAATTTTTAACTTAAACGTGACCCGTGAACGAAGAGTTGAATTAGACGTGATTGGTGAATCATATCTTGTTTTCGTGGCTTAATTATCATTATATTATTTTCTTTCAGTGTTCTAGTAAATGTACGTCTTTGTTTTCAGCTCTGTGGTTGGGTTTTGAACAGATGAAACTTTGTAAGCTATCGAGACGTGATATGCAACACTCCAATCAAATTTCTGCGGTTTTACGCCTTCAGAGCGCTTAAGTCTAAACTGGGATTGCCTTGATTTTTGCGTGAACGTGAAAACATTTTGGTAATTATTTGTGACGCGTGAAAAGGCCAAATATTTTTACGTGATTCAGTTTTGCAAAGGGGTATAGGGGACCCTCTTTTTTCCTCCTGTACTTGCGCTGTTCTGGAAGCGTGTCCCAGATCTCCCTAGAGATCAGGTTTGCATCTTCGTTGCTTATAGTAATATTAATACTAGAATCCACTTTCATGGATCAGTCCCAGCTGATATTTTAGTAAGTGGATAGTTTAGCCATTTTTGTGGTTTTACAGATGTTATTTTGTGGGATTCATTTCTACAGCTGTGTAAGTCAATTACAAATCACGACAATTAAGTTACCTTTATATACATCAGCATGTACAGTATGTCAACGTATGCAATTTACCATTTGCTTTGGTTAACCACAAGCCTTGTAATAAGACAACTTGAGGATCATAGCTGACAACAAGTTTTTACTTACCGCCTTTTTCTTTGCCAAATCGGTGCGCAGACGTTTATTTTTCTCCCTTAATTTGGCGATTGTATCCTTGTTCTTTTTCATAGTCCATTGTGAACTTTCATAGTAAGCTTTCCTGTCCCCATCTGAACAGAAAATATCAACACAAGTAAGCTTAGGGAAATGAACGTAAGTTTGAGTAAATAAATCAGCACAGTCACAATTCTTTTAAAAACTTGTGTAGCACGATCTTAAGGAAACTACCAAGAAAAGTATTAAGTTGTCATAGCAGTTAAATTTGTTCAACTTGTAACCATCAGTACAAAATAAAGCTCAACATAAATCACCATCCACTTCAAAGTGGACACTTGAATCTTCACAAAAATGTGGTCGATCAAGGCTCACCTAAAAGGGCAAGCTTCTTTCTGAGCTCTTCGATCTCTTCTGTAATAGGAACTGCTCCCTCAGACATATTTTCTGCTCTCTGGAAAAAACTTCAGTCCGATATAAAAACTTTACGATAAAACGAAATGCAAAGCCAACTCCAGTTTGTTTCTCTCTATTTCACCCTTTGCTCGGTTGTCAAGACAACCGTACAAAATAACGCGCCTGTGTTAACAAGTGTAACGACTGACCACTATTGAACGCGGCGTGAAATTTTCTAAGCCAATGAAAAAGCGACATTCTAGTTCCGCGCAATTTTACAAAATGGCGGCAAAGACGACAAATTCTGAAGATTATGTTTTGAACTCACTGAAAGAAAGCAATGAACCTCTAACTTTAGCTGAAATATTGGAGATGACCGCACTTTCCTCCCAGCAAATTGAGATAGCATTACAGCGTTTGGAAGGCCAACAAAAAATGTAAGCTTTCGTAAGCTTTCAAATTACATTCTAATAAGGTTTTTTCCAGTTTCTTAATATGTTTATTATTTTTTTTCGTAGATGCAGTCACCTTATTAGTGGAACAGATAATACAGCATATGCTCTTAATACCACAGACAGCAATGGGAAATGTAAATGCGAAACACAAAATACTCCAAAGCAGCTAACAACACCAGGGACGTACAGAAAACGACCTTTGGTCTCAAGGTAAATGTTGCATTCCAGTTTACGAATACGGTATTATTGTATATATGATTTAGAAAATTACACAAATAATGTATCCACTCTCACCCATAACGGTGAGGTCTTTATCGGGCAGATGCAGGCAGATAAAAAAGACTGACAACTTTGATGCAACTTGTTTTAAGTGTAAGAGTCTAGCATTTTGAATATTTTGAAAAATAAAGAGGACCATAGGTCGTGAAATGGTCAGGGAAAAATAAAATTATTGAAGATCAGGGGAATGTCAGGGAAAATTTAATTTTGAAGAAAAGTCAGGGAAAATTGAAATTATTTATATTATTGGAAGCTGAGGCCGGAGGTCACAACTATATATTTGAAAGTTTACTTTTATCTGGTAAGGGCGAATTGATTTTTATCGGGAAAAAGTTGGGGAAAGTCAGGTAATTTTGAAAGCTGAAGTCTGGCAACCATGACTAAGGATAAATTATGTTGTTTGAGCGAGGGGAGCAGGGGGTCTGAATACTTGCTTGTTGTACCTATTACTTCCAGTTCCTGCTGCCTCCCTAGTGGTTCCCAACTGTTGCTAATTTATTTTTTGTTGCATTTTATCATGTAGTGTTGTAAACGTTTCCCTATTTCTACTGGTTACTGTCATCTTGTGATTTACAATTCCTGCGTTTTCTTTCCCAACTCCTGTAGAGCTACCACCTCTAGCACCCCCTTTCTACCCCACCCTACCCCAGACAGCAAGACTTTTTGGGTGAATGGATATCCAGAGAATAACTACTGTCAAGGAAAAATTGATGTCTACATAACATATACAAATTATACTGACTGAATCATTCCTTGATTTTTCGCAGGAGCAATTCCAAGTTAAGACAACCTTTTAAGTCACCTGTAAGTAGATTACTTTCACTCTCATGCAAGGTTTTATAGACTACAAATTTGCTTTCATTTTTATTTGGGAGGTAGTTAGTGTTAACAATGGTTAGTGTGTAAGTCAGACTGTGTGTCAGTTAAATGTATAAAGAAATAGAATGCAAGGGTGATTTGAGCTTCATGAAACATAAACAATATGACAAAGAAAGAGGGAGGGGTGAAGGTAGGAAGTAGGAATTCAAGAGATACAGAACAGAAAACAAAAGCCTGCCTATCTCCATTCTGTTGTACTAGCCTTGCAATTTAATTTGTTTAGAAATGTATTGACTGTATGCAACTTTTCAGCTTCAATCCAGACAACAGAGTATGGTGGTTGAAGACAAATCATCATTATTAGAAGAGATTCAAAGTCTGGAAGCAAAGTTAGAAACTCTAAACAAAGACATTGCTGAACTCAGTAAAGAGTAAGTAGTTGATTCAAACAAAGCCAGTTTTTCTGACGTCCCTGTTTTTTTTTAAGGAGCGCAAATGCCCGATTCCCTCTATGGCGCCCGCCTGCAGGGAATCATGGTAGATGTATTCATCAAACCATGCACAAGACTTAGCAACGATGAATACAACTACCATGAATCCCTGCAGGCACGCACCATAGAGGGAATTGGACATTACCTTAGGTTTATCAGCATTTGTTGTTGTTAGGACTTTGACCTAAATAAACGCAAACATTTGTAAGGAGCATTTGATGCTTTGAAAATGGCAATGCCACATAATTACCCTCCCTTATATGTTGCCATTTATGAGCATCTCTCAGTTAAAGAAGGAAACATGAGTATGTAATGGACATTACCCGGCTCCTTCCCTCTCCTCCCTGCACTGCACACTCTGTGGTTCTCCGTCATTTTAAAAGATTCTGCTTTTAACCCAACCCGAAAAAAGGTTGCCTTGGTAAAGAAACCACTTCTGTATTGTTCCCTGTCATCTAAGCACATTTTCATTTTAAGTGAACCGAAGAAAGGTTGCAATAAAAACTTAACATGTGAGCTGGCTCACCTTAGCTTTGGGTCACATGCTTGAGTGGCAAGAACAAGTCAGCAAGTAATGCGAGCTGGCGGAAAGCTAAAAGAGTTCACATTTTGTTATTTTTACTATCATCTCCAGAAGACATTTAATATGTTTGTTGTCATGTAACACCAGGTACAGTGAAGAAGAGCTTCAGCTACACATACAGAAACTTCATGAATATAATGAAATCAAGGATGTGGGCCAGCTTCTTATTGGCAAATTAGGTAAATTTAATTTAGTATGATTCAGAATTATGAATTAATATATTATTATATTAACTGCAACTCTTCCTGAGGAAAACCACACTGTCAATAATAATTTTTATATAATTGTTTTTATTTTGCATCCTTTACTCACAGCCGAGATAGATGGTACTACAACAAGAGCTATGTATCAAGAATTTGGATTGGATCTCAATGACTAAATTTCAATCAGGTAAATACAGGTGAATCCCTGGTTTATAAGGTTGCATACAGATTTCCCAACTTTTCCTTCCCAATAGTTGATGTCTTATATCTGTCTGAACTTATAATTAGTTAAAAAGGTGTATTACAAAAACTAATTTAGTGTGTTCCTAATACTATTGGATTAAGTTGAAAGTTTATAAAGTTTGGCTATTCAAAATTGTTTTTATTATTTATACAAAAGTTCTTCTGAAAAACCGTGTTACAGAGCCATGTGACTTTCAGTCACTTAATATGCCTTACCCCTTCAAAGGTTACTATTTCTACTTGCTTGGATATATGGACCCTACCAAAGTAATAACTTAGTTCATTTTCAAAGGAGGAAGTTATGAAAGCTAAATAAATCAAATTGTCACAAGGGTCACCATATAATTGATGGCAAAAAATATGATGTTATTACACAAAATGGATGCCAGGCAGGCTTTTAGCCAGTTGGGTGTTTAGATCAAGGTGTCCTATTGACAGAGAAAATTTATATGAATTGCTGTATTGAGAATTATTTTCTGCACTCATTACTGCAGAAATACACCTTAAATTTTGTCCTCAGGCCCTCCTAGGAGGGCGGAGTCAGGCCTTATGGAACTTTGTTTTTTGGATGCCCACTTTTCAAAATGTGTGGTTCCAGAAAATATCCATACTTCCCCCACAGAAGGGATTGGAAATTCCGGGGAGGAAGGGGGGTCTCAAAGACCCAAATATTTAAAGCAATGTATAAAGCTAAATTGGAATTTCCAGAGGGGGGGGGGGGGGTCATTGGGCAAATCCCTTCTGTGGGGGGGGGGGGGGGTATGGATATTTTCTGGAACCACACAATTAATCCTGGCTAAAAGCCTGGTGCAAGAAATAACAAATCAAGGTATTATGGGAAGTAAGCACTAGCAGTGACAAACTTAGACTTGTGCTAAAAACATATCGTTTGTCATCTACCATTTTAACTTGCTTGATTTCTGACTCATATTCGTGCTAAGCGCTGTAATGATTCCAGAAAGTATCCATCAACATAAAATGGAAGGTCATTGGAAAATAATTCCAAGATAAGCACCAATGGTGGACAAAAAGCAATGGCTAGTTTGCTCTACTTTTTACCCTAAACTGACAGAAGTACATGTAATTTAAGAAAGGTTACTTTACTCAAACCATTTGCCTACTTTGAATATGAGAGCCGTGCAAGGGAGTGGGTGGGATGGGGGTTTACAAATGTAAAAAGCCAAAGTTTTAAAAGGAAAGTATGAAGCTAAACTGGAATTTCTGAAGGGGTGGGTGGATTCAAACCAAAAAACCTTCCATTTCTGGGGAGGTACGGAAATTTTTTTGGAACAACACATTCTATTTTGAAAAAAAGTTGTTTTTTATACAAAAGGCTTTTAGCCATTTCTCACTCAACACACACAGTAACTTTCTTAACTATTTGTTTACAGCACAATACTGAATAGGCTTGTGAAATCCCCACTCTGGATGGATGGTAAAATGCCGTCCATAGGCCCTGTGCGGCTGTGTGAACATAGAACTCTTGTTTATGGCACCGTCACTAGGTACTTTGTAAACTGGGAGGTGGTGCCATGTCTGGAACTGTTGTCGCACATGAACTGGAAGACGCTGCCTGGCTTTCTGGTAGTATGACTGTTTAGTAATGTCTGGAGCCCTTTTGGGATTGTACAGCAGTTTACCACGAGATACAATGCTTTCCTCCCTGGGGAATACCAAGCAAGGGTCAGAGTATGGGATTCAATTATTTTTTTTAAAAAACAATCATGCGTTACAGGGGTTCATTAGATAAAAACACTCTTGCTAAGAAGAACAAGGTTTCATTAATAATTATTGAGACTAGTGCTTGAAAGTATTTAAGACGGAATCCACCAGGAAGTCGAGTAATATTTATTTACGTTGGACAAAAATCGAGTACCAGAATAATTTAAATCCTATTGCGTTATTTTCTACCCTAAATAAAAGGTAAAGATGTAAGTAATTATCATTGATAACACCAACAACAATTTCTTATCAGAGTCTTAGAAAATGAATTTCAAAGTTCACAAGCTATAGGGAAATTCTCACGTGCAGCCATTTTGTAAAATCGTCTTTAAGCGATTCAGTGGAATTCAGTGAAATTTCAAAATTTGTTTTCGGTGTTTGGTGTTGTTAGAAAAGATTTCTTTTGATAAGATATTTGAAGTAGTAACACAAATGTTTGAAATAAGGTGTAAATAATATTTTGGTACAACAATTTCTTATCAGAGCCTGAGAAAATGAAATTTAATGTTCACAAGCTATAGGCAAAAGCTCGCGTCTTTTAAGCGATTTAGTGGAATTCAGCAGAACTTTGAGATTGGTTTTCGATGTTTGGTGTTGTTAGAAAAGATTTCTTTTGATAAGATATTTGAAGCAGTAACACAAAAGCTTGCAATAAGGTGTAAATAATTTTGGTAGATAATTTTGTCCAACAACTACTCGAAGTCCTGGCGGATTCCGTCTTAATATCACTAGCCCACATAGAGCTACATGTATGCTGATATGTCCAATATTAGACCTTTCATAACAGAAGTAGTACTTAAAACCAACTTGAATGATGTGGACAAAGTTTTGTAGAAGACATGTCCTTAGACACACTAAAAGATATGCACAAAGACCTTGTTCACAATTGACAACTAAATGTTGAGATAATCATGACTATGTACAGCTGTAGTAACATACTATCTTGATACAATCACACACTCAAGAATTTATAAAATTCTTGTAACTGAAGCTGTTGTGTGCAAATTATGATTGATAACTGACATTATGTAAACTTTCTTGGTGAACAATTATTTAACCATTTCTTCTTTAACAGTTTATGACAACAGTAAAAACTTGGAATATAGCTCGCATATTCACTCACGTGACCAGCGGCCATATTGGTTTACCTAAACAGAAGACGATTTTTGAATAAATAGATTTTAATTCCTGGTGGGATGGTTTGGTACACCAATATGGCCCCCGTTTCTTTGTTTTGGAACACCGATATGACTGCCATGACATCATGTGAATATGCTCCATTGGAAGAACACACAAAAAGCTTGTGAAAAATCATTTGCCTTTTTGGCTTGTAATTTACTAAATGAATGAATTCTTCCAGAATGGTTTATTGGCATAATTAACCATGATACCACAAGTATAGACTACTCAATATAAACTTGTGGACTGGGGTTCATTGGGTCATTTATTCTCATAGTACTATGGAATAACAGCTCACTATATGTACATGTACATACAGACATGCACATACCTGGCCAATGCCTCTAGAGTTTCCTCAATTCTTCCACTGTCGCAGATCTCACAGTTACCCTCTGAGTGGTCATGGTTTAATTTAAGGCCAAGGGTACCCATCTTGTCTGTCTTCACTCCAGACAGGGTGCTGAAGAACTTCAGTGCCAATTCACGCTCTTTTGTTTAAAAACAACAATAAGTAATTAAGATTTATCAAGTAAATATGGAAAGTAATATAAAAAAACAGCAAACTCTGAGCATTTAGCAACCAAATTAATAATATTGGTAAAAAGGTAGAGTCTGCATACAAGCCTAGTGGCCTATCTGGCTGGAGCTTATCCCGGTCTCCATTGCATTAAGCAACTAAGAGTATTTCTACTCCCCCTGGATGAGATGCTATTCCATTGCAGGGTTACAGTACCCCCAGCAGTAAATTCGCCGCCCAGTGCACTAACCATTAGGCCATTACCTCCCAAATTAATAATATTAATAACTATTAATTAATAATAATATGGGGAAGTGCTGAAAAGCTGAAAGCAGCCACCTGATATAGTGTTTTCATTTGATTATAAATATTAACCTTTGTCTGTAGCTGTTTTCAACCATTTATCCACTGCTTCCAATGACTGTGGATGAATTGTCTTCTTGATGGACTGAAATATAAAATAAGATAGCATTCAGCCAAGGGAAAGAGGAGCTTTTAAGATGGAAAGTGATTAATAAATTATGAATTGGTTTAGTGTACTTGCAAATACTTAAGAATTCTCCATATGAAATACATGTAAATATGGTGGTGGGTTATATATCTCCATCAAAACATATTACAGTCAGCTCTAAAATAATACCTCCCCTGTTCAAAGCTGTATAAGAGGGACTTATATTAATAAAAGGGTGGAGGAAGTTAATAATTTGTCTTATAAATGTTTAAAATACTTGTTACACTTGTTTGCACTTAGTCCTTTTCCATAATTTTATGCAAACTAGCTACAGTAGTCTACTAAACTTAATGCAAAATTAACCATTTATTGTAAAACATTTGTCCAAAACTTGCCAGAGCATGTGTACATGCGTTCCTTCCTAAGCCACAACATGTCCGCCACCACCATGTAGCAAAATAATTACAACAAGAATATCGAAACAGAAGCTGCTTTTACAGAGAGTGCAAGTAAATACCTTCTCCAGGGCAATCCTTTTTGCCTCTGCCGGATCTTGTACAATACTTTTATCTTTGGAAAGAATGATATTTTCATTAGCATTTAACTTATATTGGACTGTACGATATACATGTAGTTAATGTACATGTAGGATTCATCAAAGTCCCTGATTAATAAATCTCAATTAATTAATATTTATTTTGTGTTAATTTATTAACCAAAAATTAACTGGCCCAACCTAAAGGAAATGCTTTCTTATGACAAACAATGAATATTATCTAATTATCACAGACTATAATTTGCTTCCTGCTTAATTACCTCGGGAAGTTGGCTCTTTGGACTGCTTTCCCACTGCAGGCAATGAAGTCTATACACCAAGGAAAAAAGAGACCAATACACACTGTTCAAAACAAACCTGGGATGGGGTACTCCCTTATATAAGCTGTAGTTTACATGTATATGCAGCCTCAACAGTAAGGTTTTTGAAACATTTAGGTGTGAAATAAGGTTTTGATTTTGACCATTTTGGTCTGACATTCACATAGGGTATGGTTTATGTGTTCTGGTCAGCAAGTCTTCAACTTTATTTGCCACTCAAATCCTTTTTACATCAGTTAAGAAGAAAACAGTAGATATTGAGTAGCAGCAAGACCTCTGCAAGCTTGTTATCGCTTTTCTAAGGAGATCTCAAGATGGAGAACTGTGGATGGTATTATTCCTCTGTGGAGGAGTGAGATTAAATTAACTTTGAGAATTTGAAGCCCCTCTCAAATGATCATGTAAAACAAAGCAGTTTCTGGGTAGGCTGATGCTCTGAAATAGAGTGTTGAATTTTGGGTCAGGTCTGAAATAATTTTATAACTAATTAAAAGGAATTCACATATTTTGGTCTGAAATAGGGTACCAGTAAATGTTTTGAGGAGCACTCCACAGGGTTTATAAAAAATCTAAATGTTCATTATAATGGTCTGAAAAGGGTAAAAGTCAATATGGTCACTTACAGATGTTATTCGGTTTTACTTTACAGTACCTACTTAAGTACCGGTAGTTTTTTTTGGTAACATGACATACATGTACAAGAGGTGCTGGCTCAGGGGCATTCAATCCCCGGGGGAGATACTCTGTATATTTTTGGGTGGGGGTGTGCTGCTGGGACCCTGAAACCCTCACCCTATATACCAGACCATGTTTAGCTGACTTTGGAACCCAATACTAGACTAGACACCGAAAATCCCTACCCTATCCCAGACTTGCTCTTTTAAGAACTGTAGCACTATTAGTGATTTTAATGTAATACCATCTGTCAACAACATTGCTTTAGGAAAGCCTCTTTCTCTTCCGAGTTTCTATTCTTATTCTGGACTTAATTCTTCATACCACTGATCAGTTTTCCGGTCAAGGATATCCTATTCTAGACCAAAACTCTCTGATTTCTATATCCTATCCCAGACTAAACTGCTTGAAAACCATACCCTTCACAGCAGCACATACCTATATAGCTCACATATGGGAGTGCCCCCCCACCCGGAATTCAACTGATATGAAAATTTTGGTTGATAATGGCAAAAAAACATATTCTCTGACAGATTATTCACTGTGGCTAAGAAACAAGATATGGAAGTAAGGAAAAGCTTCTTATTAGCCATGTACAGTACTAGATTTTATCAACAAAAATGAATGATATATCAAATGCAATAGAAACAAGTGCCAGTTCTCATTTTTATTTATGACTTTGGCACTTCCAATTTATTATTTTTAATAGGTTATCACTTTTCAAGAAAAGGACCCCCTTACTTGATTCAATGGAGTGAGTTGCCTCTGTAGGGGACTCTTCCTTATGGAATTAGCTGCAGACTGTAACCTTGGTACTACAGTGTATATCAAACAACATCTTTGTTAGTAATTCCAACAATATCATAACACTCCGCTATAAATTTTTAACATAAGTTAATTATTACTGCCAATAATAAATATTACACTTCTGTGACTTACAATCTGCCTTTCCCCGGGAGGGTGGATTTATCTGTGCACTGCCTTGGAATCTTCTACTCAGTGCAGACATCCTGGACCCCAGCTGACCTCTCTCGGCATCATATCCACCTGTGTATATTTTATTGATAAGAGCAGTGACAAAAAATTTAACAGGTGCTTGCTGCAAACCCTCATGCAATGATTATGTTGGGTGATTATTGGTAATTACAATTTGATCAAGTCACATCAACAGGCCTTTCCTGTTCTTGCGCATTGTCCATCTGCCAGTCATTAGCTCAGTTTGACGCTGGGCAAGCACGCAAGCGAGTGATTTACGAGTCTGGGTAAATGAAGTGGACTTGAAGCTACAGAATGAACTATGTGTAAAACAGTAAAAATAAACTGTCACATAACAAAATTGAAAATCATTAAAAAAAACCAGTATTTATTTTGTAGCTTCTATTATAATTTTAAACTGATAAAAATTGCACAGATCTTAACAGCAGGACTATATGCACTCTGATGAAAGTCTGCTGACATGGGCCAGGCATAAATATAGCGAGATAAACTGCATGAAAAATCAGCCTTAAAATTAGATACATGTAAGCCCCATCCTCTGCGTGGAAATGGGTTTAATTCATCTCACCTGCTGACCAAGGCTGATCAGTTCTGTTTTGTTGAATCAGTCGTGATGGAACATGCCATCCCATGAAACTCTGGAATGAGATGTTATTTATAAATTATTATGTTATGTTAATTTCACTTGTATTTTTATAAAACAAGTTGTATTCCGGACAGATGAAATATACTTTTGGTGCAAATGGATTGTCTTATATTTGAACTTCAGCATACGGTGGTCTCAATTTAAGTATTATCTCTGAATTTTGGAAAAGAAAAACTTTAATATGCGATTAAATATACAGCATTGGCATTCCAGCTTTTCATTTTTACTGTATTTTTATTTATTTATTTATTATATTTTTTTTACATGCTCAGGTGATAACAACCACTATAGTAGTAATAGACCATTTTGTATTCTCGATATTGGACTGGAATTAGCTTGCAATGGAGGCTAATTATGCAGGGGGAATATCATTAAAAAGAGCTTCACGTCTGATTTGCATTAGAAAAGATTTACCCGCATTAGCCTTCATTAATTGCAAGCTAGTTCTAGGGCAATACCGAGAATACGAAAAACGGTCTGTTACTTTGCTAGTTGTGAGATTACGGCTAGGAATTTATTTAGTAAAATTTATGGGAAGTCGCCTCCCCTCCCCTCCCCCCTGCTTCAAATTAATGTAAGTCACATTCTAAATTTTGATTAGCTAATATAATGAAGCAAGGTAATGGATGACCTGAGCTGAAATGGCTTCCTTTCACATGATTATATGCATGGTCAAATAAGTTCACTTTCATGTAAATGTTTCGCTGTAAATAACATTTTCAATGAACATGTAGTGGGAAACAATTGCTTTATAATAGGAATGAGTCAAATAACTTAAGCGTTTTTGGGATTCACTCTGTATGCTACTTATGTAAATATTCTGAGTGAAACAGCTCATCGCATTTCAGAAATTGTAATTAGTTTAAACTGAGTTACACAAGTTTGCCCAACAGCTTGAAAGCACTGATCACAGGACGGTCAATGTTTGTCACCAGTGTGAATAGAGATAGATTCCACATAGAGATAGAGATAGATTCCGCGTAGTGACCCATGAATTTTCGCTGTAAACAAATCAAGACAAAAGCTCAATTTTTTGTCCTCGACACCTTATGCGACAAGACACAAAAAACTCGAAGAGTCCTTGATAACATTGCAAAGTTCGATTACTAAGTTAATTAGCAACATACCGGTACAGAAGACGCGCTCGCCGCCGATCCAGTTCTTTGACCTTCTCCTTGCTTTTGAGTGGCTTTTGCGCCGGCATTGGTGGTGCTATATGGTGTTCCCGGCGGGAAAACTCGGGAAGATTCCTGTTTGTACTTGATTTTTATCGATCGTAGAAACCCAGCCGGTAAGCTGTCCGTTCTTGAGTCGCCGATTAAATCTATAAGATCCATGGCTGAAAGTTTTCGAAGTTACTTTCACAATTGTTCGCTACTCGCACTCCATTTTGTCGCGTTCGATAGAGCCTTGACAACGAACCCTGCTGGCTTCAACATTGGACTGGACTTTTGGATCATAGACCAGTGGACTGTAAGGAAAGAACGTGGAACCGATGCGTAGTTGTGTGAGGTCACCGGGATACTTTTGTTGTTTTTTTAGATAAACTAGTTTTTGGTTTATCATATATTAAATCTAAAGGCTGGTATTCACAAGCAAGGGAGTCGGAGTCGTTATCAGAGGCGCAGAGCGTTACGTCGTTACGTAACTGACGGAGTTGTAAACTGAGTTTCCGATCCCGCTTATGACTCCGTCGCTTATGATCCAGTAAAAACAAGATTGTCGGAGTCTCAAGCATAAAGCCTTTAAGGTTAGTTAATCACAATGCATATGCTAGCCCTCAGGTCTCCGAGTACTTCCTTTCTGCTTGCGATCACGACAATCCGAATTGAAAATTGAAACCTGCCGTGCGCCAGAAGCCTGAAACTCTTCGAGTTCGCAAGTTTCGTCTGGTTAGGTCCTCAGTCTAAGCATGGCTGCAATCTTTGACAAAAGTCGTTGGCACATCAACCCCCATCCCCCCTGCAGTGTTGGATATAGCGCAATGTGGCCGAACTCCTTGTCCATTGCGTCTCAGTAAGAAAAAATAAGAAGGAAAAGTAGCAGTAATCGGAGGCATTAATTTTTGCATGCTACGCAACATTGTAAAGGGAGAGAGAGGGGGAGTTACTAAATATTTTGGTGTTTCATTTGAAAAAAAAAAGGCAAATGTGACAAGATTTTGACTGATTGTGGCTTCCTACGTTGGAGTTTATAAAACTGATTTCGGACGTGTTTCTTTTCTCTCGCGATAAAAGATCAACCCACAGTTTTGCCAGTATAAACTCCACGGACGGGCGGGTTACGGGACGCCCTCTTTTTATTACCCAAGTTTTCCCAACATCGGGAGACTGGAACCAGCTGATGCGCACAAAAGGCTAGCATTCAGAAGCGCGGTTTGTAAAGAGTCCAAAGTACAAATTACAGCGAGGTCTGATGTGTAAATTTTTGTTTTGAGGATTGAGCTGAGATGGGCTCGATTACCAGCCGCTGTTCGGGGAATGAGCCCGCGCTCCTCCCCGAAACGACGGCAAAGGCAAAGTTCGTATTGGTGGTTTTCACTGTCACGCAATTAAAAAATGAAATCGAAACCATTCAGCGACAGAAGCTATGAATTTCAGATATTATAGAAGATAAATAGATAAACGATTTGTCCAAATCTCAGGTCTTTGCGGTGCACCGTTTGCGAGTTATTTGCCGAAACTTTGCACGCAAATTTATAAAGCTCAGTATGGAGACGCCATATTTGTGTCTTTCCGAGGGGCACAAACATGGCCGCCGTGATGTCAGAGAAACCATCTGGAACTAAATTTTCCTATTAATAGTGACTGCTTTTGGCTCATGATCTATTACACTTTCACATAAACAGCACTTAGTACATTGGGAATGTTCGATCTGCAAAAGTGGAAAGGAAAGGCCTTTTTTGAATCAAGACAACTTTGTCACGGCACTCAGCTTGATATCACATACGGCGGAGAACTTGAATATTCAAAATGATCTGTTTTTAAAACGAAGGGCACAACCAAGCTGAAAATTTGCAAAAAGATATATTTTTAGTTTATCTTACACCTAGTGATATCAAAAGTTTAGCAGGCCTATTGAATTTTGATTTCAGAATTTTATGACGTAACATGAAAACCAAGACATGTATTTTTTATGCCATTTCTGGTGATCAGTAACGACGCATAAATTAAATTTTGAATCTACGTCACAGACACGATCGGCCACTCACGCGTCCAGCCGTCACTTGTCGGGGAGGAGGGGGATGAATAGGGGTATGCAAATCCGCCGATCCGTGGTATTTTTGGGCTACATCCGTCGATCCGACGTAATTTTTGTTCAAATCCGAATCCGCGTTACTTTAAAATTTTTCGTGTTATTTATAATTAGAAAGTAGCGTTGTAGCATGACAAAATGAATTAATAAATAACCTGTTAACTGCAATCGCAACAAATGCGGTACTTAACGGGGCTTTGCCACGGATTTTAACACATTTTTGAACAACCAAAATTTATGTTTGTGTCGAAGGAAACCAACAAATAATTGTCCGTTTTTATTAACAATTGCTATATTAGAGCACCGAAACTGTTAACAAGCGTCTTTAGCTGCAGATGGCTACGATCGTAGTTTAGCTTAACTTCTCAAGTTGTTTCCGCACGTCTACAAAAAAAGTCGATATTTTATAGCCGTAGTTAGATTTCTATCCACATATTAAGGTTACATCTTCCTTGTACAAAGGTAATGATTTTCATGGGTTAAGTTGCCTACCGCTAATTTCAGAACAGTTCAGACCAAAAATCTGCGAAATCCCCGTGACAGAGCTCCTTTAATATTTAAGCATTTTTCGTTACAGCTTCAAAACATTTAGAATTGGGGACAGAACTTATAGTGTTTCTTCAAACAGTTCAAATTTAAATCGTCAAGTATTCTGCAACCGTTACAAAATGAAAGTATCTGGTATTGCGTAAAAGATTTTTGAATCTCTTTACTGACCACTGACTTATACCACTTTGCACATGCTTCTGGCATAGCCGCAAATTTCAGAGGAGGTAGAACTCAACTTGACCATGTTGACTGGAATCGACGCAGCATCGAAACTTATTTTTTTTTAATATAATAATCGCTTTTGGCACCTTCGTTGTAGAAAAAGGCGACACACTCGATAGTCTTAACTTCCATTTTGCGATTTAAACTGACGCATTGAACTTGTCATATTAGTACATCTTGCATATTTAGATATTACAACACTCAGGTCACTCAGCATGACCTGGAAGATGTACCAGGAACCGTGTACAAGGTTTCCTGACGTCATTTCCGTCATGCTGTCCATACTAGAATATACGTATATGAGGTCAATAAAAGTCACGAGCAAGTCTCTAATAGAAAGTTAGCCGACAAAACACCAGCACATCGACCAACGCCTACCGAAAATTGATGATCCGATCCACAATCCGAACTTCTAAACTAACAGAGTCCGGAAACCGGGCCAAAACTTTCAGCTGATCCACAATCCGCGGTAATTTTAAAATCCGCGAATCCGCTTGATTTATCGCTGAAATCCGCAATCCGTAAGCTTTTTAAGACCAAATCCGCCGATCCGCGGAGCTATTCACCTCCCTCGGGGAGGAAAGACCGAACACGAGAGGACGGCGGAAATCGAGCCTAAGAGTGAGAGAGAGAGAGCGATGCTGTGGTAACTGGAATTAGCACTGTCCAGATCAAATGGGAGTTGGAAAACCGGGATATCCGCAATAAAATCCTTGAAACAATAGCGCGAAAAAGCCAACACCATCAAAATCAACCCTCATCTGGATCTCGTCGCGGAAACTATCATTAGATTAGACTAGGAGAAGTCCTTCTTCTCCAACTCATTAAGTGAAAGGGGGGACTGCTTGGTGTTCCAGAACAAAGTGGTCAACATTGGAAACCTTTCTCAAGTTTGTGGTGTGCCCTAGTAGGATGCAGTCATTCAAGAAGAGAACCTCACGTAGGATTTGTTCCAGCTAATGTTTCACCCGCAGATCTCTTCAGCTTAAATACCCTTCTTATTTGCTTCTTGTATTTTCTGGAGGCGACATGTTTGTCCATTGCGGCATAAGTGGCGTATTTGCTGACTTGGGCTATGAAGCGAGGAAGAGATTGAACTGCACTAGAGCTTGTCGAGAATGTGAGTAAATGTACGGAATCGGAGTAAATGTACTTCTGAACAGGTTGGTATGCAAGCCACAAGTGGTATTCTAGGTGAAAAGGAACTACCATATACAACAATGGTTGAATGTTCGCCGTATGGGCTCTTCACTGAATGGCATACAGGTAAGTCTCTTACACGTTGACTGCAGCTAATAGTTCTTGTTTTGTTCCTTTATAATTATTTTTCAATTTTTTTTTGCTGCAAATAAAACTAACAAAAACTTGGCGGGACAAGTTTTTGACAAATACCTCAAAAGGTGAAAACGCAACTCGGCGTTCGCTTCTTCAGCACAGCAATATCTCCATGCACCTTTAATCAGTAAAGTCGCTTCTCAGTTTTTGATAGTCTGAAATGTCATCCGTCCACTCTTCCTTACCCCCCAGTAAGGAAGAAAGGACGATGACATTTCAGACTAAGTTTTTGATAGTTTACAAACTGAATTTTTGAGCAATTTGACTTTTTTTACACTTTGCGGATGTTTGTTATCGCGCCATACTTGCCCGAGTCGAAATTTTGCCGTGAAATGTTATATTATAGAATAAATTACGAGATTAAGTTCTGGTTTGAAGTAGCCTTACTTTAGATTGGCCAAATACGTTTGGTTGGTCTCCTGGTGCAAGATAGCCTGCGTAGCAAGCGTTGCCGTACGAGCAAAGTGCTATGTGTCGCGTGCGAACGAAGATTCTAGTCGCGCGAAAATGATTGGGGCGAGAGCAAAAAAGGGAAAGGAGCGGGGAGGGGGTGGGTGCCCCACCCCCTCCATGCTCCTTTTCCTTTTTTGCGCCTCAATTTTCGCGCGACCAGAATCTTTACTCGCGCGAGCGCATAGCACTTCGTTCGCACGGGAACGCTTGCTACGCAGGCTAGGTGCAAGACTAGACAACGTTTTTTTGTCATTAGAGAAGGTTCAGAGTCCAGATTGTTTCTTTAGTTCAGTTCCTGGGGTGGTGAATGGGGAAACCACAATGAAGTTCGCCTACTAGAGATCATGAAAAACACATCGCTTATTCTGGCTTGTTATATGCACATCCAATGGTGCTACGATTTAGAGAATCCAGTGGCTCGAGTCTTTGGCTGATTTGGCGGTTAATTAAAGAAAGGTAGCGTAAATAAAACCTTGAGAACGTTATATGAAAGCAAATTATGAAATACCGGTGATGGGATGAAACAATATTGCACCCCGCAAGGACTTATCTAGTCGAGTCTAGTCAGTCTTGTATAAAGTTTATTTATACAGCTCAAAAAACCTGGCCTTTACCACTTTGACCAAGCCTTGACCGAGGGAAACAAAACATGAACAAAGGCCTTTTACTGTTTCTCGACTTTTTCGTTGGGTCAGCAACGAACTCCGCCGCACTCAGTGTACTGCATGACGATGCATGCGTTGCAGGCATGCGTTGCTGTCAAATCACGTGCTCGCCTATGTAATACGAAACTCAGGACAGGCCAGATATCTTCCGAGGTTTGACCGTAGAAGTATTGCGGCGGGAATGGTCAAGAACCTTTTGCCAATAAAACGAAATCCTGATTTTAGATTATCAGAAAATGTCAGGGCATATGTGGATTACTGTGAGAGCACCAGTACTAGCTAACAGGAGGACTGGCTTTTTCGTGCAACGCGCGCAACTTCACGTTCACTGCACACACAGCGGGATCTTTTCGGCACAGTATTTGCGTAATCTGCATGGCCGAATCACACAGGAAATGAGGTCTACAATCTGACATTATGAGGTTATTCAAGGTCAGAGTCCATATGTACTGATTTCTTCAGTCTGGGTACTTGTAACTGTCACAGGATGGCCTGATCGATCCGACGATATTCCAGACAACGAAATTATTTCTTTACCTGTTCCCCGCCTGGACTCTGCAAGAAACTACACGTAAGGGATACCTGTTCTGTTTATACTGCTGGTAAGTGACCATCTCCATTTATTGCAAAATCTGCAAAATCGAGACACTGCAAAGGTTTTTTGTTCTGTTTTTCTCGCATATTGACTGCACGTACCTGGTAACTAGTACAAATCAATGAGACTTTACACATAACATTTCAACTATATTTAGATTTGTGTATGTTTTGATACTTTTTATTCCATTTTTAAAATAATAATACATTTGTTGATTTTTTATGTTCTTGCCAGTTATTAAATTATAAACAGTTTCTTACACGAGCACTTCGCGGCCACATTTCGATTTGGACTTTACACCCTTCCCATCCCCACTACCAGTTTTGAAACTTCGAGTCACGTCATTTTAACTTTTAAGTATGCGTAAAATGAAAGTTACCTAGTAGTTCTTTTTCAACTTAGTTTGAACTTGAGTACTAATTCTCAAGGGAAATGCAGGTGTCCTAATGGTTAGCGCGTTTGTGCGTTTGACTCCGAATCAAGCGGTCGGGGTTCGAGCGCTGTCTAGGTCATTGAGCAAGACAGTGTACTCTCACCTCTCACAGGTGAATTGTTAGAGCAACCTGAGAAAATGCTCAGTGGATAGGGATGGGGGGGGGGGGGGGGGGGGGGACTTACAATTGACCTGGCACACCATGTAGGAGTAGAGTAGCAGTATTCATGTTAGAGCGGGAATCGAAATAATCTCGGCCACTCAGTCTAATTGTAACCTAACTTTTAATTATAACCCTTTCCTATTTCAACTTGCTTCAATCTGAAAGGAGATCACTTTGTACAATGAAAATGACTCAAAGTTGTTTACTGGCAGCAACAATGTGTCTACGAACTGCGAAGGTCGCGAAGTATCCGAGAGAATATGATGTTGATTTACAAAACAAAACAGGTTTCAGCCCCCCCCGGGGGGGGGGGGGGAGGGACTCCCATTTATAACTAAAAAGAAAGAATTTTGATTCGTTATATGGTTTCTTTTAGGGGTCTGCATTAGCTTCGGCCACGCCCAGATTGGTCTCTTTTAGGGGTTAAATTCAAAATTTCCGACGAGCATCCCCGTCCCTTCCATATGGGAGTCCCCCCGGGGGGTTTTAGCCGTCAGGTGACGCTGTCACGGTTACGTATGCTGCAACCATTCCGATCGAATGAAATTTGGTTTTTGTTTTTATCCAAGTGTCTTAGTTTGCCCGAGTAAAGGTCCAGTTCTGGTTTGCACAGTTCAGTTCAATTAATGCGGATTCGCACTATCTGATTATTCGCGATAAATCACAGCTAAGGGAGAGTTCGCAAGTTCATTCAAAAATCGAAAAGACGCCGAAAAAATATCGCGCGAAGAGATTCGCTGGCAAGACGGGCAAGTTCTTCTATTGGCCAGTTCGACTCACTATACCCACGATTTTGTTCGTTATTCGTGCGCGCTACTCCAGCTTTTTTTGATCAACGGAGGGCTCTTCATTTCTTTCTATCCAATACAATGGTGACCTCTATAATTTTGTAAAAGCTAAAAAAAAAAATCAGGGCGAGACGGAGGGCTCTTCACGTGTTGATTCTCCATTTCTATCCAATATTATGGTGACCTCGATAATTTTATAAGTGCTAAAAAAATCATGGCGAGACGGAGGGTTCTTCGCGTGCTGTTTCTTCCTTTCTATCCAATATAACAGCACTCTCCATCGATTATTTTGTTACACGCATTGTAGCTGAAAAAAAGGTTGAGAGGGGAAGCGTGATTTGTGTATTGCCAAGAGAGCATGATCTTGGTAGTGCGCGATAAAATAAGCGCGCGCAAAGTGAGTGAAATGTGCGTGTAGGCGAGTAGATGCATTACGTGAATACGAAAAACGAGAAATGATAAAAGTGAAAATGTATACGCAATTGCTACCACGGTAAAGTTTGTTCCCACGTTGTGGCGTATGCGGCAAAGGATATATATAGACATGTAAAACGGAAACTGAATTACAAGGGCATTTTTTTGGTTGTAATGATTGCTGAACTAAGTGAACTCCAACTCGGACAATATCTTTCTTGCACAGATTTCAAAGTCCATTTTACTGGCGTGTCAATATATTTCTTTGTTCTCCTGATCGATTTAATAGGCTTATTTTTCCGTTACTTTTCCTTCCTCTGTTACGTCTCGATTACACTTCAAAGAGCTTAACGGTTCTTTTTCAGCGCGTGCATTTGTTTTGTTTCTGACGTTATTTTCGAATCTCGTGCGGCGATCGATTGTGCATATCGTCTGTTTGAGCTTTGATCGATCCCATAGAGGGTGATTAGGCTACCCCCAGATAACATGAGCAAGTAAGAAGATATATATTTATATATTTTTAGGCATTTGATAAAAATATTTCGTGTTTTCTTTATTTAGCAGCAGTGAATGATAAGTGCCACTGATGATAACAAATTGTAATATACGAGTGCGATTTTAACAGAAAGTGTTGCTAATTTTAGCTGAAAACTTGTTTCATTGATACTAATGCAATATCCTACCATTAAGGTGATTTTAAATTAACTTTTGTCCTTTACCTCGGTTCCGTTGACAGTAAAAAACAAGGTCCAAAAAAGAAGTCGGTTTTCTTTTTGACCCAAGAATGATTGTTTTTTTTTTTGCTGTAGAGGAATTTCAAAAGTCTGTGATATTTGTGTGTCTGCATGTGTCATGATCTTAATTGTAGCTACACTCTGTGTTGCTATATTCGTTTAGTCGTTTTGTTCAAAAGATAGGAAACAGATAGATGAACTACGTTCTTGTCTCGGTCAGTATTTTATCAGTTATTTTTGCCAACGATATTTGTTGCTTCGGTGTCAATGGCAACTGACGTTCGAAACCGCACGCGCAATTTGCACGCGCAGTTTGTACGCGGTTTTCACCAGATCTCACCAGTGTCACACAGTTAATTTCAATGTCATAACAATAGTTTTGAAATAATTATAGTGCCTTTTTCAACCGGTGTCTCATAAAGATACTCGGGAGTTTTAGCAACCACGACGACGAAGCTGAGGAAAACGTCGATTAAAAAGTGGATTTATATCAGATTTTACTTACATTGTAAAACTCTCTTGATTATGTGGATCATTTTAGACTTTCTTTCGGTGTCAGAGGCATCCTCAGCTGAATATGTTAAGACAACATAGGAACTTGAAAAATTTGCCATTGTGGTTATCGTTGTCACCATAACGTAGAATCAGTCATTTCGCGTTGTTTTGCAGAGGACGGCAAAGGAATGTACATAGAGGTATAACGTACGTGCAGAGGTTTTGTACTCCTCATTAAATCTTATCCGTTCCGAACGGAAAAAGAGGAGACCTCTGCAGGAAGTCTACAATTTCCGAACGGATTTTCTGGAAAATTATTGTTCCATTTGGTCAGGTGAAGCACCCCAAAAGTCGTTTTCCTGGCATTTGCTTCACTCAGTCCAACACTACAGGTTTACCCCCGCGCTCTCGAACTCCCCGATTTCTTGAACCAATCTTCGTTTCCCTTGGAGATTCGATAATTCGAAAATCACTGTACTCTGCATTGTCGCTGAGATTTTGATCGTTGATTTGATTTACAAGGCAACTTTTGAGAAAGACAGAATGTGGCATGCAGTTCCTATCAACTGTTCTCTACATTAGGCATTTGAACGAATTTCCAAGGAAAAAAGTTCGATGGTCATAATTACATCAATGATGGGCATAACAATTTGCAATCGATGCAGATAATAACTCTAATAATAATGGTAATAACAATAATAATAATAATAATAATAATAATAATAATAATAATAATAACAATAATAACTCTGTATTAATTGTTCAAATTAAGAAAATATTTAACAAGAATACGGTATACCTGTTAACCTTTTCTTTAATTCTTTTGCCACAGCAAATTACCAAAGGCTGAAATGAATCTTATAGCCTCAGTAACAAAGCTTTCCAAGCAGGTCCTAAATTTGGCCATAAAGTGGCTGGGCATCGTAGACCTTGGACCAAAACGACCCTTCATGTCTCTGTTCCTGGGTGCATTCGTGATAACTGGCTTTCTGCCCCTGCTGATGTACCTGGTGTTTACAAGCGTGGCTATTTGCTTCGGCGTTTTCCTACTGGTTGTCATCGAAGGCGGGATCATCACCATAGCAACCTTGACTTTGATGGCCGCTCTAATCCTCCCCGCTTGCATCGCTTGTGGATTAGCTCTTTTTGCCTACACGATCTACGTTGCCATTTCACGGATGAAATTCCTTGTGGGGTCTGCTGTAAATGCCCCGCAGAAGCTTTTCAGTGGAGATGACAGACAAGAGAGGTTCGATGAGAAGCCAAAGTTTGAGGGGAAAGTCTACTTCAGGCGGGCAAGGATGACTCAGATTTCTGCTGATCTTGATAACGAATCTGATAGCGAAGAAAATGACGTCAAAGGAACAAGTTCTAATCTCGTGCCTCGATACCAGCACATAAAGTCCCCTGTTTTACCACAGCGTCCGGTGGTGGACGACACTGATCGTGTTCGCACTTAAGCATCGAAGAACTCTAAGAAATCAATTCTTTTTAAAAACATTTTTTTCTGTTTTACATGTACGTCGACAATTTTTTTCCCTGCGTGAATAAAGTAATTCAATTTATCATTTTCCATCATTGCTGAACATTTATTTGTCTCTCGAACAAGTATTAAAGTAGTTACTCTTGTCACAATCTCCTCTTCCTTGCGACCGGCGTTTGCAATAAAAAAACGTCGAATGGTAATTTGTTTCATTACTGCGGGCCATTTGCTGCGGTAAAAACGCATGAACTGAATTACATGCAATAGGGACTTGCAAATGCTGACCGCATTGGCAAATTTCCATCTATAGACGCTTTATCGTCGACATCACCATTTATGTCATTGGCGTCTTCGCCAGCGTTTATTTGCCCCGTCATTATACGTTTTCGTCGTTCGCCGCTTATTTCATATATGTTGTCCTTTTTTCTCAACTCTTTCTGTCGTTATCTGAATGTTTCCTCGCTTTCCTGCTTCTATTTTTTAAAATATTTCCATATATCAATGCATTAGCATTATCTCTGTTTTTTATTGCATTGCAAATAATAATAATAATAATAATAATAATAATAATAATAATAATAATAATAATAATAATAATTATAATAATAATAATAATAATAATAATAATAATAATAATAATAATAATAATGACCATCCTTGGGGTGGGTATGGATATTTTCTGGAACCGCGCAATGTAGTCATTTGCTTATGAAAGTAAGCTGCAGATTGATCTGATTGATACACACTAAACTATTTTCACATTTACCTGTTTTCTGTGGGATATATAATTATATATTGTTTTTACCGGTTTCACTTGTAATAATAATAATAATAATAATAATAATAATAATAATAATAATAATAATAATAATAATAATAATAATAATAATAATAATAATAATAATAACTTTATTAACGTGTCAAAAGGAGTAGCTGAGGGGAAAAGTCCCCTCTACTAATTGTGGACACCTAACTAACTTTTTAAAACCATTCACTTATTATGAATACTACAAAAACTGGCACATATATTAACTTAACTAAAAGCTACAAATATATTAAAATTGTGTATCCTAAACTACATTAAAATATTAAAATTATGTAAATCATTTGTAAAAATTATCTTTAAACGGCCAAACGGAAAAATGCAGCCGGTAATGTCATTTGTCTTTTTTTAACGACCTTTCGAGTTTTCTCTTGGTCAGGTGCTGTGCCCATAATTATATTCGAGAAGAAGGAAACACCTCGGACATAATACGCCAAACAAATTGCTTACTCTTGATATTTGTTCTTCCTCGTTGCTCTACTTTGTTTGTTTTTGTTTTGATTAATTTAACAGTGCCTCTTTCCAGCAAAGTGTGGTATTGTTGGTGGTGTGGTACTCGTTGTCGGTGAATTGTCACCTCCTGGCGTTTCTGTCGGTTGTCATTCAGGCCAGGGGTGTCGCTCGCCAACATACAGAGCCGGAGTTATGCACTGCTCCGCTAATTGAAATTCTGTTCAAACTTTTGAACACGATACTTGCGGTGAAAACAATGATATCAAGGCTCAACCCTTTCAGCTAGACCGGAATCAAAACTTCAATTCTCCTTACCAATTTCATACAGTTCCTTTAATGTTCGTTCCCAGAATTTGGTGATACATCAGGGCAATACTCTCCCATTTTATTCGCGTCACTTGTCTGATGGAAATGCCTGACTATGAGTTGGCTGACTCGTTCCTGTCGTCTTTTGAGTCTGTCTTGAGTCTAGGGAGACTGGATGAAACTGAACCCCCGCTTTCCTCGTTAAAAACCCCTCGCGCTCGCAATCGCGCTTCCCTCGTTAGACGACTGGGGACGAGTCAGGTTTTGATCACTGTTTTGGAATTAAATGTTTAATTTTGCAGTCCTTTTTTATCATTTTAAGTTTCTGAGTCGTTAACTTTAAAATAAACTAATCAGAACAATTCACCCAAGGCTATTGGTCCTATTGTTATCAAGCAGCGGACAGGAGTTTCTCAAACTTAAATGTTAAAACTATTTTAATAATTCAAAAGGGAACCAAACAGAGCAGTATCACGGCACTGTGCTTTGATTTTTTTTCACTGATATGGCGCGTTAGCTTGATAATCATACACACCATTTCAGTTTTCTATATTGCCGCAACTTTGTAGTTGAATTTCACTTTTCTTCCATGCAGCTGCAGATTGTAACTAATCTAAAATATTTGCGATAAATAACATTTACGGAATCTGGCTTCCCTTCTCATGTGAAGTAATTAAGACGCTTAGTAAAGCTGATCAGCCCGAATGAGAAAAAAGCCCACGTAACGGCGGGCAGACAATAACTAAACTCGTATACTTCGTAAGAGTTGTAAGTTTTGTATTCCAAATTTTGAATACTATCGAAAAGGAAAATAAAACTTTCAAGGCAATTAGGCAGTGTTTCAATTTTTTTCTTCCATGAAATAAGCTTTTAAAGTTATTTGTCGATTCCCGCGGTGTTGGAAAACAATTTCGCAAATGTTCAGCATGGAAACATGAAGCGATTGATCTGGGAGACCCACGGAGATTTTGTCATGCATCAATTCTGTTATTCTAACTATTGTTGATTCAAAACAATTCTTGAATATAATGTACAAAAGGGCGATAATATTAAGTAGCATTCGAATCAAATGACAACTTTGCTGAAGTGACTGACTCGATCCTGCAACAAATGTCTTTTCTGTCGATCAGTGCAATAATAGGAGCGAAAAGTTGGAACTTTGCGGTGATTTAATTTCTGCGTCAACGCTGCTTACACAAATATAAATTATTTTAACTTACGAAGCTGTAGGCGCTAAATCAAAGATCAGATTTGTGCTGTTTTATCATTTAAATCCGCGCACCAGCTGCCCGACCGGCAGTTTTGGAAAAAAATACACTTTGTTGAGAGAGTTTCGGTGAGTCTGATTAGCACGCTTTAAAATGGTTTTCTATTCATCGATCTAATTTTCCGGTACTTTCTATCCGCAGACTTTCTGGTGAATGGGTTTCCAATTTTGAAGGTATTGTTCAGTCATCTGTTAACAGAAATGACGACCAACGAAAAGGAATTGCTTAATTAGGTAAACGGAAACCAAACAACATTAGAGTGCAAAAAGCCTGAGGTCTCGTGGCTTGTTTAAATGAAGGCTGAAAAAATGAAAGCCATTGTAAAGCAAAAACTTCAATAAAGCCACATTGCACTTAAATGGTTTTCGTTTTTAATGGTTTCAGTTTGTTGATCTACATTTTTACTACTGCAAAAGAAGGGTATCAAAACCCTTTTTTATTATTATTATTTGTTATCGAAATAACCACAGCATCTGCTTTAAAATTGACAAAATTAAAATCATTGCAAGAAAGAGATTGAAAAATGTGTAAATTACCGCTAATTAATTGTAGCCGGGAATTGAAATTGACTGTTTTTCGTTGGGGCTTCCGTGTGATACTCGGCCTAATGTATCACTCCTTCCATTCATTGTGCCATTTCCCCTCACTTCTGATATCCGCCCGTCTCAGTGATTAATAACGAGAACATTTGTCAAGATCTTGTTCGTGTAAAAAAAAAAACACCCTAATGTCTTCTTTGTACGTACTTAGTACTTAACTGCGTAGTGAGGATTATGTGACGGCCCTCTTGTGCCCATTAATTTATTTATGGAAATATGAAACTTTACGGCACGCACGCAAAGCTAATACTCTTCGATTAAACGCAGCGCAAAGTGGATGATATCGACTTCACAGTAATGACGGGTGAGTCCAATAAAGTGCATTAGGTCAGCTCTACAAAATCACATTAAAGTGCACCATGCTTGTTCTACAAACTTATCACGCGCGGTATATTTCATTGCCATGATGAATTCAAGTCTGAGAAAACCAGTTATTTTTAGGTATTTCTAAACCTTTAGTAGAGGATATATATACATTGGACCATAGTCGAGAACTTGCAAATCTTACGGTTTTCATTTCTGGCGCAATAAAGCTTTGATTCACTTGAGGTTTTGATTTTAAATCATGTTCACTCCATTTCCGTGATGCGGGCACATATCAGTTACAAGATTTCTTAAAACATGCAAACTCCGTTTATTTTATTGTAGCTCATATATTGCCACAAAGAAGATTCTGTATTAATCCCAGCGTCTTAAAACTTGTTTTCTGTAAATATTCTTGCCGCCATATTTTTTTCCATTGATGCTTTATTGATGCAGTATTTTTCATGGCAATGTATAATTCCCTTCAGGTGAATCGTTCTATTTTCAGACTTGCTTCGCATCCATACTAAAGCAGTCTGCGTATTTGTAAATGTTTGCAAAGCACCTGGTCTTTCCAGTGATGGTTTCGCTGCGCTGTAGAAAGTTCCTCGCGCCGAAAACAAATCGTTACAACTACAATGTTATCGTTTAGCAAATGTAACCACTATCGAAACCTCACACTGATAGTGGACCATAAAAGAAAACAAATCTAAATTCCTACTCCACATTTGTTCAACTGAGATTCAACGCGTAGCTGACGGAGGCATTGCATTAAATGAATACATATTATATGCACGCCTTTTTGACCGCCTCATTTGCACGTTCTGCCTTCATAGCGCGCGCGAATACAACAAGTAGCGTTTTATTGTGGTTCTTGTTGCATTAAATACGCTGGTCGCTTTGAAAACAACCACGTTGTGATTTTAGACTCGGATCGGCTTTTAGTCTTAATTCAAGAGGGAACTATACGCATATGTATAACTCATCGAACACAAGTCTGCTGTCGGCAGAAACAGAGCCCAGCAAAGAAAGTAAGTAACCCAGTGTTTTAAATTCCACACCGCGTTTTTCTGTGTAATTTGTTTTCTATGGGGGCTGGTGATGGAAAAGAAAAACTTTTAAATTTATGTACAGAATTTCTGTACTTCCCCGAGAATGACATTTTGTCTTAATAGCACGGCTTCACCTGTAAAATCAACATGAAAGCGGAGCTGAAACGAACTACGCGCGAAACACAATTATATATCTTAGTGTTTTATTTTAAAAAGTTGATCTCGTTTTCAAATTGAACGAGAAGAAAACTGCTAAGTGAGTTCGCAATGCATGCTCTTCGCGGGCAGAAGCGAGCTGCCTCATTTCAATAAGTATTCGTTTTTGTAGTGAAATTATGGTCGATCGAGATTCTCGACTGACAAAAAGCTGCTATTAGTTCGTAACACTTATAGATCAATTGGGAAAAAGCGGTGCACACATCAAGTAACTGCGTCTCTTAACCCGGACGGCCCCTGTTAAAAGCACATTAACTAAACGACGAGATATTCTGGGCGCCAGCAGATATTAGAGGATGCGTTGAAAACGCTGGCGCCGCAAAGACGTGGACGAAAAGAGGTCTGTTGATCCCAATATTGTCATCTGCTGGGTTTCTGTTAGGCGTATTAACTCTTCAAGAAGCCCTTTGGCCTTTTAATGGGTCATCAGTGAATCGAAGCTTAGTAAATATTTCGCTATCGATTTTCTCATCTGATTGACTTCCTCTTGTTAAGTTCTGCTCGTGATCGCAACTGGACAGTTTCCTGCATGTAATACTGTATTTGAAACGTATTTTAAAAAAACCCCTTATAAGTTGGATGTTTGCTTGTGAATGTCAATTTATTTCGATTGCTGTCTGCTGACTTTCCAGGAGACGGCACACGCCCGTGAAATCTACACATCTTTTCTCCCGGTCAGTGAAATGGTTTTCTTTTCTTTACTTTTTTTCGTTAATATTCAGTCCCAAGTTGCTTAATCTCGTATTCAAGCACTGGTTTAAACACCAGCAAACATTTTCTGGTTTCAGTTATACGAAGTCATTCGTTTTCAGCATTTTTTTTGGGTTCCGAGAATTTTACTCTGCGAATTTAAAGCATGAGGGCCGTCGATTTTTCTCGGCTCTCTCGCCCGTCATTTCTCAGGCGAGTTAGAGAATTTAAATTCTGCTCAGTTCTTTAAAATGTCACACGGACAGTATTCAAATTTATGTATTCGTGAGATGCCTCAAGCACAAAACTCATGTGATACACAGATGTTTCAATCTTGACTCAGGCCAGCTTTTTATTTCGTGTGCATCGCCGGAATATAATCTGCACTATATAATCTGCGAAAAAAAAGTACTACCCAGCTACACCTTGACTTGTAGAGATAGAAGAGTTTATGAAACTTGCAGGTGACTCGACCAAGCCCCTCTCAAAAAACTACATACTTGGACTACATACGTGACAAACTTGTTAATTTCATTTCTCAAACTCGGCCTCTTTTGTGCCATGTTTAACATGACAAAACCGAAATTAGCTGTACCTTTTAATTTTTCCAACGAGAGATGCGTCGTATGTGTTCTTCTGTAGTTATTAATAGTAGTAGTATGCCTCAAAAGATAGACATTACCTCTCATATCCCAGACAGCTACGCCGGGGGCAGCTCGCACGATTAAAACGACTAACAGAGACAAGCGATTTAAGTTCAGTTTATGGCTAAGAGTTGTGGATTTGTCTGCTAACTCCTGAAAAAACTCGTTTGTTTAAAACCCGGTTTGTTCAATTGTCGTAGTTAAATTTTGGGTTATCTTGCTGTGAACGCGAACTCTACTGACTTTCAACGTCAAAATCCTCCAACGATTCAGGCGAATTTTCACTACAGATCGGATAAACAAACCAAACCAAAACAAAACCGCCCGTAAGCGAAGAAAAAGCATTCGATGAAACTGGGATTGGGGTAGTTTATAATTTCTCCATCCTGGTAGAATGGAGTGCTTGCTTTCCTTTCCTCTACAACCAGATCGCGAAGACAGTCTTTTTTTCTGTGTGCGTGTTTTTCTTTCATCTATTATATAGCTTCAGTTGATAAGGACGTGGGTTTTAAGTGAGGGTCGCTTGAAACCTTTCGCTCATTTGAGCATGCATGGTAGTAACTTAAAAAGCTTCGAAATAACACATATAAATTATATACAAATAGAAATGATGATGGACACTACGCGTTAAAGATACCTATATTTGCTGCTTTCATGTTGTTTTAGTACACTATAGTTCAGCTGGGGGAGGTAAAATTAAACTTCTTAGTGTGAACAAAGATTCGAAGCTTTATAAATATCAATTGCCCATTCAGGGTTCATTTGAGCGAGCTTGTTTGCTTAACAAACTTTTGTTTGATGATCAGTTGTATTTTCCTTTCAGTAATTTCACAAGGAAAACCCGCGGAATAGTTATATAACGGCTTATTTTCAAATATAAACTGGCCGCAGGTTTCTTGCCAGATAATTAAACGCGCATTACTTTTAATAATGCTAATGTTTTCATCAGCATTTTGACACCGTTTGCTCTGCATTTAGCTGACAGCAGAGGCTGGAATTATTCTATCGAATCCTTTCTTTGTTTTGTTTTGTTAACAAAGTACAATATTCAGTATTTCGGTCATTTTCCATTTTACAAACGGTGAACGTGGACAATTCAAAATCAATGAAGGGTGAATTTTCCTGCTCACTAAATACAAGTAGCTAAGAAAACGTAAAACATGAAACGTAGACTGATATCACACACGTAAGGTACGCTCACACAATTTCGTCTCTTCTTGCTCTTTCTTTTGATTGCAATAGAAAATTTTGAACTTTCAAAGAAACTGAGAAGAGTTGAGTATAATTGTAAGGCTGTCGCTTCACCAATTCTGTGAATTTCTTATCGGTTGAATGGCGATTTCATTATCTGGCAGCTGCTAGCCACATTGTCGAATTAGAAATTTCACAAAAACTGTTAATTATCCCACTGTTTAGGGGAACGCGAACGGTTATTTAGATAAAAAGATAAAAGATAAGACTCTTTGCCATTTATCCGAGAAAAAATAAGCTGGCTCCAGCGAGAGGAAGAGGTTTAGAGACTATTGTTGTATGATCATGCGGAACGATATTACGCACGGTCTAGCTAAAAAACAAACTGAAATTAAAGATCTTCGAATTTATTCCAAAAAAACAAAACAAATGTTTCTTGGCTAGTTTTCACGACAGTTTCGAAAATATCGGATTACAATGGCTTTTTAAAAATAAAATTTGAATGAAAAAGACAGTTCCATCAGCAAAAATAAAGACATTTGAAATTTAGGTACTGCGTGAGTTTGTGAAGCACGAGGCGCCCCAAATTAACTTGTACCAAACGGACATAGCATTTTTAATATTTAAAATCTTTATGATAAATCTTTGCAAAATGACATTTTGAAACCACGAGTTAGGTCTGCCGAAAAACAAAACACTAAAAGCAGAAAGATTTACGATTTAAGCGACGAAACTTGCAACATTTTTTTTTATAAAATGTTTTATTTTGACTTGCTTGCGTGCATGGAAACTTTGAAGTTCGGCGACAGGCTTGTCATTTTCGGTGATGTTTTCAGTGGGTTTTATCATTATCTTCTAACTTCTGTCAGTCGAAGGTAGTTCCAATTTGAAACTAAATCACCTGTAAATAAATATGGATGTTTAATACGAAGTCTCAGGCAGAAATGTTAGAGTTTCACATCGCTGAAACAACGACATTTTAACCATTGTTTCAATTCATGTCATTTGCATTAAATGATTAATAGCGGAGTAGAGAGGGCCTTATCTCTCGAATACAAAAGTACCGGTTTGTATATATTATTTTCTCGGCAGTGAAATCGGTTTCGTCCTAATTTCTTTCGAGGAAACAACTTTAGAAATAGTACATGATTATTTAATCCGGATGGCATCTTGTTTGGTTTTCTAGTCGTGTTAAGTAGCTTAAGTGCTTTTAGCAAAGAAATTGTTTGAGCCATCACAGTTTTGACTATTAGTCAAAGATTAATAGTCCGGCAGAAGAATAGCCTCACTCCGGGACCCATTTCAACATAATAACTTGTTTTACTCATTTGGAGTTAATTTTTCCCTGAGGGGGTCTCTGATAATAATTCGAAAGAAACGCACAATTGCTAGTGAAAAAGAAAGAAACAGTTGTTTAACAGGGATGTCGTCAATAACATCTTCAAAGAAAATATTCAACACAGGGGCACGCCAGCTTTAGTGTTGAATAAGGAAACAAAAAGTTATCGTTGGGAATCGCTCTTAATCGCCAGTGACTCAAATTAAAAAAGCTGTACACAGTTTAGTCGCAATGAACTGATTAAAAATCCAGAAAACATTCACTTCCGAAGATAGTTTTAACGAATTGAAGTGAATTATTCAAACGAAGAAGAAATCAGGAAACCGATGGCAGGTTCCCAGGCTGCGAAGCTTGGAAGGTTCGCGAGTGCGTCACACTTAAAACATTTTTTAATTTTTAGTCATTAATAAATGCTTTTCGTTTCGCTTTGACAGGAAGCAAATCAAAACGAAGAGACGATATGACGGAGATTTGCATGTTTTACTAATGGACGCTGTTAAAACGCTCCGTCCCGCTAAATCTGAAAGCAATTACGAATCAGTTTCTTGTCACATCGAGCACTTCACTTCGCAAGTTCTTAAGAAAAGCCTGCGCTAATTTGCATTCGTTAGTGATTTTTTTTATTGTGCAGTATTTCGTTATTAGCAAGAAGTCGCGCTTGTGTTTTGGCAGCGAAATTCAGCGGAATAGCTTTTATTGGTAAGTTGCAAGGATGCCCATCACTACAGTAAAAAGGCCTAAGGAACAGAGAATTCACACTTCCTTTCTTACTGATCGATATTATCACAGTCTTCATTAGCGCGAGACAGGCAAAATGATTGCAAACAAATCGCATCCTGTCGGGATTTTAGGGCGAGCAAATGTTTCTAAATTTAATCGTCACTTCGCACAACTTAGCAACGAACTCACAACAAGGCTTGCAAGGCATAATTTTGATTTCGGAACACGCCATTAATCAACCGAGTTAATTCGATTTAATTTCTGTAAGGGAAACCTGCCTGCACCTGTTAAGTGCTTGATCAGAGTATAATAAGCTTTCTCTCACTTTTCTCGTAATTAGCACGTCAACCAACTGATTCACCCCGTGGAATAAAACGACTATTTTCAAGTCACATTACCCAAGCTGACTGTCTCAAAACATCGTTTATTGTGCGACTCAACGATAGAAGCACATGCCTCATTCATGGATAAACACACACCACGATCAAATTGATTGGATTTATAATTTATGCATCAAGATTTTTTTTGCCTTTCCAAGCTCGCGCGGAAACTGACCGATATACCCACGTTAACGGAACACGATTGAAAATCGGCGGGATATAAATGGCGCCACTTTATCAAGAAAAGATGATTTGCTTTACTGAACAGCATAATTTGTATTAATACTGACTCTCCCCTCAATCCCCCTCTCCACCCCCCCTCGCCAGTTAAATCTAAACCCGGAAAACCAGGCGTATTTGAGCGGGCAGGGAACAATTGAAATGTTTGATTAAACCGCTAATGACGAGCTCCTTCTAAACTTAGCCACTGATGAAGGAAACTCAAAATCTGACAATGCAAGCGAGGGCCGTTAACCAATCAAATGTTGGCCCTCTACATTGCGCGCGTGCGCAGTGGATCGCCGTTGCTATGGTGTTCACCTGTCGCAGCTGCAATGGATGGGATGGGTTTTGTTCATGACAGGTTTAAAAAGCCATGACATCAAAAAATGCCTTTATTGTAAAACGACCGCTTCAAGTCGCTTCTTCACTCGAGACAGCACTGAGATTACACCGCGGCTCGAGTCGGACTTCGCAAAGCGCAATTACAAGATGCCTAAGTCTTTCTTGGTCAAAAAGCGGGTAGCGATAGGAACTTGTAAAGAATCGCAAGATCTTCCGGACGCTGAAATAAAACACGAACCGGGTAAGCTGTTAGGAATATAGTTGCTCTTTTAAAGACAGCTTTTTGCCAGCAATGATTTATTTTTCATTTTGATCGAATTGGTCGAGGGTGAACCTATGGGATTTCAATTTTCAAACTCTTTTTTTAAGGTAAAACCTTTTGAGCTAAACTTACCGTTTAGCTGACTTCACGTCAACATGAGATTCTAATAAACTGGCTGAGGAATTTCTGTTAGAGTTAGATTAAATCGTGCACTGAATCGCAGGCATTTTTTTTTTTTTTCGTTTTCACACTGACAGGAAAAAATTAATTGCGGATATTTTTCTTTTCGAGGTTGCACACAAATGCGCAGTGTTCCATGCTAACTAAACGCGGAATATTTCAGCCGTTTTAAATATTCAGGCTTTTGAATTTTGCCATCTCGAGGGCATGATGGTTTAAATGCGCACTAGTTAACATGTCGAGTTCTTGTTTCTCCAGGGCAAACGGACGGAATGGCGCGAGATGACCAAGACCCAAAGGACACAAAAACAACGTCATCCAGTCGTCCGTTCGACATTGTTAACTTATTCGCACCAGACAAACCGACGAAAAAGCAGATATCTTCCTCAGAGTTGAGACCTTCAGATCCTTGCAGAGCCAATTTTGCCCTCATGGATCCGGCTGTGCTTTCTGCAAATGGTAATTACAGTATTTGACTTGCTACACTTTTTGGATGGTCGAGGGACCGCTAAGAAACGGCAGATTTCTTCTTGCTTAAATGCGTGCGCTTTGAAATCAGAGCAAAAATATTTGCGTCACATTAGCAGTAACTCTTATCGCGTCGTTGAGATTAGAATATTTTTCTTAAAATAAAAAACAGCCAGCACAAATGGTGGCGTAACTAAAACCTTAGCGCCAAAGACTGATAAAAAATTAGAAACGCACTTTTTCGAAATTTAAATATGCGAAGTACTCGATTTTACGATTTATGGAGTTTTAGTTTTAATTTCGGAAATCAGAACTTGCGAATTGCCGTAATAAGACACACAGGAAATGATCGCGCTTTCCTATAGACTTTGCGTGTAAATAGCGTGCATTTTCACGGCTCGATCATAGACAAGATTTAAAATCTGCAAACAAACCACTGCAAATGGTGTAAAGCCGAGCGGAACGTGTTTTATTTGATTACCAATCGGGTGTGAGTCTGCGAGATGAGAACGTTATTCACTATGTTGGGTTGTCGCAGATCATACAGCCGCGAGACATTGACAAGTAAATAAGGATTAATTAACCCGAAGAAAACCCTAACAATACCACAAAGACTGTATGTTTAACTCGCTGGAGTTTAATTGTTCAAACAGTGTATATATTTCGGCCTAGTGTTGGGTTTATTAAAAATAGCATATCAAGCTAGCGCCACTTACAGAATTGTCTTCGTAAATTAAATTGAAGCAGAGTGACTTAAACCCGCCAAAACGGAAAATGAAGCTGCGATCAAACCGGAGGAAATGGAGGCGATTTTGTTTTAGTACTTTCTGTACTTTTCCGTTCAGATTAATCGACGCAGAGGCTTAATTACGCCTCTTATTTAGAGGAAATACTACACAAAGTCATTTCTTTTTACGCTCGCTTTCGGGCATTGTTACAATTTGGATGGATTGTTTCTTCCTCAATCAGGACTAAAAACACCCTTTTAAAGTGCAAAATGAAGCGGTATCTACAAAGGGTTTTAATTTAAGTGAATCATCACTCGGCCGTACTGAATTGACCAAGACTCCAGTGAAAAGACAACAACAAAAGATCTCTCTAAACGAATTTTACATTCAAATTTGCAACGCAAACACTCTATAAACACTAAAAAGGGAAAAGTTATTAAGCGCGCAGATTGCCCGGTTCTTTTTGGATTTTAAACATTTATGAGATCTTTGTATTTGAATAGTCCTTCCGAAAGCACTGTTAGTGTTTTTATTTGCTCGTACCTGGTTGTAAATCACGAAAATTCATCGCTTTGCCGCGTTATTAATCACACTGCAAAACAGGAAAAAGCCCCACCAAATTTGTCTTTATTTTTTGACGTACAGTGTATGCGATAGAGTTGCAAAATTCACAAAGCTAACATATTGTTTCTTTTCGTTATCTTTTAGGTGCCAGACCTTATCTCCCTCGTTTTCCAAGCCAATTTATGCCTGATGTATTCAACCCATTTCTTGGCCTGTCTCCTTATGTCCGCTTCCCGCCCCAACCATTCTTAGCTGAGCGTCGGTTTCCTTTTCCATACTGGCAGTCCGCCTTCTTTGGAAACACCTTCCCAAACCCTTTCGCGCGCGTTGCAGACGACGCGGACAAGGTGTTCAAGCCAACTTTACGTGGAGCGCCTCAGTCGAGTGCAAACGAGAAGAAGAAAACCGAACAACCATACAACGGTCAAACGTTTGATTGCCTGAACTGCAAAAAAGTGTTTAGCACGCCGCACGGCCTGGAAGTGCACGTGCGGCGCTCGCACTCTGGACGGCGCCCGTTTGCTTGCGACGTGTGCGGTAAAACGTTCGGTCACACCGTCAGCCTCGAACAGCACAAGAACATTCACACGAACGAAAGAACGTTCGAGTGTAAACAGTGCAGCAAAACCTTTAAGCGCTCGTCGACCCTGTCCACTCACATGCTCATTCATTCAGACACTCGGCCATTCCCGTGTGACTACTGTGGCAAGAGATTCCATCAAAAATCCGACATGAAGAAACACACATACATCCACACAGGCGAGAAGCCCCATAAGTGCTTGCAGTGCGGTAAGGCGTTCAGCCAGTCGTCGAATCTTATCACCCACAGCCGCAAACATTCTGGCTTCAAACCATTCTCGTGCCGCGTTTGCGATCGAGCGTTCTACCGTAAAGTTGATCTCAGACGTCACGCTTACACGCACGAAATGGATCCATTGACAATTAAGGATTCTTAGAAGTCTAAATATCATTTTCTGCCTCATCTTTTATCATCATGCCATAGCCTGAGTTTTTCAAGACTGAAGAAATTAGAAATATCAGAATTAAATATGAATTATATTTATTGGCTCACCTTGGATTTGTAGAACTTTTTTGACGATAATTTATCAGAATAGCGAAGAATTAAAAACAAAATAGAAAAAAGTGAAATATTTCCATGTTAGAATTAAAATTAAATGCAAAGCAATGTTTTGTTAACATTTCGTTTATGTCTTAACTTAAGTCAATTTAAATAAAATTGTAATTTTTCTTTGAAAAATGTTCCAACAATGTACATACAGATATAGAAGAGGAAAGACATTGTGTATATAAAAACTAAGTTTGTAACTGTTTGCAATACAATCTTTCATTAAATAAATGAGATTCAAATTCAGCGGTGCATCCTCCTTGAAAACGGTCTCTCAGTTATTTTGGTTTTGCAAGCGTATATTAATTTAACAATTAATAATTTAAAATGGAAACTTAACTTTGAATAAGAGGGAGATAATCAATAGACAAGACATGCAGTACAGTCTGCCAAATGTTGCCTTGAGAGATGATTTAGTAATAATTCCAATTTGAATTTTTTTTCTTAGACCTTCGACTCGATATGAATTATACAAGTCTGCGTTCGACAAAACATGGAAAACATCAGACAAAAGATGTTCTTGAAACAGCTATTTTTGTCGTGAATCTACTATTGAAAATTGTAAAAATAAAAACAGATATTAACTCTTTAGACTTTTGTGTAAAAAGATTCTGGCAAAACATCAAGTGTTGCTGTTTTTCAAAGACATTCTGGCCTTAATTTTCATTTCTCTTACATATCCCTGAAATATGTTGAAGCACTCTTCAAAACAAAATGCCGTTAACATATGCTCTTACTGTGTACTTAAGAACAAGACGACCAAGGCAAACAAAGCGAGTAAAACGGCAGACGGTTATGAGATGCTGAATATATCCAACAAAATTTAAACAAATTTTCCTTCAAAAGCAGTTGAATCAAAATAGCCGAAATTTCGTTTTTCCTTGTCAAATTGTCTTTTGATAAACTTCTGATTAACGCCAAAACTGAATTATTGGTTAACTATACTTGAAATGTGAGGGGGCTGACCCTCGCAAAATACAGTTGAAAGCGCGGATCTTTTTTTAACACAAAGCGTGCTTAGCTGCATACGGTGTTACCTATTTCATAAAGAAGAAGAAAAAGAAGAAAAAAGAAGTTTCATAGTCTTATCTTTAATGTATGATCTTTATGAAACCGAATCTTTAATTAACAATTGTTTTAATAGCGGCAGTTCGCTGTTTAATTTGCAAATATATATCGCACTTGCTGGAGAGTATTTTAATCGCTTTTTAATATAATTTCATTTTCACTTTCTTTCTCTCTCGTTTGCCGCCATTTCACGTCCGCTAAGCTTGGAGAATTCGCCATGTGATTCATTTTATATTTCTCAGCCGTTTTATACTAACATCTGTTTTTATAAACAGGAAAATGCTCGTGTTTCCAAAACAAACGTAAACCAGTCGAAACAGCTTGTGTTTCCGTATGAATACTTGACTGAGCGAGCCTTCTCTGACAAGAATTCATTTTGGGTAATTTTAAGTGTCTTGAGTTTCACTTTTGTCGAAAATAACTACATTTCCGATGTTTTGAGCGAAAAATGACGAATGAAATAAAAAACATGTCTGTAAGGATCTGATCCTGTTGTGGCGTTTTAAACATTTTTGTTTTACGAAATAAGTTCTAATTTTTAAGCATTTTTTTTTTCGAAACACAGCTCTTATATTTTTAATGTTTTTGATAGTTTTATTGATTAACATAGGCTGTTTAAAACTCTACACTCGATGGCCAATACAATTTTTTAAAAAAAAAAACGGCCTTAGGAATTTCCATTACAGCGTCGTCGTTAGTATATAATTAACTCTCTCAGCTTTAGCCGATCGCCTGCGTATAGCCGACAAAAAGAACGGTCGGAAGTGCACAGGCAATGAAACCCGTGAAATCCCAAATAACACTTTATGAAAAGTAAGTGGTTTTCCTTCAGTTCTTAACAATGCAAAACAAGTGTTCCGAAAGTGAATTGTGAAACGCGTCAATTACCTTTATTGAGAGCGTTGTGGATATCTCGAGCACAGCCCGGCTCTCTTCCGCGAGAAACGAAACCTTGGCACTGATATACACGCAGCAAAGGAAGCGAGGAAGACTCGTCATTGTTACCACGAGGGGTGCTTATTCTGTTTTAAATTTTATCTGTTAGCGGTAATGAGCAATCTTTGGAAAACCATCACGTTTAATTTCCTGCATGGAATCGGATGTGTGGTAATTCTCTATTGAAATCAAACACCGGAAAAATGAATTTCTAATCATCGAGGTTTCACTCAGTTCTAGCTGATTTGCAAAGAGAGCTTTGGATAAAAGGCTCAATTAGCGCGCAGAACAAAACTGCGATTTATTAAAACGTAGAGGCTTAAAATTTAATCAGTTTTATTCAAAGGACTTACCGAGCTTGAAAACTTTATTATCTCTGATTGATTTTTATGGAACTGCATGCTCACCAACCACCAATAGAAACTGACATTGAAGGAGGTTTTCTCTCGGCTCTCCACGTTATCAAAATTAACGATTACAGTTTTTTTTTGCTAAAAGTTTCGGTAGGATTTCTATTTCCGGCCACAACAGTATTTTCATCTGCTTACACATTAAAACAAAACTTTGCTTTCCGTTCTGTTTTTCAGTGCTCATTACCCTTGATTTCAGTGAAATTAAGTTTAGCTCGGCTCATCACAATATATTTACATGTGACGATTTTTCGTTAAGGTAACCGGCGTGCGCGTTGTATATTTTATAAAAATCTTGTCGAAATCCAGTGCTTTGTGTTCCTCTAGCGGATGTTAACCCTTGCATATTTACAGCAATTTTTAATCAATCCCTTTTAACGAGTGCTCCAGTGCCACACAATGATCACTAAAAATCATCGATGAAAATTTTACATAGACATACGTACACACGGGTGGATTAAAATCCTGTCATAAGAAATACATAACTAGTACCGTTTGCTTAATCTCATTAATCAGCGTATTAAAAAGCAACTTAATGCGTTTCGCGGAATAAGGACATTCCCGTCATTTGTTAGATGTGAAGAAAAATTAGATTTACTTGCATGTTCTTAGTGCGATAAAAACATGAGCACTTTTGAGTGTTTACATGTATTTGCAATTTTTTCGTTCAAGTCGCAAAATTAAACTCTGTTGACAGATGTTTGTAGCCGAACTGTTCGCTATCTTGAGGGTGTCAAAGGGGTTAATTTAAACTGTTGCTTACAGCAACGATTTTCGGGCTATCGTAAAGGCCTGGCAGAACGAGGAAACATGTCTCCAGAAACACCCGTAGCGCGCGCATGTTTCCCCAATGTTTCCCAGTTTTGTTACACGACAGAAACATTTCGTGTTTCCGCGCGGCATGGAAGCATGGTAAAACGAGGAAACAATTATGGAAACATGTTTCTGGAACGTTTCCTCGTTTTGCCAGGTCTTAATTGTATTTTTATAAACCGACTAACGTTTAAACGGAAGTCGAATTTTTCGCATATGTGGTACTTAACAGATCTTAGCGGCCAAAGTTTGGAGATTTTCTAGGACAAATAATATTTTTAAATTTCCTGACTTGAGCTAACCCCATCTACACCATCTACTTCTGGCGAGGATTAAGAACTGGTGTTTTGAAAACTCTTTATACACAAGTATCTCCTGTTCCGCAGACATAACCGAGAACTCAGTAAAACTTTATCAGTGAAACGTGCTTTAATTCTGCGACAAAATTGCTATTACTTTCACTTAGATTTTTCCAGTTAAGCGGTATCAGGTTTGGGGGATGTAAGTCAGTTTTCAAACAAGAATTTAGTGCGTTTGAATTCTGTATAAGTTTTATAAAATAAGATCGACCCAATCAATTATAATTACTTCGGTACACCGTCAAAGTTTCGATCTAGTGAGGTGGCAAATCATTTAAAAATTACAAATCTGTTTCGCTATTCCTTACAGTTAACTACTATATTCGCTTTATTATAATTGTTTTCATCGCAGAAAAGGGAGAAATCATGTTAACCTTTCGATAAAATATTGCTTGCAGTAAAATAAAGTTTTTCTGCCTTGAAAATTGGCAATACATGTGCACCATTCGTTTTATTCGTTTCACAAACTCTAAATGAATTTGAAAATGATTCCAATTCATTATCATCTACAGTGGAACCCAGATATAACGAGGTAACATTGAAGGGACTGGAAAAATGTACTCGTTATTACAGGACTAGTAAGTCAACGTTATATATCGAAGGTTTGTTCCATATAAATACTGTAAGTAAATCTGGCCGGATGAAGAACATTGTGCGTTGGTATTCGTTGTATCTCATTTTTACTCTATGGGAAATAATGTAGTAATAGAATTGCAGCAAAATAGATTTTAACTAGCGACTCCGCCATTTACTTCAATACGCTACTGAACGTTTATACAGTGACATTTTAGACGGGTGGAATATTAATTTCATGGAAGGCCTTTTCAATTCGGAGTTGATTAAAATAAGACAGACAGGCTCCATATCGTTGAAAGTTCATGTCTAACGTTGACAATATTAGGGTGGTTTTTAAGGGGTGGATATTAAGCTACGAAATAAATGCATGAACTCTCGGTTAAGTTCCAATGCACCTGCACTTAACAAGTGATATTAAAATTTGTGGCATGTATGTTTTTTTGGTAGGATCAAATTTGACCAATTTAACGCCAGACGAAAAGCAGTTTCCCAGGGACTTGAAGACAAAACAACCCGTGTTTAATTTCAATACTTGTTAACTTTCTAAAGATTTTGAAAGGGTAATACGTAAACTTGCACCTTTGCCGCCCACATCAACCATTGTCAGTTTCGCGCAAGATATGTAATTTCAGTTCATTTCAAATCGTCATAATTAAAGCGTGTTTAATAAGCAGTTTTTCATCCATAATCTCTTCACCTGCTTTTATTATAGCTAAACGAAAAGTGGGTTCTTGGGTTGGAAATGTTTGTTTTGAAAAGTTATTTATAACTTAGTTTAATAGTTGGCGTTTTTAATTGCAGCGCTGTAAATGTTACTAACCGCTAACAGGAGGGTGGCTTTTCACATTATGTGTTGGCTTCAGCCAATTAAACAAGAAAATGTGTCAGACTAAAACATATGTCGTCGCCTAAAATTTTTTGAATGCATATTATATTTCTTGTCAAAACATTTGACTATGATCTCGACAGGCTAGCACACACTTTTGCTGCACTTTAGTGCCATAAGCTCTCGGCATATTTACTAGCGATAATTAATATGTATGAGCAAGTTCATATTTGTTCTGTGTTCAACTGTTCAAAAGAAATTGAATATCCCCCGCCCTGTATCACTTAAGATTCACACCTGTTTAAGTTCTACATCGGCAAGATTCTTTAGACACGAATACTAATTTCTTAATCGGACTTAAATATCCAAAAGCAGTTACTCCGGAAAATGAAGGAATTCTCCGAGTGTCAATGATGTATACCAGTATCGATTTTTAATTCAACTTTGCATAAAGCTGCATAGTTATCGTTAAATGGAAAAGCTTACAAAACTACTGTACTTTGAAAACAGTCAAGATATTCAAAACACTGTATTGAGAACGCGTTAATGAGTTATTCTGCAAATCGATGTCACTTTGTCCAGTGTAAGAAGTTTACGCAGTATTCATTTATTAATTTCGTGCATGAATCCAAGGAAAACTCATTTCATGCGAGCAAACAGCGCTTGTATTAGCAAATATAACGTTGATTCGCTTGCATGTACAGGCGCGAGAAAACAAAAGCACTACCAAAAAACACCGCCATTCAAAGCACCGCCCAGCGGCCAAATTAGCACAAGTGAAGAATGTAAATATAAGGACACCTGTTTTACTATACGAAAAAGAGCCCGACTGCAAATGCTTGTGTGAGGCTAGTTTGCAGGTGAGAAGTTATGTTTAGGGCTCGTTGCATAATGAAAAAAGTTAACGGTGGCGTTGTATAAATTGAAAGGCTTTTGTTCTTATCACTGATCCTGCATTTCAAAACACTTTCCTCACTCAGTCGTTTTACTGCAGTTTTTGGAATTTAACAAGTGGGCACCGTTTTACTGAATATAAGATTTTTTAGTTGCTTAGTCTAAAAATCGGTCAGAATGAAGGAAACCAGGCTGACTGAGGCGGACTATAAAGTACGTCGTAAAACACCGAGTTCATCAAAGTTGTGTCGTATTACATTGACTTTGTTAATATAATAAGCCAACGTCGGTTCCTAGCTTCAAACGCCCTGTGAAAATAATTTTTTTTCTTGTCGCTCATTCCCGTTTAGTCAGGCTGTGAAACAACAAGAAAATGAATAAGGTAGTTTTTGTGTGGCGTCTTGAAGTGAAACTCGAACAATTAAATGTTGTTTTCATTGGCAAAACGGCTGTGAATGACAGGAATTGACATTCAACAATGACTGAGCAAGTTTTGTGATCCTGATAATGGCAGCAGAGCTGAAAACAACTTGAAAAACAAATAATCCTATTTAAATATTCAGGCTGTGAATTTATGCTGATTCCGCGGGAGTCTTCTGTTTCCTACAAGAAATTTCAAATGCGATGGTATTTTACACATTTAATGTAAGATTTTTTTTATGCCATATCGTTAATCCCTTATTACCGGCTTTACGTTTCGGCTGAACACAGCGTGCGTCTAAAAGTTAGTTAATAATTCTGCCGAAAGTGTTGGTTGAAGTTGTCTGATCCGGCTGGCCTTGAAAGTGACACTGGTTATAAACGTCAATTATTGAGTCATCAGTGTTACTGACAGACTGTCAACAAAACTAATGGGCTAATAAGTTCGTGTCAGTGACAACTTCATAAGCGCTTGTATATAATCATTGGAAATGATGAATTAAGTTCGGTTATACAACGCCAAAAATATTACAATTAACTCGGCAATTATTAAGCGGATCGGACACCTTTTTAAAATCCTTTAATAATAACGAATAATAGTAGAAACAACTTCGGGCTTCTTAGGGTTTCTTTCGAAGTCAGGGTTTTAATCTTTCAAAATTAAAAAAGCGTTGTTGCTTTTTTTAGAGAATGCGGTTTATATTTACGTCTGAAATGGCAAGGATAAAAGCTAGCTTGTTAAGAAATTCGGCTTGCTTTAGGCACGTGTGGCAGTACGGCAGGTGCTTTTCTGGGGCAGATGCAACATTAAAGGAACTCAAAATCGCATAAAATATCTCAAGCCGAGGTATTTTTTAACAGCGATATTTGTCGCCCACGGGCAAAATTGCTGGGCTTCACATCAGTAATGAGTAGCTCATTACCCAATTTGGATGTGGCCTGGCGTATTAGCGTCACTTAATCAATGAAAGCATTTTAAGTCGTGAATAGCGACATAAGATGAGAGCACGGAAAAACCATTCTGATCGATCGAAGGTTATGAATCGCCTGTCATTACTGTCGATGACTCAGACAAAAACTTTCAGTCTCTGGCATCAATTGGCAAGTGCTAAAAAGAGTTTGTTTAAGTTCCCGCAGTTTGCAAATAAAAGCCGAAGCGTTGAATTCATAATCTGTATGAATAAACACGTTTTTCGGTTGGTTGTACGAGAAGAAATTTCTTGCGATTCAGCGAAACGCGGTTGCAAAATAACTTTCTTCAGAGTAAAAATATGTCATAGAGTTTCCTTCGGCAAATAAAAATTAAAGATATGTGGCTATTCAAGCCACCTGTTAAATATTCTAGCTTTTTCCGTTTGTAAATAGCAGCAATTCTAGCATTTCAGAATTACTAGTTATTGTTTGGGAAAAAGTCTTCAAGCGCGCGCTAGATTTTAAAACAAAAATAACTGAAAACCGCTAAAGAGCGTTGTTTACCAACAGGTTTTTGTTGTGCATGTCTCCATAAAACGTAATGTGTCGAGGCTTTGTGAATTCTAAGCCTTGGCTTAACGGTAGCGATGGAAAATATAAAAGTACGGTAACAGAACTATGTACAGAGTCTTTTCTCAGCCTATGGCACAACTGATCGGCAAACACCGGCAAGCATCAGTAAAACGAGTCTGCCAGTTTCATGATGAAGAGACCTTACCGACCGGTTATATTTTTGTTTTATTGAGACAGAGAAAGATCCATTTGAATATGTGAATTAAATCGATATGGTTTTTCTTCGCAGTTTTTTAGTTTTAAAACAATCAAACAAACAAATTAAGAGCGATTGGGCATGGCCTCTCGTGCTGCATTAAAAAGTAAAGACAAGGCGTTCCCGCGTATAATCGATCAGCAAAGTTAGCCGACCGGTTTCTTGTGAGCGAAATTTGAAGTTTTATTTTAATTGCACACCCAACGGCATGATTCATGTAAAATGCATCTCCGTATATATCTATGTATGTAAACTGGGATAGCTCAAATAATAAACAATGGCAGCCTTTCGCTATTGAAGAGAACCGGTGTTCTTCTTGGCCTGTATGTTGGCAGGCTTTTTTTGGTTAAACAGGGAGCTAATTAGTCCTACGCAGACGTCGTTAAGCTCATCGTTGTGACGAGAGCCCATAGAGTGTTTGCGCAGGGCGCTATGAGTTAATATGAATGGGCAAATATAATCATTGTTTGCTAATTTTATTTATAAAACATATACAATTGTGTAGCTTCGTGAAAAGGAGTTTATTAAGTCTCCTTTTTTGTTATTCAAATGCTTGCCAGGGAAGAGTTTGAACAACTTTTTGTTAAAAAGAATAAACCGATCTACATAACAGTTCCTATGTTTTTTTGCGTTGAGAACAATATGTTCTTGTTTAGTTTCCTATTCAGTGGTTCAACTTGCCTGTAGTTACAAAGGTTACTCTCGTGAGTTTTTTTACACTTGGAGGGGACAACGGTTGCCCACTAGTTTGTGCAGACTGATATCCTTTGCGGTGGAAAAGTCAAAGAAAAGACAGCTTAGTGCGCATAGAATTCATAAATACAAATTTGCGTTGCAAAATCCATCGCTCCGCCGCAGGCGTTCCCACTGAGTGCCACTGAATAAAGTCGCTCAGACACTTAACCAACGCGGACAAGTGTTCCTAAAAGAATCGCGAGGATTAGAAAGACCCGGTGAAAACGCGGCTAGACGGAACCGATGCGATAGAGTTAGACAGTTCTATTAAGGTTCAAAGTGTAGAGCGTTAGAAAACCTCGCTGCTAAAGGTGTTCCTTAAAGGATAGTGAGGATTAGAAAGACCCGGCTAGACGAAACCGATGCGATAGAGTCAGACAGTCGAACTACTTAAGTTCAAACTGTAGACGGTTACTCTGTATTAAAACTGTAGCAAGAATTAAGAAAAACCCTCGCTGCTAACAATTCTAACAATGAACATTTAACCGTAGATATAAGTATAAATACAACACGAATCGTACCATCCAGGTAACCTATAAAATTCCATAAACAATACAGAAGTTATTACAGCTCAACCTGGATGTGCGTACTTTAGACTCTCTTTCTAAAATCCTGAGGGTACACAAACAGTTCAATAGCGGTCTCAGTAAAAAACGTGCCCCTTGACAGTTATGAATTCGAACAACAAATTAAACCTGCTTATTGAATATTTGCCATGATGCTTTGCCATGTATTCATTCGTATTCATCTCATGTCACGATTCGAAACTGCATGAAGCTGCATGGCCGACGAACAGCGTCGTTTGTACAGATGTCGTTTCGAAATATATTTATTTTTCACTTTTACTAATTTCTATTCAGGCAGATTTGAATGAACTTTTTTGATGTGATACTGGGCGAGGGTGAAGAACCCGAGAATTTTATTAACTATAAAGAAGTTATAATGTTTACAAAATCCTAAAAAAAAATTATACAGCTAATAGTTGGATTCAAGACTCTTGGAAAGGGGCTATTGAAGTCGGTGCGAGTTTTCAACCGGAAGTTTATACCACCCAGGTTGAAAGTATAACTTTAAACAGGAGAAAACGTTAGCCGTTTTGGAATTGAGTTTTTTTTACGTTGAAAGTACCTCCGTGTTTTGTAAGTTCCCTTTCATGTAAATATCAGTGATAGCAGGTGGTATTTTACGCCATCCGGCTAATTTGTCTCTTTAAAAGTTAAATGTTATCCTGTTTGTTCAATGTTTATGACTTCCTGTTTTGTTTTTCTGCGTTAAAACGTTACTGAAAAAAACCTTTGTCAGATATGACCATGCTTTTACGCCTCAAAACTATAACGGGTCGGTGTTTTTATTAAGAAATTTTAAAAGACTGAACGTGCTTGAAATCTGAAAGGGCAAAAACACTGAAAAAGTGGGTCTAGCATTTTTCACCTGTTTTGCCTCATGGTAGGCGACTTTAAGGGGCGTCCGTTTTGAATGCTAAGAATCGAAAGAGCATGGACTTCAGGCCTAAAGACGCGAGAGCCTGGGATCAAGGATAAGCGAGGAAACGTGAGAAAGGCCCTGGGACTCGTGATCTAACGAAACTCGAAATGCTGATTTGTGAAACGGTCGACAAAATGGTAACAGATAAAATGGCCGAAAACCTCACTGGCTTTAGCAATTCTGTATACATACCCAGAATCGTTATTCAGTGGATCACGTAGTTTGTATTGATTATTTGAATAAAAGATAAATAAATAAATAAATAAATAAATAGATAAATAAATAAATAAATAAATAAATAAATAAATAAATAAATAAATAAATAAATGAATGAATGAATGAATGAATGAATGAATGAATGAAGGAAGGAAGGAAGGAAGGAAGGAAGGAAGGAAGGAATGAAGGCATGAATGAATGAATGAATGAATGAATGAATGAATGAATGAATGAATGAATGAATGAATATGATATATTAGACATTTTAGTGTGTAGTACCGCTGTCAGTATATTTTTACGAGTCATGCGTATTTTGTCGAGCCCGAAGGGCGAGTTAAAATACAAATGATGAGTAAAAATTTACAACGATACTATACACTAAAATGTCTAATAAGAGATTTATTATCCAACGTTTTCGTTTCCACAAAATTCTGACTTGCCAAGGTTTTTAATCTTAAGCGCGGTCGGGGGAATGAGACGAGTACAAATATCGTGTGATATTTGTACTCGTTTCGCGCGTTATTTGTACTCTACGAAGCAGTGTTGGATAATAAATCACTTTATTTAAGTTTCAGTGTATTTAATTACACTGGTGTCCTAATTGAGGACACTGTAAATAAATAAACAAATATTGTAAATCAAAAACAGAAACTTGTTACTTTAAAATCCCAACCGGTAGGAGGCTGACCCGTTGGTTATTTACAAGCGTGCAGGAGTTGAATTCGAGACCACCAAACACAAATAAGCTAGTGGCAGGGAGGAGGATTTAAATGCGGCCGGACCTACGGATCACAAGTCTTGCGCAAAAAACCACTAGGCCACGCCGCCTCCTAATTTCTACCGCTTTTGATATTTTGAATAGCAATGTTTCTTTTTTGTACTGCAGTTCATTCCATGAAAAAGTCAGGCCGCGCCTGACGAAATATTGGACAATATGTACATGAATTTATGAGAACCAGATCAAAGAACTGAGTCTCCTCGGTGTCTTTGGCCATGTACCTTGCGACCTTAGTAAGCTTTAAACAGGGCCGAAAAACAAAAAAATAATGCTAAACAGCGCGAAAGGGTTAATAAGTCAAAGGAGAAGAGAATTTCGCACAAAGTGCTGAAAATTTCGCGGATTTCGCACAAAGTGCTGAAAATAAGGTTGACCCCTTTTTCAAAAAAAATCAGACATATATGTATTGTATCCCAACTGCATGGCCAGCCTATGTCTCAGCTACCAAAAGCTTTGCATATCGTAGATGTCAAAAGCATCATATCAGTTTAACCGAAACCATCCAGACCTTCTTATAATGAGGAGTTTAAAAGCAGAGACAAATACAGCGTAGAATGATTTTAAATTTTGTGTACTATATGTTTCTGCTGGCCAAACCAGCCTTCTTCAGGTACAATGAGGGTTTACATTGGAAGGGGTGTTTTTATAGTTATTGTGGTATTTTGCGTAATACCGAAAATACGTAAAACTAATTAGATTGACAATGTAAAATTAAAGATAAATTAAAGTACAAGTAAATTACCTACTACGTTTCTTCGCGGAAGCATATTAGTGCTGAGGTAGCCTGGGCAGAGGTACCTCCATAATGCCGAGGTAGCCTGGGCAGAGCCTAGGACGCCAGTAAATGAATCCCTCCTCCCCCTCTAAATGAGACTGACTATCTGTTATTAGCCAGTGTATCTCATCGGTATACTGGAAGCCATTGTCTTTCTGCAATGTGGGGCTGTACCTCGATTAGCTCCCACAGAGCTAATAAACCCACTGCGCATTCTGGGTAACGATGAGACGCAGTGATCAATAATGCGGAGGAAACCACATCATGTTTTCAAGTTTCTTGTGGAACCTTTTCGTCATTCCCGGACACACTTGGACAGAATCTGGCGTGTTTTGCTCCACAAACAAGCAGCAACAATCTTTGTCAAAATTAGTTGGTACACCAACTTCCACCCCCCCCCCCCCCCCCCTCCCCCGTCCCCCTTCCAGTGCTGGATAGCGCAGTGTGGCCGAACTCCTCGTGCTTCCCGCATTCCATTTCAGTTTGTAAGCCAAAAAAAGGCAGCAACCGCGTCCGTTAATGTTTGCATGCTACGCAATATTGTTAAGGGGGAAAGGGGGAGTTCCTTAATATTTTGATGTTTCAAGTGAGGAAAATACAATAAACGTACCAAGATTTGAGACTTTTGACACTGATCGTTGGTAGACCATGTCTGTTCTTAACCCTACCATATGGACGCTACATTCATTCCATGTAGCAATCATACGGCAATAACAAATTTAACGCAACGATAACGTTCCAATGGCTAGTTTATTTATTTTTACAACTCTTATAAAAATCAACAATAGTTTTAAGTCGATGTGCTGGTAATGCATGGGGTTTACGAAAGGAAATTGAGTAGAGACTTTTTCGATGAGTTACTCGAAATGCAGGCGATGTATGAAACGTGTTTATATGACACTAGTAGTAAGAAATCATCTTCGTGAATAATAATAATAATGATGATGATGATGATGATGATGATGATGACGATGAAGATGATGTTGATGATAATATTAACAATAATATTTGATAAACTGATTTGAGATTCAAAGGTTGAAACCAATAGGAACGGTTACCTTATGTTTAAAACCAGTTTTAATGAGAAAAACCTTAATTAAGCTTTCTAGAATCAGGTATATATGGCTATTCCAGGCATGTAGGGTTATGATGACTTTTATAACTTGGCTATTTATAACATAACTTTATTTGTGATACATTGCGTAGATAAATGCTTTTGTCTCTGACATTGTTCGAATAGAGAAGAGACCTTCTCTTTGAACTTTACACTAATATTTAAGCCTTAAATTTAACTGCGTGGTGTAATTTCTGTTATGTTTTTATACGTTTTAGTTGCTGAACTAACAGTTATAAATGAAAATATGGACCGGAATTAGACAATTGAATTACTGACTGATTTACAAGTCACTGATATATATTTCTGTTTATTACTCTAAATCTGCGGATAATATCACTGTACATCTAAGCTTATGATACTGAACTGTTTATAAAATACTGTACATTCAAAATCAGTGAGAAATCTTAGACTTTCTAACGGATATAAAAAGCTACAAAAACTGCTCATGCTGCAAATGTCCTTTACTCACAATAAAACCGACTTGTTTCATATTTCTGTTGATTGTATCTTGCGCTCTGTGAAACATTTGCACAAATACATTCACATGTCTCCTAAAGATCATGGACAATCAGAGTTTAAAACAAAGTCCTAACTGTTTACTGTATTCTGAATAAAGTTTGTTAAAGTGTGTTCACAAACTCGTATTAAGAAAAGCCATGTTTTAAGAATAGTTTTCATTAACAAGTGGAGTCTGTGTTACAAACGTCCTGATTAGAAGGCGGTGCTAGGCAAACTTACACAGCTTTTAGTAAACCTTAAGACGGTCCATAAACGCTGCTTATCACCCAGCATAGCTTAGCTTCGGATAGATCTATAATGTGAGTCAGTGCAGCTTGGTCCTTTTATTAAAGTATATACACTTGCAAGGCATAGTTCTGATAGAAGTGTCAGCTGTCTGCGCGCGCACACTTGCATGCTTTCGTAGCTAACGAGTATCTTTTCTCGCTGATTTTAGCTGGTTATAATGTAGAACATGTGAAGGTTATGATGCCTGGGTAGAGCAATCCATCCCTCACTCAGCTCCATATGTGCTTGCGCACTTTACAAGCGTTTTCAAATTCATGTGCAAGATGCCGGACAACTTGCAGAGTGAATCTAACTTTCCACCTCGTGGGTGTACATGTGTCTCCTGAGATCAACCTTGCGCATGAACGATACACCACAGTCGTCGCACGAGAAAGGCTGAAATCCTTTGTGCTTCCGACAGTGTGTGATCAGATTGGACGACTGACTGAACGACTTGCCGCAAAAGCTGCACTGGTGGGGCTTCTCTCCTGTGTGGATGTACGTGTGCTTCTTCATGTCGGACTTCTGGTGGAATCTTTTGCCACAGAACTGGCACTCGAACGGGCGCGTGTCAGAATGGATCAACATGTGCGTGGATAGCGTCGACGACCGCTTGAAGCTTTTAGCGCACACTTTGCACTGAAATGGCTTTTTGGTCGAATGCACGATCATATGCTGTTTCAGGCTGATCGAATTGTTGAATACTTTATCGCACACCTGACATCGATACAGCTGTCTTCTAACAGATCCAGGCGTCTTGGGATTGCCGTCTTTTTCTGCCTCTTCTGATCCAGGACTGCTTACACAATTGAGCTTTTGTTGACCATTTTCCCTCTGAAAATCATCGTCCATTTGAATCTTTAGTTTGCTAATAGCCCCTTCTTGTTGCATCAAAACATTGTAGTATCGATACGCTCCATTAGAGGGATCATTTTGGAGCCGTCTCACTTCTGCCCATTGCTGCATCCAACGTGCAAACGCTTCGGATCCGTTGTAAGGTGGCTGACGGCAGCTCCAAAGGGGGAACTGTGGGGCTTTCCAAAACAGTCCTTGTTGTCCTTTAGGAGGGGGAGAGGGGAATGTTGGCAGAAATCTCAGTCCTGCTGCAAGTGGCATACCTTGAATTTAAAAAAAATATTAAGATAAATCACTTTTTTTGTGAAGTAGTTTTCAAAAGGCCTTTAGGGAGAAACTAATAGAGCTTACTGTATAATTGTAAACTGAAACTTCTGTGTACAAATTAAAAATGAAAAAGATCTTAGTTCATTTAGGTAGCAACTCAAACCCCAGGATTTTCTTTGCAACTGCTTCAGTAACATCTTCACAAGTTGGATCAAAACTGTAAGGGTCTCTTTCATTTGCAAGAACGTCCTCACTTCCTTTCTTCCTATATATAACCGTTCGTCTTTTTAAGTAGATTTAATAGTTACAATTTTCTCTCCTTTATGGGAAGAGATCTATTGAAAAAAAGAGAGGTAAAGGCATTCTTTTTAACTAACAAGAGTGCAACAAGATCATGTTCCTCTTACCATTGGAATAAAACGTTAATCTATTTTGTGGCTGGTAACTGTTCCCATCGTGATTTGTGTCTTTATTTGAACTTGGCTCTTGACTGGTCTTCTCATCGTCTACATCGTGCGCATGCTCATCACTGTCACTGTCATCTAGGAGAAAAAGGGAGAAAAATTCAGAAGAGCACTTACCCGATACCGAATGTAACACTTTTTCCAATATTAAGTGGTGGTCAAAGCGCAATCGTCCATGAGGTTCCGGAGCATCTTTAGAAATGTTTGAGAAATACCTATACTTGACATTAGAACATCCAAAGCGATAAAAATTCATTAACTTTAAAATTCAAAACATCTGACCGCTTCCCGCAATAAAATAGTGACATTATTAAGAGAAGAGAATTGTTGGTCTCCCCTATGGCTAACGGTTGAACAGACACAATGGTACTGTGAGATTCAGACGGTAATCAATCAAGTCGCAACTGGATTTAGGGCTGCCCTGTAATGTTCTCATTAACTCGCACAATATTCTTGCCTCTCCGGCCATACCAGAAGTTATGGACTTCTGGCCATACCCATAAGCACAAATACCGTATAAGCTCTATTACGTCTCCCCCCTTTCGTCTGAAAGTTCAATTTTTTAATAACCCCACCTCCAGCTCATGGTAAATCATGAACATTATGAAGAAAACAAGGCAACTTGTCACTTTTCATTGACCACATTTACTTACAATTGTTGCTATTTTACGAAAATGTGTTAGCAGTAAAACATGAAAAAGCCCACTTTATTTCTTTAATATGATATAACTGATATACGATTTGAAAAACGCCCTCCTCCGCCTCTGATAGGCCACTTTTAGAAAAGAGATAACTAAAACTTCACCCCCTTATACGGTACTGAGGTAAAACACCGCTGCACGTACTGCTATTCCAGAAGTCAACCGCAGGTTACTACACTTTGTAAGGATGCTTCTTCTTAGTGATCAGTACTTTTGTTCAGGTGCTGTTTGTATAAATCTGGGTGGGGAGGGTGGGGAGAGGCACCGATTGTGAGATTAAAGTGGTTCGGCCATGAACATCACATAATATAATGACCCCGGTAAGCGCTCCAGCTCCTTGACATTGAGTCTTACATAGTATTACTTCCTCGCGCCTCCGACCCAAGAAGAAAACATCGATTTAAATAAATGGATGTTTCGGATGCTAGAGATATAATATGGTTGGAAGATCTTCCACGATATTCTGCGTATGCAGTCCTAAACAAAACCGATTAAAACTTTTCAAAAAAAGCATATTTATTTTCCTTATAAGTTATATTTTTAAAAAATGTAGTCATTTCATACTACGAATCATTCTAGGAAAAACATTGTCAAGACGTAAGCAAGGAAAATACAAAAAATTACTGAAACAAGGAAGAGCTAAGAGCTTTGTGAAATATAAGAGCATTTTTCTCACTAGCATACCCGTTCCTTTAACACTTGAGTTGCGCCCCTTTAGCAGGTGTCGTGTAACCTCAGGTTAAGATCTGTCAAAAATTGACTGCTGATAAGCTTATGAAATAACTGAACTTTACAGAACGGAACAATTTCGTTCATAACAACAGCAATGAGTTTTATATCTTAACTGGCCTTGTGAGGCCGTATAAAAACTCATTACAGTGAAAATGGTCGTGCCAGTTGGGTAAGAGAGAAGTGACATGGAAAAAAGGTATGTAAAATGCTGTTTATCAACCGCAGAGCCATACAACATGCTTATTTATTATGACGAGATTTGAAAATGTTTTGTGGGCCCCTTATATGAACAAGCTGTGGCACAAATAAGAATTATGTGAGTGTAGTAAATTCAAATAAATTTTCTATTTTATGACAGAAAAAGGTCTACTTTTTTCTATTTGAAAAAAATAAAACAGTCGAGCTGTGACATGAAAGACGTATAATGGTCAAATGTTTCGTTCATCCTGTAAATCGTAAAAGTCTTCAGCTTATAGTTCGATTCGTGAACTCAAATTCTTTCTTTTGAGATTCCATTATAAACTGTTAACTTAACAATAGAAATAAAAAGTTCGGAATACGGGACGAAGAGAAGCTGGAAATCTCCTCTGAACTCTTAATCCGTGATATCATTGTAAAGGCCCTTTTGTAGCTGAAGAATATTAAAACGTCAACCTAAGACATAGTCTAATAGTTCGTAAAATTTTCAAACCTTTTGCTATGTTAAAGTGCCTATTGCTGGTAAAATAGTTGTTCTGCTATCGCGTGGTTGGTTTACTCGATCATTTTGATTTCATTTTTCAAACAAAACTTAGACCAATAGCCAAGAAATTTCACAAAGATTTCAAGATTTCTGTTTCGTTTCACAATCGGTTGAATTTATTGGAAAGAGCCCGAAGGAAAAGTGCTTATTGCTGTAGGCAAAACCAAACTTTTATTTCAAATTCTCTTGTAAATTTGAAGGAGACAGTGGAGAAGAAATTTACAATGGAGTTTTAGATATGCTCCAAACTGTCTGGGAAATTGCTTTGGTCCCGCAAAAAAATTCCGCAAATTTTGTGAAAGTTATAAAACCGTAACAGGTTTACAGTATCGTTTTTTCAACTTGTAATGAAAACCACGCGTTTACTGATTTTTATGCTAGCTCCTTAATTCAGTTGCAGAGAAAATTCATATTCCTGTTATCAATTCTTGCTTCTGTTATGTAATTCTTTTCATTAGCTTTTGCTGCAGCAAAGCAATGATTTCAAATCATTTTCAAAGTTTAAGCTAAATGGTCAAATATTAGTAGCAACATTTTTTAAAAATATTGACGTGAATTTTAAATTAAATCAACTCATCCACTGCATGGATTGATACCAACTGACAATAAAGCATGATAAAGAACGGGCACAATAAAAACCTCTCACTATGAAGACCCGTGCATGATTAACAGATAGTCTATTCAAAAACAAAACGACTTCTAGATGAATTGTTTCTATCCTGGAATGCACCCAATGTTCTCTATGCCACTGCGAGTCACGCATCTATTCAAAGTAAAAAAAAAAATCACATACCGGGTTGTACTTTGTGCTCAAATCCTCTTTCGGGTTCCAACTTGGATGCGACATATGGCTTTATGAGGAAGGATTTCGGCATTGCTTAATGAACGTGCGTCCGAGAGTGGAAAATGAAGAGCACTGTTCTAGACAACGCTTGCTTTGTCCAAAATAACAGGGAGTGGTCCAGCGGTACCACCAGTTACGTGTGATAGGATTTTACACACACACGACTTCACATAATTGAGCAGAACTGGAGCTGACGACAACGTACACAATTTCTAGGCTCATGAGAAAAGCTGCTTATGGGGAAAGATTCAAATTAAAACTTAATAATCAAAAACCCGACAAAGAGTACTAACAAAAATATAGGATTAAAGTTTCTCTGATTCTCGTAGTAAATTCGTTTCGATTTTTCAGAAACGTTTAAATTCCCATCGTTATATTCATAATATATTTGCTCTTATTTAAATTCTAATAAAAGTCTGCGGTTATTACGTTTTAAGATAATATAATTTTTTTTGTATTTTCTTTTTTTCTTTAACGTTTGATGGTGAAGCAGCGCGAAAGCACTGATAGACGAGACAGGGGCTTTTCCATGATTATGTCCGCCATATTATGCGAAGGACAAGAAGAGCATTGTTGACACGCTGTTATTAGATTATGCATCGGCGAGAGAGTGAAAAAAAAAACCCACAGTTCATTAAACTTGAAGGTTATAGGGGGTATTAACTGTTGAGTTTATTAAAAGATTCAGTGTCTCTTGAAAACGTGAAAATCTATCTACCTGTGATTTTTTTTTTTGCATTTTGAGATCTTTTAGGCGCCACATCTAACATAGGAACAAATGAACGAAAACGAGCCTGAAATTCTTTGAAAACAAGCTCGAGAATGGAAATTTCAGTAAAATGGCACACCATAAAATGTTATCGCTACTGTCTTCAGGGACTCCACAAATAACCAAAGAGGCTAGCTTCAGTCAAAAAGATTTATTCTTAAAGTTGAAGCACAACTTCACTCCACCAAAGTACATTTCACACCCACTCTAAGCACTTTCCACGAACAAGCAAACAAAATGCTTCAAATGCGAGCTGTTCGACTCGAAAACAGAATTGCAAAAGAACGAAAACACTTATACGAAGTTCGTTTAGCTCTTGTAGTTAAAGCTTTGTTAACATGTTTACCCGACTGACCAAGAAGAAGTAAATATAAGAAAAAAAACTTGATAGATTTTTCTGTCTCTGGAAATAGACGGAGTCTAAATATTTTATTTATTTACCTAATGCTCGAGAGAACATTCATCTTATTTTTGTTGAGATCCAATATGTGTATACAAAGAGGCCGCTGAGCGACTCAGAGCAGAAATTTGCTATTTATGTAATACGTTGGTTCGCTTCTTTTATAGATGTGATGATTTGATGTTGTTGAATTTCTAAAAGAAAAATAATAAAATACTTGCCCTGAACGTAAATTGATTATTATTAAAGAAGACCAGTTTAGTGCAGCTTTAATTTCTAGAATGGTCTGTTCGTTTTCTTCCTTCCATCGAATAAATCTGAGAAGCTAACATACCAACTGTAAGTTTTTATAATTGCCACTTGTTATCCCAAAAATCAGCTCTAAAAAGTGGACTTGTTTAGATTTTTCATGATTTACTGGAAAGATTTCAAGTTGTGCTATTGCTTACACCGGGACAGGTGGATAACGTAATCGGATTTCTTCTTTCTTGTTTGTTTATGGATTAACACATGCAGTGAATCATGAAAATTTCAAGAAAAAAATCACTGAACTAAGTACTTTCACTCCTGCCAGGGTATTTTTATTCTGAAACAAAACGACGTTATTTTCGCAACGGCCTCTTTTGAAATTTTTTCTTTAGGCATATCTTAAGAACGTGTTTTGTAACACGCATGATTAGTTAATATACATATTTTGAGAAAAGTGTCATGTTATTAAAACTCGAGGACTCGATCTTTTCAGTTTTGTTAGCGCATGTGGTTTGTTCGGTTGAACTACAAGTAAGATTTAAGCACATGGACGAAAAACTCATGGGAAAACTTTTGCATCAATTTACTGCATTATTTTGCAAACTTAGCACATTAAAAGTCATCATTAATTTTGTATCAGATCGTTTTCCTTCCTCCAGCATGCATGAAAATTAAAAAGCCTTCGAGAGGGAGTGTTGCAGTCAGGCTCTTATTGCAATGAAACTGGGGTCGTAATGTGGGTTATTACTGCATTGGACAGTTTGTTTAGTGAAATTTAGATTTGGAAGCTTTGGAAATCCAAACTGAAAATCTTAATGGCAACTGATTAGAGGCACCGTCATGCTGACGTATAGTGGCATTGAGCCAATAGTTAACCCCCTTTTAGCAAATCACTTTACAAATCTGCCGCAAGCATAATGGATTCTTGAAATATAAACAACACAAAATTTTTATTAACGACGGGCAAACTCCGGGCAGGGTATTTTCTTAGCACATTTTCAAAATTTGTTCAAACTTGCCTCAATGTTCGTTTACAAAAGCAGTTATATAAAACGAGAGTGTAATCTCAAATATGAAAATTGTTACAAAAGATAGGAAAGACAGTGTACAAATAATGGATTTTCTTTACAAAGAATTTATTGAAAATATTATTCAAAATGAAAAACGTTTCTGACCGTGAAAAGTATTTGAAAAATGAAGAACAAAGCACAACCAATGGACAGTGAATTGTAATAAAATGGCATCGGATGTAGTTAATATTTAACAGGCAGATAAATGGCCGGAGGAGAAGCACCATTTCGGCTGCGATGTGTGACGATAGCATTAATTTTTAGTTGTGTTTTATATCACATGAAAACATGTGAATGCAGGAATGTTGCCACATACGCCTTAAGGGCAAAAAATGAGGATTTTTTTCAACAAGAAAGATCAGAATGAAAGCTAGGCCTCCAAATGGCCCCAAGTCAACTGAAATTCCAAGAGAAGAAGGATCTGACGCGGCATGACTCAGGAGATCGGTACATTCACTACCACCACACCCACCCCCAAGGTGGTTTATTCGGTATTTTGTTTTGTTCATTTTTGAAAGGAATTAATTAAAAACGTTTTCAGAGAATGTTCTTAAAAATTTCTTCCTTGAAGAAGTGCACTAGGATGGTATAAGTATATAACGTAACAGCGAAATCGGGTAAGCCGGCTTGAATCAAGTTTGAATTTATTCATGTCACAGTCCTTTGAAATGTTCTTTTACTTTATGTACGTCGCAAGAAAGCGGAAAATATGTTGTCCATTGTACAAATCGTGATCGAATATATAGCATCGTTTACTTAAGAAACATATAGTTAAAAGCATTAAGACTAATTTCAATGAATCTTAAAACATCCTTACCTACTATTTGGCCTGAAATTTAATTAGTTATTTGACAAAAAAAGTCAATAAGAACTAACAAGGCAAACTTTTGGCGATAAAACGATTTTTTAAAAGTGATATAGACTAAAGAGAAATCGCGATAAATTTCTTTCTAAGTGATGGTTGAATATAATCTGTTAAAAACAATATTTAAGGCGCTTCAAGTTAACTTTAAGGTATTTCAACTCCTAACACAGAAAGTTCTTTGCTTTTTCCATTCGTAAATACACCAAGCCATGAGATATTTCAGTCTGAAATTACAATCAGAGTTGAACTAAGCATATCCAGAAAAAAACGAAACATTTAATAAGATGTGTGCAAACATTTAGCTCTCAATGCTTTTAGCCCTGTCTGATTATAAATATTCGATTTTTTTTTCTGTTAAACCTGTATTCATTACTGTTTTGCGCCAGCACTTATCGAATGCTGTTTTGATAGATTGTTGTCACCTTTGGCAATAAAAACTTCTATGAAATTTTTTTTCAGAAGTAGTTTGATGTTAAAACTTCCAAACAGTGGCATTTTGAAGATTTATTACAATATCTAATGGGTTACTGGGTTATCGCTAATAGCTTATCTCAAATTGCCAAAAAGGTTTGTAATCGACTTTGCATTGGTATTCTTTGTTATTGTTTTCGCGGAGCAGTGGCATTCTGCCCAAAGCTAAGTAGCATTCCTTAATGACACGTTTATTTAAATTCGTTATGCTGTTATGCACAAACATGTTTCTATTCAGCATTTTGGGTTAATTACAAAATAAAATTATCTGCGCCATTTTGTCAAAACTTGGAACGGAATCTCACACCTGCATTCTTAGGTTTTTGGAATCATTCGGTTTGAAGTGTCTTGGTAAACATTCACACCTTGGGTGATTTTCAAAGGGTTCGCTCTACTTAACTTTCTGCGAGGAGATGAATCTAATACAGATTAACAGAGATTAAAATTTATCTTGCATCTCCTTCAAAAATGTAGAATTTCAATAACTGATGCTGAACAACCAAACATAGAAACATTTTCCGGCGAGGTAAAATATTGATTAGGTGTGGCCGTGCTATCGGCGCAGAATCCCTTAAGGTTGCGCAATCGTTTTAAAAAGTTTCCTCTCAGTTAACCAGAGAACAGGTTGTGTATTCAGCCAGCTAAATGGCTTTTTCTTTCAAACCACCCCAAAACCAGATATTACGCCCGCGGATATATTAAAGCTGAGTACAGAATTGTTTTTCCGAATGCACGCAATGGAAATTTCATGCGGCCGGCTAACTCAAAACTACCGAGCTTCATAAAAATCCAGTCTGCTTGAATCCGAAATAAAAGATTCCGAAATACAATTAATTCAGCTTTCCTCTGTTTAATTAACTTGGAAAGCACACCAGGTAACTATGCTGGAATTCAATTTAGATATGACGGTTCAAACATTTCAATGAACGTACGAATCAGATTTTAATTCAATAACAGAAACTGTTTGAAAATAGATGATTTGCACGGATTTGCAGCGAGAAAATGTCATTTAAACTCGTAGTTGTACACTCTTTATGAAAAGTAAGTAGGCGCTAAAAGAAGGTTGAAACGATTTCGATGAAAAGAGAATACGCGAGGAAGAAACCCTAAAACAACGCCACAGTTGCCACCGGCAATTGGTAAACATTAAGTTTTGGCCTTAAAATCAAAAGAAGTATTTAGCTTCTTGGTGTTTTTTTCCGATATATTTTCAACACATAGAATATATTTTTTGTCACAAAAAGCAAAAGTTATTTAAACGAAGATCTGTTTATTTTTTTTTAGTTTTTTACCAAAAGAAAGTTAGCAAGCCAGTTTAAATTGACATTGGTTTCAATGCTGGAAAATATAAGATTCATTCACGCGTTCTTGTATTGAAAGAGGTTGCAACGAAGTTTTCTCCCTCGAGAATTGAGAGATCAGCTAAAAGGAAAACAATGTTGAGGAAAATAATAACATAACAATAAGTATCAAGATATACCTTCGAAGTCCATGCTGCTGTCGGAAGAACTCGCAGAATCACAGCCATCTTTGGAAATTTCTTGTGGCGCGATCGCATCTTCATCAATTTTTGCCGTGAGAAATGTAGTAGTTTCACTTTTTAGCGCAGAGGAATTTTGTTTTCCTAAAACACCAGACAAAACAAAAATAGGCACATTATTGAAAACCCAAAGTCCTAGATAATGAAATCCCGTTAAGGTAAATCAAACTATGGATCTGAGTCGAAGAGACAGGATTTTAAAAATAATTCACGTCTCAACTGCACAACACGAATCGCTAGCGTGCGGCACAAGTCTACAAATGAAAAATCTGCCCTGAAACAATGAGAAAAATGGGATCTTTGATGCGTAACTCTAGCGGGTACCGGGAAAACGTTAAATGAAAGTGTGCAGACCGTAACAAAGAAATCCCGGGTGAAAATCACAACCACGTATTTACCTTGTTCATTTCTTGTCTCAACACCCTGGTGCGAAGCATCGCTGGAAACTCCAGCGGGCTTCGTGCGCACAAGGAAAGCTCTTGGCATTTTGATTTTCTTCGTTTTCTGTTCTGATAAGGGAGTACAGGTCCCTGGGTTTGAATCGGACGTGTTGAAGATAACTGGTCTTGCAGGCGGTGTTAAACGAAGGTTGTTTATCCACTCGTGAAATCTTTGTGGTAAATATTTGATACACAGGAAGATTGAACTTCACAGGCTCGGCTCGCACCGTTAAGACAGGTGTTTTGAGCTTGCAAATGGTCCAAGATTTAGTGCGGTTTCATCTAATTCCACCTGCTTGTTAACTATGCGTTCGGAAAGCTTGTAAATTGAGTTGCCATTTACTTAAAAAGCGCACACCGGCTCGTTGACACGTTCTGAAGTGTACCTGGCGAGAGAACAGAAGTTTACGCCCATCTCACTAATAATGACCAAGGATATGTCCCAGAGTGGCTTTGTTTTAAGATTTTCAATATCAAACAATGCGTGTTTGTTTTGCTTGACTATAAATATGCTCTTGCGCGAGTCCCATTGTTGTGCAAATCCTAGCCGCGCAAAATGGCGCGCGCTGTTCATTATTAATTCAACAGCACTCACGGTAAAATGGAAAGCGAAACCGCGATTTTCGCAGCCAGAATATGGGTAATTACTTGGGTTTTCAATGTTTACTTTTGATGCAGGCTTTATACCATAAAGGTTTTATAAAACTGAAGATATTTAGTAATTTCCTAGTGAGTTACGCTGAATTGATTTTTCAAGGGAGCAGAATTATATCACGCTTTGATCATGTTATGTTTCTCCTTCATTCATCCGCAAGGGATAAGCGGAATAACTTTAACAATTTTCTGTTAAATAGAAGAATTTTTATATTTACCCTGTAATACGCGGATGGGATACTAAGAAATTAGTTCCTAAATTTTACGCATGTTTGTCCCAATCAAAATGGATCTGGCGCGGAAGTTGTCACGTATGTTGTAAAGTAAATTTGAGCATAACTGTTGAATTACCTTATAAAATAGGATTCAAGTCACGTCCCTTGATTTTAACTATCGAGAGTCACAGTTGGAGAAAAAATGATGGGTGTTTAAGTCTGTCATAATGCTCGATAACTCGTCGACTGAACTAACTCGAAACTTACAGATCTCAAATTTCACCGAGCCTGCACACTTTGCCATTTGAGATAACACTTCAGTCTAGTCAACACTGTTTTTATCGATCAGCTTGTGTTTATGAAGTTATCAGCCCGGTCGGGATGTATACACATATCTAATAATAAACTGTGCAATAAGCTGGTTATTAACTCAGTTTGTGGTAGATTTGTTTAACTAAATACCTATTATGAAATGGTAGGTGCATTCAAACTACTTCCTACACGGTAAAGATATCAACTCGACCAACGTTGTTTCGCTTTGTTAACAATTAGTATTCCGTGTTCAGCCTTGAAGCCACAATATTTTTGGAAAACATAAATTACTTGGCATTGACATCAACACGTGTAGGATTGGCTGATGATAAGTCACGTGATATAGTGGGACTCTGATGGCAAACGTTGCGAAATTTTTGACGTGGGCTTTTACATCGTAACATCGAGCGAATATTGAGTGACTCATTCTCTCTTGTCATTGTTGATTTTTCTTTATATTTAATCGCGAAATCCTTTCACAGCGGCAAATGTTTCCGGACCATAAGAGTAGCTTAACAAGAGCACTGTTCTGGCTTGTCACATTTCATTAGAACGAGACACAACCTGGCACAGTTGTTCATTAATTTTCTTGATAAAACAAACACGTTTTAGATTTCTTCTTTTATTAGTTGTACAGGCTATTTGCAATGCAATTCAGATGCACACTTAACCAAATAGTTAGGCGCTTTACAGATAAGCAATATTTATTAGTAAGTGGCTGTTGTCAGCAAATTTTCACATTATGTTTGTTTTCCCGCCTTTGTATTTCTCCATTCGAGATTATATCCACAATTCTGTTCAATGTTTTCAGCAAGAGCGAAATTCGCTATATTTTAGTAAGACGTTTTACTTCTGATCCGATTGGCTGAGAAAGTGTAGCGCGTTTTCAAACCAATCACTTGGCGTCGTGATGCAAAACCAAAGCAGACGCGAATGACTTTCGACACTCGCGTGAACACTGCTCTTTTTGCTATTACTAATGCAACTCTTTCGTGATAAAAAATTAACAAATCTCCTCAGATTCATGTTGCGTGTTGACGGCTCAAGTTTGAAAATGCAACTCTTTCGTGATAAAAAATTAACAGATCTCCTCAGATTCATGTTGCGTGTTGTTGGCGCAAGTTTGAAAATGGTCAAATTTTTCTCGCAACATTTTTGGATGTTGCATGACGTTGCACTTGTTTGGTCACGTTCGTGCTTCGTTCGTGCAGCATTGTTGTGCCGAAGTATACGCACTAGGTCGGTTTGCGTCATCCCACATGTTGTAAAATATTGCAACAGGGTGGCCAAACGTGTGCAACATGTTGTGCACAACAATGTCGCGCTATGTTGCGTTAAAACGTTGTGACTGTTTGGCCGGGGCTTAAGAATTTTTAATGTAGCATACATATAGGGGCGCTCACTGCGCCGCTATCAGCATCCAAAGTGGAACCAGCATTATTCAAACGCTGTAGAGAGTTTCCAGAGACTCGTGGCCGTTTTTGAATCTAGGAGAATTGTTAATTCGGTGACGTGGAAAGAAGTATCGTCGGATCAAAACAAAACTCTCCATACGTTTTACTGTTGCTATGACAACTGATCCGGTGAACGTGACTGTGCCTCCTTAAGTCCACTTTGCGGTAGAACGCTCTACTGCACGTCTGGCAGGCAAACGGTTTAAATCCAAGATGCTTACGGCTGTGAGTAATGAGATTTGATGACTGGCTGAAGCACTTGCCACACTGGCGGCACTTATGAGGCTTCTCTCCTGTGTGAACGAGCATGTGCTTCTTCATGTCTGACTTTTGATGGAATCTCTTGCCACAGTAATCACACGAGAATGGTCTGATGTCGGCGTGGATTAGCATATGCGTGGACAGGGTCGACGATCGCTTGAAATGTTTGCCGCAGGTCTTGCACTCAAATATCTTAACAGTGGAATGCGTCTTCCTGTGTTGCGCAAGGCTAACGTAATGACTGAATGTCTTTCCGCACGTAGCGCAACCGTATGGTCGGCTGCCCGCATGCGAGCGCCGCACGTGCACCTCCAAACCGTGCGGCGTGCAAAATATTTTCTGACAGGTGTTGCACGTGTACGCCTCCTGACAGTCGGTTTGCGCATGCCCCAAATCGTTTCCACGCTGCGTTTTCATGGTCTCCTCAAAATGCACGTCTTTGCAGTCGAATGTCATTTTCATGTCTTTGGTTGACGGGTTACGTTCAGGAAGGTTAATGCTTTTTGAACTGGGTGCGTCTAAAATCACTGAAGGAGTATGTCCAGCCATCCATTGTTTGTTTGACTCCTGAATAAGGAATGGAAAATGACTGTCTTGAAGTTTTAATTCTGCAAAAACAAAACATAAATCAATGTAAATGTTGATAAATACACGAGGGAAGAGTCTCTTTCTTCTTGAGATCCCAACAACAACAACAACAACAACGATAACAATTTTATTTGAACAACTGTGTTCGAGAGACACGCCAGGTGCTGGGTTTATGCTTTTTGAGGTGCCTCGAGTGAATAAAAGAACCTTTTTCCTACACTTATATAGTTCTTTTGTTTCCTGAAATAAGAAGAAAATTCAAACTACTTGAGTTAAAAATAACCTTGTTATATCTGACTAGTCCAACGGCGAAAACAGATATCCTCCAGCCGAGTATCAGTTTCAAACTTAAAAAAAAAAAAAAAACTAGAGTTTAAAGTCATGCGCGCTTTTGTACTCGCCGACGGTTTTAATCTCGTCTATTTTTTACCATCTACGGCTTTCAAGCATTTCTTCTGTTTCTTTCATGTCAATTAAAGTTATTATTTTCATTCAGTTTGACTTTACACCCATTTTGTATGACGAAACAGCAAATAACGTAAACTTCTAAACGGACTTTTCATTTGGTTTGTTTTTGGCAGGGAATCAATTGAGCACTGGTTACTTTTCTCTCTGTACTACAAGTTTAACCTTTTAAGCCCCCAAAATCCACATACAAATTATCTTGACTGATCTTCATACATTTTCTTATAGTATTAGTTGGGAAAATTTGTTGAAAGACCACAGCAATTTCCTTTGGTGATCATTTTATTAATTCTCATAATTTTCTCTCTTGATGAAGTATTGATATTGTGAGGAGAAATGCGATGTTGGTCACTCGGGAACTAAAGTAAAGGGTTAAATGTGATAGTTTCCACTTCTCCGAATCTCTGCGCTCTTTATTTGACTTTATGAGAAAACAAAACCAAAAACGCTCCTGACAAGGACCGTATAGAAACTGTATACGTGTGGTAACTCGTTAAACGACTCTAAACAGAAACATTAGAGAGACAAAACAAGTTATCTAATCGTGGACAGAAATCAGAATTGTGTAATGAACAAAGCTAGCCTTTCGCATAAACATGAACAATTATATGAAATCCTTTTTTGTAACTAAAAGAGGCTGAGAAGAAGAATTGAAAAACTGTTTTGTCTTAGATTATACTACACTTGGAAGAGAACATTGGAAGAAAAACTACCTAAGGCAAGCACTCACTTATTAAAAGAAATTGTTGGAACTATGAAACGGGGTGTGGCGTACAGGAACGATAAAAAAGTTAAGTTAATTTCTAGGTAGAGAGCTGGTGACGTTTTTATGGGAACTATACTAAGGAGTCTGGCTTGGACGATCGACGAATGAATTGCAGCGGGCGTGAATATCAAAATTCCTTGTCGTGAGATCAGGAAACATTCGCTAAACACTCACAATTTTAAATTGTTCGTTGCTTTTTTTCCTTAGGCTTAGGACTGGCTTTTCCGAAACTTCCGATAGCAAAGTTGAATAAAAATGCTTTAACCAAGACGAATATTCGCCAAGTTAAAAAAGAGCTCTAGTCTTAAGCGTTGAAACATTAAAATAAGGAAACGTGCATTCATAAGGGAAAATTAGTAACAATTGTTCCGAATGTATTTCAAAAGTGATGAATGATTGCTCAAAACAAACTCCGGAAAAGTGAGTCTGGCAAAAGGGAAGTTGCTCTTCAATCTTGATGTGAACTTCACTTGGGTGTCACAGCTGAATCAGTTTTGGTGCTCAGTTGTTTATCTAACGATGCCTCATGTGCTACTGTTTAGAGACAGTAAAGACATCGGACACGACAGTTCTGCCAAATCTTAGAAATACTCTTTCCGATTCGATTCGACTTTTGTAATGCGCGACTTGTCAATATTTACTTACAAGGCAGATTGTTTTGTACGTATAGTTTTGTCGCAAACTTGCTGGAAACGGGGGTTGCAAAAGGTACAAAATTCGTTATCAACAGTTTTCTAATCATTTCGAGAAAAGACTGCATGATTTAAAACAAATTTCTCGCGCCAAACAGATGATACAAAAGATTTAAACTGCAGAGAAAAAAAATGTTTTTGATGGAAGTTCTCGGCTTCATTCATTGCACAAAAATGGTAAAAACCATCGCCTTTTTCTGCGAAGAATCATTGAGATGACTTCCCCTGCAGATCCGATAAGAGCTTGTAATCTTCACAAAACAGGAACTGATTTCTTTTCCTTGCAGCGATTTAAGCAACGCACTTGTCTATCACTGATAAAGCCGTAGTCAACTGTGGCCAGATGACAATGCCTTTAAAATGCGGTTTGATTCTTAACTCTTCCGAAATTGAAATTTATTAATGTAACAAGCACGTCTTGAAACCTCGTGCGTAATATCGCGAAAGCGACAAAGCGAATTTGCCATTGAATAATTCTCGGTGACTGAATGAATAGAGCAGGTGAAATGAAACGTATGTGCTTCCTCTTTAATCACTGGCTATTTACTCAGTGAACTTAACTCATTATGTAAATTAACTTCATTGAAAAGTAAATTGAACGAAATCCAATCTTTAAATCTGCTATGAAGTCGGTATCGTCTCGTTTTCGCCCAAGAAGGGCGAGGGAAAATTGTTTACCTGTACGGGGGATTACATTCTATATAAACCAAGTTCACATCATGTTAGCGGGTAAATATCGGCCTTATATTGCCCTCCTGCAGATTAAAATCTTTAATAGTACCGGAACGCTTCCTACGGCGCGAGAGCAAATACTAAATCAGAATGTCTTTTATGAAGCCAACCATTGTCCTACAAATGAGAGTCACTTTTCACCTTTCTTCCATGTTTTGTTTGCTTAAGCGCCGATTGAATGAGCAAAAATCTCATATCCGGACTTGATACAAATGAGCTTTTGGAGAGAACGTTCAAAACTGTGATTTTGTAGGAAATCAAATTTTCAAAGGAAATCAAATTTCTTCAGTTCTCTCAGCCGGGTGTAAACCAAACAAAAGACAAATGCAAAGAAATACCAAAACTTTATAAAGAAAAGCAATGAATTATTAAATGCACTAAAAAGAAGAAAAAGGAAATCATATTTTTTCTGATCGATGTTTTGTTTTGTCGTATTTTTGTGAGAAAATTGTCTTTTTTCTCGTAGGTGAGTAGCTCTTAAATTGCCAGTCTAGAATGCAATACATGAAAATTTCACACCGCGTAAAATAAATTCAGGCTTTATTTTAAAACGAAAATGTTTGAAGAAAGAGTAAATAGATGGTACACAAGCTACTGTACACTGATTTGAAACGTAGCAACATAGATTAAGAGAATATCAGTCTTTTTCGTTTTATTTTTCTCTTTCAAAACACCAGACTCTGCACATTAAATAACTATTCTACATTAAATATACTCTTCAATGTAACGAATTAAAACTGCTTTTAGCCCGCCCCGAAACTGGAAAAAATGCTGCATTGCGTTTAATTTTAAAGTAGGCTTGCCAAATCAATAACGGAGGAAAGATCTTTTCAGTCCTTAGCAAAATCAATGCCCAAAATGATTAACTAACGTTCGCACGCAAGATAACAAGATCCATTTTCTAACCTTGAGGCGTGCTTTCAGTGACATCAGCGAATCCTTTACGAACTCGAACCAGGAATGATTTTGGCATGATGAGATAAGACCAAAACGTTCCGTTGCTCGATTTATACAATTCTTTTTTTCCTCTTAGCCGTGATCGTCCAAACTACGGAACGTTTGGTTGTGCGATGTGTTGGCCTTGTGAGTGCTTGACGAAGTTTGGAGGCTGTTTCAAGCAGGCTATCAAATTTATTTCAATCAATCAGGGAGAACAAATGTTACAGTAATTACACTTATCAGCTGAACGCCTCATGGTTTTTCTATACACAGGGCTGAGTTCTCTGTCGCGTTCCTATTGGCTGTTCAATCACACATTGCCCCACGCTAATGAAGTCGTCGCATCTGATTTGTGACTTATTTGGTAAAGAGAGGAAATTGAACGCGAACTTGATTATAAAGATTAGCAACAAAGTGAACTCAATTGTGATTAAAATTTTCGTCGAGCAAACCTTTTTTAAACAAACGTCGTTTTGCAACCAAGAGATTCCGTTCGCAACATGTTCGCGTGCTGAAGACTACTTCGGACAGCGCTGTGCGAATTTCCATGAAAAACAAAAAGCATTACTTAAGATATTCTTTTGACTTCAGAGTGTAATTTAAAAATTGAATTAAGGTTATGATTTTAATGAAACTTGTTAAATGGGGCTGAAGTGACTGACCCTTGCAGCTGGACTAAATACAATTATATTTCAATGTGAATCTGGTGTCGCTCTTTAATTTCTTTGGTTTCGTTGTATGTGATGCGGTATTGGAATGGTAGATATGAGTTGTTGAGAAGAGAGAACGACCAAATGTTAGTATTCCTTGATATTTTCAACTGTAATTCGGTTTTTCATCGTGTACGTAAAGTTCATGCTACAGGAAGCAAAATAAGAAATTACAAAATGGAGAGATTAAAATTCAATAGATTTCTGAACTAAAATTCGTCACGCTAAGTGAATAAAAGATTCGAAACACCCTTTTACCCCGGTACATTTAATTTATCTTCCAGCTTACATACAAGAAAGAAATTTAATTGTTTCATTAAAACCATTAGTTTTATCAGCACTTTGAGAGCGTGTCAGTTTAAATCAGATAAAAATTGAGACGTTCAGAAAAGCGAGATAAATTTAATTCATAATTTCGATTTCGCGCGATTATGAATGAAGGCGCCGCGAGGGAAAGTCAATTAAAAAGTTGGAATAATCAAATCTGCGAACGCTGCTTTGTTAAAATAATACTTGTGATAATCGCAGAGGATGTTTTGATGATGCGGCGCGTCACTCATTCAGACGAGTATTGATACAGGTAATGAATCTGTGAACAGAATATCTGTGATACGTACAAACACCAGTTTGCTTTTGTTCAGCTTCGCCTTTCCGCATTAAATGAATACCGCGCGAATCCGCGATTAATTGATTTATTTTTGCTTTTAAACTCTTGCTGAGTTACATTTAAAAAATTATGCGACGGTTGTGAATGTGGCATTCATAAAAAAATGCTCTGCGATTTTAATTTACTGACGATTAACTCCGCATGACTATAAATCTCACGCAAGGGCGAAGTAAACAAGGCACATGAAATGTCTTCTTCTCGGCGTGAAATGAAAAAGAAATACATTACCACTTTGTAAAATTTTACCAGTATTGGTAAATAAATACAGAGAATAAATGATAGTAAAACCAGTTTTTTTTAATTAATTATTGGTATAAATCCATTTTACAGACCTTAACAGTGAACGCGTGCAAAACTCGTTTTGTTTCATTTTTAGTAAAATCATTTTTAGGTATTTAATTATTTTGTCGAGAGAAAATGACCACGGCATTGACATACCAATGACATACCGCATTTGTAAAAAAAAAAAATATTTTAAAGTGATATTTGTGGGAACTTGAAATCCTTAGCCTTGAATTTTCAAGAAAGTTCAACAACGAATTTCTCTTAACAACATCAACATATTGTCAAACAGTCAGGTGGTGAGAAGACAGAACTGAATCACGAAATAACTTTCTTGGTTCGAGTCTTGGTCATTGTACCACTAGATCTGGAAAGTCTGAAAGAGTGAGTGGCATGTGATCGTTGAGCTGGGCGATTTATATGTTAGCTCGAAAGTCCAAGGGATAAAACAGAATTCAGTTACGACAAAAGAATATTTAACTTCAAGCGAAATCATGAATAATATATTTAAGTCAACATTGGATCAACACCGAATCAAATTTTGGTTGTTAAAGGTTCTTCTGGGTTTGAGAGAAAAAGTGTTTAATTTTATGACATCCATTATATTTTCAATTTTGTGAATCCCACATCTTCAGTATTTTTACTTGCTCCAGTAAGACCATTTATAGTAACTAATCTAGTGTTCATTACAATCCAAAATTTATTTTGGTCTCCGTTAAATAATTTATGTGCATGGCTTTGATCTCATGCCAAGATTTAGGTTTTCCATCGACTTTTGTTTGTCAATCTTCATGGCGGCTAGCTTTTTATGTACAGTTTTATTTTGGGCACAAAAGCCGGGGTACTTCTGCCTTCTAATTATTCCATACATTCTATATGATTGCTTTTTAAGGATAGAAGTAGGTTTTGATTTTAAATTTCATGATTCTGTGAGGGCGTGTCATTGGATGAGTGGCGCTTAAGGCGGGGGTTCACCTGAAGCACGTTTTTCCACCGCTAACTTGGGTTTAATGCGAATATCTTGCTCCCGTTTCAAGCATTCCCAAAACCCTCAGCTCATCCCACAAAGCTCTGTTAAGCGGTGTTTTGTAAATTTTTTGGTATGTTTGGGAAGAGATAAGTTTCATCAAAGGATTAGTAAAATTTGGAAAAATAAGAAATATTCAAGATTTAATATGATTTTAAAATTAGAATTTGAAGTTAAAAATTAGTAGATGGACACCCAAACAGTCCCCGAACAACCTGGGGTGCTCTTGCTTGGGGGTCAACTGTCTGGTGGTGTTTCAAAAATAATTTTCTTTCTCCTCTCCCTTCTTTAAATTACTTAAAGGTGGACAACTACATAGCTTTTTTGATATTTAAATCCAATAAACAGTGCCAGATAAATTCATTTTATGTGGATACAAGTTAAAATGCGCCTTTTAACATGTTTATTGGACATCAACAAAAATGAAAAATACTTCGAGCAAAATACTCCCCGTCTCTGCTCCCCCCTACCCCCCTCATGGGGTAGAGTTACTGGGCGCAGAGTCTCTGCAGAGTCCCACCCTCACCGGTCCACCCACACGAGGGAGGTCCGACACGGTCATAAAGCGAATAGGTTTATATAAGAGTTGTTAAACTTTTTTCCTCCCATGTGGGAGGCATTTTCTTAGACTCCACGAGGTGAAGCCTCGTTTTGGTGCGTCCTATAATGTCATAAAATTACTGTTTTCGCTTATAATTCTGGCAGATGTATCGAACTCGTGGATTTCTCGATATATCTTAGCTTGACCTCGGTTACATCTTGGATTTCTTGAAAAGCTCGTTCTTATTCGATGAAATATGTGAGAGGATATACCTAAAGGATCAAAGCTTCGAGTCGATATGTGGACATGTAAAAATATCATTTTTTATAATGAAAATTGCGATCATCGTCCACTATCGTCATTGATTTGTTTACTTTCCTTTTTACCATTAGGAAACTTTAGTACTGGAATCATAATGGCGAGGGGCGCTGCAACGTGAAGACCCGATGAAACAAACATGTTGCGGATTCGATGTTTGCGCAAACTATTCTGTCGCACATGAAATGGCTCGTTACTTTTCAAGAGGTGTACGAATCTCAGAAACTTCCAACCTGCACTCAAACTTACAAATACCCACGTCTTGGATCTTTTATCGCCCACTGTGCCGTTTATCTGTAGTAATATCATTATTACGCTAGACTAAAAGCACAGTGCTTCAAAGTAATAGATAATCGGGCAAGGTCACAAATTCTTTCACATTGCTTGAGAGTGTAACTCAACTTTGACGAGTTATTGAAGATAGAAACGGAAGCTGCTAGAATAGTCTTCCCAACCGCCATCCCGGCGTGCGTTTTCTCCGATGAACAATTAACAGCAGTAACGTCAGGCATCTTAATCTAAAAAGTTTGGTTCTGAGCTGAAATAAACAAAATGCTCACGTTTTCTATCGCTTTGCACTGCCATAGCCTGTGGATTCTGCGGTTTAATTACTGAACTAGTTTTGCTTTTAGTAAGATTTATGTGACTGTTTGTCCCTTCTTAGTTCTTGAAGATTCCGCCAAAATTTTATGGTAATGTGTATGAGACAAAGGAAAATATAAACTTAAAACGAAGAACAAATTTGAACAGGAGATACCGCATTTATTCGATTAAACGCCGCCTTCGAACAAACGACTTCCTCGAATAAAAGCCGCATTTTAGAGTAGAAATATCAATAGATCGTTTATTCGAATAATAGACTCAAAAGCAAATGCAGTTATAATCAAGTTTGAGTAAGTCAAAAAAAGATTTTCCTTGATTGCAACAATGTTTTAAGATCATTACACTCGAAGCTCAAAGGAATATTATCAAAACACGAGAGCACCATACGGTAGTTCAGCATAATCAAGCCTTGGAAATTTGCTTTCATTGATAACAATGTTTTTCAGTTCGAAGTAATTGCACAGCCAGTTTCGTTATCAAAACGGAGTACTTTACTGGCACTACAAGCCCAACTTCTCTCTTTCCAATTACTTGTGCAAAGAGTTCATTTTCGGAGTTTGCATGTTTTTTTTAAATTCAATTTTCAGTTACGGGACTATTGTTTTGAAGAAATAAATTGGATTTTAAATAAACGCCGCACTCGAATCACGAAAAATTTAATAAACGCCGCGGCGTTTAATCGAGTAAATACGGTGTGCCTTCTCGATTTCTCTATGGTCGGAATTATTCTGGCAGTGGGAGTGGGGGAGGGGGTGCCGGGAGTAAAGAGGGCGCGAAGTCTATGCGGGGAGTTAGAGGGCGGGAGCGGGAATTCAAAAGTGGAGGGAACCGCGGGAGAAATTGGAAAAAGTTCCGCAACATTGCGTAATATTTTGCAATATAAAAAGCACAAAAGGATAGGAGCCATTCATCAGTAAGGGATGAACCAGGAGTAAGAGGTACGGATGACTCCTGTCCCCGCCTCAAGCAAACCACTGCGAAAAGTTAACATTAAAAATTCCACCTCCTGGAACTTTATTCGCCTTCAAGAACAATTTGAAAGACAAGCTGAACGAAACATGACTTTGCATGGCGACACTACAGCACTTTAAAATCATTTTCTAGTCTGGTTTCTAGTTTAGTTTCAATCTAAAATAATTTTATTAGGTCTAAAGTCTATAGTTCAGTAACGGTTTTGCGGTTTGTCACTGCATGTAAAGAATTCATAAATGCGGTACGAGAAAAATCGCAAGAGGGTTGTATTAAAAAACAACTTAATTGCTGCATCTTAAATTGTGATCACTACAAGATCGAAATGTCAAATATACATTCTTACACAATAAAGAGACTCCTGGTGACTAAGATCAAACATAATAGACAGACTGGTTCAGAAAAAAATGATAATGTGTAACACACGTTAACATTCGCGCAGAATATTTCAAATATCTTACAAACTTTTCCAGATGAATCGTTTCGCATGTAAAATTAAACCGTCTTGTCTGTTTTTATTTATTGCGGTTTCTGCATGAAAATGTTGCAGAAAATGTCTTTATTCTATTGTGTTATATATATTTTTTCCAGATGAATCATTTTCGCTAATTTAGATAACGGTCTATGGTGTGCGGTTTTGTTTATTTTATGTGGTTTAACTCTTGAAGTGCAGCCACCCAAAAAATGTTGATTTTTGTGTATTCCACTGCTATTATGCCTTAATTTTTTCCAGATGAATCTTTTAATCCGTTTAGCTAACGGTCTTGTTTGCTTTTTTGTTTATTGTGGTTTGTGAAAATGAAGAGCACTCGCGCGTTAACATTGGCCAGATTTTGAAAGAACAGTTTCTTGAAGGATATTATCATTTCCCCCTCCCCCCTCTCATCTGTGATGTTGTCACTGAGTTCTCTCGCTTATGTAAGGAGAAAATAAATTTTAAAAAGCTTGATGAAGACGTTATACTTGTTGAGTCTTGCGTGGCAGCTGTTTGTATAATTACCTGTAGCTTGCTTGTCGAATGTTCGCCGAGTCATTTTAATTGCTTCAAATGACATGGCTTCGATGAAAAATTGGTGAAGCAGAAACCTTTTAAAAAAGTACGATTGTCTTACCGTATCATAGCCGCTGGGCATGTAACGGCTAAAACGAACGTGTTTGCTTGCACTTCTGTAAGGCTTTATTTCATTATTTTTCAACATCTTTTGCCGGATACACTGACGTCTTTAATTCCTGCTAGACGGATATTTGTTTAACTCGTCGGTTTTTGACCGGAGCCCTTATCTTAACGAGTTCTTTGGTCATAAAGAAACCGACTGAGATATCCGGTTGATTTTAATTCTAGCAATTATACCATTGAATGACGACCTTTGGTTCCAACGGTCTCGCATCTACTTGAAAACCGCATTTAAATAGCACTTGAGATCGCCTCAGTGCATCCAAGTGCCTCTATGTAAGGCGCAAACAGACGCCGCGACTCCAAACATTGTATTGGTTTCCCTCATAACATACGAAACACTTTAAAGGAAGGAGAACAGATATATTAAACGGGGTGACTTCCATGATGAACAAAGTTCTACTCCTCGCTTTTCTTGGAATGCTGCTTGGCATTTGTCTTAAAGGTGTGGAAACGCGAAGGACAACACATTTGAAATGGAACTCGGACGGTTTGCCGTTGCAGTGGAAAAGAAGAGAGTCTACTAACCGCCACCAAAACAAGATACATCATGACTTTAGAAGGTAGTTTATTTAATGCTTTTTGTTTTTAGCTAATGTTCTTTGTCAGTCCTTTTGTTTGGACTAGAACGAATTAGTAGTTGAAAACAGTTTAAACTGATAGCCATCAACTTTGCCCTGAACGGTTTTACGCATCTGGTCACAAAAAATATGGATCGCTTGTTTTAGGCGTTGTGAAAAAATCTTTCTCTGGCCAAAATATGGAACCAATAATCGTTTGGTTAGAGTGGTTGAATTACAAATTGGACAGAAAAAGTATATTCCTTTCCAGGCCTTAGTAGTGTTATAAAGTGATCATACTTTATATGGCCAAATGTAGCTTCAAGGTGAAGGCCGCTTCATAACAGGCATAATATGTGACGGAAATCTCTCTTTACCAAGCCCTTGCATGGTGAATGATAGATTTAAGAGTCTAAACATCAATCTGAATTTATCATCATGCTTTTGCTCGCATTTTTCTTACTAAGGTTCTTTACAGTTATAGACCATTCAGCTTGGAAGAGGATGAAAACCAACCACCGCAATTTCCTCGTCCAGGGAAAAGAAGAGTGCATCAAAACTGATAGTCGGATTGGACGTAAAGATGGTTGTACTACTAAAAGAACCTCTGATTACTTTAGTACTGATATAAGATGACAAGAGCTTTGTAATTCCAGTCATGACACTTTGCAGCACTTTGTAATGTTTTCACTGAATTGTATCTCGTCAAGACGGATTTGACTGATTTCGTCCCAAAACGGAAATATTTCTACTTTCATCCGATTCGTTTATAGCATGGTAACTCAGCGACTGTAAAACACTATAAAATTAAAATTAAGGGAATAAAATGTAAATTCAATAGAATTCTTTCACGCTTGCTGAGTTTGCACCATGTTATTGTCGGTTACATAAACCAACTTAGCTCCAACAGAGGCAAAACTAAATGGTGGGAGGTAGTCAAGTGGCGTGGGGACGACGGCACACGCGTCCGTTTCGAAAACAGTCGATTTAGCGACACTTAAAAATGTTTTCACTATCATCGAAATTTTTTTCTACTTAAAAGAAAAATGACAATTGTACATCACCACCCAGAAGCGAAACTGGAACACTGATCCCTCTCTCACCACTACACCACCACGTTGATCCGCCAAAACCCCGAAAAATAATTACATGTTACCAATGATGGCATCGACCATTTACGAAGGGAAATGAGCTGCGGCGGCTAGCATTGAACGTTGAAGATTTACAAAATGGTCTCATGCCCAGGACCGTAACCGAGCATGAGGCAAGAGGGGAGGGACTTGTTTCGTCTTGATTTTGGCCTTTTTTAAAGAAACGTTTAATTGAGAAAATAACCTGCAGAAAAAAATTGGAAAAATGCCATGGAAAATGCTTAAAAGAACATTTCTGAGCCTTTTAAAACACGAAGTTCCAAGGGAGGTATAATTATGGTAGTTACAGTCCACACTTTAATGTTGAGATCAGAAAAGGACAATGCGGAGCAGCATGCTTTTGGTTTTACAAAAAAAAAAATACAACCAAACTGCACTGTAAAATACACTGATTTCATAAACAAGACAGAATCTCTTACAGCAGATCAGATTTGAAATTGCAAACAAATGTGTTGTGTGTACGACTTGAATCTTTTGCTGTTGACTGGGGACACAGGGTCCGTGCCATACGTGATACGCGCCATATTTTATTCAGTCATGAATATTCCGTACACTCAGCCGTTGTGCTCCTTGCATTAACGCTTTAAATAAATGCATAATGATTGTCTAAGGTGTTTCCCGCGACCTTAACGTCGCACAGAACCCTTGTTCATTAATAAATTCATTAGCAAAATTGCTCGAAGGGGTATTATCTTGTAAAGCTGTAATTCTCTGAATTTTGAACATCGATTTCCCTAAAATTGATCAAAGATCTTAGGTAATGATGAAATTGCATGATAATTGTCGTTTTACTGGCAGATCACCGTTAAGTGTGATGTTACAAGCTCTTAAAGTTAAACTGCAGATAATGCGATTTTGTGTCCAAGTTTTCAGCCGGAATAGCGCACCAAATTAATGATTATATAACGTAGTGATCAGTCATAACCTCTTTTGTGTTCTGGCAAGAATGAAATTCTCGAATTCAAAAATTGTTAGAAGTTATTGGCTTTTAAGAGAGTGTCACAGGATGTTTTGCAGGATCAATTGCAAAAATAAATAGTTAAATTAAATCTTGATTTAGTGGCTTTTAAGGTTAAGGCGATTAGTGCTGAAGCTTCTAGAAAATCTACAACATTTAAAATAACTATAAATACAAGAAAGTGTTAATTGATTAAATATGTGAACCTAAGGTCACGTTTTTTGAAGCGCAGCCACTGAGTTGAGGCACAGCCAGCGCCCATTTCTGCGCACCAAAGTGTTTTCTTGTATTTAAGTTCTTGCTTTTTGATTTTTATGTGTTAGGAACAAGATTCAGGAATTTTCGTGATTGCAAACGTGAGTTCAATTTACTGATAATGGAACTAATATTTTGATCTGCCAACCATGGGACATCGTGTCTCAATCTTGACATTTATTCTCTTAAGACTGAAGAATTATTTCTCTATTTCCCCGAAAGCCATTAATTAGTTAACCTGGGTGGATGTGGACTTCCTAATCAATTTTGTTTATGGATCTTAATCTCAAACTATAGAAAGATAACTTAAAATGTGTGCATGTTATTAAGCGGCGGAAAACCAATATAAGCAACGTTGTAAAACTAAAGAATTAGAGAAAGAGACAGAGAGAGAGAGAGAGTGAACAACAAGAAGAATGAAGATGTTGATAGAAGTCAAGATATCAGAAGAAAGTAAACTGTTAGTCAAGAGTATAAGCAAGTAATCTGAAGGTCTAACAACCTGAAGATGGACATGAAGAAACATCTTAGAAGGACTCTTGTAAGTAACTCACAGGTGAATTCAATAAATATATCTACTTTACTCTTCGCGAGTCTGGTTGCTCGTTGGTCTATCGACAGCTGGAGTACCTCCGCTCTGAGCTAATCCCCCGTCAGCTAAGCTAAGTCTCCTACAGAGACAGGGGCACCCAACAGACCGTTTCGGAGAATATCTGTTCGGAAGACCTATAATCGCCTACGATTTTCGTATTAAAGAGTGATGAAAAACAGGAGATTTCTTTAGCTCAAACTTTCGTGACATGGGAAAAGCAATGCCTGTTGTTTTCGGAGAGAGAAAAATGCCGTTTTGGGTACGAAAAAAGGCCAGCTGCGATTTTCGAGAAGGTAACAGCGGCTCGTAAATTAGGTTAAAATATTTCGTTCCCTAAAATTTTCTGAAGTTTGCATTGAATGTCCAGCTAGCGTATCCGAAAAGATACACTGTTCTTAGCGTTTAAAAATAAGGCTTATAATCGCACCAAAAAGACACTAATAACGTAAAAGCGGTGTTCCGACACCTATGGTAAATTTTTCTCGTTGGGTGCCCCTGCAGAGAGACCCCTTCAACAATAGTACACCAACTTTATGTTTCTCGTGAATCATAGCCTGCAGTGCAGGCGTCGCGAGCGCGATCGTCCACTGAGCCGCCATGTTTGATTTACGGTTAGAGCGGACGTGGGGGTGTGGGTGGGGATTCTTTCTCTGCCTAAAAAATCCAAGATGGCGGCCAAACATTTCGCGAAGAAAGTCTGAGCGTTCGCTCGCCAAAAATACGCCTGTTCTGCAGGCTTCGTGACTCAAGACCTGAAATTCTATATCGGCGGAGAAAACTTCCGAGTCGCTGTTTACAACTGTGAATGTACGCTATTCAAAGAAGTGAATCTAATTATGATAATTTGTATTATTCGCAATGTTCCAGCGCACGGGATTCAAAGCCGAAAACAATAACGTGTAATTACTAATACAAAGAACTTTACAAAGTATATGTTCATGAATGCTTCGTTTGTTGTCGTCCTCAGTGGTTGCAGTTGGTGCATACTCTTAAATATATACAGCTATTTCGAGAAAGGTTGTCGGAAAAAAAGCATCAAAGTGCACGCGGCAAGACCGAAAGGTGGCATGAGTATTCACGGGAATTTTGCATATTGGCCTAGTTTTGCATATTGGCCAAGTTTGTATTTTTGCACGTGGAAAATTTGTTTTTCCTCTCAGGGGCCAATATCTTAAGCTTTACTTTTACTGTCGCATCTCTTTGAGTGAGGAAAATCCTTGTTAACTTCAGAGGGGTTAAACGTACCTTGTTTCTACTTGTCTGATAAAGAAAGAAGACCTGAATTTCGCGCTTATTTTGTTGTTATATCTCATTAGTATTCAACACGTGCAGTAGCTCAATACGTCTACCCATACTACCTTTCGAAATTGGCTTGTGCAGTTTTGTGCTTTTTTCCGACGTTTCTCGAAATAGCTGTACATACATAATGAGAGCAAGGGTCCTGCGCGACCTGCTCTATCACGCGATTCAATATCCACATTCAGTCACGCGATACAACACATGCGCCTTTGACTGGCACTTTTGACACTTTTGACGGTTACAGTTGTAGTTTCCTGCAGCAACAAAGTAAGCAGTTGTAGTAACATGGAAATCAACGAAGTTACGCAAAATAACGAAAGCCAACAATCTGAGGAGGGCGACGAGAACTCAGGGGAAGACCGACAAGCTGCAGGATGGACAAGAAAGAAACTTGTCGGAGCCTCACTTTGCATCGTCCTATTTACAGCAATGGCCAGCCTGTCAATTATATCGCCCTTCTTTCCAAATGAAGTAATCTCACTGGAACACAGACTTCATTTTGTCTGGCCTGTCCGGTTAATCACCGTGACGCAATGGCTAATTAGCTGAAGCGGTGTCTGACAAGTGCAGACTGCAGAGCGGCACTCCGGTTAACGTTAACCTGATAATAAGCACTTTGGTTAGCCTAAATAGCGTTCCGGTTAGCCTGAATAGCGCTCCGGTTAGCCTAAATAGCGTTCTGGTTTATAGCCTGTTTACGGTTAGCTCTCAATAATGGTAATGGTAACACAATATATACCAAAAAAGTGCTAGTCTGCAGTCTGCATTTGTCAGACACCGAATCTGAGGTCAACTAATGTCGCACTAAAATACTGCTTAAAATTTTTTCAACCCAATTGGTTGGACAAACATAATAGCTCTCTGCCACTGCCACTTTAGTCCAGTTTCTATTGCATAAGTAATATGATACAAACCCTTTCGCTTCCCATCCCTCGGAGTTCTCCCGATAGCCTGGAGTGAATGGTTAATGGCATGGTTAACAGTGTGTGGCCAGCCATTCTACCCACAAATTGAGTGAATTACATTTGACTGCAAGTTCAATGGAAATGCTGCCATTTCTGAATTTTTTGGTTGCATTTCACTAAGTACTGAGGTAATGTTTCTTATGTTGTTATTTCCTCTATGATGTTTATTTATCCTTCACAAAATTGTGTAAAAAATCTGCTCAGTAAGGTGCAGAAGAGCAGGTGCAAGGGAGGATAAGAGCGTTTACGCCTAGCATACACACTTATAACTCAGTCAATGGTCTCCCTACAGCTGAGTTGATAACTGGCACTGAACTGGCTAGCTGCAAACAAGAAGCATCTTCATGGCCTTACAATGTGTTGTTCTAGAAAATATCCATACCCCTCCCACAGAAGTCCGCCATCCTGAAACATAAGCTTTGCTATGCGAGGAAATCGTTAGGTAGTTCGAGTTTTTTACACATATATTACGGCCGTCTATCACGAGTTCTCTTAAAGAAACCGCTCTATTTCCCTTACGAGTTCTTTCGTGTTCCTGACTGAATTCTAACTGATGACGGGTGGCTTACAAAAAGCCCGTGAAACACCCAAAACAAAAAATCGACAAAAAAATATGCTCGTTTAATTTTCTGGTAATTTTTCTGTCTGCAGGGTATAGTTCTTGTTATCTTTAGCATCTACAACAAAGCTAAAAACAGGTAATGGTTCTGTTGTTTAATCTTCATTTATGATTTATATCGCAGTTCAATATGTGCGCTTGCGGCACCTCTTGTGATACATTGCTCAATCATTCGAGTGTACAAGTACCAGTTTGGTCTGAATCCCTGTTTGCTGATTTTTCGGATTTTCGCAAAAGTTTGCGTGATCTTTTCACAAGCAGCCTCCTACGCAGATGTTCTTTTGGCCCGTCACGTAATCTTTTCTTGCGTGACGAGCCAATAGAGTGCCTGCGTAGGAGGCTAAGAATCACAAGAGGATAACTTAAGACTTCCGGCTTGCTCGTGACACTGTTCTGATTGGTTAATAAGAATCGGAATGGTATATTGCATAGCAATGGTATATTGCATAGCAATGGTTTATTGCATAGCAATGGTTTATTGCAATTCCTGCGTTTTGATTGTTTAACAGGCAATGGTATATGAGCTCATATACCATTGACCACAAATATCGCAGCCGATACTTGTCAGCGAAAACAGCTTGGGAGCTCAAATATTGCAATTTTTTGGACGTTTTTAATAAAACAATTATTCCACTCGCGCTTGTTGGATACGAGACCGTTACAGCTTCGGGCCTCGTTGGCTATCTACCATCTCATATCCAACAAGCGCGAGTGGAATAATTGTTGAATATCAAATAATAAAATTCTATTATTTGTTAACTGATTTATTGTGATTCTATTGATAAATATTATTTTACACTGAAGCGTTCGTCTTGAAGACGATTTTATTAAACAAAAAGACTTTAATGCAACCTCCATCCAAACAAGAAGGAGAAACGAAGCAGGCTTGAATTTTTATTAATGTGAACGTCTAGGTTTAGAATTATTATTAATTTCTAAAGTACATATGAGCAACACGACCCCTCAAGCAAGCCCGTTGCCCTAAACGTACATCGTGTTTAAATAAAGGATGCTGTTGTTGTTGAATCTCGTTATACATACGCTCCTGTTATAAATATGTTCTTAGTTTGTGTGCGATACTGTATCTGCAAACAACGTCGCTTGTTGAGTTACGTCATGTATCGAACGTACGTTAATTACATCAGAAATTAAATTTACAATTGCATGTGTTCTTGTGTATTTTGAAAAAAGTCATAGTTTGTGCAATATTTCTAATTCTCGCGATTGAACTGCACTATACAGCTTGCAATGACTCCAAAATAGTCCGAGTTCACCTGTGAGAATATTCTCTATTAAAAAGTTGGTCCATATAAATAGTTCATGAGCAAAATCACCGTGGCGTTCCTTACAGAATACTGCACAGTATTTTGTTCATTGGCCAAATTATTGCTGGCCTTACAATGGAAATAATTATCTATACCTGAAAGACAAAAAAATACAAAACAAAACAAAACAAAACAGGAAAACGTTAAAACAAATGTACTTCTATAGCAGTAGGTTTCTCAATTCAAATAATTCAGTAATTAGGTAAGTATTGTTCACATTTCATAAGAGAATCCGCTGTACAGCATTTGCACATTTTTGGGGCGGCTGTGCAGGCGGACGGAGGAAGGAAGGAAGGGAAGGAGGAACGGAGAGAGGAAGAAAGGAAGGGAGGAAGGAACAGAGGGAGCGAAGGCGGGAGAGAGGGACAGAGGGAAGGAATCTAAATGTCAAACTTAAATTTGGGTCTCTAGTCAAAGTAATATCTATTGTTTACCTGTATGCTACTATCTTGTTCAAAAGGTTCTTTTCGTCTGCTGTACTTCCGTATTCTGGTGAAAAAAAAAAAGAGAAACAAAAAACAACAACAACATTAGCGGCAGCTTTGAGTTAAAATGAAGTCTACGTTATGACAGCTTTAAAAATGTTCCCAATAGCTACTATACAAAGGAGAACCAAACAGGAACAGGACCACCACAAAGAGAGCACCGACCGATAATTAAATGTACCACATGGCTTAACAATGTACCTTTTTCTTCCTTGATCAAATAGGGTGAAGAGCGCCAAGACAATAACCTGAAAAGAACACAAACAACAGTGTTCAAGCTGTCTTTTCTTAAACAGTGTTCTGAATCTAGTGGTCACTTCTAACTGAGACAGCATTCCCTTAATGAGAAGATGAGGATGATTTTCTATTTTGCGAAAGGTGCGTATCCAACACAAAAGTCGAATGGCCACCAGAACATATCTCAATATTTAGCAGTTTGTCACGCACGAGCCATATCTGCAAGCAGTCAAAGTCGCACTGTATACTGGATTAAATCAACGGGTTGCTTACCGAAGGAAAGGGTGTTGTTGTCGTTATCACTGATATCAGTGGACAAATAAAGTTTGTTCCAAACTAAGGTGTCTTGTCATATTCGTTTCATATCGCTGGATGAAAAACTTTGTTTCGACAGGTGTCGAAAAATGGGCAAGGGACAACTGTTGCGGACAAATTCAATCATGGGTTTTGAAATGACAAGTCCAACTGAAACGTTCAACTGAAACGTTCAACTGAAAATTTAAATTAATCATTGTCATAAACAGTCTGGAGAGTTTACCTGTAATCCAAGAATTCCAGCCAAAACCTAGAGAGTGGCAACAATAAAAACAGTCGTGGTTCAACATGTTTTTTACAACTCAGAAAATTGTTGCTTCTTTTCTTGGTTTCAAGCTCATTACGAGCACTTGACTTGGGCAGCGCTTGCGGTCGTTTATACATAACGCGTGAAAAGGAACCTGGCGAATGTGTACTACCACATAGTAAGCATTTTAACAGGCTCGATTTCCAGGGGATTCTGAACCTCCCGCTACCCCTAACTTTTAATCCCGCTTCCCGCTCCTTTCAGTATGGGTTCTTGCCTCTTTGTCCCATTGCTATTGCGAAAAAAATAAAATTCGTGGACACTGTAAATAAGCAAACAAATATTACAAATAGAACAGAAATTTGTTAAAAATCCCAACTGGTAGGAGGCTGACCAGCTGGCTGGCGAAATATAACGAAGTGTTGCGAAATTTTTCCTTATTTCTCCCGGTTCCCGCGTCCTTGGGACTCTCGCCTGCCGCCCTCTATTCTCCCGCCTCCCGCCCCTTTTCTGCCGGCTCCCGCCCTCCTGCCCCCACCCACTATAAATGAGTAGTGATGAATTATTAGCGTTAACTCACAAAATGCTGCAGGTAACCTGTGATGGACTAGCATCCCATCCAGGGGGGAGTAGCAATACTCCTAGTCGCTTCATGCTACAGAAACCGGGATAAGATCAGGCGTTGTGGGTCGCTTGGGCCTGAGTACAGACGTTTACGACGTGCTTGATTTAATATCTCTGTTATAGTGAAAAAAAAAGAGTTGCAAGCACACACTTACCACTGTGGACCACTCAAATGACACATAATTTTCCGTCAGTCCACTAACTGTGGGTCCTAGAAAGGCACTGATAAGCAAAAAAACCCAGCAAAAATCAAAAGAAGAAGACTAAAAATGGCTGTGAAGAACACTGCAGAATGTGAATCACCATCTCACCCTATGCTGGCCATGGCATTGAAAATTCCAGAGAGCACTCCATGAGTAGATATATCCTCAGGCATTCCATGTTCTCTGTACAGATCATAGTATAAAGGTTTTTTTAAGACTACATATTACCTAGCCTGCGAATACAGCCGCCTCTCATTGCTACCAGCCGGTTTGACGTTCCCGGCCGGGAGCGATGAGAGGCGGCTGTATTTACGAGGAGGCCACATATTACCTCGCTATAACCTGAACATGGTCAACCTTAAAAGGTGGTACTAGCAGATGCATAATTGTATGGTAGAGCAATAAAAGAGGAGATATTTTTATTTTTTATCCGCGTGAGTTTGCATAAAATTATAATAGATACATGAACGTTCGAGTTGGTTTCAATTTTCCTTCCTTATATCATAGTAAAATAATTTCTTATCGTTCCGGATATAAAACAGCTGAAATACCTTGCTGTTTCCAACATATCTGGCATACAAGGCACTTGATACGCACTGATGGCAATACCTAACAAAGCCATAGAAACACACACAAGCCACACCTTCCTGTAAGTAAACGAGGCAAAAGTAAGAAATAGAACAAAATAACAACTTTTCAGTGAGCTCGTCAACCAGTAGATTGGCGTAACAAAATGCGAACATAATAACATATTAGGGCAAAAGAACGCGCAAAATATGCCACGTTATTACACTGTAGAACAGGGCAAAAATATGGACTGAAAGCGGAGCGACAAGAAGGCCGAACCGAACTTAATTTTATGAGTGGAATAATAAATCCCTTATTCGATTGTTTAACATATAATACGAGCTGACATTTTGCTCATTGCTCGTATACTACGCAACTCGCAAAATATCCGCGCGTATTATATGTTATTTCTCTCCTATGTTTTTTATCCTAATTGTTATTATTGTCATTTAAACAAGGGCATGCAATTAGCTAGCTATATTTTTGCCATTTTCCATTTCTCTTCTTCTACTTGTTTACTTTATATTTATCTTTGTAATTTTGGAATGGAATAAATAAATAAAATGAAATGAAATGAAAAATACCGTGCGTACATGTCTGATTATTGACCCGTAGCCAGCCAGATTAATTTTCGCGCGCTCTTTTTTTTCGCTTCACGGTCGACGGACTGCGAAAAAATAGGGGGCTGCTCGTAGTCTAGTTAGTCATTAGCTCAATTTTTCACGATAAAATGCCAACAGGGTTACTGCAGAGGACGACAGTCAGCTTCTAGGTGATGCCATTTAGCAACATCGTTGTCGAAGAGCGCGGGCTTAGCTATTCTTTGAGTTGGTTACCGTACGCGAGTTATCTACACACATTAAGAGCGTTACACTAACCTTTGAGGAAGAAATGTCATGAAAGGTGCTGGTCCAAGCATTAGAATGCCAACAATTACGAGAGCTGCACCTATTATAATGACCACGCGCGGTTTACCCTGTATAAAATTAACCAAGTTAAGGCAGCTAGAAGCGAAATGCCGCAAATGTTAATTAGACATATGCACCTTGCACTACCTCTGACAATAACAGAAAAGGAGGAGGAGGAGGAGGCGGAGGGGGAGGAGGAGAAGAACGAGGCAGCAGCAGTAACAACAACAAAGTAGCCATCCTTTTTGCAAACAAAATAAGATCACGGCTTCTATCTTTACCCTTCAAATGGCGAATTTAGGTGATAATGAAACAATGTGAGATGCGGGGATAAGAAAACCGAAAAAGAATGAGATCTTTCTAGCGTTCGTTTTATATTAACCACTTCAACTGCTTGAGTTGACATAAAAAATATTATTCTTTGTCGTTTTCAAGTGAGCGTACTACTTCCGTAAATTGCCACATACACTAGACGGGTTTCACTCACAGATAACGAGTTGGCTCGAGGTTTCCCAGTGAAAGTAAAGTAGGTAATATCTTTTATTTTAAACACGGATAATCACTACTCACTGTCTTATCACATATCCATCCAACTAAGGGTGCTGAAATGGCATAAGACCCCGCAGCAAGAAGAAACAGCAAACCAACTTTACTGGGACCTAAGCCAAACTACAACATGGGCATTATATAAAACCAGAGTGTTAACGATCTAAATAATAATCAGACAGAATGGAAACTAAAGTACTAAATCAAAAAAGTGTATATGGTCAGTCAAAGTGCAGCTCATCCACATTTTAATCAAATATTTTAGCTTAGCTTGCTTTGTCATTAAGATTTTAGTTCGTGCGTACGTATAAACTTCATTTTGGTCATAAGCCAGGCCTAACTTGAACTTCATTTCTTAAATTAAGGGTTGAAAAAAAATGTGTTACAGGCTATCAAATGATAGTTATAGCTGAAGGACAAGAAGTTCAACAAGGCTTTTTTGTATAAAGTCCCACTCTCAAATGATAGTCACCTGACAGAATGTTGTTGCAACAGTGCTTATTTGAGTGCAGCCAATAAACAATGGCAAAAAAAAAAATAGTGTAACATTCAAGAAAGTTATAGTTGTCAGGAAGGTTTTAGATGCAATCAAATGTAAAAATTGATATTCAAGGTGCCATTGTACTTACTTTCTTCATGTATGGCGCAAATGTTGGATCTAAAAAGCCAAGTACACACCCCGACACAAGAATAGACAATCCTAATAATGAAAAATAATAATAACCATGGCAGGCAACACTTAATGAGATGTATTGAAATGTTTTGTATAAAAACACTTGTAAATAGTCTGTAGGTCACTGCAGGTTCAGTCAAATGATCAATAAGTGGGCACGCTTGGGACAAAAAAGTGTCCACTAGCAGAGGTGTGAAGTGAGGTGTGAAGTGAAGTGTATGGCTTTTGGGAGGTTAAAAATGTAGTGTTTGCATGTGACTTGGGCCATGACTAAGTGTCGGCCTATGAGAGGTGTTCATTTATGGGAGGTGTCCGTACACTAAGGATTGACTGAACAGACAGTGACTTTAGCCAATGGCAAATTGACCCCCTGCAGGCGTGCATGGTTTGCATCATGCCAGTGATATCAGTACCTATCATGGAAATTCCTGGAATCTTTATTGCCTCTAGTAATGATCCAGCTTTCTTTTCTCTAGTGACATCTGAAAATTAAAGCAAATTATTTTATTCGCTGATTTTTACATTAAATTCATGTAAACCTAAATTTGCAACACACATTGTACATTATCAACTACACGTGACTCAAACATTTGGGGTGAGGGTGGGGGGCGGGACGTGATAAGGGTTTAGACATTAAAATAAGAAAACTAAGAAAGGGTAAGAGAGAGGACAGGAGGGGGGGGGGGGGAGGGAGGAGGGGGTTAGATTCAATGAGCATGAAAATAAAAAGAGAAATCGCACTTACTGTCATCCTTTGGCAAAATTACCATAACCACAGGTAGAATGGACAGAAGTAGACCACCCATCACAATAAATGGCAGTTTAAATCCTCCTGCCTGAAACAAACAGAACAATAATAGTAAACGAGTGTCAACAGGTAGCTAGGGAAAGTTTGGTACATGACACGTCTCAAATTGAATCAATCAATTCCGTACTCACTGAATAGAGCACTCCTCCTAAAGGAGGTCCTAACATGAAGCCAAGGCCAGTGAATGTCTCCATGGCTCCCTACAAGATACAAACAGTATTATCACACTGTGAGTGATGAATTAACTTCTCAAACTTCTCAATAATTCATCCAGTTAAAACAAAGGAAATCATAACTGCGATGGTGGTTTGAATATCTGATCTCAATAAGTATAAAACTTCACAATTAGTCCTTTTTACAATTGAGAAAAATCAAGTACTTGAGAGAAACACCTCACCTTTATACTCCATGAAAAGTTAATCTTTAAAGATCATGAAAATGGTTATATTTGTTTTGTATATTTGAATTAAATATATTAGATGCCACTTTTTCTCTAATTGGTTAGAACCAATAAAAGTAATAAATGCAAGGTCTGCAATTGATAATGGAAGACATTCGTCACAAGAACCATGCTGATTTTTGTTACCCTTACCGTTACTGTACCAATATTGGTACCGAATTCCCCTGCCACAATTGCGAATGATGCAGTGTCTGCTGCAGCCCCACCAAACGCCATCACGATACGAAGTACAAAACAGAACACAACAAAAACCACACCCTTAGGAAGCATCGATACAAATCTGAAATGTAAAGCTATAAATAAGCAAAAAGTAGTTTTAAAGCAAAAATATATGGCTGTTCAAATAATCCACCGTTTATTTATGATAATATAAGAGTATATCTTCATCATCATCGTTTCCTTTTCCTGGCGATCTACCTCGTCAGTTAACAAAATAAATTTCTAACTGTCTACACATGTATCATCAAGGTTGGTAAAATGTAATTTAAGGAGAAGTGCGTTTTATTTTAACTTCATACAGTTAAACACAGCTACCTACGTAATGAAATGAGCCCCTTTTTTAGCTATCCTACTTAAAGCTCTAGCAGATCTGAAGAGCTACACTACCCTGAATCTAATACTATAATTTGACATGCAAGCTAGGAATAGGATTGCATGCTGACCAATTTGTAAATAAATGAATGAGAATCAGTCGATTTCCAATAACTGCTAGAATTAGCTGCATGCTAAAAATACTTGTACATAATATTTAATTTTAACTAATTGGATGGAGTGGTAATGTTATTTTTGTCTAATCTCAGTTATGCTGTAATGGTTTGCATTGTGCAGTTCCAGAAAATAACCATACCCACACCATTGAAGGTCAATGGAAATTCTTAGGGGGTGGGGGGGTCTTGAAAGCCAAAATTTTATAAGGAATGTACCGGGTTTAACTAGAATTTCCAGAGGGGTGGGGGAAATTCAAACCAAAAAACCTTCTGTGGGACGGTATGGATATTTTCTGGAACAACACATTAAGAAATCATAATTATGTTGTGGTTTTAATTTATTTTTGGTATAAGACAAATTGAAATAAAAATCAAACTGATTTGAAAAGTTTTAAACCAAACTTAAGATAAATTCAATTAAACCCACAACAGAGAGTGGCAATACTTTGTTTTCGGAAGCATGGATAACATATTACAACATTTGCTTGACTAAATTACCCAAATAATATCTGTGACCCAGAGCAAAGGAAGATTCCCGCCATCATGGTGAACTTTGGACCAACAGTTGGAAGCTAAATGTTTAAAACAGGATTATTGGCTATTAATGAACAACATGCACTAATAACATATATTTCATAAACATGACGATCAACTACAAATATTTCACCCCCCCCTCCCCCTTGCATGTGATGCTGGTCCAATACAGGGCAACATCCCTTCCCACCATCAGCACTAAATTTACCAAAATATACATACCCATTATTGTACACCCGTTTTGAGAGAAGTACTTAATTAAAGTTGCCCAAGAATACAAGAAAATGGCCCCTGCATTGACCAATCCAGAGTCCAGGTCACTCACCATATTAGGCTACCACACCACACAAATCTAGTAGTGAGCCTCTAAATATTATCTTCACTGGGTATAGAAATCTTGGCAACCATTCTGGACAAACAAAATCATCCGGCTAGTATCTTCACTTTTTTTCCTCAGTTTTCTATAATTTTTTGGATGGCTTCACTGAGCAGAATGGAAATGTAGCTGACATTTTAAGATTTAATTGTGTGGTTCAAGAAAATGCCCATACTCCCCCCATAGAAGGGATTGGAAATTCCTGGGGGTGGGGGGTGGGAGGTGGGCCAAAAATTTTTAAAGAAAAAGTATGAAGCTTAATTGGAATTTCCAGGGGGGGGGGGGGGGGGTGGAGGTCTAAAAAAATCATTCTGTTGGGGGAGGAGGGAATGGATACTTATGGAACCACACAATTTGACTAGTCATTCTTTTTATAGCTCCAGTTTGCAAACATTTTTCAGTTGTGTGCTCTTTAATTAAACATAATTTTTTTAAAAAAACCTAGTAGCACAAAATTAATACTGTACAAGCATTACTTACTAGGACTCCTATTAAAGGTGCCACAACAAAAACCACCAAAGGATAGATTCCAAAGATAAGTCCAATCATAGTACCTGAGGCACCCATCTCTTGAGCCTGTAGTATAAAAATACAGTAGAATTTTATTGTGACATTGGTTTACAAGCGGTTTGAAACCAGGAGTAAACAATGTTTGGGGATAACTGCAGATTTTTGCTCGAAAATTTAAATTACCGGTAATTGCTGGGGATCTGGAGACTACTCTACTGGGCAACTAGAGATATTATATTATTTGAAAACTAGTATTGAGAATTTATGGGGATATTTAATCATCTTAACTTGAGGGGGAGGGGGAGGGGGAGGGCTGACTGGGGGCAAGTACACAGGAGGAAAGAGGATGAGAACCCTTCTGCCATTACAGTGACATAAGAGCTTAAACTTCAAATAAATTATATACAATCGAACTTGTATTAGTCCTAAAGGCGTTCTGTTATTTGGGCTACACATTTCATGTAGTTGTAAATTCTTTGCCAATGAGCATTTATAAATTTTGGTGTTATACCAAAATGTTCACAAATTTATATTCCCGTTTGTACCAGTCCAGCCGTTTCTACCTTGTATTTAGCATATTTAGATTTACCTCGCCAGGAAAGAATGGAGATAGAATCGCGAATGACGCGGTAGCTGCAAAGTACACAAGGCACAGAGAGACGAGTGTGAGTTTTCTCCTCGTTGTGTTCCAGATTCCATCTCTAGCTTCGCCATCGCAGGCATCGGTGCATTCTGGTGCAGCTGTAGGCTCCTCGAATAAGTCATCTGAATAATGTGATGATATACTGCCTTGTTTACTAAAGCTAACACTTGGAACGCGAGAATAAGAATAACTGGGTCTACGAGTCGCCATTGCTCAAAATAACCAGGCGTTCCTTGTTCAAGCATGAGAACGAGTTTACCCCGGTCCATATGGTCCATGGACCATCTCATGGACCCGGTCCATGGACCACTCTTGTGGACCCAGTCCATGGACGACCCTTGGGCCTGATTTTTATCGCACAAGTTCTTGTACAATATATTAGTATTGTGGATTGCACATGTGTTTATTCACACTCCACAAGGTCGGCTTTATTTTACCAGTATTTCTTAACAGCAAAATAATCCAAAGCTAAACTTTGTGTTAAACAATACTGCATCCTACGAAAAAAGTAAACTTTGTGAGACACCAACGCGACTAGAACCGATACAGCAGGATTGCAACCGTGTGCAACCGTGGACAGCTGTTTCGTTCTTATTGGAGCTCGTCAGCACGGTGTAGCAAATCTAAATGAAGCCAGCGACAGAGCCAGCGCAGTTTATTGCAAATAGATTGCCCAATAACCCGTACACTATATCATGTTCCATACCAGAAGTCTGTCCATACTTTGAACTCACTTGTCCCCCGAATCACGCACTGCCACATCACGTGTTTCGGGAGACAAGAAGACCAAAGTGTCACGATGATGTCATACAAAGCGAATTGTCCTAAATGTGGATGTCACGGCCATTCCAAACATTTAAGCGCATGGACACAACCATGCTGAATAAAAACGCAGCATATCGGATCTAAAAAGATCCAAGGGAGGGGCCCGGGGGCCCAGGCCCCCACCTTATTTTTTTGGAAATAGGGCATTTTCTTTGAAGTGCCGGAATTATCTTTGCAGAATTCAACATTCATAGTCAAGCGGGCCCCCTCCTTAGCTAAAGGTCTGGATCCGCCACTCATATCTAACAGAAAAGCGCTAGATATTCTGCATCCCATCATAACAATGTTCCGTTGTACTTCGGCAATTGTCTGAAAAATAATATTGAGCAAAATCCATTAGGAGAACACGAAATTTTATATTAGAAAGCAGGATGTGGATATCTACGGCAGCCCAGAAGGGTCACCAACCGTTTTTGTTTTTGTTTCTTTGTTTTCCATTTTTGTTTTATTTTTTTCCTTTTCATTTTTGTTTTTGTTTTTTATATTTTGTTTTGACCAGCCTTTTTTTTTCATTTTGTTTTTTTCTTTACATTTTCATCTTTGTCTTCGTTTTAAAATTTCGTTTTTGGTTTTGCTTTCCTGTTTTTGTCCAATGTTTTCACATTTCGTTTGTTATTTTCGTTTTCGTTTTTTATTTTATTTTCTCCATTTTTGAATTTACATTTACGTGTATTAAAGTTTATTCTTTTAGCTTTGTGTTTGTTTTGAATTTTTTTATTTCCATTTTCTATTTTACTATTTCATTTTATTGGAATCTACATTTTGATAGTTAAAGTTAACAAGTTGTTTTCGTTTTTTTCGTCCCGGGAGGTGTTTTCTAAAAGAAATAGAAAACATGGTTTTCCTGTTTCTATCGAGTTATAGAAACACTCGTGAAAGTTTGGGAGAACTCGAAAAAGCTGTGGAAACACTCGCCTATCGGCTCGTGTTCCCACAGCATTTCTCGTTCTCCCAAACTTCCACTAGTGTTTTCTATAACTGAACCAGCAGCTCCTTTCGACAAATGCTCTTGCACGCTATCTGGATGAAGATGATACGTCCGACGTCATTACTTTTGCTATTGCATTGTTCGCTACTCGGACTTACTAGTGGTGACTGAAGCAAGTTTATTTGATGGCTACCAGTTTTATCAGTTTTTCACTATTACAAAGTCATGTAATTTAAACTTTAAGCTGCTCAGACTCAGTTTGATCATCAATTTGGCAGGCATTCCAAAATCAATTCTAGTTGGGAATCCGCTGGCAATTACGTGTCTGGATGTTGATTATATAGAAAGATTCAAATTCCAAATTTATAGTGCCGCAAACAACTTGACAGATACAAATGAGTCATTTGTATCTGTCCTGATTAATTGACTATGTGACCGCGTGATGCGGTTCTAGTCATATATCCACATTTGGCCCTTGCTCACCATAGAGTCTCCAGTAGCTCAGTGGTTAGAGCATCCGACTAGATCACGGAGGGTCGTGGGTTCAAATCCCATCTGGTGCTCGGTTTTTTTCCGAATTCCCATTTAATGATGCAAATATTTATCTTGTTGTACTTCTTCTAGACTCGCTTATTTTCCTTAGCTGCTTAAATAGGTGGGGCTCACGATGAGGATCGTACCAATGCTTGTTTCTCTCCACCGTGAAAATACTTTCATTTATTCTGTCATCAGTATATTGTCATCTCAATTTGTTTGTCAACCTTGGGACGCCTCCTTTTTGTCCACTCTTTCCACCTTGGGAAGCTTCTTTTGCTGAATTTCCTATAGCTTCACTGTGCTAAAATCAGTACAAGCAGAAGTCCATGGACTCCTGCTATACGTTTAATCATCTTTCTCCGAATTTCAGAGTTTGCGCAAATTACATTGATTAGTTATTTTACTTAAAAAAAATTACTCAGGTCTCTCCTCGTTTTCCATGTTTCACTCGCCTCGACTGCCTTGTAAACTTCGGTGACCAAAAACGGAAAGCGCTGAAAAAAAACAAATTGTTCCTGTAGAAGCTCCTGGTTGGTCTTCGAAAGGCTGTAGACATGGGTGTACGAATTTCTGATGAACCTAACAAGTTCGACAGTCGACTTTTTATCGTATATTCTTGCCTGATAACTACTTGTGACGTCGACATATATTTCAGTGATTTCAATAGCCCAACCAGCGTTTGCCCATTTCTTAGAATAAACGTCTTCTAAGTGCTGCTCCACATCAGTTAGTTGGCGTTTGAGGCTAAACCGTGGCTCTTCGAATTCTTTCTGATTGCCTACGGCTACTAAAAATTCTTTCCTTTTACGCTCATCCCAAAAAAAGGGAAAACTGTTTAGTGACGACGCCACCGGACGTTTGTCTGGCTCAGCTGACAGCATGTTCGTTAAAAGATGGAGAGCCTCCGGTTTAAGGAAGGGACAAATGCTACATTTGTTTTTCTTTATATTTCGTTCCGTTGTTTGGGTATCCATTGTGGTTAAAGACTCACTACAAGCAAATGGATGTTGCTTGTTTGTCAAGATGTAGTGAAAAAGCAAACCACAACTGAAAATATCTGAGCCTTTACTAAACTTTTTCGGTGTTTTCTTCAGGAGCTCTGGGGCTTTCCAACACTTTGTTCCAGCTCTGGAGTGCATAACTGTGTCACTTGAACTATGGCTTTTCGCTGCGTCCAGGATTTTGCTGAGTCCAAAATCGGCAATTTTCGCCGTTAAAGTTGGTTTTGTTTTGTAAAGAATGTTCTGTGGCTTCAAGTCCCGATGAAGAACATTATTTTCGTGTAAAAATGTGAGGCCAGAGGAAATGTCGAAACAGACCTTAGCAGCATTTTGTTTGTTTCCTTGATCTTCAGTGTCAAGATACTCATCTAAAGTGCCCTCCATAAGCTCTACAACTATGTACTGAAAGTTGCAATCGCTAATACAAGAGATGTAATTGACCACAGTGGGGCAATCAGACAGTTTTAGTAGGCATTCAATCTCCCGTTTAAATTGGATATCATGTTTCTTGAGCCTAGCCTTTTCCAATCGTTTCAGTGCTACCTCCCTGCCATCGCTTTCATTCAGAGCAGGAAAAACTAAGGAAAACGAACCTTCCCCAATAGGATTCATGTGGTGGTGAAATCGTTCTACTTTTTGAGACTTCTTGCCATGTGCAATATCAAATAATGGAAGCCTATGTTTTTCGGATTCCTGGTTCCATTTCATTTTGCATGGAAGTTCTGCTTTATCGATGTCCATCTGAAGTAATTCCTGCAAGTGCTTAGATCCATGGAGCAACGCCTGGCATGTGTTTTTATCAGAATCGGGTATGCTGGGATCAGCATCGTACTTCCGAAGCAAAAGGATGAAATTTTCAATGTTTGGCAATTCCATGCTTTCCACCTGGCTACATACTAAAAACAGCGGTGTTTGCCCAGATTTGTTTTGATCGTTAACGTTCCATCCCTTTTCAAGCAAATACTCACAGATAGAAGTGACGTTTGATCCGTTGATTTTGCAAAACACGTGCAGTAGGGAATTTCCTTGCAAATCTTCAAAACATCTTGTGGATTTGACAATGTCCTCATCTGGACCACGTTCAAAAATTGCTTTTAAGAGATGGAACGTGCTTTGGAGGAAGCCTTTTTCTAGGAGAATTTGAAATAAGCAAACTCCATCGTTATTTGCACACCAAGGATTCATTCCCCAGGTAAGGAATTTCTTCCATCGACCTTTCTTTGTCTTATCGTCTATCACTAAGTCTTTGCCCGTGAATTTGTGGAAAGGTGTATCTCCATTGAAGTCTTGTACGTTTGATTGTGCTCCGCTTTCTAGTAAGATTTCCACCTGTTTCCAGCACTGCGCAAGATGAAGGGGTGTTTCTTCTTTGTCGTTTCTTGCATTGACGATTCCACCGCTGGAAATGATTTTATTTGCAACCTTTTCAAAGTTTTTTTCACTCGATTCTTTGTTCGAATCGTCTCCCCTGATCGGTGAGCCTGCCCACAAATGCAATGGCGTGTTCCCTTCGGCATCCCTTACGTTAATTGAACACCCATTTCTATGTAACACGTCTACAGCTTCGCATACCATTGCAGACAATTCGTGAGAGAGATTCATAAGTAGATGTACGGGAGAACTATCTTTTTCGTCTTTGGTCTTGGCCTTTGCTCCATTATCCAAGAGAAGACGCCAAACATCTAGCATATCATCCTTGTTAGGGGTTGGCGCATTTTCATCAAAGTCCATTACTTTGGAACAAAGTTCACAAGATCGAAACATCGATGATAAACTGTAAGTGAGTGGAGTCTCTCCCATGTCATTTTTTAAATTGGGATTAGCGTCTTGCAAGAGAAGGAAGTTAATGAATAGCCTGTTTTGATCGGAAGGACTTGTTATCGCTTCTTTCACGGCGTGAAAAAGGGCAGTGCAACCCAATTTATCTCTATCATCGATATGGGCTCCTTGATGAATCAAATATGAAGCCAGTGGCAGGTTTGGTATAGAGAACATGAGATAAGGGAATCCATCTATTTTTCCGTTTGGTGAACTTTGTGTTACTTTCATCAACATCTGTACGGCCTCGCGAATTGCGCTTTCATTCCAGCAAGATAAGACTAGAAGACAATCCGATTTTGCACTGGTGTGTGCTTTCTGAAAAATCCCTTCCAGAACTTTTACATTGAAAGCAATGTCATTGTTTTCGCAAAATAACTGTAGTAGTGCATTCAGATTGCAATTCTGCGAGTTGTGCGAATTCCTTGCTGCCTGCAATACATCTTGATTGGCAGTTAAGGCTTCAAGAGGGTGGTCATAAAATGTGCTGCCATACTGCGGTAGTAAACACAGTTGAACCAGTCTTAAAGGATCCATAGAAGTGATTAGTTCGTTTTTAAACAACTCTACGATCTCGCTGTGGTGAAGTGCAATGGCCAACTCTAAGGACGTTTGAAGGAAACTATTGTCGCTACTGCCATTTTTGTCGGTTCCAAGCAGCTGTTTTACCAAATTTATGTCTCCTAGCAATATGGCACTGTGTAGGAGGGACCAACCATCACACTGTGTGGAAGGTGAAAGTAAATTCTTGTCTAAAATGTTTTGAATATGCATTCCAGAATCTTTGCAATTAATAAGAAACGAAGGATCTAGAAAATCGGCAATTATTTGAATCCTTGAATGGGCGCTCACGTTGTTGATTTTGCTTTTAAAAAACTCTTTGCAGCCGGTCACGTCTACAAAGCAAATACTAGGGCAAAACCAACAAAGAATATCTAGTATTCCAAAAGGCCACGACTCTGGGCATGCCTTGTCGTCAAAGGTACTTTCTCTGAGGATAGCGCTGGTAGCATTTGTCGCCTGTGCGCACTTGTTGATGTAATCCAACAAAGATGGGAAACAATCGTGTGAAATATCTAGCTCCGTGTCACAATTTGATGAACTGTAAGGACCTTTATCAAATTTAGCCTGTACCTTCGATGACTCGACTATTTTCAAACGTTTGGAGTCGTTCTCGATGAAATCTTCGACGCCTTGTGATCCTAATTCCGTTTTATAAACCACGTCGTGCAAAGTACTAAAGTCATGACCTGTTCTTATATGCACCTCCTTCTCCATACATCCTACAGTCATCATCTGCTTTTTTGAGGCTTTGAGGATATTCAGCAACAGTTCATCAAGTATGAAAAGAAAACTGTTGTCCTGCAAAGACAGTTAAAATAATACATGCTAAGATTGACCAAAAATGCGCGCATATTACACCACAGGACGTCGATGAATAACGTTTCTTCAAAAGGCAGAAACGATATACATCAGCAGTAAAAGCGAGTGGGATAAATTATTATAATCAAAAGACGTGTTTTTGTATTTCCAAGTTCATGCAAATTACCTGAAGATGCTACTGATTTCTATTAAGACCCATCAATGTGATTGTAATTCGATAAAAAAAAAATCAATGATATTTCAATAGATTAAGTAAAACTTACTTTTTCACGTCGGTCACTAAAAGAAGAAAATTCTCCTGCAACAAGCAATAAAATATTGAATTTAATATACTACTGTCCAGCATGTGGCATAATTATGTATGTGCTGTCCAGCCCCAAGTGGTCTCTAACGAAAACGAGGTATCGTTCCTTGTGCTCGGTATGTGCTTTGTTCGCCTGAAGTTGTGGGACTTTGCGTTTCACCCATCAAACTCCTTGTTTCCCCCTCTTCACTGTGCCTAGGAACGAGGCAGCGGATGAGATATATAAAAAGCGACTGAGGACGAGTAGGGTATGTGTACGCAAAATGGATAAAGGTGAGTAAATTGTACTTACAATTTTAATCAGTATTCTTTGTAAGTATTTTAATCGAATTCAATCATATTCAATCGACTCTCATCGCTTGATTGAATTTCGTCTGTCATTTGGTTAAAGAGAATTACGCTTTTAACGTAACTGTTTCCCGTCACCTGATGATGCATAATTTAACTTAGCGTCGTCTCAAAGAACCTCTCTCTTGCATGATATTGTGTCAAGCAGTTCATCAAATGAACCATTAGAGTTACATCTTATGGGGAAGAGGTCTCATGAAGCAAGAATCCATAACAAACCTTCAGATTCAAAAACCTCATCTGGCTGAAACCAATCGACTTGGCCCTCAAAGGCGTCGTCAGTGCTTTCCATTGATGTAAAGACCTCTTCGTCTTCACTTAGCACTAAAGGTAAAAGGACATTCATTGTATAACCTATTCCGAATAACTGAACACAATACCTTGAAAATCGTTCGCATTGCCATATAATAAATCTGTTTGATATCGTTACGAAATGTATTTTAATGCGCACAATATCTTGTTTCTTTTATATAAATCCTTCACTCACACGACCGTCATCTTTTGCTTAAACACGACTTTCCTCGCACTTTGTAAATTATAGATATTAATTTCGCTGATTTCTTGTTTGTTTATTCCACTATTGCTTTGCTTGGAGATTAAGTTATGCAATTCACATAGTAGTAGTAAGTTCTTTAAGGCCTTTTTTCATGTAAAAACATCATCCCAAATGACTCATCCAGACTTAAGGTGGCTCACAATACTTTACACCTACTTAAAGGAGCTACGTCACGGATTGTTATTTGGTCGTAATCGGTCTTTATCTTCATCAGTCGAAACCATCCTTGGTTGTTTTCGCGTTTTTATTATTCCCTTGGCGTCTTTCTATGTAAAAAAGCAATTATTTTGAGGTGTCCTTCACGTTCAAAGTAATCAGAAAAAATACTAAAGCATCGTGACAGTACTCCTTTAAGACCATCCCGTCTTTGGTATTCAATTACAGTTGGCCCGAAGGTGCGTCTGAAAATGTTTACTGTAAACCAGTAGTAGACAGAGTCCAATCAAAGTGACCTAAAAATTTTTTTAGGTAACAAGTAACAGCAATAAAGGTCAAATGTATATCCTATTTTAAACCTTTAAAGGCTAATAACTTAAACTATTTTTGAAGGTCTAGTTTTTGATATATTATTGCCTGATCAACACAAAATTAACAACTTTTAAAAAATCTTGAGGTTAGGTTCAGAGCCACCTTAAATTTAAGAAAAATAACGTAGCTCTGAACCCTACCTAAAAATTAAAAAAAAAAAATGTTTCTTTTGCTAACCAACAAAAATATATCAAAACAAAAGCCTTCACCGAATAGTAGTCTTAAAGGGCAACATAGGGTATCTTTGAGTTCTTTTGATGTTGCCATGACAGCAAATGTTGACGCCTAAGCTAGAAACCTTAAACCATTACGAGCCACCTTAAAGGGAAGAGTAAGGAGGTGGGGCATTCTTTCAGGTTCAAGGATGACTGTCAAATTTGCGCAAAAAGTTACGTTATTGGGGGACCTCGTTGTTTTATATTATAAATAAAACGGAAGAACCTTTTTCCTTTATCCGCCACTGGTCACCATCAGCAAGCCTTGATGTGACATGCACTGATATTAAAAGCACTTCTCATACGATCAGTTAATCCTTTGACTTTCAATGATGCTATTAATTCCATATTTAAATCCAACGCCATCCAATTTTACTTACTGATCACTTCTTCTTCGTCATCATCATTATTGTTGATGTCCTCTGAATTGCTTCCCGACAAAAGACTGTCCTCTGAAGTTTTCTTTTCATCACCTTTAGTGACATGCTGCGATACATAAACAATAAACATAATCTCTATAACCCTCTCTCTGTGACATTCTGGATAGCCCAGAGGGTTAGTGGAAAGCCTTCACATCTCCGAGCACATCTAGACTGTCAGAGGGTTCAAGGCAGCTGAATCGAAGCTGAACCTAGCTGCCAAAAATGTCAATCGTGACAAAACTGTTACAATATTTTTCAAAGTCTTTGTTCAGAGGGTCAAGAACCTTTCTTTCTTTCTTTCCCCATCCATCTAGCAAGCCTGTAATTGAAAGCCTGACTTGGGCCTCCTATGGCCTATTAGGACATTGACTGAGCTACCAGGCACAATGTTCCAAAGCGGATACCCCCTACCCCCAACGAGACTAGTTTGAAAGGCGACGTTCAAACATTCAAACATTCAAACATTCAATTCAATACCTTCTTTGGCAAAAACCTGGGGACTATCGCTTGGTGATATCTAAACAATTCAATAAAGTACTACTGGAGCCTGTTCTACGAAAACCTGGCAACGAATGAGGCAATCGAGAAATCGCAACGAAAACCTTGTTTTGAACTTAGATGTACCACGTCACCTATTTTACGACAGAAAACATCGTACGTAGCGGTTATAACCTCGCATATTCCCCAGTTTCAGCTTCGTCACCCGCGAGCTGATATTTTATATTTTTGATATTTTTGTAGCTCAAAATTTATGTGATATTTGCAACAACTACAAGAAAGAAGTTATTTTGCCTCAAAGTGGACTAAAGAAAAAAACCTCTTCCGTGGAGCTAGGCATGTAAGATAAAGGTTAAGTCTGCATTGGAGCGTAGTGGCTTATTTTATCAAGCCGGAGCTTATCCCGGTTTCAGTAGCATGAAGCGACAAGTAGTATTTCTACTCTTCCTTGGATGGGATGCTAGTCCATCGCAGGGTTGGCAGCAGTAAATTAAATTCGCCGGTACCCATTTATACACCTGGGTGGGGAGAGGGACTACGAGAGGAGTGTCTTGCCCAAAAACACAGAATGGACTAAAGAAAAGAAACCTCTTCCGATCCGTGAAGCCTGACAAGTGATGGATGACATTCTTGAAGGACAGTACATTTAAATCAATTTGAGCTCAATAAATGCGAAGATGAAACGGCTGATCAGTGTTTTTCACGCCTCCAAGACATCGTCAATGTCAAAGGGAAGGTTTACTTATAGTTGAATAGAAAAATAAGCAGACGATGCCAAATGTCAATGTCAAAGGGAAGGTTTACTTATAGTTGACTAGAAAAATAAGCAGACGATTGACTGCACGTCCAAAATTGTCTAACCATCGGAAAGGGTTAGCAGCCATAAAGAAGTGAGGATACCGGAACATAACTAAAGAGAGCGTGATGAAAGAATATTCAGAGTTATTTGGCGAAGAATTAAAAAGGTTCATCTTGAAGTAAGCAGGGTTTCCACTGTCCCTTTTTTGACCACGCACGTAAGCATACGAAAAAATATAAACGTCAGTACAAATAAACTTTTACGTGTGCAAACGCGTGCATTTATTTTACGTTGCCTCATTTCCACTGCAACATTTTTTAAGGCGTTTGTGTACGTGGTGCGCACGTAGAGATTGCGAGAGAAAGGAGCAGAGAAGTGGATTGGGACGAGCCACAAAGAGGAAACCGTGATAAGCCAGTTCTATTGAAGACCCACTGAATGGGCCTCTATTATGATGGCGACACACAAGCCAGATCGTCACATTTTAAAGCCATGGAAAGAAGTAATAATGGTGGTAGAGAGTATACCGGAGCTCTAGAAGACAAAGGTTTTCAGTAAAGTTGATCTAAAGGAAAATTTCTTCAAGTGGCAATGGGGGATGAAGAACCTAGCAGATTGTCTACTTTTAAAAAAACACTTGGGCCATCACGGATGGCGTTGACATTGATAGCATATGCTTTTTGGAATCATACCATCGGAACTGTAATATGTCTAAAGTGTTTTCCTAGCTCGCCAAAGCTAAGGCATCCTGGTCACTAGTCGAGGAGACATAGCTGACAACTAGGCAGATTAAGTAAGACAGTGAATAAAATTTTAAGTCCCCTTTGGAATGATGCCACAACGACATATAAAACTCAACAAGAGTGCCCTCAGAGTAAAACCAATTCTAAACACCCAGAAACCCAATGTGGTAGCTGCCGTGATAAATCGAAATAAAAGTAATCCTGAAAGTTCCTGGATAACCTTTCTCAAATGTGTGAGCCCGTGGGCCCTTTTTACACAACGTCGTGCCATACGGTATTTGGCAAAAGAACAAAATAAAACATTTATAAATCAAGAAATCAGTCACACTTTCGCTAATCGCAATGCATTTTAGTCGATACTTCAGCCTGCAGAGAGAAGTATAGAAATACATCTTTCCAAGGACAGAGACCGGAGCGCTAAAATTAAAACCACATTAATTGATGCGAGGTGTCGAGCGAGGTTTGATTTGGGAATAGAGCGATTTTCGTTTGACCTTGAAAAACAGTTTCCACAAGTGTTCAAAAGTTGTTTCATTCGCCAATATAGTTTTTGAGTTCAGAACAAATTTCCCGCTGTAGCGCATCTACTATGGAAATAGTATTGTTCGAAAGACCAATCAAAATTGCCGTAAACTGGTGACGTTTACAAGAGAATATGAGAAGAACAGCCGAAAGAACAGCCGAAAGGAAGAAGCTGAAGCGCAATGATTTGAATCTTTGCGATCGAATAGTCTTCAATTTTGTAAAGTTTTGTAAGGAATACGGATCTTTTCAAAGCCTCCAGGTAAACTCACTTGTATTTGTTCGCTGAAATGCGTTGCGTGTTCGCAAGACCAATAAAAAGCAGCGCGCGCTTGTGTCTGTTCGATAAACGAATCAAGCTGCAGGATTTTTGTTCGTTTGTTGTTCGCGTTCTGTTTACGCGTAACCATTTCAAGGTCAAACGAAAATCGCTCTATCAACTTGCTAGAAGTCGCTCGTTTTTGTGTGTGTGTATGCGTGTCGATAGAAATATTAAATAGATCGCCTCAGTACAAAAATGGAAGAATGGGCAAAATGCATTGCGAAGGACACTAAATTCAGGAATAGCTCGGAACGATCAGTCACCATTTTGATTTTCAAGCGGCTCTCACGCGCCCTCCGTATCCTGCATCAACAAACGAGCGACTCGGAGCAAATCCGGCTTGGAAAGTGAAAAAGAGGTAATGCAAAAGCGATATTATAAGTTGTACTGCCGCCAGTTTAATTTTTTAATGATTTCTCGATTGTCCCATTATTTATCTTGTTTGTTAGTTTACCACACCTCCTGGGATTTCGTCTGCTTTTTCTTTTTCTTCCGGTTTTTCTTCGGTGCCTCTTCTTCTACATTATTTATCACAGAGGTCCTTATCTGAAACAGGCAAGTAGCACATCCATTTTAGGTAATGCATGATTCTGTATTTATAAAGTAAGGAGTTCAGCAAATAAAGTGGGGGCGTGTTCGGATTGCACGCAGCGGTAGAGGGGAATTGCTAGGGTAAGTCGTTGTTTGAATTCGTCAGAAGAAAAAACCGCTTAAAGTGGCTTTTACGCTGCTCCCATCCTTTGTAATGAATCAATAAAAGCATTGCAAACAAATACATCAATAAACGAATAAATAAATAAATAAATAAATAAATAAATAAATAGATAAATAAATAAATGAATAAATAAATAATTACACAAACAAGTAATAAAATATATAAAATTAAATAATAGTATTCGTTTAGCCCGAATACTAGATCTATTGAACTGAAATTTTGTGGTAAGCTTCCAGGTGTGACTGGTATTAAGGCGGGGGTTCACCTGAATCCCCCTTTTCCACCGCGTAACTTGTCAAAATCTTCCTAAATTTAAAGGTCGCTGACCAGCCCTCATTACGGCCCAGATCTACGACAGAAAACACTACTCGGGTTGTCATACCCTTTAAAGACCAGGAGTCGGCTAATATCGTGAAGACACAATTGAAAGATCTCAGTGTGAAGCTGCAGACCAGTGTTCAACCGGTGTTTACGAGCCGCAAGATTGCCCAGGAGTTCCCGACAAGCGAACCTAAGCCTCAGCTCATTGATCAACAATGCGTTGTGTATAACTTCAAGTGTGACCAGTGCGATGCTGGTTATGTCGGCTACACCCGTGGCCATCTGTTCGTACGCGTTGATGGACATAGAAGCAAGACCTCGTCAGTACGCAAACACTATGATAGTAGACACGCAGGCTGGATTCCGGATGACCTTCGCAATTGTTTTAGCGTGTTGAAAAAATGCCACAACAAGTTTGATTGTCTCATTAATGAGATGTTACTCATTAAACAATTACGACCGTGTTTAAATGTACAATCAGACTCAGTTCGCGCTAAAGTCTTTGTCTAACTTATGCAAATTAGAAACTCTGAACTCTTAGTTACTCTTGAAATCGCATATTTAATTAGTTTCCCTTGACAATGGCGCCAAGATGTCGCCGAAACGTCGGATTTATCTATCGTTAGTTTTTACCTGTATACATACATTCTCTGTGTGGATCTGTAACTAAACCGATTAAATAATTCTACAGCTCGGCTATTAAACCTATCAATCTAAAACATGGTGGAAAATATCTCTATAAGACTGCTATTAAGGACGGTGCAACGAAATCCAGTTAATGGACGTACTAAACCAGGAACAGCGAAAGAGTAACATATCAGTAAGCCCTAAACGCTTATCGATAAAAATGGCTCACATTTAACAGTCTGAAACACATCGCTAATTGCTTAAACGTAATCAGCAAACTGCTAAATACATACGGCATGGTGCACGCGTGAAAAATTGCGCGAGAAGCAAATATTTAACTCGCTAGGGAGGGGATAGGAAAAGTGTAACTGACCTCAAAAGCGATTCATACAACTCCTATAACTTTTAAAAACGCGTGGTGACCCATACTTTTTATTTTATAAAATGGAAGTGGTAAGTCTATAGAACACATGATTAATTTTTCGTTCAGTGCAAAAATTGTTTAGGCCGTTTTTCTGGCCTTGCAAGAGAGAGCTGACAGAGTCAAAAATGGCTCAAGTGCAATCGTTTTGTCAATAAAAACGTGGTTCACTCAGTTTCAAAGATAGTATTTGTTAGTTATTTTTAAGATCGTTATATTTAGTGTTGATTTTGTTCATGAAAAACTAAATTCAAAGCTAATTTGTAAGGAAATTTTATTTCCTTTTACTTTCTTTGAAAATGCCACGTCAGCACTTTTTTCAAGATTTCAAACCTAATTATCTCGAAAATTTGCGTGGCTACCCCGAATTTTCTTTTTGGATTTTAGTAGCCCTTGGTAACATCTACTTCCCTTGCATAGTCATCGGCCGGGCAGAAATACCTCGCTATTAGTAGGCACCGTCCTTAAGCGTCCATGTTTGTAACTTGTGTGGATCATTGAGAAGTCGAGAAATTAGCAATTCTTTGTAACGCGCCCATTCGATGTCCATACATTGCTCTGTAATTATATAAATCATGTGTGCAATTAAATAATTCTACAGTCCGAATATTAAACCTTTCGACCTACAATTTGGTGAAAAGTATCTCTGAATGTCTCTTATTAACCCTACATTTTAATTTTTGGCGAAAATCATTTAACAGCCCAGAAATAAGCAATTGTTTGCAACGTGCTCTTAAAAAACCTCTAAATGAAATGTATATAAATTATTCAAACAAACACCCTCTTCATTATAAAGCTATGATAGTTCAGTCGATAGAGAGCAGTTCTTTGTAATACGTGCCATTTGTCCGAGCGTTGGTTCGAATCCGGACGGTAGCATTAACTTTTCCCCCCAAAAAAATGAACTTTCTTTCTTCCTTTTCCAGGCCTTTTTTTGGAATCAGTAAACGTTTAAATTTGAAATATAAAGGTATAACATGGACGCAACAATTAATTTTTGATATTATGTGGATGCGGGCCAATCGAAAGTCCGCTATTTCAGTAAAACTTCAGCCGCTGAAATCGAAGGAATGAGAACGCTGCTAGTGTAGAAAACATCAGCGAAATTAATGGCTCCATCACATCAATAACGTACTGATGAACAAATTACATTAAAGGTCCCAAGTAGAATTTACCGTTTTGTGGTTGCAAGTCTGGACTATTAAATAATAAGGCGCCAAAGACATTGTGACAAAATAGCTTGCAACAAAGCTGTTAAATATTTTATCCTTGACGTTTATAAATTTTAAAAAAAGCACCACAATAATAAAGGGTGCTCGCAGTCATATTTTGCTGTAGCTGGAGTTCAGGGCTTATTGTTGAAAATAAATATAAAAATAGAAATTCCAACAAAATAAAATGCTTCTGAAACATTTTAACGACATGTGGATACAAAAAGGCACAATCAAGATAGTCACAAAAATGTTTGTGACTATCTTGTTTGTGCCTTTACCCCTTAGATAAATAAATAAATGAAGGAATGAATATAGAATATCCAATTGGCTCAACGAATCGGGGAGACGCAGATATCATACTCAACATGGATCGTTAAGAGTTCGAAATACGTTGGGCTGTGTTTCCCCCCCCGTGGTCCCGTGGTTCAAAGATGCCAAGAATTTTACATTTTTTCAACGTCTACTATATATATATATTTTATTGCTGTTGTTGCCGACTGCTGCTCCTGCCTATTCATGCGTTTTTGTGATCAAATTGTATGAACTGATACAATTGTAATAGAAATGGATAGTTTTATCAAACATTGCATGTGATATGCGTGTAAAACAATGAGTATCATCAACAACATCAAATAAGTTATCTACAACTTACGACACACCTCTCGGTTTTGTTCCGTTGGGGATCCTCTTGACGTGGTCGGCAAGGGATGTGTCTCTCCATGTTTAGATTGGATATGTGCAGCGATGTTCTTAGCCTACAAGTTAATCGAGAAGGGATTATTAGTCGTCAACCTTACTGTCGTCTTACTGGACTTTAGTGTTCATACGAAGACTGGGAAGATATACACAAAATCTACTGCTGTACAATTATCGCTGAACAGTTCATTTAACATCAATTTTTGTTACTATGTTTCTGAGTTGCTGCGGTATGGGTCCCCTAATCTGTGTCCCGCGAATCGGCCCCTGAAGCGGACAATCTAACTAGAAAAATGAGAGAGATTGTTCAGGGACTAATTGTCAAGATGAGTATTTATTGTTCAACTTATTTAGTCTACAAACCCCTCAATATGCCCCCGCACCACTTTTTTTTCTCTGAATTGCGAAGACAGTTTGGTTTTACCGGCATTTATTCATTATCTTATTCTTCACAAATAAAGTTCTGGGATATATAGTAACAGTGCTTAGAAAAAGTTGTATAACTCGAATCGTATTACAGATTCACAGGTAAATAATTAGAACTAATGTTAACACGTTTCCTCTATCAAGTGGGTCAATTTTGATACCCTAATTTCAATTGTTCACAGCCTCTCTCGCGCCTCCTGTTTGTCGCTGGCGTCCGGTTCTCTTGCGAATCTTTTCCAGCACCCAAATAGAGGGCTGTAAACAGTCTACCTTAACTAAACAAGCGAGGAATTAAAAATTTATAGGTAATTTAATTTGTTGTTGGCGCATTTCCCGGCAAAACAGGAGATAACATTAGGCACAACCAAACGAATTTCAAAGGATGTTTTGTAACTGATTATATTTCATCATCTCATAGTTATTAACTATGATCATCTTTATATAATTTCTCATTAGTTCAGCTTCGTCTGCTGCTGTTGTATTGATGGTTTCAATTGTTCCAATACCTACCTTCAAAGCGACGAATTCAGTACAAATGTGGCAATGAAAATGACGTTTGCCTTTCCCGCCCAAATTGCATGGTCTGAATGGACAGTGAACGTAACTTCGAGGCTGCTCCCCTGTGTTACTCATAGTCCTGAAGCTCCGGAAAATTAAGTACTGTGAAGACAAAACACAAACAAACAAACTCCTGTGCAAATGCCTACGACACACTTTTGGTATGTTAACTTTTTGGGTGGCCACTAAGAAGAATGCATGTCAGTCAGCCTGGCAGGGGAGGGGTCCAGAGGAGAGGACTGAAAGGATCCGTCAAGGGCCGAAAACATTTCAATTTGGACCCCCATCTTTTAACTTGCAAAAGCAAAAAAAGCCCAATTAAATTTTTTGCAGGCATGAAAAAAATTGTCTGCAGGAAGATGACACCGGAAAAAAAATATTTTCACAGACAACGATACAGGAAAAAAATTGTCTGTCTTGGAAACATTTTCATCCCCCATCTTCCAAAAGAATAATGGTCCGCCCCATAGATAGACAAGATACAGCCGCTTATTCAGTATTCTTCTAAACGCCATCAAAATAAGCCAAAATATATATTTTTTCAATTCCTTTGCAATTTATGCAATACTGCTCAACAAAGATTTCAATTTCCTTATTAATAAACGTTTCGACACAGGAGAGCAAGGAAAACATTGCGTGCAGAATGTAATTTAATTAAGCGAAATATTTTCACATCTATTAAACGCTGCAAGCAGTTGAATGAAAGAGTTTTGTTTTCATGACTGAGAACAGCTTTCAAATAGTCAATACATGGAAATAACAATCAGATTTGAATTCAATAACTATTAAAGTGAGTTTTCATTCTGCCTTAACTACTTTTTGGCAAGTTTCAATGTTTATGCAAATTTCGCGCGAAATGTAATTTGATTACACTGTCGTGTTTTCAAGCTCAAGATTGAATCTTGATGGTGAAAACAAAACTCTTTTTAATGAAAGTTGCATTCTGTGAATGAAATTATACTTCATTTGAAATGAACAATCAATTGCTGACTACAATCTTATTTAATATACTTAAATGTTTCACTCACTCAGGCACTAACTAGGGAAAGAACTTTTAAGAACTTTTAAAAACATTAACATCATGACAGGGCTAAACCTGACAGGTGGCTCTTTACATTCAGCACGTGACTGACCACAGGTGAAGAGCTCGATAATACGTCAGTGAAACGAAACTCGTCTTAAAAATTAATAGCCGTTTTCAGAAGGATCAGTCGAGATAAAAAAAATCGCTTTATTCAATAGTCACTTAGTCTCGAAAAACTTGCTAGATTTGCAGTATAAGATTGCTATTAAGAATGGGATAGTCTTATGTGTACTAGAAAATTTCAGGTATTTTTAGTTCAGCTATTTGTCATGGCAAGTTTGTAATTTTTCGTTCGTGTTCAAAAATGTTTACCGTACCAAGAGACAATAAGTGGAGGTATTTACTGTGTACCAAAAAATTTGAATTTATCACAGCGATACCAAATTTTGAATGCATCGAGAATCACCATAATAGTCCATGAGCCAGACCCCCAAAATTGGGGGATCGGTATCATCCGGGGGGATTAAAGTTCTTTGTGTTTTTTGAGAAGTACTATTAATATGGAGTTAGAAAATGCCTGATAGCAACCGATCTGAGGTAGTTTCTGTGAATTGTGAAGGTTTTTCTACTCCCCCCCCCCCCCCCCCCCCTTCGTCTATATGATCTTATTAAAATTGGCTTACTCTATTGGAGACCAAACTGTTCAAATCAAACTGCGCAGAAACGTAGGTCATTTAGTGCATGGCTCTCAGGTCAATTGCTTGTTCCAAAAAATGTAATATAAATCACGTGGCAAGTCACGTGACAGCTTCGCGTTTCCGTTTTGTTTGGGATGTACACCAAAATAGAGAAGTGAAATAGCGTCTGCATTGTATTTCATACACATAATTACGTTTTCTTTGTGTTGACATTTTTCATTATTTATCAATATTGATATTCTTGATTTCCTTGCACTGGTTGATGCAGTGGATTCGAGTGTATTTCGGGTTTCCCTTCCAATTATTCCCACCATATATAATTGAAGCTGTTTTTTAAGTGAAGTGACTTCTGTTCATGGATGTTTGTAGTTATTACCTAGCGTTAGATTTACGAATTACTACTAATTAGTCTTATTGCTAATTCAAGTGTTAATTCTAATTTGTAACCAATCCAAGTTTAGAGTAGAAATGTAAACTGGAACATTTCCAATCAGTCTGAGGAACTCACGCGCGTGGGACTTCGAGTTGATTTTCCTTCTCATTCGCCGGTACATTTTCAGCGTTGTTGTATAAAACAAATCCGCCACATTTTTCCATGGTCTTCATGCTTATAGTCCATACAAATACCATAAAATGCCCAAAGCCTTGCAGTGACATGGTATGTGGTTTTACTTGTATTATGAGAGAGGTCATGAAGACATGATAGAGCTCACTGAGAAGCTATGGCGTTATAGTGGAGATTGCCATCTTTCGGGTGTAAAAGTGTGGATGTAGCTAAGGGCGTGGCCCTCGCTCTTTTGCTTGCGTTTTAAGAGGGAAACATAGAACTATCACTTTGTGTCATACGATCGATGATTCCAGGCGTGCACAGCAAGAATACCAACGTTAAGAACCTTGCTCTTTACTCTGCGCATGCAGGTGAGAGACGCGGTACAGTCAAGCAGGACATGAATTATAACAAACAGACCTCCAGCGATCTTGTATCAAAATTATCAATAACCATTTCTGCGATGGCAGTTGAGCTGACCAAAAAACTGTTTCAATTCCTTCTCTGCAAACCGGGATCTCGTTAGGATCTCAAAGAACTTCGCACAAAAGCCTGATAAGAGCATATGATATATACTGGTGAGAAATACTACAAAGCATTCAAAGAGGAAGGCATGGAGAAGTAAAGTCCCACAAGTTAAGGAATTCCATGATCTCTTGAAAACCAATTAAAGACACTTCACTTGACTGATTCAGAAAAAACAGGTCACTTCTTGTGAAACAACAGTTATACTCAAGCCTAATTGGTCTCTTCTTGGTTGAATTATCTAAGGAACTAATGGCACAAGGATAGAATCTTAGATAGGGAATATTTTCTTGTTTCCACTGGGAGCCGCTGTCGTTATACCTTGTCCATCCCTTTTGGTTTCCTTCGCAAGACTAACATGGCTACTTTTGCAACTTTACTAGGGAATAAATGTGCAAATGGCCGCTGAACGAGTTCCCAGAAGCTCTGCTTCGGAATTGACGGAGTAAGCTCGTGTCTTTTGGAGGTGTTAAAGTCGTAAATAAAATGCTGAGTGAAGATGCCCAGGGCAAGATACATATATAGTATTTGACACGTACCAAGGAATGGATTTGATTTTTATTGTTGTAAAGCGCTTAGAACAGCAATGTATAAGCGCTATATAAATATTAATTATTATATTATTAAAGGATGACAATAAAGAATGAGGAGAGACATCTACAAGCAGAGCTAAACGGCATCAGTTGCGTGGCATCAGCAAAACTCAGACCGTTAGTCAAATATGAAGAAAGTTTCCTAACAAACGACAACAATAAAGAACGTGTCATTAGTTTTATTGTCCGGTGAATGGAAGATGGAAAGGCAGAAGCTGAACGACAAAGAGCCAGTAAAGCGGTAATTGACTTCAATGTAAGAAAATAGCAGATGGTCCTTTATTTCTGCATGCATTTCACATAGGCAAATACGAGCATAGCACCTTCACGATCTGAAGACAGGGATGTCCTTACTATATCTCAGTTGTATTTGTCGACTATATTGCGACATCGCTGTTCGTTAAATGTGGAACTTACCAGAAACCACACAAGGTTCGTTGGACTCAACAGTCAGAGTTGCTAACGTTTGTAATTGGGACGCCTGCAAGGCTGTGTTAAAATGCGCTCATAAATTATTTGTGCCTTCCCCAGGATACTAAAGGTTCAGCGACAAGTGAAGAAGAGTGCCGTGAAACCCTCACCAGGCTAGGTAGGAAGTGCGAACTCTCACTAGAGTTCATGAAAGGGTTAAAGGCTTTGACCCACAATTTCTGGGCTCTAAAAACCACCACAACAACAGTCAGTGATCTGAAATCGTTAAAATATTAGAATAATATTTGTTTTAAAAGCCGAGGACCCCCTGCCAGGTGAGAGCTCCAGCTTGCAAAGATCAGTTCGATTCTTGCACTTGAGAAATTAATCTTTTGAACATAAAATATAGATTATTATACTAATTAATGATTTATATAAAAACTGAAAAAAAAATTTCTGATAATTCCGTATCAAGTTTTCTAAGAATCTCAGGTTAAAGTTTAAAAAGATTGTTTGACTTTTTCCTGACGCTCGTTTTTGTGTCAAGCTCTATGTATATTGACGCCGGTCAAAAAATATCATCGATTAAAAACGCATAGTTGCACCTAAAACTACAATGCTAAAAGAAGTCAGGAAATTTCTAACTTTAGATCAGTGGGAAGGTGAACTGAGAACTTAACTGTCTTTACTCCGCTATTTAGTAACATGCGCTCGCCGCGATTTCAACCGCTGTCTCTAGAATTACTTAGTCAAATGATCAAACTTTGCGTTTTGGTTCAAAATAAACAACTTAAGAAAAACCAATTCCCTAAAAATAACTAAATCGTTGATGATCAAACCACAAGCTTATAAACTATAAGCTGTCTCGATCTAGCTGTGAATTAAGAGCGCTGGCCGGCCTGCTAGCTCTTCTTCGATACTCAGACAGACATAATTTACATTTAAGATATAAACTGATGATACAAGACTTACAAGAAGCGGCCGTCTCCAAGTTGATACGTTAATGTCTTGACGCAGCACAACAGTTTTCTACCAAACTGTCTCCCAATATATATATAGTAGCAGTTTGGAACTTTAGCTTTTCAAGAGGACTGTAAACTGATCCGAGTAAATTTTAATTGAAAGACGCATGCGCTCTTAACCTTTGCGTGCTTAGATCGCGTGACATTGAAGCGGAAGTTGTGCATGCAGTTTCTCGGAAATTGAGAGGCGCTGTTTTTTGGTCACATCACAGGCTTTAATACCATCCTCAGTTTGTGCTCACAGGTCGTCAAGATATTTAAATTCTCAGTAATTACTAATGTAAATATTTATCCTTCCTAAACTTGGTATTTATGGTTGCCCATACGTATAAAATACAGTTAACATATTTTTGCATTGTTTAAGGTTGCTTCTCTGTTTTTGTTTTCCAGCGATTTCAAGCGCGCAAGAGCAGTTAAAAGGGTTTATCCATCTCTGTCAAATTTGGGGTTGAAGTTGGGGGCTCTTCCTTGAATTGTCACTCATTTCTCTTTCATTTTGCCGTTAATTCGCAGGAGTTGATGGTGTGATTCCTGTCGATGTTTTATCACGAAACGGGCCTAAATTGCTACTCCTGTTTGTTGTATTTATATTTTAATGTTTTCTTGCTATTTTTGTTTTTGTGGTGTTTATACCATCCTTTTGTTTGGCCGCGATGGACTAGAATATAGTTTCAGGTAGTTTGATTTAAAACAACGCCAGTACGAATTTTTTTTCCAAAGGACACCCGCGAAGGTATTGTGTAACCTCTGTGTCCGCATTGTGGACAGTGATTATCCGAATTCTAGTTTTCTTGGGACCATTTTTTGTCCGTAACAAAAAGATTCTACTGTATTACCATTAATTACAAGACGTGTAACTTCCAAGACCGAAGAATCCGCGGGTGCCGCGTTTTGAAGACCGCCATTTTTCCCCCTCGCCGTTCCTTTGAAAGAACAGCCAGCTATAAATTTTCAACAAAATTAATTATTGCATACCCACTACGATTAAAGAGAAAATTATTTATTTAATACCGCAATGTTTGTAAGAAGAAAACGTCCACTCTCTCTTTGGTAATGATGTAACTGCAAAACGTGCAAGGAATCCTGAAACTTAAGGCTAATTTGTGCATGCTACGATTAGTCGGCTATGATAAATGGGGAAACGAATCGGTATGTAGTGTCCCCGATTAGTAAGCTTATGGCCAGCTAGAAGACCAGACACTTAAATTATTATTATTTGAATATATAAAATAATTTATTAAAACTCTGAAATTATTGAATTATTGAATTATTGAATTATTGAATTATTATTATTATTATTATTATTATTATTATTATTAATATTATTATTACACTGCACATATATTTTTATATTTTTTATTGGTAATGTATTAATTTGTTTGTCTTAAATTAAAGTACAGCAAAAAAATCGGGCCCGACACCAAAAAAATCTGTGAAGCGCTAGCAGTCACAGATTATTCCGAATCGTCCGACTTGTCGGATTGGAGTGTAGCGCGCGCATCGGTTCACACACACCGATTCACTTTCTGATTCATCGTTGCCGACAAACCGGCCAGACAAATCGCAGCGTGTAAATTAGCCTTTAGCCAAGTTGACCCACAAATGTAGCTTCACTAGAGACCAAGCGACTGGCATGGGGGAGTGACCAGACTAGCCTTATTTTCGATCGCGCGGGTTCAGATGCGTCGTACGTCAAAGAAGGTCGAAGAAAACGAAGAACACATCACAATATTCTCCCAGATGATGACTCTTTGGCACAGTGGACATTCTCGTCCCCATAGCCCTTTTCGCTTCTCTTAGCCGACTGGGGCCTTGGCACGCGAAACGAAGGGCTCTGGGGACATAGGGGTTTTGAATTAATTCGAATTTTTTTGATTGGCTGTTTGAAACAAAGAAATCTTGAGCAGAAGTAAAAACCGCCATGACTGTCCCACAGAGTCTTTAGAAACATCACGACTGCATACATGAGGACCGGAAGTCCTAGAATCTAGCCTAGAATCTAGGACTGGAAATCCTGTGTCCCCAGAGCCCTTCGTTTCTCGTACCAAGGCCCCGCCGGCTAAGAGAAGCGAAAAGGGCTATGGGGACGAGAATGCAAAGTGGAATGAGCAGAATATGCGCATTTCATTGGAACCCAGTCTACTGCATCACAGCTTATTTCACTCGGACCCGCTCGTTTCATCGCCCAGCCTTATTTTACCGTATCGCGCGCGAAAACCGCCAGCTACAGAGGTTAGACACCAAAAGCCCTTCCGAGTCTGCTAGACTGAACATTTTAGTAATTTTCATCATTAAAAAGAACAGACACCTGCAGAAGTTTGGTCTCGGAAGAATAGTTTAGTTGACAAAAGAATCAGTTTCTTGATAAACCAGATCTCATTATGGCGATCAATCGGCCTGAAAGGAGTCATAGCCAGCAAAGAAAAACATATATCCTTTCTGAAAGTGTCGCCGCGCCCATCCTTGACAAGGGCCTCGCCCAACTCTTCGTAATACTTCTGGATAGCACTTCAACTTGAAGGGTCCTAAACAGGGATGAGCAGCTGCGATATGTCCCCTGTGCGGGAACCGAACCCTGGAAACGCTTTCTCGAGCTTTTTAGGCGCACTTTTGTTAAAACCCTAATCAAATACTACTTTTTTTTCCCAGACAACCTTCTCAAGCTGGCAGTATCGATTTCAGGTCACCTTGTTCCGCCCGGGGCTACTCCCTTTTAAAAGGGACTGAGATGCTCTTCCGAAAACTTGAATAGGCCATTTCCGAGTTGCCCTTTGTCTCATATTCAAAACGAGTCCAAGTGCGAAACCATTCAAATGAAAATGGGCTTGATTTGCATGAAAATGGACGTGCAGGTGAAACTCATTTTCACATGAATTGTTTTGCACGAAGATTTGTTTTGACACAGAGGCAAAACGTAATGCAAAACGGAAATGGCCTATTCTCCCCTAAAGAACAAAATCTGGGCGTGGCTTAAGCCTTTTTAACCCCTAACTGAGAGACTATTTTTGATGACTGGTCGGACAAGACCGGCCTGCCAGTATTAAAACGGCTATTTTATTGCTTCACATGCAGCCCTTGTTCTGTCCTGAACACCCTCAGCGAGACCAAAACCCTTAATTTACACCCGAGCACACCCTGCTCCCCTCCTGGGTGCTCCCTAGTCGAGCCTTCACACCATTAATCTCCAGGGTCCCGGTAATGTAGTGCTTCACTCTAAGAGGAGAAGCATTGTGCGACACTGTGAAACAAAACATCTCTCTACTAAACCGGACCAATGAGTGGCGTATTCTTTTCAAAAGAAAACTTTTTTTCTGAGCATGGATGTTGATCAAAGAGGTATTTTGGTACTAGTGTGGAGTATAAAGAAACTGCGGCTGCTAGCTTTCAGCTCGGTTCACTCATCAACCTTTCTTTTCGCTCTTTCCCACCCACCAATGCAAAACATTCTCGCTCATCACCGTGCCCTTAAACCCCAACAAAACCGCCAGCTATGCAGGCTATCATATTCACTTCTGTTGACGCCTCTATCTTCAACCCGGCATACAAATCATATGAACCCTAGGAGGTGAGGGGCATAAGTTGTCCTTTCACTTTATTGTCTCTCAAAGATAGGCATCGAACGAAAGACATCATTACATGAAAATGGGTGCGGAAAAATGACACTGAAATTGGGGGCGGGGGGGGGGGGGAACGGGAGATAATATACAAAGTAGCGTTAGAATTATGTTGTACTGTGGTCTACAGTAGCTGGTCCATGTTGTTCTAAGATTGAACTGCCTTTAACTAGACAGAGATTGGTTTGACAAAAGAATCTTTTCTAATATACCAGATCTCATTATGGCGATTAAGTGGCTTGAAAGGGCTGTCATAGCCAGCATAGAAAAACACGTCCTTTCTGAAAGTGTCGCCAAGCCCATCCTTGACAAGGGCCTCACCCAACTCTTCGGAATACTTCTGGATTTCGTCAATGTTAGAGTAACCACCGTACGCGATGACATAGGCACAGAGCTTAGGCAAGGTTGAGATATAAACATCTTTGTTAGTAGGGGCAATGGGATTGTCCTGATCTTCGAATGGAATGAAAAAGTTGATGGTGAAGTTGTTTTTGCAGAAGGGACCCTGTCCCGGTTGAATTTCCACAGCAACTGGGGCAGTCATAGGAATTTTCGCTTTCTTCACATTCTCGCCCTCTATGTAGTCGAACAAGCGCATAAAGCCCATTTTAACTGCCTCGTCATACTGATAACCTGGTGAAGAAAAAGACATTGAAGATTAAAATTGATTGGCATTAAAAAAAGAAAAATAAAAACAAAACAAAAAAAGTAATACCCCCCGAAACGTTTACAAACTATTTGTTTTCTTTTCCAAGTAGAGTTCACTGCCCTTGTTTCACGCAATCGATTTGTCACGTTCCTCGAGCACCCAAAAACCGCTTTGCGTGACAACATGTAACGTTGTGAAATTCCCTGTAAAATTGCGAGCGGGCCACTGATAGTTACCAGTACTGGAAAAAAAATAAAAGAGCAAATTCTCTACCTGCTTCCACGGTTGACACCCACTTGTTGGCTGTAGGATAGCAGCGGAGTTCATATTTGTCCGTCTTGTTGACGGTGTTGAAGTGCGGGCATTCAAGTCCGTTACAAAACTTGGGTTCGTCCCTGATTGGCTTTGCTTCAGCAAAAGAAAGAACCGCAAGAGCCAATATAGCGATTAAGTACTGCATCTGAAATAATGAAAAAATATCGGTGGTGAAACTGAAGTCCTTTGCTGGTAAACTATACTCTTCTTCTACAACAAACTTCAGGAGTGATTACGTAACAGACGTAACAAAAAATTCTAAAAATCGAGCTAGTCATTGCAATAATTGTTTTAATTAATTAGGGAATACCTAGTACAATAATAAACGCTCTCATCTTGATAGTATATAATCCGGTGGGGGGCAAGGCGAATAAGATATTCTTCGCTAAAGGCAACTTGCGAAGGCAAACTAATATAAACTGAACTGGTCTGAACTAGACAAGATTGTTGTAGAGTACTGACTAATTTTGATATTTTGTGTCATTCCGATTTCTGATTTAAGCCTTTTCCGCGACATGTACAATTAACTACTCGAAAGTATTTTGCATGCACACTTTTACATTTTTAAAAATATTTCTTCCATGTAAATTACGTAACTGACGCACACAAACTTTTGTTTGTCCGTAAAATATTCAAAAATCGAACTTACTTGGATCTCAAATGTCATTCAGTTGCAATAAAACCGTACTCACTGTTTCCAGTTTGCTTATACAACAGTTAAAAATTATACGGCCTGATATGAAGTTTTCGTGATAACTTGAACTCCAGGATTTAACTCTAAACACCGCAATGCATACTGATACATGTATAAATTAAAGAATACACTTTCTTGGTCTTTCTTGTAATCGACATTCCATTTCCACCTCTCGTGAATTCAGCAAAAGCGAAAACTACATTCAATCTCACCTTGTCGGGTGGTTTTCAACTGGAGTAGTAACCGTTCTGTCGACTTCTTCACTCTTATCCCGAAATGAACGAATGCGCTGTCGGTCCAACGCTAAATACCTCGTTTGTTTCGCAATGTTGTCATGTGCATAAATCTGTGAAGTGAAAAAACGTGACTTGGGCTGTGACGGGAAAATTTCGCGTGACCATGGCGCACGTGTTTTTACCACAGGCATCCCAAATTCAAATACGAGCGACCCTATGATGCAACAGTCAAAATATTAAGATTTGTTTGGGAAAAAACAGTTCTTTATTAAACCAAAAATATGAACGAGTTTTGAATAAAAAATCGACTTGACTCGACTTTAATTGTTTGTTTCTTTGTCAGTATGACCAGATTGAGGGGGTTGATAGACTCTGCTCTGCTTGAGTGTTTTTGTGAATTTAAAGAGCGGTCACAGGGTTTTACACAATTATGTCCAATGGAAGCTAAAACAGAATTACAGTTGAACCTGACAAAATCTCTCAGAGGTTCTTTTACGTAGATTTTATATTGTGGGCGAAAATAAAAATATAGTTCTTGATGCCGGTGCCAATCTTCTCTGTATAAGGGTTCCGCTGTAATGAACTTTCCTATTTTTATTTTTAATTCAAAATATGAAGTTCATCTTCTTACGCTGCAACAAATTAATAACAATTCAAAGTGGGAGTCAAAAGCGGCTTGTAAAGGCATCTTCATTATCAAGTGGCCTTGCTCTCAGTTGTGCTTGTTGATCCAAGAGGAAAGAAGAAGATTAAGAAAAATTATGGAGAATTTAAAAACAAGACCAAAACGTCTGGGCCTTGACCCTACAGAACACTTAAGACGGGGTTTTACCTGAAGTTGAGTGAAATTTTAAGAGGTTTAGAGAAGGGATAGAGGAAAGAAAATTATTTTTGGAACACCACCAGACAGTTGACCCCAACGCAAGAGCATCCCAGGTTGTCAGGGAACTGTTTGGGTGTCCATCTTCTAAATTTTAACTTCAAATTCTAATTTTAAAATCACATTAAATCTTCACCATTTCTTATTTCTCTAAATTTCACTAATCCGTTGAGAAAAACTATCTCCTCCCAAATATCCCCAAAGATCACCCAAAAATTTACAAAACACCGCAAAACATAGATTCTAGAGATGAGTGAACAGTTCTTCGATTGCTTGAAACGCGAACGAGATATTCGCATTAAGGTGATTCCACTGAATTGCATTGCGCATCCTTGCTGCGCATGAGTTTTCGCGTCATTTAGCGCGTGCACGAGCGCGCGCGCACACAACATTTCGGTTTTTCTTTTAGGTTAAGCAGCTCAGAAGAGAAATAAATGGTCATTTTCTTCTTAACGAGCACGGTGACCCCCTTTTTTTAATGCATAAATTTAAAAGACATCCGGTTGACTACAATATATCGCAAATTAAAGAAAAGTTAAATACTCTACTTTGAGATATTTTTAATTCAATGCTTTAAAAAGTACGTTTTGAGGTAGTGCTGCTTACGCACGCACGCAGCAAAATCTTTAATTTCTTTCATAATCTTAATTCCAGTTTAATTAAAATGGTTTATTATGTAAGATCAAAGTCTATTTCGTTGAACTGCTTCGATATTTTAACGCAAGAAATGATTTTTTCTAGAAATGATAGTTCCCTTTTCGGATTATGAGCGTTCCTAGTATAAACCTCGTTGGTCATATGTTTACTATAATAGCCATCCAGGTTGCACAAAAACGAGCACGGTGCATGACCCCCATTTTTTATTGCATTTTTGTAACGCTCATAACATAGTTATGAACTGGACCAAGTCTTAGAAAATTCTAAAGACTCCTTCTTTTTCAGTGGAATCACCTTAAACCTAAGTTACGCCGCGGAAATACGGCCTTCAGGTAAAACTCCGCCTTAAACAAATCGACCCGGATATGTGGAAGGTACTGTAAAATATCTATTATTGGTACATACCAAAACAGTGGATAGCGTGGATGGCGCGCGCGCTGATTGGACTCAAACATGGGATATCCTTTGTTATTAAAAACTAGCAATGGTATATTGCAATTCCTGAGATTTGATTGGCTAACAGGCAATGGTATATGAGCTCATATACCATTCACCACAAATTTCGTAGCCGATGCGCGTCAACGAAAACAGCTGGGGAGCTCAAATATTGCAATTCTTTTGGGCGTTTTTAATAAAACAATTATTCCACTCGCGCTTGTTGGATATGAGATCGTTATAGCCAACTCGGCGCTACGCGCCTCGTTGGCTATCTACCATCTCATATCCAACGCGCGCTCGTGGAATAATTGTTAATTAGTATATACCACACAAGTGAATAGTGCTTTCCGCGCGCGCTGATTGGTTAACTCGGAGGTGATTAGCAAAGTAGTATTCACCTCCGAGCCACTCGCGCGCGAAAACTGTAATCGTTGACATAAATGAGCGCGGTGCCGATTAATTACTCAGTGTTGGCGCTAGCGCTGTAGTACATATAAATTGTAAAACGCCAATTTCACCGTACGATTAAGGACATATCATTTTTCAGACATCTTTTTATTCGTTCGCAACGACTAAGAGGGAGAAAAACCAGCCCCTATAAACAGCACACCGGCTGAGCGGCTGAGAGACAATAAGTCTGCCATAAGAAGCGCAAGGTGGTCAATTGCTCAGTGCTCACTAATTGCTCGAGGAGTAATGCAAATATAAAACACAAACAAGTTCAAATGTCTATCAAATCCTTGTTTCATCAGTTATGAGGCTCCGGAGTTAATATTAATTGCGCAAATACTAAATTCTAGATTATTTTGAAAGAGGCCCGCACAAAAATATGTGTTTTTTGAAAAAGCAATCCTATACCGTGTTGTTCATTTTCTTTTTCGAATTCGTTGTTTTACTTGAAATTATTTAAATCATATGCGTATGTACACTAATTTATTTGCGGCAGCCACAACATGATGCAGCACAATTTATACTAAGTAAAGAACACCACGCAGATGGCTTTCGTCCAAATGTAATTTATACAAGTTTAAGTTCACAACTTAAAGACCACCTGAACTGCATCAAAAATGAAAAACTGGTTTTGGATTCTTGGCTGGTCTCTTTCCATCCTGACGATAGCTGGAAATGGATTCATTATCTTCCTTATTTGCAGAAAACGCCAGCTTCGCACAAAAACCAACGCGTTTGTCGTTTCCCTCGCCGTGGCGGATTTCTGTGTCGGGATGAGCGTTGTTCCTTCCTTGTTTGTCTGCGAGATAGCAACTTGGTGCTTTGACTCACAACTTGAGGGCATAACTTTTATAAGGTGTCAATTTGGGTACGCGTCCGCAATGAATTTATGTAGTTTAGTACTGGATCGCTACATTGCCGTTGTGAAACCTTTGAAATACTTGGCATTTATGAGGCGCAGACGAATTATTGAGATCATTTCATTATCTTGGGCAATGCCCGTTGCTTTGAACGCGGTTTCTGCATTAGTTTTTTTTATGTTTAAGAACTCTCCTGTCTTTGATGTTTTCATGTGGTTACTTGCGATATTTTTTGAGTTTTTCCCATGTGTATTGTTAATATTCTGCTTTGCATGTATGCTGAGTGTCGTTTGCAGGCACCATCGAGCTACCCGTTCGTTAGCAAAACAGTTGCGTGTTAACCATCAAATTGTGTTTAAAATTCAGGAGAAGTCTGCCGTTAAAATAATGGCAATCGTTATAGGCTTGTTTCTTCTTTGTTACGCATTTTATTTGCGTTGTAGTTTTAAACTTTTGTTACATGGTAATGCGGTATGCAATGATCAGGAATATAAAGTACCTCTTCTAGTTTTAAACTCCGCCATCAACCCTATTGCCTATGCCTTCTTCAAGAGGGACATAAAGAAGGAGATTAAAAGTGTTTTTCAAAAGTGTAACTAAATAAGCAACTCCCACTGCGTTAACAACGAGCCTCCCTCGAGGGTCGAATGGAGAGAACACGACAAACTTTACCGAGTCTGAAAACAAAGATAGTATTTGTGTAAAAGGAACTGCTACAAAATTCATATATCTTAGTAAGTCCGACAATTAATTACTTAGCAGAAACTCTAAAAGAAGACGACTGTTTTTTTTTTCACAAGAATTTGTAACATAATTTATTCAGTGTCTTTATAAAGAGAAATTAAATACGTGTTTCAAAACTAGATGCCTAGTTGATAAGTGACAGTCTACATAGTGGATATGACAACATTTCCAGTTTGCTCCAGACAGAATGCTTGACTATCATATGCGTGAACAATGAACAAGTTTCTTTCGCAGCGAGTTAATCGCGCAAAGGGTTATTTGTTTCATTTCGCAAAAAAACAAAAGATGCTTTGAGTTTAAGTTATTGAAGATAAGGGCACGAATCCTGAAATCCCTATTTATGTAGGTTCTGCTGGATATTAACACGACCAAGACTCTTTTAAGGACTTGTGGTCTATTTATAAAAAAAACATCTTTGTTCTTCGAGAGCGACAATCATAATTTGAATATTGTGGTAATGGTTCAAGGGAACATTGATTTTCTAAAATAACTGAAACATAAAATTTCGAAGATAAAACTAGTTTCGTCTGTTCTTGACCAGTCTAAGAGTCCTTCGCCATACGCCATATTGGACTGAAGGAGGCTCGTTTGGCAGTCCGACAAACTCAACTTCGTCTAAAAATTAATCTTTTAGAGAAAGAAGCGACAAAATTTCTCCTGTTTATGTACCTTATTCTCACTTGATTTCGCAAGTACTAAATTTCGCGATTTTCTTTCGCGATTTTGAAAAAAAAAATTAAACTGGCGAAATTTAATACTGTCTAATATCAATAAAATGATGAAATTCAAGCTGTTGCTTTATTACTGTTATTTCAACATGTCTCAGGAGTTGTTTTGTTTAATTTTGCCCATCAGTTATTTTCCACTGCATCATTCCAGGCGGTGGGCGCACTGGGACCGCGTTGCCTCATGAAATTCGTTTCATTTGCATGCAGACGCGCTCGAGTGAACATCTCGTATTCACAAGAACTAGACTCAGCTTTTATTTTACGAAGGTATTGAATGCGTAACGGATATTAACTGTTTGTGGCCGTTTCTAAGTGAAAACTGCGGCCATCGATGCTTCGTGCTGGCTACACAAGGCTTTATATGTGTCAATATGTGAACGTGGAAATTGAGAGAGCGTCACTCTCGCTGTCCGAACTTTCCTCTGCCGCCTAGTTCTATGTTAATAGACTGTGCAATACCTTGTGCTTTGTTATACTTAGCTCGTTTTGTTTGCTATTGTTTACGATAACGAAGGACGTTGAAGGATAGAAAAAAATCGCGAAATTTAGTACTCTCCAAATTCTTCCCTCCCCTCAAAATCGCGAAATTTTATACTCGCGAAATATGGCTCTTGATTTTTCGCGAAATTTAATACTCTCGAAATTTAGTGAGAATAAGGTAAATACTTCATCATTAGATTAGGTACGTTGTATTCGTGAGGGAGGATTTTTTAATTTGAGCAGCTGCTTTGCAGTTTTCGGAACGCAAAAATATATTAGCATACTACTCAGGGGCGCAGCTATCTGTACGTACATACGCACGTGCGTACCTGAAAAAGTAGAAAAAAGACATTTTTAAGAAATGAAATAAACTAGGATATATGCACATATATCACACTATCCATGTTACATGTTTATAAATAAGTGGAAAGGGCTGACAAAAACTTTAATTCGGTCACTCTGATCCTACTTTGCTGTAAAGAAAGACAGACGATTAATGGCTGTAACGATAGACCTGCTGATAGACTACTTGTAGTCGGTCTTTTCTCTAAGGGTCGGAGAGCGCTTTTATATCGGGAACTGGGCGAACCACCAGGCGGTATGGACGGGAAGGGCTTGGGACGAGACGAGAAAAAACCGACTACTTTGTAATTTTTGACGATATGCCCGTCAGCCCAGCAACGGAGAAGCTGATTGGCCAATTTAAATTGTGCGCGCGGAATGGCGACAAGGATCTCGCGATTAACTGCTTTTTTTATTTGCACGCGCGCTGCTTTAGCTCGTTATAAACTTTGCTTCAAGACATTAAGAAAATTCCACTCCATAACAAGACTAATAACAAGACGTTAAGAGGCGCTTGGTTGTATTGGATGAATTTTCAAGCTCATTAAAAGGAACTTCGTGAAACAAAACACTGCGTTGACGTGTTGACGCAAACGCATAAGATCCGTAACGCCATTGCGCTCGCGCAACTTAAGATTGCGCACATTGGCCAATCAGCTTCTCCGTTGCTGGGCTGACGGATATCCTCAAAAAATGCATAAGAGTCCGCAGTCTATTTTTCCTCGCGCGCTGTTGTCTCGCCACAATCTCCCCGTCTCGCGTCTTAAACCCTAGTTTACAGCATTCCCTTTCTGAATTTCGAGAGAAAAACAGACTGCATGCAGTCTAACCTGCTGAATACTTACGACTTTGTTACCAAGTCAAATCAAGAAAGAACGCTTACAACATAACCGCACCATTATTAATATATAGCTAGTGTACTTTATACATAATATATAACTAGTGTGCTTTGAATATATATATTTTACATTTTAAAAACAGAAAATGAACTACACAGATTTTGAGTGCATTGTAGTGTTTAATACAGAACTGTTTCGTAGGCCACCGAAACGATGATCCACTCATCAGTTAAATTCCATTTTACACTGAAGCGTCAGGGTATACATCAACAATATATGATCGCGTGACGAAAACGGTTAAAAGATTCAAATTTTGAAAAATTGCAGCGCGCGCGCTTAAAATCGTACTTAGTTCTCGCCCTAAATTTACAAAGTGTGACATGTTATACATTCAATTGTATTTAAGAATAAACTTTCGCCGGTGCCTGCATGTTGAAACTAGCTCATTGCGCTTATTTAAGGTTGTCATGTGTGGCTTAGTTATTAAAAAGAATTTCTCGGTGGTACATAGATTACAGCGCTTCGTGATGTTGGCATATGGCTTTGCTTTAGCGAGGATCTTCCACGTGATTTTAACTCTTTTTACATTTTACATTTTATTTCACTTCATGTATTATATTGTTCACTGAAAAACCTTTTAAGGAGTGTGCAATAAAATTTTGTCCTATCTTATCTTACACTAACATCATTTAAATAGCCTGTTCCAGGCTCTCGGTCAGTGGAGCGCGTGAAGAAAGGAGAACGGGCGAGCACTGACCGAGAGCCTGGAACAGGCTAAAATTTTTTAAACACAGCACGTGAGAAAATCAAGTAGAAAAAGGAAGGGGAAGAGGAGGGGGGATTTGAAAAAATTGTGCGTACCCCTGGAAAAATCCTGGCTACGCCCCTGCTACTTTCAGACCTAGTTTAATGTGGTCGTACTATATACGTAGCCGGACGGCATAACATTAAAACTAAAATTGCCCTTCTTGTTAAGACGTGGCTCTACCTGAATTTGAGTGAAATTTTAACAGGTTTAAAGAAGGGGTAGAAGAAAGAAAATTTATTTTTTGGCGCCAACAGTTGATCCCCACACAAGAGCACCAGATTGTCAGGAGACGTGACTGTTTTGGTGTCCATCCGTAATTTTTAACAACAAATTCTAATTTAAAACTAAATGCTTTGAGTTGTTGTTGAAAAACTATCTCCTCCCAAACATCCCCCCAAATCACCCAAACAGTTACAAAATAAAATAAGAAGAGGGTTTTTGGATTGCTTGAAATGCGAACGAGATATTCGTATTAAACCCAGGTTAAAAGAGTGAAGAAATAACCTACAGGTGCAACGCCCCATTGAGCTGCCCTGGTGATAACGATTTTTTTTGTACTTTTGTACCTTCCGATCCTTCTTTCCTACAGCCATCAACCAACAACATAAATTACTGTCGTGTCCAACTTTATTTAATAGTTGACTTCCTTGGCACTCGTGCTGTGGAGGAGGATGGTAGGATGGGAAAGCTGTGAAGTCACGTTTCTTGACGAACAATCACTTAATTCAGTCGCTCGTGCTTACTTTGTTTGTGTTAGTCTTTGCTGGAAATTGGCGGTAGTCAAAAAATATTGTCGATGGAAGACTTTGGTCCTGGTTAACGAATTTTCATTCCTCCGATGGCCTGCGAGCAGCTCACCGCTCTCCGCAAGGAAAAAAGAAATAAGAACGAGCTTTCTACATTTTCCCCCTGCGGAGAGCTGCATTCGGATGAACTAACACAATAGCTCTCTCGCTCCGATGTATGCGAATCGCCCAAGATCGTGTCGGCGAAACGACTTCGATGTATGCGAATCGACCAAGATCGTGTCGGCGAAACGACCTCGATGTATGCGAATCGACTTGTATGCGAAACGACCGACATCCCCTGACATCCGTCAATATATATCGGCTTGGAGTGGATTTAGTTCATACCACCGCTTCGTATTTATATTTAAAAAAAAAAATAAACACAACATTTTGATAGTGTTTTAGGCCAATATAGTCCATGAGCCAAATCCTGGAAAATGGCTAGAAATCAATTTTCGTAGCACCCCCTGTAAGACATAGTGTATTTGGTATCAAATGAAAGCTTATTGTGTATACTTTGATAATGTACTTGTTACTTTTTATGTAACCTGAGCGTGAGGGAGAAAAACAACTATTCCCAAGGGGGGATGGGTAAGGACAATTTGCACTTGTAAACCCATAAAAACCATGAAAAGGGAAGTATTTGCACAAAATAGCAAATGTTTTTGCCTGTAAACTTAACAAAAATTCAAACCTCGTTATACTGTGGGAATCTTACGTATAAAACGTGTTTTTGGTAGTTGCCATGGCAACTGTAATCGTCCAAAAGTGAATTGCAGAATTGTCACTTCCATTGGTCAAATTTTGCTCTGAGTGTCATTTGGACAAAAATTGCGAAGAAGTTAAAAAATGTTATATTTAAAATTAGGCTTTAAACGTGCGAATCTTTTCTCATAATTATCATAGTAAAATACGGTAAATACAAATTAAACTTTGGGGTGGGGGTGGGGGTGGGGGTGGTAGTGGGCTGTAAGATAAGAAAAGTGTCTCATTACAAACTCAAAAATATTAATATTTTTGACAAATGAAATGCATTTGCATGTGGTTGTTGTATAAAACACAGACAAACTGCTCTATCTTGTTTAAGTCGTCTTGTCTAGCAGGGACTCTCTCACCAAGACTGCCAAGAGTTTGCCTCAACGCTGGATTCATCTGTACAATATCAAGAGCCTTCTTCTTCCCTTTTGTACAAAAAGCGCTCACACTATCACAACCAGTTATGGCATGGAGACTTGGAAGTATTTCACAAATCTCTGGGCCAAGTTTTTCACATACCCGTCGAATGCTAACAATGCGAGATCTTCTACTAGTACCACTGATCAGAATTATGTCAGCGGAAATGGCGGCTTGGTAATAGCAGGCTAGTACTTCTACGTCTGTGTCAGAGGACTTTATGGCAATGCACTGGTGACCATTTTGAGATGCATGTTCTGCATGGAGGAACGTTCTGGTGTCAGCTTCCTGTTGATTGGTACCAGAAACCCATAAGGGTTGAAACGTGTAACTCCCTATGATTCGCATTGTACAAAGCTTTTGAATATTCGTTTCCATTAAGTACCATATTTGTAAAACCACGAGAAAAAAATCAACCAATCAAAATTGCAATATTTGGATTGAATTCACAGCGCGCGCTAGCTCGCGCTAATTGGCGTAATCTTGTTTTTAAACAACTTTGGTTAAATAGAGTTAAATTTGGTTAAATTCCTGTTTCATCGTCATTTAATGGTCCGGAGAACTTCACTTGGATACTCTTGATGAATTTCTTTAGTTTCTGTGAGTAATTCACGGCGTTTAGGTCGTAATTCAAGTGACTTACCGCAAAAGCGAAAATTTTCTTGCGTGTGTCGTTACGTGTGTAAATCATTCGCGTACAAGCTCCTTGTGTTTCCAAATATGGTACTTGGCAAACTGAATGTTCGAACGCTGTGAACGCGCGTTATACGTTTCAACTCCTTATGAGTTTCTGTTGGTACAAAGTTCAGACACATCGGTGCGGTCTTTGATTTTATCTGCGTACACGGCATTTTCTGACCACTCATTTACAAGGAACCTTACGAGGTTGGTTTTATTACTTCCGTTTGTCATAAACTTTTTCCACTGACGTGGGCATAGCTGTTGACCATTGGTGATGTTGGTTGATTACCAGCTGACCATCTCTGCCTCGTTTGTTTCTTTCTGTGTTCTTTATTGAGATGACTGGATATTGATCTCCCACAAAGTCAATTCTTTCTGTCTCTCCAGCCTCTATCAGAATTCTGGTCATCACCATCTCTGCAAGCTCAGAAAATCTATCAGGCACCCTGACCAGTGTCTGTAGCATCGCCATTGCATCTATGATGACAGCTGTTGTCTGATCAGGTAAGCTCAGCAGGCATTCTAACCCATTTTCGATTAGCATAGAAAGACTGGCTTTGTTTGTCTTGACTAATGAACCATCGGGTAAAGCTAAAGACCACGGGAGAGGGCCAAGCTCATGAGTCAGCAGATATCTCAGGTCCATCTGGCGGCTCTGCCCAATGACTAGCAGGCGGGCAAAAAGGTTTCTGTCCGCTCTAATCATGACATTCTTGTCTCTTGCTGTCACCGACGTCTTCTTGTGTGTATCACGGAAACTTCCTAGCTTCAGTTTAGGGAGTGTTTCAAGGATTCCTGTAGACTTTCACAAAGTCCTTCGACGCGCGGTTTAGGTATGTCACGTACGAAGGGTCGCCCTCTCGCGACTTCGTCACTCGCGGTAGTCGCTTCGCGGCTCGCTACGCTCGCCAAAAGAGGGCGACTTGGTGCAAGTCTAAGATTCCTGTTGAATTTGTGATTATTCTTTCTTCTACAAACGCTGTTAAAGCTGTTGCTCCCTTTTCTTTTGCCTGCAGCAGGTCTTGCTTTATGCTTTCGCTGGTAACATACCTGAGCTGATGCTAGAAAGTTTCTCTGATGGTTCAAACGGGTTACGCCAGTTGCTGATTACTTCAATCACTTTCTTGACATCGTCTTCTCTTTTCATGCGAGCTGAGCCTGTCTCCTTGTGAATTCTACGTTGGTCTTCATCTTCACCTGTGCTCATTTTCCGGCACTTGTCCACGAAAGCAGCACGGAAGTGAGCAGTAATCATCCATCGATGAACAGCGTCTTTCCTTAGGCTGAACCCAACAATGCCTCCCTTTGTCTTAATGCTTCTGTTCAGTGTCTGTTCAATCGTTTGATCTACAGGCATCTGTGAAAACCCATGGGACGTTGTTCGCTGAACCCCAAAATCTCCATTCTCCAGGAGGGCATGAGCCTCTGGGTGAGTTTCTGGCAGCACCATCATGTGGGCCAGGTACACTGGAAGGTATCGAGCGTAATTAGTGTGGTCATAGGTGAAGAACCAAGGTAGCATCTCCTTGATGCATTCCAGATGCAGGGCCCAATCTCCTTCCCTGGTTGCTCGCAGGAAATTCATCAGCACCTCCACCATCTCTAGGTAGCTGTTCCAAAACACCTTAAGAGGACCATTGTCTTCTTTGCAGTACTTTGTGTAAAGGTTGAATATCACTTGGAATTCTGGCATGGATGTAAGCCTGTTGAATTTCTCTGGGGTAAACTCTTTTCGGATTTCCTCCAAAGCACTCACAAGGGTCGTGCTGTTCACTGTTGCTGCAGCCATATTTTGAAGCCCATCCACTGTGTTCGGTGCAATGCTTCAAACACAATCTAAAATAAACGTAAAAACCTGTTATGACTCTGCAGAGACCATCAAGATGTCATCGTGTAAGTTATATTACATCATTAACAAACTGTGTGTACCTTATGCGTGCATATAGCTCGGTTGTAGTGCCGGCCCTCAATAACTCCAGCTACAGATCCCGAGGCAACAATACCACTTTCCATCAAAACATCTGCAAGCCCGGCATCTCCAAATCTTTTGCCAATAGCAGCAAGGAAGGCACAGATGGTGTGAAAAGAGCCAATCCGGATAGCCAATCTCTGAAACTGATCCTTGTTCTGCCACAACACCTCAAGGGCTATAGTGCTCTCACTGTCTAGATCTTCTGATGACGGTGGCCATGGCATTGTTGGCTTCATGTTGGCTACCAACTTCCGAATCATTTTAGCCGTGTGATAGACTTGCTGGCTTTCATCTTCTTGTTCTGTTGTAAAATCTGTCTCAATGTCACTGTCGGAGATTGGCTCTTCATCAACTGAACTTAACTTAAACACGGTTTCTACCACTTCGCCGGTAGTTACATGAGCCAAAAACAATCTCTGATTGGCTCTGGTTCAGTGGACGGCGAAAGGACAAGCGTTCTCCAAAGCATTGTTTCAGACGGTTTTTAAGCTTGGAGGACCTGTATGTTGCTACTTCAAATCCTTCTTCTAACAGTGAGGATGTGTATTTGTCAATGAGAAGTGACATGGGAATTGCTTTTCCAGCAGTAAAGATTTCCTCTTCAACAAGTTCTGTGACTTTGCAAAATGCTCTGTTATAACTCTCCGTTCCGTCATCATCTTCTTTACAATTCTGGTCCTCCAGCTTAGTCAACTGCTTTGGGTGAACATATAACTTTTGTAACACGAACGGTGGTACTTAACTTCCATAGCTATAGTGTCTCGTCCATCAATGTGCAAAAGTAGGCAGCTGTCATTTCGGGTTTGGGCTGCCTTTATCAACGTGGCACTGCCCAGTTCGCTAATGTTTTGTGTAAGTGCTTCTCTTGTCCTTGCTCCCTTACCACTGGCACGTTTAAACTTGGTTTTCTGACAAATTGCACATTTATTGATATCGGATGTTTCGATTTGCGACCGGCAAACCCTCTTAGCTGGAGGCTCAATACCACTAGACTGGCCACAAATCTCTTCTGGCCACAGAATTAGGTCAGAAATAATGCCAGAGATAATCTAATCTAAATGATAAGAGTCTCTTGCAACTAATAATGGTTCAATGTTTATGAAATGTAGTTTCTAAAATAAAATCAAGCTAATATATTAAATATTTATCCTTGCAATGTTTGCCTAGCAACAGTTACCATGGCAACAGCCACATTCGGTTCTGACAAACAAGTGTACATGACTTTACCGTAACTACACTTTTTGGCCATTTTCTTTTCATATTGGATCAGACAGTTGTGAGATATTTGCTGTTTTGAAGCCACAAATTAATTCTTGACAAAAATGTCAAACCACCCACCCCCCCTTGGGAATAGTTGTTTTGATCCCTTACGCTCAGGTGACATAAAAAATAACAAATACTGTATCAAAATATACACAATAAGCTTTCATTTGATACCAAATACACTATGTCTTATGGGGGGTGCTACGAAAGACCTTTTTGATGTGTCTTGGCTCATGGACTAATAGCTTCGAAAAAATGAAGAACGTTCAGCCTCGACCGAAATTAGACGTTCTTATATAAAAAAGTGCAAGCTCCCTTTCAAATATTCTATTTTCATTTTTCATGCATTCTTACAGCGATTCCTAACTGTAGTAAAATCTCTAATACTTTTTCAGTCGTATCTTTACAGTAGAAAGCCAAAATTTAATATTTTCCTTCAATTTCCCTAACGGTGAGTGTCCCTAATGTTCCCGACGTCGAAAATTAACTTAAACATTCAGTAACTTCAGTAAAAAATTTTATTGAGTAAGACAAAGTGATTAAATAACTATAATATGTATAAGTGAAATCCCCCAACATTGAACTATGAAAAGACCGCGAGAGAAACCCTATAGGCTGCATATTATCCTGTTTATAACGGCAAAGCAGTCAGTATACATTTGTCAATTGTTTGATCTTCGACTACAATTTAACTTGGCTACAATAAAACTGTGCACGTTTATTTTTTTTTACAAGGTTTCGAGTTTCGAAACTTCTGGAAAGTTTTTGTTTTTAAGCTGAGCTGGTCTTTGGCTTTTACTAACGAGCCAGATTTCGTTGTGTCGGTTACGAACCTTCATGGGATCGTCATACCCAGCAGAATAAATCATATCGGTACGGAAATCATCAGCGAGACCATCCCTCTCAAGTGCTTTCACCAGAGCATTGTAGTGTTGTTCGACCTTCCCCATGTTAGAGTAGCCTCCATACTTCCTGACATAGGCACAGAACGGCTTGACGACAGTCAGGTGGACATTATCAGCAGACGGAGCTGGAGCATCCTTCTGATGCTTGAACGGGATGAAGAAACTCATGGTGAAGTTGTTCTTGCAGAAGGACTCGGATTCTTCGTCCGGCTGTATTTGGTTTGTTACTGGGACTGTCATCTTTATCTTCATCTTTTCTTCGTTTTGATCTTGAATGTATTTGAAAAGCCGCCAGAAGGCAGTTCGGCCGGCTTGTCTGGAGGCCTGGCCTAGTAAAGGGATAATCAAAATTGCATGATTTAATAGTTAACAAAACCCAGGCTTTCGCTTGAAGTGCAAACATAAACACGGGAAGTATCAGAAGGATCAAACTGCTCACGACTCTTGTGGTGGCACTTGAGTATGTTTTAAGGGAAGGGAATTACCCAGGAAATGATTATCCCCCCCCCAACCTCCCCCGTGTGAGCATGGAGGTATTTGTCCCTGGATTAAGGAACGTTATATTGAGCCGGATTTCGCAGTTTTCGCTCGAGATGAATTTATTATTGCAAAAAGATTGTAAATCGCAAATTTTAATTTCCATTTATAGACAAAGAGACTAGGAGTTATTTCTATCCCCTCCCCTCATGACTTAACAACACCTCACCTGTAACAGATGTGGAGACCCAGCGATACGGCTCAGGATAACATCTCAATGTGTAGTCTGTCACGTTCAGTTTCATTTCATAGAACTCTGGGCAGTCGTACGAGTCACAAAATGATGGGAGCGATTTCTTAGCAGATGGGTCAGCATAGGACTTGCGAGACTCAGCTCCTGATTTGAGAACTGATGGAAGCTTCGAAATGATTTTTTCTGTGATGGAGGAAATATCTGTAAGTTTACCAAAGAACGTGTCAAGGTTTGGAGATTTCTCCTCTTTCTCCACTGGAACGTTTCCGTTTTCAAGCTGAACCGGGCTTTGCTTTTTACTTACGAGCCAGATTTCGTTGTGTCGATTGAAAAACCCCCTGGGACCATTATACCCGGCAGAATAAATCATATCGGTACGGAAATCATCAGCGAGACCATCCCTCTCAAGTGCTTTCACCAGAGCATTGTAGTGTTGTTCGACCTTCCCCATGTTAGAGTAGCCTCCATACTTCCTGACATAGGCACAGAACGGCTTGACGACAGTCAGGTGGACATTATCAGCAGACGGAGCTGGAGCATCCTTCTGATGCTTAAACGGGATGAAGAAACTCATGGTGAAGTTGTTCTTGCAGAAGGACTCGGATTCTTCGTCCGGCTGTATTTGGTTTGTTACTGGGACTGTCATCTTTATCTTCATCTGTTCTTCGTTTTGATCTTGAATGTATTTGAAAAGCCGCCAGAAGGCAGTTCGGCCGGCTTGTCTGGAGGCCTGGCCTGTAAAAGGGATAATCAAAATTGCATGATTTAATGGTAACAAAACCCAGGCTTTCGCTTTGAGTGCAAGCATAAACGCGGGAAGTATTACAAGGATCAAACTGCTCATGACTCTTGTGGGTGAGTTTTGACGTTGTTTAACAATGAAAAAAAGTGATTACTCGGGAAATGACCCCCCCCCCCCCCCCCCCCCGGGTAGGAAATTACTTAGCGATTTTACACTGAATTACCATTGAGTGGGATCTCTTGCAGTTTTTACTTGAAGAACTTCGAAATGTTAATGTTTGGTGTTGTTAGAAATAATTTCTTTTGATAAGATATTGGAAACAGTAACACAAAGGCTTGCAATAAGGTGTAAATAAGTATAATACATAATTTTGTCCAATAAATACTCGAAGTCCTCGCGGATTCCGTCTTAATATTATTGCACGAAATAGGTTGCAAACCGCCATTCTTTAATTCCGTTTGCAGAGAAGGGGATTAGGAGTTATTTCTACACCCTCCCCTTGGGACTTAAGCAACACCTCACCTGTAACAGATGTGGAGACCCAGAGATACGGCTTAGGATAACACCGCAATGTGTAGTCTGTCACGTCCAGTTTCATTTCATAGAATTCTGGGCAGTCGTGCGAGCCACAGAATGATGGGGGCGATTTCTTAGCAGATGGGTCAGCATAGGACTTGGAGGACCCAGTTCCTGGTTTGAGAAATGGAATCTTGGAAATGATTTTTTCTGCAATGGCAGGAATATCAGTCTTCTTGTAGGGAAGTTTACCAAATAACTTGCCAAGGTTTGGAAATTTTGCGTCTGTAGAGACCAGGAAAACCACAAGAAGTGCAAAAACCAGCTTCATCTGCAAAAGAACATCCATGGAAACTTTAGAAACCGCATCAATTTAGGTGCGGTAAAGTTTACTACGAGTCATGAGAGCGTCTGCGCGCATTGGACAATCACCACATGATAACTCTCTAGTGAACACATAGTGCCTTTCAAATACATTGTATTTTTTAAAATAAAAATGCAAGGAGTTTTACAGAATGGAGCGGGATTCCAGAGTTGGGTTTATTAAACTAACAAAACTTAAGGCTGTGTTCGAAGCCGCCTTCAAAATTAAATCGCGCTTAGTTGTTTTCATTACGTAATCGAAACATATTGTTCACATCCTATTTTTGTGGTATATATATCAAATCTTGGCCCGAAAGGTGCTTTTGAGAATTAAAATAGTTTTCAATCGGGCAATTTTCCCGCTTTACCCCAACGCCTGACGGAGTTTTCTGGTGTGAGTTTTCAACCGCCGCAAGAAACGTCTGACTATGGTTACTCGAAAAAAACTCACTGAAGCCGTCTTTATGCCATATTTTGCTTTGATGACAAGGGTGATAATTAAATTTAAGATACAAATAGCATGATGCATTCTTAAATACCCATTGCAACTCCATCTGAAGCTGGCTAGACTTTTTAACAGTGTATTTGTTATAGATTACGTAACTTATTACGCATTCAAAGACGAAAGAAATATCTGTTCGGCAGACACGCGTACACTTGGGCGTTATTGAACAATTCCAATTTCAGTATTTCTGCAGTTAAATCCCTAAACGGTGCATAAGTACTTCAATGAATTCAAACTAACTGTTCGTACTCACCTTTATAGCCATACTGTGATCGCTTTTCTCTTCTGAGTCTCGTGCAGAAAGACTTTGAACTGCACAAATAGCTTCGGCACGAGCCTTTATAAGAAAACGTCACGTGACACTGGCCTGGGGATTTCTCGTGCACGTGCATTACATAACATTCACACGTGTGGACACAATGAGCCTGTACGATAACCGCCAGGCTAAAGTCATGCAAATAAATCTTAAAAGTTTGACAGCTCTTTGGGTGCTTTGAAATCCAGTCAAGGTCGCGAATTATCAAATATTCACACATGTACAACGTCAATCCATTTAAAGGCCCGGAGTCACGTCAGTCAAGGGGTCTATGAAATCACGCGAAACCATCAACCACACGTTTCTTTACACGTTTTCTGGTAACAATTATGTAATCTGCGACCAGTTAACGTGGTCACATGTCCCATCCACTAAATATGTAATTTGTTTACTTTTATTACGTAACCCAAAATCCAACCTCGCGCATGGTTTTGTGTTACTCGCGTCGTTCGTGACACGGGATGGGTGCGGTTTTCTACATAACATTCACACGTGTGGACTACAATGAGCCTATATGATAGCTGCCAGGTTTAGGTCATGCAAATAAACCTTGAAAGCTTGACAGCTTTATGGGTGCTTTGAAATTCATGCTTGACACATTAAATCAGCTGTTACCAGTCAAGGTCTTCTTTGTCGCGAATTATCAAATACTCCCACACTAATCGGCCCGGCTGGAGTCCCGGAGTCACGGGTGTTTGAAATCACGCGTAAACATCACCCACACGTTTCTTTGCACGTTTTCTGGTAACACTTTATAATGGCCGTTTTTATACTAGAGACGCGTTACCCGTCTGGACGAGCTTCGGCAAATATTTTGTAATTCGTCCGGTTATCCGTCTCTAGTATAAAGACGGGCAAAAGACGCGTTACCTGTCTAGATGAGCTACTTTTTGAAATCCGTCGTTCAAGACGCGTTTCGAAAAGTAGCTCGTCTAGACGGGTAACGCGTCTTGTGCCCGTCTTTATACTAGAGACGGATAACCGGACGATTTGCAAAATGTTTGCCGAAGCTCGTCCAGACGGGTAACGCGTCTCTAGTATAAAAACGGCCAATATGTAATTCAGACATTTATTTCGTAACCTATGCCCAAAATCCAACCTGGTTTTGTGTTACTCGCGTCATTCGTGACACAGGATGGGTGAATGAGCAAAGCACGAAAATTGAGAGTATGTCGCGCTGTTATGAGACGTCTAGAGAGTACGATAGCCTCCTTTGTTCACTTTTCACTGACTCTCACAGTGGTTCGAACTCCTTCCTCTTCTACCTAGCACCCTCTATAGCGCCTCCTAATTTTTATGCGTTGAACTGACTGGGGAGAAAGATCAGTTACGTACTTTCTTGACAATACTCAGACTACAGACCGGAAGTAACATTTAATACCTAAGTACGTGTACTCTACTCTATAAACAGGGATGAATATCGAAAATAGAGAGGAAAAGAAAAGCCAGCTTTTCAGGTCCTACCTGTTTCATGTTCGTTTACAAAATATTCTGACAAATGTAGCTACATTGAAAATACTGACAATACTCGATAAATGAAAATCTCAGATCAAAGATCATTTATATATGAGAGGTCGTAATAAAGTTGTTATGTCGATACTCAAGAAAAATCTAGAAGAACGCTTCCAGTGTTTGTTCTGAGATTGGCCACGATGCTAATTAAGAAACTGGTAAAAACGTATCCAAGCTGAGACTAAAAAAAGCTAAAACGGAATTTATTTTTTACAGTCCACTATTCCTTAATTTCTAGACCTCCGACTGAAGCGTAACTTGAAACAAACTCAACAAGACGCCCGTTGGCCGTTTCCGCGGGATGGGAATGACTTTTCACGGTCACATTCTGTTTAAAATGTACAAATAAATGGAAATGAAAGTACAAGTACTCAATAAGGTAATTTAAAAGACGCCAAAGTCACAACATGAAACGTATGCGCTAACGTGACTTTGGCCTACGAAAGGTGTTGTGTTACAAAGATGCGATTTACATCTACACTGATTTAACAAAAGGTGCCTTATGAAAAATAAGCAAATGTATGAAATTTCACTTATTTTATTTTATTCATTTTTTTTTTTTGGGGGGGGGGGGGGAATTGATGATTATTTCGCTAACTTCGCAAGGGATAGTAGCCTAAATGCTGTAGTGATGTCGAAGATGTCAAATTTTACTATTTGTGGTGTTTCTAGCACCCCCCCCCCCCCACCTGCCTGTTTACCCCAGTCTCTCTAGCGTTCACCGAACCCGTTTCTTTTTACGCGGGATGAGCCGCGTATTAAATTCGGCTTGATTGTTTTGATGCGTTCGATGTGGTTCGATGTGGTTCGATGGGTTCGATGTGGTTCGATGTGTTCGATGAGTTCCATGAGTTCGATGTTGTGCGGTAAAATCTATCGAAAGCTCTCGTCGATTTGAGATTTCACCTAAATGGTATGCTCGATAATTTTTCTAACCATCGCTGGCAACGTGCGATTTTGTTCACTAAACGGTAAATTTTATACGTTTTCAATGTAGTAAAAGAAACTCTTGTTTCTCACGGAGCAATGTGTTTGTTTCCCGTGGTAGCCTGTTCACTGAGATCTCGTCCAAAGCTTTCGTTCAAAAGCTCCCGTCGGCAACGTCCGATTTCATTCACAATATTTAAACCGTAATAAGACCTGATCAGTGAGCGGGAGTGGAAGTTTTCAAGATTTTCACAGCTCATGGCGACTGAATACATAACAAAAGAAGTAATTGTCGATTGTTTACAGTTTGGATGTAACTTTATTCTCAACTATTACGCCAGTGACAGGTTAAAAGGCGTGCGTCAAACAAGATCGAGTTCTCAACGATCACCCTGTTGATAATTGTAAAAACCGATAAAGGTCATTTGCTGATTAGCCTTGGCAATTTATCCCGGAATTTATGTAAATCGCATCTTTGTAACACAACACCTTTCGTAGGCCAAAGTCACGTTAGCGCATACGTTTCATGTTGTGACTTTGGCGTCTTTTAAATTACCTTATTGAGTACTTGTACTTTCATTTCCATTTATTTGTACATTTTAAACAGAATGTGACCGTGAAAAGTCATTCCCATCCCGCGCAAACGGCCAACGGGCGTCTTGTTTAAATTCTAGTTGCGCGCTAGGTCGTAAAAGACGGAGTCTAATCTAGCTTTCTATATTGCTGTCTAAAGGAAGTTTGCTGGAGGACATCATTAAGTCCAATGAAGGTGGAAGTATTCCGATTTTCAAGTTATGGGTCGGCTATTATCGTACCTTAAACAAAGTTAGCGGGTTGGAATGAATTCGGTACGTTGTGCGAGGTACAGATAATGGATTGCTTGCTTTAGACAGCAAAGATCTTCAGCCACATAAATTAGGACTCGGAGCTAGACTTGAGGGCTGATTTGAAGACGTTCCTAACGATATTTGGCTGGAACTTTACTGTGGCTAGAGACTTCAAAAAATCCTGTGATAATGTTCGGAAGCGGTCTTTCCATTTCAAAAATTTTTTGTTACATCCGGGATATTGCTTAAGACGAGAGCAAGATGGTCGAGGAAGCTGCTTTGAGTGACTTCAAGCCTTTATGTGAGTAGAACTTGTTCGTTTAACGATTTTTTTGCCGTTCGGTTTAGCTAGCGATCAGAGCTTGCTGTGATTTGTTAGTGAGAAGCAATTTGATTTGCGTGGTTTTCCGGTCGCGAATTGACACGAACCATATGCTACAAGTGTCACTTATAAGTCATTTATTATTTGTTCCTTTTAGTTTAAAATTCCTTCAAAATGAAGCGATCGTCGATGTAACACGCTTTCTCTCAGTGCATTTGAGCCCATACATAGATTTTGAAGGCCTCGGATCACCGCTCGCGCTTGTTCTTTGTATGTTTATTTTCGTAGGTCCTATTTCAAGTTGTAAACACTGTTAATTAAATTGGTATAATTCATGATTTTACGAGTATGTTGCAGATACAGTCTTGTTTCTCCAAAAAGACATAAATTAGAGTAATTTTCGTTCAATTGAGCTAAGATTCGCCCTCCTTTAAACTTCCCTATCAAAACAATGTATCAGAACTGAAGTGCTATGTCAAATTCCTTTAGCCACCTTCTTATAACTCAATGTAGACATAAATTCCGGGATAAATTGCCAAGGCTAATCAGCAAATGACCTTTATCGGTTTTTACAATTATCAACAGGGCGATCGTTGAGAACTCGATCTTGTTTGACGCACGCCTTTTAACCTGTCACTGGCGTAATAGTTGAGAATAAAGTTACATCCAAACTGTAAACAATCGACAATTACTTCTTTTGTTATGTATTCAGTCGCCATGAGCTGTGAAAATCTTGAAAACTTCCACTCCCGCTCACTGATCAGGTCTTATTACGGTTTAAATATTGTGAATGAAATCGGACGTTGCCGACGGGAGCTTTTGAACGAAAGCTTTGGACGAGATCTCAGTGAACATGCTACCACGGGAAACAAACACATTGCTCCGTGAGAAACAAGAGTTTCTTTTACTACATTGAAAACGTATAAAATGTACCGTTTAGTGAACAAAATCGCACGTTGCCAGCGATGGTTAGAAAAATTATCGAGCATACCATTTAGGTGAAATCTCAAATCGACGAGAGCTTTCGATAGATTTTACCGCACAATCGAACTCATGGAACTCATCGAACACATCGAACCACATCGAACACATCGAACCACATCGAACCCATCGGACCACATCGAACCACATCGAACGCATCAAAACAATCAAGCCGAATTTAATACGCGGCTCATCCCGCGTAATAATCATCCAGAGCTGTCAGAGCTGGCCATGGGCCAAGCGCGGTTCTTGCTGTACCCTGTCGAAGGAGAGCTGTGAGTTATTTGTTGTCGACGGAATTTACGAAATGGCAATCTTTGAATAAGTAGTCGCGCTCTGTTAGCTCGACTTGTAGGCAAAGCGAAATAGCTCCTTTTTGTCTCGTGTCGTCATGACGTTGTCATGACGACACGAGAATATGCGAGGGGGAGAAGGTGCATTCCAAGGTGCATTCCATGCGCGTTTGCTTTGTGAGGCCGCGGAATTTTCCCGCCATGTCAATATTTTTCCCGCCATGTCAAGATTTGCTTTGTGAGGCCGCCGGATTTTGTGCGTGTTGTGAAAGAACAAATAATTTTTGTTATAAGTAGGAGTTCAAAAATATTGTTGCATTGAAAGTTTTTGCTTTTCTGCCGGTTCATTGTAATCGTTTTTCGGTTGGGAGTGTTTATTAGAAATGGCTTTTTAGTTGAACAGAATTGAACTTTAATTTAAGGGAAAATCGCGGCGTAGAATGTAAAGCAGTGAAAGAGATGTATTAAATTTGAGCAGTTTTATTAGGTGAAATTTTTGTACATTTTTTAAATAGAATGGTTGAGACAATTAGGAGAGAGTGTTTGATTTATGAACTTGCAGCGAACGCAAATTCTTAGTGGTCCAACAGGCAATATAAATGAAACAGAAATAAGGCCCCTTTTAGCTGGCGACAGTGCCTATTCACCAACGAACTGGCTAGTGAAATCCTACCCGGACAGAGGACGCCTGACTCAGGAGCGGAGAAAGTTTAAAACCTAAAGTTCGGTGCACTACGATCTGTAATGGAACAGCATTTGGCATGTTGAAAGTTCATTGGAGAATTGCGTTGAAAAAGGTTGGACAAAAAACCAGCATCCTAAAAAAGACTATGATTGCTACGTGAGTTTTGCACAACAATTGTATGTATCGTTTCAATAACAGAAGATAAACGATTAGATAAAGACAATTATTTTGATGCTAAATCTTTAAAAATGTCAACTATGGCCTTTGTTTGTTCCATTTGCCTGCTCTGGGAGTCACGGAACATTTCAGCTGATCGTTCAAATCTTGCGTTGTCCTGCTCCATACTCTTTTCACACATTTCAATAAAAGAACTCTGCATGCCAGTCTGGAGTCGTACTTTCTCGCCTTTCTTTACTCAGGATGTTGAAATAGGGGAAGCCTTCTTTAATTTTCTGAATTCCATCTTCTCCAGTCGAGCGAGATCGCTGCCTGAACTACTTGAACTCGTACTCTAGATTCTGCTGCCGTTTCTTCACCTGCTGTAGCATTCTCTGGCTTTCTGGACACCTTTCTTTATACGAAGAATAGATATCGTTCCACATTTTTATGTTTTCTTTCTGAAACTCCCCACAGCTTACTGAATTTGGGGACCCGCGCTTTAAGAAGTTCGTGCGTTTCTTTCTCAGTCCTGTCAGCAGACTTAACGCGAGGTTTTTTCGTTTTGTGTTTGCCGTAGCAAGTACTTCGACATGACTTGCAACTGAAGACTGAGGGGATGGCATGCTTCTTGCCAGTAGAATTGGTGATCATCGAGAAATGTTTATCACTTCGCCGAGATAAAATCATTTTAAGTCAGCTGCGTTAGGGGGCTAAAAAAAGCCTTGCTTGACTTATCTTACAAACATCTCAAAAGTTAAAGGGCAACTCTTGGCTAGAAAACTATATTTCAGTAAAAGCTTCCAAATGTTTCCAAAATTACACAGGAAGCAAAAAAATTGAATTCAGAAGCTTTTTTTACCGGTTAATTTTAACGTAAAACTTCGTATTTTACGTGACATTTCGCCATGGATGCTTCGATTATGATCACGAGATGTGATACGTCACAGATGTGGAACCGCAACAAGTCACGAACATGGCTGACTCAAATTCTTGCAGTGAGAGCTCAACTTCTGCTAGCGACTCCACTGATTTTTAGAGAGCTATAGGAGGGGATATGTCAGGGGATAATTAAGAACCTTCTATGGTATTTCAACCCTGGCGTTTTGAGCCTCCAGGGAAAAACAGCGAGACAGAGAAAGGGAGTAAAATATCGAACCTCCTCACCGCCGACGGCGACGAATGGTGAGTGAATTGAAGTCCTAAATGTACAGTTTCTTTCTCTATTACCTCGGCCAGTTGTTTGTGAGCTAAGTCAAACCTGAAAAGCCTTGTTATTATTTGCATGTACGCGAGAAGCTTAATTAAACATGCTTTTATACAACCAAACTGTTTGCTGCATTTTGTTGTTTATCGGCGGTCTTCAAATATTTTTGCTCATGTTTATCACAATAGGTTTTGACCTTTTGAGCTTCAGCCTAATGTACACTATCTATCTTATGCGTTTGAAAGCTTGCAAATACAGAAACTCAAGTTAAATTCTTTGTCTCTTTTGTGTTACCGATTTTTCTAAATTCTGCTCGAAAACGAAGAATTCTGCCGGCGAAATAATGCCAGCTACCGAAACTAGATTATCCGAAATTCTGCGGGAGATTTTATCTAGAACATACACAAGCTTGTAGTTAAAGACGTTCTGGACGTTAAATGTGGACAAAACTCTGCTCGGTCTCTTCATTTCTTTTGTTGGGAGAAGGGAAGGGAGTTTGCGCTTTCTGTAGTTGAAACAACTTGCCTCGAGGAAACTTTGTTCAAGGTTGTTCGTGCTTGTATGCGTAAAACTGTACTGAGAATGATTTTGTAAACCGATTACTGCCACCGGGACTATTACACGACCCTGCGTGATTTTATATTTATCGGTATAATAAGTTGTCATGTTTTAATTTTGCAATTTCTTATCTTTTTGCGAAAAGAACCCCCACGAAAATCGAAAATTGTGCTGTGTTTGGTTCCTTATTACTTTCGCGTTTGCTTGCGTTTTAATTCATGGTTTGCATTTGAAATGGACGTTGCGCTCTTCGTGTCTTACAACATTTGGCATGTTTTCCTTTAGTTATCTCGTCAACTGACATCTGCTCGAATCTGCACACGAAACTGTTTCGTGGTCAGGCTAGGGAGGGTGAAGGGAAAGAGCGTGACACGCTTTCATATCCGGGTTTTATGCTACACCCCAGGTTGCCTAATTTACAACAATTGTTTCTCAAAAGGAATCACAGAATAAGTACTTCACGCAACACTTCTTCTCTTAGTTATCCGGATATTGTTTTATATTCGATTCCCCATTTCTTCGTATAATTTTATATCCCGCGAGAGCGCCTCTGCTAGCGCGCGGGGTAGTGGCTTCTTATTGCGCAGTACTGACCTGCACGCAAATTACGCGCGCCTTTCGAAGGCATATACTTCAAAGAAACACTACATTTGCTGGTGGGAATTGCTTTCTATTTTGCCAATTAACAGCAGGAGAAATCTGAGGGTGGCTACAAATTTCTCAACAACAGAATCAAAATATATCGGTCTGTTTCCGAACGCGTGGATTTCGCTTACATATAGGACATAGGTCGACATATAGAGGCTCAGTATTCCTGCTCATAAATGAAGAGATTTCTGACAAATTATGGGAGTCAACACTCGCAGACCCTTTTCAATTTACTATCTACTCCAGACAAAAAGCATCTTTATCATCGTATTATAAAGCTTTGTACATTTGCTGACCTTAGAAGGCCGATCAATCTGACGGATTTGTTTCGTTTCACGACACATGATTTACTCTTTTTAAGTTTATTTCCTTTTATATTTAAGCACTGAGGCACTACCTTTTTTATCTTGGAAATCATTGAACAGCATAGGGTCTTTCTCTCCTTGTCATTCTCATTTATGAAGAGACGCTTGGCGTGTTTTCCTCTTATCAGAAGCATGCAAAAGCAAATCTGCCTTCCACACCTGTGACGTAGCATCACGTGACGTACCAAAATCCGAACGTTTTCAAAATGGCCGCCAAGTTGGCGTAAAAGAAAATTCGTAGTAAATTCATTTTGGCCGATATCTTTAAAATTTTACCTTCTAAAGATTCCTGTTGCTATAAACAACTGATAGCAAAAATAAAAAAATCGGGGTAAATTTCCCAAGAGTTGCCCTTTAACAAGGTCAAAGACAGACCTCACGCTAAGTAACCCAGATAAGAAGATGTGGTGATATTCGGCCGGGATGGGAGCTGAAAACAGGAGCGGTAAGCGGGAATTTCAAGAAAGAGCCGGAGCGGGATTTTGAGAATCTTTACGGAAAGTTTTTTCGCAACTGCATAAAATGAAATTAACAAAATTTGACGGGAACAAATTGCTTGATCTGTGTAGCGGTGTAGGGTTTCAAGTACGGAATAGGTTAATAGTGTAGTGTGTCAAATTTATATAGTTGGGGTTACACATCGTCCTTTTAACATGGTAAAAGGGCTCTTTACCTCGGGAAACTCACAAATAGAGAGGACGTTTTTTTGGTAAATATCATAAATAATATGTGCTCTGTCATTTTGTTTTTCCGCGTGCTTTGTAATTTTGTTTTCCCGGGTGTTTTGTCATTTTCATGACCTGTTCGCCATTTTTATTTCCCGCTTATGAAAAAAAAGACTAAAAATTATCTCAGCAAAATGTTCCCCCAAGGTATCGACAAGGTAAATTTATGGCGGTGTGAAAAAGAACAAAAGAATCGCCCATGAAAGTTACCGAGGCAAATAGGTAGGTTTTCCAAGTACCCCAAGATAAAATGACCAATCGTGAGGCAAACCTCAAAGATAAGCAAATAAAATAAACAGAGAAATTTGAAATTAAATATGATGGCGTGAGGTTTAGATTTCCTGAGGTCAACTTTGCAGGTTCAAGGCAGCAAAAACGTGGTCTTTCTTAGGATCATGGCTTGATGGCTTGCTGATTTGTAAGTAAATGCTATTTTTTTTTTGGAAATTTGGCGTTTAAATACAACACTAGTCAAGGAAGATCTATAGTGCATTTTCTTATATGTATTTCGATTTCATCTCAAGGTTTAGAAAAATCCAACAAGAGATTTATATAAACGGAGTCTTCGCTGTCTGAAATACTGACATAACAAAGCAGTAGAGGACTGTCAAAAGAGTATAAATAATAAAAGCGAGGTGATGCTAAGCAAGCACCCTCGAATTACCCATTTTCGCATTTCGCGCCGAAAACAGTATGAAAAATTGACTTAAGGAGGCTCACAACGGTTTCCAGCAATTTCAAGCTCTTAAACTTTGATGGGCCAGTACTACAAATCTTTATCAGTTGCTGCTACAATAATGATATCAAACAAATGTCCAATCATTGCTAAATAAGTTGTGGTCATTTTCATGACGTCACTGGTTACTATAGCAACAGTTTTACCTGTTAAAAACACCCATAATTTTCCCTTTAATTGCTTATAACTCAAAAACGAGTCCGGTGACCCCCATTTTTTATTATTGAATAATGATTGGCATGTTAAGATGCAACTTTTTGCAAAGTTAAAAAAATTTCCCCGGAGCAGTTTCAGAGCCACCTTATTTTCAGCGTTTTCGTCACAAGAAACATGTATGAAATACTCTATTTTCTGATATTGCTCTTTGATCGTTAAAAACGGGCAATAAATAACAAAAGAAATGGAATACAGCGCAAAACGTCGGCATAAGGAGGTGAAGTGGGGGACGAGTGCTTCGAGTAACGCTCAATTCCTCTTGCGTTCAGTTTGCGTCGGAAATAGAGAGGACGGACGTTTTTTGGTAAAAATCATAAATAATATGTGTTCTGTGATTTTGTTTTCCCGCCTGTTCGCCATTTTTATTTCCCGCGTATGGAAAAAGAAGACTAAATATTATCCCAGCAAAATGTTCCCCCGTCTCTGCTTTCCCTATCCCTGGATATGGTAAATTTTCTAAGAACACCTATTTTTTTTAGTGGCGCGAAAGTCTTTAATGAACTCCCTGTAAATATTTCAAGCGTAAATAACATACAAGCTTTTTGCGGCCTAGCAAAACATTTACTTTTATAATAACTATTTAGTAAAGTATATTTTAATCTCTTTTTGACTGACACGAGACAGCCCAAAGGGCCTTTGATTAGCATTAGTACAATACGATGGATTAGCTTAAATTGAGTTATCCTTAATTTGGTTTCTTCTGACATAGATTTTGAGGGAGGTCAATGCTTTTTTCCAGGAGTCTTCATTCATGGATAAACTTTCATTCCATCTTCTAGGGCCGGTCTGTTCACCTGTGTGGGTCTTCACATTTAATAGTTTGTAGAAGTCGCAAGTTTTGGCCTAAATCTAGTTGTGTAATTCATCTAATTGGATGATACCATTCCAATAATGTTTCTAAACTTCCTCTGAAACTTCGGAGAAACGAGAAAATGTCGCCATTCTGTAGACGACCTTCGGCCACTGCAACTAATGGCTGATGGTGTACTCAGCCACTCAGATTGCAGCATTTGCATGAGTATACTAGTACATAGAATGTATCTTATAGATGGTAACGTTCCTCTTCAGTCTCCACCAGTGCAGTTGGCAAGTCTAGTGAAAAGGTTCACCGCGGTAAAACGTAAAAAACAAGAAAACTACTTCAAAGATTAGGTTTTCATTGTCACTGTTCAAGGTTTGATACTTAACAAGTATTCTCCTGGTTTACTAAATTTTTTGGAACTTTACTAAAAAAGTTCTAAGCGTTTCAAAACGGCGAAATGCCGACTGTCGTCGCCATTGTCAAATCAATTTTGATCGGGTGCAGAGCATTTTAAAAGTAAAGAATCTCGTTTGAGAGAACTGAAAATATATTTACCCTCGGCAGCTATTTCACATATCCTTACTGATGCTTCCACGTTAACGTGAATGATTTTTCTCGAAATAAGAAAACAAAAACATCCGCAGACGTTTGACCGCGGTGAAGTGAAAAGGACGGTTCTGTGAAAATTCCAGAAAATCCATAAAACTGGGCCCAGTTGTTCAAAGGGTCGGCTGGATAGCGTTATCCGCCGGATAAATCACTATCCAGCGTAGTTTTTTCTCTCAACACCTATTCATCATCTGGACAGTGTTATTCAGATCTGTTATTCACCCTTTGAAGACTTTGAACAACTGGACCCAGTTTGCTCCAGTGAAGTTCGCGGATCGCATTGTTTTGTACGAAGACTGGTACCGAACCTTTTACGCAATCGAATAAGAAACGAGTTGACAATCTGTCAGCGGTTACAGCAGTTCAACAACATGGCGGACGAGGTCAACACGACGGAAGAGAATGTTTTGCCCGCTAACAAACCCAGGCAGAAGAAACATTCCGAAAAGACAAGTACGAGGATTGTATTTTGAATTGATGAAGAGTGTTGTACTTATATTTTTACTTGAACAATATTCGTTCTGTTTCATTTCCAGAGGTTTCTTCCCGGAACAAAAAACGTGGACGTCGTGAAGAAATAAAAGATGAAAAACAAAGGTGACGGTAGCTTATGGACACTCTCGATACATTTTAGGTTTTTGTCTATTTCTTATGACTTTTGCGTGATTTGGTTTTCAGGTTAAAAGAGCTTGAAACCTCAATTCGTTCTCAAGTGGCTGCAGAAGAGCGCGCACATAAAATAGTGGAGAGACTTGTTCTTGAAGATGAAATCACAAGAGACTTTCTTATCAATGCAGTAAGTTAAGTTGTATTCCAAAGGCAGTGGTTTAAAGGGAGAGGGGTTGGGGGCATGCCTAGTCCCTTATGAGTGAAAAAATTTAATATCAGAAGGGATGAAAAATACTGTGTGTGACAAATGCAATCAGTGCAGATCACAGACTCTAGTTAGCCTGGGTAACGCTTCACTTACATTGGCTTTAATAAACTCCAGTTAGCCTGTGGCCTGTTTAATGGTAATGGTAATTGTCACACACAATGAAAAACCCCCCGGCCCGGTTTCCGAGATCTTGCCTCACTCCTATTTCATTTGCAAAAATTGCAATATGTTCATATGAGGAGGCGGGCCAACCCGGTTATCAAGATCTCGGTTTCTAAAACCGAGATCTCAGCAACCGGGATGAAAATTTTCCCATATGAACACTCCACCCCGGTTACCGGGACTAAAATGTTTTTCACAAATTAGCTTTGCTTTCAAAACTGGGCGGCCAAAATGGCATAATTTTGCCGTGTATGCATTTCCACTTCAAAAGTATTCAAATTAGCTTTATTAGTAAAGTTACAAAAGTCGACAAAGATATGATAGTCGCGAATGATACTTGATTACGTGGCGCCATTTTGGTTTTGTTTCTTGAATTTCATCGCGGTAACTGGGCTGAAATTTCCCATATGAACAGACGACAAAAATTAATTTACTAAAATTAGCTCAGCTTCTAAGGAAGTTTTTAAAGGTTATAAATGCTTGCTCTCAACATTTTTTCTTTGTGGTAGGGAAACTTCATCACTACCAGCCACTATGCAGATGTAGTAGAAGAAAGAGTGTTATCAAGAAAATGTGGATACCCTTTGTGTAACAATGAAATGAACCAGGTAGTAGTTAGCCATGTGGTTACTTGATATTTCAACCAATTACTGTTCAGAAAATAAAAAGTATGGAAATCTGTGTGTACTACACTTTATTAAAAACCAGCCATGGCATGTTGCAATTCCTGAGTTTTGATTGGTTTACAGCCGATGGTATATGAGCTCATATACCATGGACCACAAATATGGTGGGTGTACATTTAGGCGAGAACAGCCAGGGAGCTCAAATATTGCAAATCTTTGGGTGTTTTTTATTGAGTAATTATTCCACTTGCATTGGTTGGACATAATGAAGAGCATAGCGCCTTGTTGGCTGGCTAACTACCATCTCATATCCAACATACGCTCATGTAGTAGTTCATATTTCTCCAAAATAGCTTATTAACCCCAAGACCTAACATCATTCCCAATATTGAGTCTGACTGTCATCTCCCTGATTGTTTTCAGTCTCATTTTGCTCATTTCTAGCTGTCTGATTCACCCTCATAATCCAAATAGCATGTAAAAATGTGATACTTAACAATACTTAACAATAATGTTGTTAAGTATCACGTTTTTACATGTAATTTATAATTTTAATTAATATGTGAAAAACTGTGATTGTTGAGTAAGTATACAGTAGTCAGGACTTGCTGGATGATGTTTTGATTATGACATTAAATTATCCCCTGCAGAAGTCCCTCTGCGGTGCTTATTTGTGGCCTTTGCCTCAGACGGGGCTACAGGCAATGATGAAGTCCCTCTGCATCCACCTCAGCCAACAAGAAATCTGGAGGGCTTGAGGACTCAGGAGTTAAGTCCTAACGAGGAAGGGAGAAAGGGTGAATCAGACAGCTAGAAATGGGTGAATGAGACTGAAAACAATCAAACAACAGGGTAATGGCAATCAGACTCCTTGTTGGGAATTATGAGAGGTCTTGGGGCTAATACTAAGTTATATTTTGGAGAAATATGAACTACTTCAATCTTCTTTGTATAATTTGTAGGTTCCAACTCAAAAATACAAGATCTGTGTGAAAACAAATAGAGTTTATGATATCACAGAAAGAAGGGTAAATATTATTAATTTTTGTAGAGTACATAGCTTGTAAAAAGTGCCATCTGGGTCGTTGAGGGCAAGTAGGTTTTCTTGCTGGGCAAGTAACTTTTCATTCTCATTTGACGGATTGGCAAGGGCCCAGGCGAGTCGTCTGTTGACTTGAAGGGGCAGTTTCACAAGAGGTCTTCTAAGTTTTTGTGTTAAATATGCTAGAATTATAAAGGTGCACTCATTGATCAACAAAATTATCTTTAAACAACCAAAAAAGCATTAATTTACTCTTTAAGATGTGCACAAACCATAATCAATTTTTTTTAGTGATGTTCCTGTAAGTAATACTGTCAAATTTGGAAACATCCGCCTGAACCTTTCAAGCCTTAGACCATTTTTTTCTACCTATCTGTAGACAAACCAGTATTAAACAACTTTCTTGACCAGTACAGTGCAGTTCAGAAAGGTTAGGCAACTATAATTAGTGAAAACAAAAAACTATAATTAGTGGACTTGAAATAAATACCATCAAATCTTGTCGAGACTGCTCCTTGAATCACCAAAAAAACAAAATAAAACAAGCGTGCAACTGTCCAGGTGGCAAGCTGAAATTCAAGTGTTTTTTAGCCCTGAGAGTATTCAGTAATTTTTTTAAATTAATTATTAATTACTTATTTATTTATAATTAGTTTTATTTACTCTTTGAATTATGTCTATAATAAATGTGGATAGAATTTCTCTCATGCAAACAGGAGTTTTCTTTTTTTTTCTTACAAATATTTATAAATTTCATTATTCAATTCTTACTCAAAAAGATCTTGTCAGAAAATGGGACAACAAGCATCATATCATTCTGACCATGATTCAGCAAAGCGCGGTTTTTAATTAAAAGGAATCCAAATTATTTTGTGTACTAAACATCATCACAGTTACATTTGTGAGTTGTAACTACACGTAATTTGTTCTGTTTGTGCTTAACAGTGTTTTTGCAGCAACTTTTGTTACAAAGCCTCCAAGTATTTTGAGTCACAAATCTCAGCTTCTCCAGTGTGGACCCGGATTGGTGAAAGGTAGAGTGTTAATTTCTTTCTGCTTTTTCTTACATTTCTATCTGCCTTAAAAGGTTTTTATATTGTGCAACTTCCAATTGATAATCAACTGTTTCTCTAGCCCACTGGCACAGCATAACAGTTTCTTCAGAAACTTACAACTATGATGATCACTGATAAAACTTATTTCACTGTAGCAATTTGCAAAAGAGAGGTTGTTTCATAGACTACAAATATTCCCTCTTTTTTAATTCCATTGAGCATGAAGTGGAAAAAAAGCATAAATAAAAACGGCAGTGGGATATCTTGAGTGCTTACAACATGTTGACAATGGTCCGAGCATTAAAATGACCATCTTTTTACATAATGATCAGAGCAATGCATAATTCAATCCCTCAGACATGGCTCTTTGTGTCTCACCCCTAATTCCCCATGTTCATTTTTCTGCTCACTCTCTTTTCGCTCACGGCTCAAGACAGACTAACAAAGGAAGAGAAAACCTTCATAGTGTAGTTGTTTCACAAAATTAATTCTTAGGCAGAGAAAACATAACACATTCCTTGATTTGCTGTAGGCTAAGAAAGTAATTCAGATGCAACCCTTCGGCTTTTTTATTATGAATTGAAGGGTAAACACCATATCTAGGACACAAGTCATGTTTAAAAATTTAAAAAAAGTCCAAACGTCATTTCTTAAAGTACATTTTTAATTAAAGGTTAATACTTTGTTGGATACGTATAAAACCTGGCAGCTCAAGTGTTCTTCGTTTAAACAATGACTCACCAGGCCAGGGTTTACAACCAATAAGTAGTTTCATTTTGGGAGTAAAATGATATTAAGAAATGATATTAAGTAATAATGAAGCAAAATGTTGATTAGATATGAATATGATGAATGGTTCTAATGTTTGTTTTAGTTCAAAGACGTTTGTTTTGCTAGAAAGTGACAGCAACACCGGTGGGTAAGTGCAAGTGTCATGTTTTATATGTTACCATGGTTATAGACTGATCAACCATTCTGCAAATATGTGGAAATGTCTTAGTGTTGCAGTATCAGAACTGTCAAGAGGGCCCTCTCCATTCTGTAGATCGTCACCATTTAATTTGATACATGTAGAAAGCAATTTTATTAAGGAATGTTGTTTGAGCAAGCTTTTTGCTTGAATGAAAGAAGGATTCTGAGCCTGGCAGACATGAAGATATCAGCCTCACAGTTTTGAGTTCCCATGCTTGCTATATATTTATTGAATAATTTTCCCTTTTAAGAGCAATGAGGACAGGATTGTGCAGGGGCATAGCCAGGGGGGAGGGGTCCTGGGGGGCCAGTGACTCTCCCTTTGTGAGATAATTTTTAAGTAAACAACATACAAACCTTATAATTCAGGTGGCGAAAAAGCGTGAATCCAAAGAATCAAAATGCTATTAATCTCTTCTAGTGTTAGTTCTAGTGCTAGGTAGTTACATACTCCATTTTCAGGACAGAACATCTGCAGTGGACCATGCAAAATGCAAGTACCCTGGGTGTAACATAGTGTGACCCCCCCCCCCCCCCCCCCCCCCTTGTAAAATCCAGGTCAGTTAGAAGACTTCAGACACACTAATGAAGATAATCACGTTGATTAGGTTGTGTTTCAAGTACTGTTTCACAAATTAAATCAAATCATTGTGGTTGGTTTCGTTTTAAGGATTGAAATCATTTTAAAAAATTGAGAATGCTCCATCAAAATTATGGGTAAATCTGAAGACTGAATAGTAACAGGGTCTAACAGAAACTACATACTGTATTTATTACAGTTAAATTGGCCTTCCGGCATTTTGGACATATGAAAATTGAGCCCTTGCCCCAATTTTCACTCAGCCAACTGAAATGTGCAAAATGCTTCATTTGCAAGGGAACTCTTGCTACACAGGCGACTATTAATCATAATCTGAGAAATTGTAAGCTACATGTACATACTAAAACCATTTGTTTAATGATGTTTGAACAGAACTGGTGCTGGTGATGTTTTGGTGGAAAACAATGAAGAAAAAGAAAATATAAGGTGATTATTATAACGTTACATCCATGCATGCTTTGTTGATCTATGGAAAAGTATGTTATGTTTTCCATCATAGTTACTTTATGACCAAGTTGCTTGAATGTGAGGTGCCAATAAGATAAATCCTTACTTTCATAAGCTAGCTACATAGATGTGCATAACACTGTGAATCAGGAAAGTATGAACACCAGTTGCTAAAAATTATTTGTGGAATGTTATCATAATTAATTTTATGACTCTTGTGGAGTAAATGTACATTTACATGTACCAGTCACATGTAACATGAATAATCCGTAATGAAACTGAAAGCCTGACAGCAGTTATACCAGCCTGTGGTTTGATCTAGTATCCGATTAGTCACAACACAATTAACGTGTGATAGTCTGAATCCCAAGTGTCCACGGTTTTCAAAGTCCCATACACTGTGGTAACAGTTTACAACAATGATTTAATTAACTGTAAGGGCTTGAGCACAATTTCGGGGTTATTTTTGCTGAAACAAAAATAACCTATTCTGTTTATTCTCAGAGGGCCTTAGAGAAGTCCAACTAAACAATTATCATACTGAGAGTTTCTTCATACTGGAATTTGTTTTCATTTAGTGGTGAAGGCCAAGAAGATTGCATCACGGAGTATGAGGATCAAGATGGTTTGGATCAAGTTGCTGGAACTGAAGGAGGCTTATACGCCATGAGAACAGGCAGTGCTCAGGAATTACCACGGGATTATTATAGCGAGGACATTCCAACAGCTTACTTATCGTCATCGTTGTCTTCATCATTATCCTTAACTCGTGCCCATGATCAATCACTTGACAAACCTGGTCAATTACGAGATAAACCTGTTCAATTACCTGATAAACTTGATCGGTTTCCTGATAAACCTGATCAATCACGTAGGAGAACACCAGAATCTAGTGATAGTAAAAGTCGATTTGCTTCAAAGAAAGAAAGAATACAGGACACTAAGGGGGAATCCCTCAGTAGAGATATGATAATTCAGTCAGTCCAAGCGGTGTTTCAAGAGTGGTGCACACATTCAACATTGGAATATCTCGGCTACTCTCTGAAAAGAGACACTGAGAGCAACTTTCCAGAGGTCAAAGAGAAAGGTTAGCATTCTAAACTGATGTCTGTTCATAGAGATGTTCTCTTTGTTTATACATTCCACTCAACTCAACTTATTAGCATACACCGTAGTGAGATCGACCCTGTTTCAGTTAGGTTAACAAAAATATTTTTGTATAGTGGACACTGTAGTGGGAGGCGCGGTGACATAATGGTCGGGACCTTTGACTCCGGATGAAGCGATCTGGGTACGAGCACTGGCCACGGTCACTGTTTGATGATCTTGGGCGAGACACGCTTTACTCAAGATTGGTTTTGGGTTTGTTGCTGATTGGTTGAAAAGTAGCACGTTTGCTGTGGTTGGTTACTTGGTGAACCATTCGTGACTTTTTCTAACCAATAAGCGTGTTTAGCGAGCGCTGATTTTTCGAATTGTATTTCCGCATCGATCTCACAGTTAAGTAAACATCATACGAGTGAGCAGTCATGGAATGTCTTTGCGTGCTTATCTTTGCTTCATCTGTGATGTTAGGGACCTAATATTGGAGTACGAATACGACTTTTGAATTTCAATCCAGTTACGTCCCCAGAACCTTCACTCCTCCCTGATGCAGACCAGTTGAGTAGGAGACTATTGGCACGAGATTTGGGTGAAATGTGATAATTAAAAGCATAAGCACTAGGTTAGAAAATCATACTTGTACTCCGATTTGAAGGTCCCTAACAGAATACACCTCACTTTTAAGACCCTGCCGCCGCCTTCACAACGAGAGTTGCTCAGTTCTACCAACCCACGTTCAATGCCAAGGAAGACTCGGATTCAGATTCGGAGACTGAGGAAAACTCAAAAATAGTCAGAGAAGATATCGTGATAAAAGAAAAGATAATGCTTAATCAGGTTTGTAAATTTTTATTTCTTTGTTGTGCTTGTCTCGGAACCAAGGGATCTGTTTTCCCGGTGAAAATGTATTTGTCATGTAAACAGTTCATCTTGAGATCTCCCTGTAATTTCTTTTAAAGGCTTCTTGTCCTCAGTTGAAGGGTCAATACCTCAGTATTTCATTTATAAAACCTACAAAGCTATTTTCAAACTAAAGGGAGACGGTAACACTTGCTCAGAAAAGAATTCGATTGGTTATGATTAGGAAGAACTAATGCTTAAACGAACAGTGTAAGGTACATTATATTTTCTGTGCCAAAAATATTTCAGGTCTGTAAACCATCTTTTTACATTACGAAGCAAAGTACTATGATATGTAATGTTTTAACGCCCACTCGCATCCCTTATTAGAACTAATGTCGGCTGCGGGAGGGGACCCTCATTGCGAGAGTTGCTCAGTTCAGGGCACTCCCTGGAGGAATAGACAATTCGCCGATAGCATGTCGGGTTTTTAGATATCAATGAGAAACAAACAGATGGTGCTGCCATTCAAAGATATAGAAGAAAGCGTTTAGCCCTGTCTGTAAACGCCATTTGAAGATGTTTACATGTAATCTGGGGGTCATGCTGACATTGGAGGGTGGGCCAAATCGAGTCCTGAACGGGTAGTTTAGCTCGTACTTCATATAAATTACGCGTTCGGATGTCTTCCGCTTAATACAGCAGGCTTCACTGCAACATTTTGAGAGACTGTACCACAATGTCTGTTCTGTTTAATTAAGGATCTCCTTGCGGAGGTGACATTTCAAGAGTGGGTTTAAATATAATTGTCATGAACTGACGGTGACAGTCAAGTAGGGTGCTTGATTTTTACTTCACAGGATCCCGTTTGTATTGTGCCACCCATCGACTCAAAATCACAGACGACTATAAGGAGAAGGATCGTGTTGGACAAGCTATTTCGAACGTAAGTTAGATCATTGGATGAACGCTCTGTTGCGTTCTATTAAAGAAGTAATTTATAACAGGAGGAAAATTTCTCCGGCCTATCCAACATAGTCAACATAGTGATTATGCAAATCCCTTACTGGTCTGTAAGGGAGCAGGGGTGGCGTCGTGGCAAAAGCGCTCTTGGCATCGTATATGGGTCGAGTTTTGTTGCTGGTTCTTGTCATTGCTCCGTCGCTCCTCAAGTACTACACCAGCCTCCTCCCCAGGCCAATTCGCACTATGCGAGTGAGCGAAGGAGGCTTGGAACCGAGCGCGATAGCGAATTCTCCCGACAAGCTTGACGAGTGACGTCACATCGCGACTCGCCCGGGACGACTTGAGACGAGGCTGTACCAACAATTCTGAATTCCAATTCAAGTAAACAAAGAGCCAGTCTGTTTAAATAATAAATTTCCATTCATAATTATTTTATACATTTGTCTTGGGCGAGTTTAGCATATGCGGCTCACACAAATATCGCAATCGTTGCTAAAGTCTTTCCTGAACTCAACTCCATTTCTAACACCAGTTCAGAGTTGTTGTATCTTGCCATGGGCGGATCAGAGGCGAGTGTTGAGGGGGTTGCACCTCCATTGGCGGTTGTTCTATTTTTGTGTCTTGGAGTAGTATGGCCCTCGACCACCAAGAGACTCGTGCCTTCCGAGCGAATGCATGCAACCCACTTCCATAAAACTTTGGAATCGTCCCTTCTTATCTATTTACTACAATATAATGGCCCAATGTAAAATACAAACAGTAGATAAAATACAATACACTACATAAATTTTGCCACAAGGATGGTCAGCAAAGGAGACTTAAACCCCTTTAGTTAGAAGGCAGACCACCTTAAAAGAAAAAAAAGAAAGATAAAAAAACTGTCAAAAAATTTCGAAAACAGCAATGAACTAGAACAGGGACAACTGAAATGAATGAAACGAAGAAAAATAGCTAACCAAGGTGATTATACTAACGTCTAGTTTATGCTGACGAAATTAATGTACATGCAGCACCGTTGACAACAAATATACTTGCAGTTGCACAACTGGACTGTATTTAGGATTCTCTCATGTCTTGTTTAGCATGCCAGAATTGTTGAGTGAAGTCAAATTGACTGTAGGCGAAATATCCCGTGACCTCACCGAGCTTGTACACACGTTTAGGTGAGTAACTGAACTGCACTTCAGTTTTACCATGTGAAGTCTGCGTGCATCTTTTTGGGGGATTGCCACGGGTAAAAAGGAATTTATCATCTGGTCAGGGAAATCTCTCAAACATATTGCACAAACAATGCTTATATCCACTAAGGATTCAAAATTGAAAGGGCGAAGGAGGGCCTACAAAAATGTTGAAATTGTATTTGTGTTGTAGTGTTTTAATTGGTACGCGTTCCAACTACTTTTGTCTACGGTTGTAGACATTCTGTGACCGCGTACTTCCCTTTATAAGACTTTATTGTTTTTTTTTTGCAGCCTCAGCAGTAGAAACGTCACTATGAAGCCATTCCAATGGAAAATTCTTGCATTGGCTATGATTCTAATGTAAGTATGTTTTGTTTTCAATTTAGCAGACAAGACGACGCTTTATATACACCCAATTTTCTCTGAGAAACTCAGCAAGAATTCTGACGAGACCTTTTCGTACAAATTAAAGTATATTCAAAAACTCATTAATAATTCATGAAGAAAATGCAAAAGAAATAAATTTTTAATGAGCGTCTTTATGTATTTTCTAGGCCAGAATAACCCCAAATCTAAATATTAGTGCAAGAATGAGTTGATCTACATCAGAAGGTTTTGAAGCCGTTCAAAAAATTCGCAGTTCGTGTTTTATCAAGTCAAAAACACTCGGCTGCGCCTCGTGTTTTAAACTTGATAAGACACTGCTGCTCATTTATTAAACATTACAAAAAAGGAAAGCCGCAATTTTTAAAAGTGGGTGGAGTGTAAACCGTAAGCTTGTGGTATTATATATCGACATTTCATTTCATTTTTCAACAGACTTGAGAGAAAGAACTTCCTCATATCACAAGCGCTGGAATCATCTAAGATGGCCTTCAACACTCTACTGGCGCGATTAGAAATCACTCGCAAAGATATCGACCAAGTATTGTCACCATTATCATCCTTCCAACTTCATCATCAGGAACATTTTAAGAACACTGGGTCCAATGACGAGGCCGTCAAAACATTTGAATTTTCAGAGACAATAAACGAATTAGTCTTCAAGGAACGAAGTGATTTCGGCGACATGGAAGAACTCGACTAAAGGAAGAAAATCGAGACGCTGGATGTCGACATTCGTTACCCAGTGACAACGTGATGTAGACGATGTAAAATGGCTTTAGACCTATTCTAGAGAATCTTAGCCTTCGACCTTACAAAAACGATACGTTTCCAATGATTGACTGAGCCTGCAATTTTATTTTGTACTTTACCCTCAGCGGTTTCTTCACACGGAGTGTCCGTATTCAGGTGCTTTGCCTAAATTTAGTCTCCGTCAGTCGGTCGGTCGGTAAAGGTGAAGTGGACCGCCTATTTAGTGCCTTAGTTTTACCAAATTGCACTTATGGTCTGTCCGTTTATGGCGCCGTAGACTCGGCTCTCATGGTCATACAAGATTTCCTAGATAGATCACATAGGTGCTTTGAAAGAAAATACATATGAAAGAGGATGGACATTCAAGACCTTTTAGAAAAGGCAACGCTTTGCAGATACCGATTGCCCGCTAAGTAAAATAATTCCGAAGAAGAAAGAGGCCAAGTATAATCCCAGAAAGAGAACCGCCCATCGCCCGGAAATAAATTCGGATGTATTTGTAAATAGGCTAATTTTTAAATATAAAATAATGCGTCAAAACGTAAAGCCTTTTATCCTCTTGCCCATAAGCTCTGGCGCTGGCTCAGTTGGTTCTGTGGCACGATGTCGCTAAGAGTATTGCTACTCTCTCCCCCCCCCCCCCCCCCCCCCCCCTGCGCGCCCCTAGGATGGGATGCTAGTCTATGGCAGGTTACTCCCCAGCATTCTGTCAGGCTGCCGCAATAATTTGCCAGTACTCATTTATACCCCTGGGCGAAGAGAGGCCCTCAGAAGTAAAGTGTTTTGCCCGAGAACACAACACAATGACCCCAGCCAGGCCCGAACCCGGACTGCCTGATCTAGAGTCCAGCGCACCATTCCTGTGTAAGGGAAGCAAACATTGCTTTTGAAATACTTGTCGAACAATTCTAAATTTCAGTTCAATTTTAACTTCAATTAAAATCGTCACGATTGAAACGCAAATTCGACACATTTTTCGCAGAGCCTAATGATATCCATGCAACGGGCTTTTCGCGCACTAGCTCAGCCAATCGAATTGATTTATTCTTTGCCTATTGAAACAAGTCGTGAATGAAATTATTTTTAATCATATTATTGAGTATGGAATATTTGCTGTGGCAGTGCCTACATACAGGTTTTGGTAAGTATACCGTTATAATGATGTGAGGTAACTCTTGTAGATTTAAAACGATGCAGTTGCAAAGAAGCGCAGTATGCGTAAATAAGTTTGAGTCAACCCGAGGCAAATAAATCGTGAGCTCAAACAGTTGCATGTAAACCTTAAGATTTTTGCCCTCATTTGCTCAAAGGCTTGTATATACACCGCCAATTTTAATGTGATCGCGTAATAACGTAAGAAAGCCCCCAAAACGGTTTCAAGTCAGGATTGGGAGAATTAACTGAAAGTAAATCTCTTATTAGACATATTAGTATACATTACAGATACCACACACTGAAATGCCTGTTAAGACGTGCTTAAAATCACAATCCAAACTACGTATGTACCGAACTAGTTTATTATGATTCCTCGAGGGTATAAACAAGAATAAAATATTAAATTATTATTTTTGGGTTCGCCGGTTCTCCAGGCAAATAGCTGATTATAAGACGAACAGGTAGTCATTCTAGACCTAACGGAACTTCACTTTGAAAGCTTTCGAAGCTTTGTTTAGAAGTCCTGACAAAATGGATTTATTTTGCCTAAAACCAATGAAAAGGCCGAGTACGCTTGTTGACACTTGTTTCAAACCGCTTTGCCGGCACAAACTTATTCCAAACTTCGGCTGGAATTCAGATACCATATACGAGGATTATTTTCACCAATTCATGCATCTGGATAATAACAAAAAAAACCCGAAAACCTAACAATAAAACAAGAAAACTGAATCACCCGAATCAAACGATTCCCTTGGTAACAAAACGTTCTCAACGAAATTCTGTGCTTTAATTTGACTTTTGTAGATTCAATATTAAAGTTTTGAATCTGCAATAATCTGTTTGTCAGGACCCACTTGTTCAAAGCCGGTTAGATCAACGCTATCCACCACTGCCAAGTCATAATCCACTGGATAGCCTGTCATGTACAGTCAACTCTTGCCTTGCGGACACCCCGTTATTACGGACACTCGTTATTACGGACAAATTCAGATCCCCGGCGAAAGCAAAAGAGGTTTGACTGGAAATGGCTCCCGCTATTACGGACTCTCGCTAATACGGAATTACGAACACTTTCGGTGCTCCCAAATTAACAAATTGTTGTTTTGACTCTCGAAGTGGACAAGACGAAGTTCTCATATGACATAATTACGTAAAATTGCAGTCTGTTGTCCGCTAACTTCTGGAATATGTATTTTTACATTAATTCGTTCGGTATAGCTTGCGCCTTTTCCTTGCAGACTCTTTAGGAGAGATCAAGCCCTCATCCTCCAATCCCAACAACTGCTAAGCAGTTTTACCACTGTTGATAAGCACGTCATAGTCTATGTTATTTCACGTATGTTAACAGCACTTTTTTTTCTGACACCCCGCTGTAACGGACTCTCGCTAATACGGACACGAAACGAAGCTCGATAAGCTTTTTAGTTTTTCTGAGTGTCTGAGTTTCTGAGTGTTGTTACCAATATCCTGTTTTAATTTCTGATTTTTTTTTTGAAGCACTGAATGAAGCCTTTTTTTGGTAATAAAGTTGTTGTTGTTGTTGTTGAAGTCCCGAGCGTGTCCGCTTTGACGAGAGTTGACTGTAGTTTGTTGTCTTAGCATTTACCTACTGGATAGCGACTCACAATATCACGAATAGTGTTACACACCCTTTGAACAACTGGGCGCAGAAGTGACGATTTTTCTACTATGCACATATTTTACCAGATGGTGTATTCCACAAGCAGAGCAAAGCCTCTGCTACAAAAAAACAATTTTTAGATGTCGCATTTCAATTTCATGCCAGTGGTACAAAATTTGACTCTTCTCTTGAACTGCTAAAATGCGGCGAAGAGAAAGCGCTTTTAATTTAGAGTCAATTGCTGATTCTTAAAATAGCCAAGCGCTAAGACACACATTCAATTGTTGGACACTCCCCTGTTCCTCTCACCGGCAGTATTCGTAATTCACGATCAGTTCTGTATTTTATAATGTGTAGGCTTAGATTATCAAGTGGAACACGACGTGAAGACATTTCAAACCAGTAGCAATGTCGAAAGGAAGGAGACGATTCCGAGTCGATTGCAAAGTACCTATGACAAAGAATCCTGCAGCACAATGGTGGATACTGACGTTGCTGGAAGTGATAAGACAAACTTTATGGGAAGGACAGCACATGCTGCTAAATTGCTTGCATCTTTATTTTGTACTTTCTACTTTCAACTACACACCAATGGGTTTTATATTTATACAATTCTCCATTTGGGGTTTTTTTTTGTTGACAACGAATCCTCTCTAGCAAGACAGAATTTTGAATTGAACATGTTTCCAGACGGCAACGTACAGCGTTGATGCCATTACACTCCATAATGGCTATCTGGGGTGGAATTACGGAAATTCCAAAACAGCCTCGACTTAAGTTTGGTTTTCCCAGATGCAGCTTGCTGATTGGCATGTCACGTGATAGCTTTGGATTACTCGTCTTGCAGTCAGGTGGTTCAGCGATGACTTCCCACTGTATTATTACCAATGAATGCCGTTTAAATGTACAATCATCACATAGACAACCTATGATGTGAAATGTAAACTTTAAATGGACTGTTTGTTGTATTTTCTTTCGATAAAGTTTCATACAAGCAATTTTGATCGAGGTCATAACGCGAGCCTGGGCTCCCTGTGAAGTAACGAACCAGCCTTTCCTGTCGCTACTTTCGGTTTCAGATAATTTTGCACAGCTTGTTGCTTATATTTTCTTGTTTCCCGCCAAGTTGATTTTGAGGTCTTCTCTCTCGGAGAGTACCATTCCCGTCCCCTATAGGACCAATAGCCCTTTTCGCTTTTCGCTCTGGAGACAATGGATTTCCAGTTTCAGATTCTGGGACTTCGTGATGTTTCTTTATATACTTTGTGGAAGTGTCGTGTCGTTTTTGGCCACC